>CM045728.1:80377349-80679849 GCA_024760905.1 Plotosus lineatus | reverse complement strand
ACCCTAAAAATTTGACAACGATATGCAAAGCAGTTCTTGAGATATAGGTGAGCACAGACAAAAAAAAAATACCGACTAAGTTATTTTGGTAACTACACATATAAGATTTTCAGCTGTGTGATTAATTATAAACATGGTATAAAACTACAGTTTGCATGTACTCTTGCATGGGCTTCCTCTGGATACTTTGGTTTCCTCACACAGTCCAAAGACATTTACATTAGGCTTACTGGCTGTTAAAAGTTATAACTAGCAAGCCTCGACAATTGACACAACCCGACGGACGGTCTTGCAGATGGTTGGCGGTCTTTCGAAACACGTGAACGACGGAATGGTTGCGTACATATTTCACTTCCGTAATGCAGTGCGTGATACTGCTCACTGCTGAAAATGTGTTCGTACGTTGTAAACAAAAATGGCCAACACAGCATGGGTACACACTAAAACATTCAGAAAATATTTGTTTAAAGACGACTTTGAAATACTAAACATCAAAGACGGCTATGTTTTTCAAAATAAGACGCAAGATTTGCTACAAGTATATCATACAAGGGGCAGTGGTGGTCTAGTAAGGCACAGGATCGCTGATCCTAAGGTTGGGGGTTCGAGTCCCCACAAGATTGTCACTGTCCCCATAGTGCAGCGAACTGGGTTATCAAAGGCAGGCCATGTCTCTCACTGTCTATGGTGAGAGGCATGTATAAGAACCATTGCTGACTTTCGTAAAGAGTAGGCTGCAAGCCATCAGCGTGTTTCTATGACCTGGAGAGGGATGGGCGCCGCCAGGCCAAATCAGTCTGAGTCTCGCCATGAAGGCGCCACAACGACATCCCCAGATGTTAAGGGACAAGTGAAGAAGAAGATATCATACAGATTAGAGAAGCTGTTCTACATTTATTAATTAATACCTTGTCAATTATCAAAATAATGCTATAGCGACAAAATGGAGTTACATGTATTAATGTTAGCAATTAGTGAACATTCCAGTGAAACCAGTTAAAGGTTTGAGTTGGTGCTACTGGTGTTTGACATTTATGCTGATTGATGAAACTTTACATGTTGATATATTAAAAGTATTCCACAGATTTATGAGAACAGAGATGATGATTTGTATTAAAATTTAATGTTTCAAAATAATTACAGTGGTACCTCACCTTACGATAGTCCCAGCAAACGAAAAATCTAGGTTACGAAAAACATCTTCCAAAATTGTTTGTCTCTGTATACGAAATAAATTCTCCTTACGAAACGCGCCAAACACGACATTCAAACATTCAAACAATGCACGAGCTGCTCTCCAATCAATGACGTTCAAACATCCCACCCCACTGGCCTCCCATTGGCTA
This sequence comes from Plotosus lineatus, assembly GCA_024760905.1. Lineage (NCBI taxonomy): Eukaryota > Metazoa > Chordata > Actinopteri > Siluriformes > Plotosidae > Plotosus > Plotosus lineatus. The sequence goes on along the minus strand of CM045728.1, from coordinate 80,678,503 downwards.
GGAGGGATGACGCAGCTCCCACCCATTGGCATCATCTCACTGATGCTTTTCGTGTAAAGGACAGAGTTACTGTTGTTTCATGCTTTATTTCTTGACTTAGGCTTTTAACCTTCCATAAACATTTGTAAGATTATAACTCTGCCAAGAAGACATGGTCCACACACACACATGCACGCACGTGTGATTTCTGGTGCGAGTGAGAAGAAGAAACAGGCTCGAATGATATCGCAAAGGAATATGGCCAAACCCGTCTACCATCGGTACGATATTGAATCAGAAGGTCTTAAAAGGTATGCTTTTATCATTTTTAAAGGGTTTAGGGAGTATTATTGGGGGTCTTGGAACGAATCAGACATTTTATAGGTAAAATACGGTTCAATTTACGAAAAATCCAGGTTAAGAAAAGGGCTCTGGAATGGATTAATTTCATAAGGTGAGGTATCACTGGAGTTGTGTTATCAATAATTTAATCCTTTAATATTAGCAAATTCAACAATACATAAGATATTACACATACATCATCTGAACTTAAAATCTAATGAATTCAATAACAGGTTTGTTGAATAATTTATCTTTGATAAATTTATCTAATGAGTTTTTTGTTGAAGGCATTAAAGTTGCACTATCATGAACAATAATAAATTCAGTACACATGCCAATATTTTTAGTTTTAAAATTGTAATCATCCAGCCAACTGGTTTAAAACATTAGTATGTAATTAATGGTTTTTTTTTTAATCAGGGTACCCATCATACTTAGAATGACAATTCATCATGATATGAACCTTATACTGCGATACAGCGCAGCCCTGATGTGCCACAACACTAAAACGTTTGGGTAGGTTTTAATTACTTTAATGAAAAAAAATATATATATATATTCAGTGGGGGGAAAAAATGCACGTGTTACATTGGAATTATCATTTACACACAGTACAAGTGTATTTGGACCACTGTGTATACTAAATTTTTGATGATGATGATAATTATGATGACTCTAGTTGACCAGAAAAACAAGGTATGAATACACTCATTTACCGCAGCAATGCTTAATCCTATCTTAATTCCTATTGTGTGATCAACAGGCACAAACCTTCACAATCACACCCAGGTTCAATCTGCAACAGCCCGGTATGAACAGTTAAGTGAAATCCCATCCTACCCCGACCCTTACTGACAAACTTTTGTCTCCGCCATCGAAAGCCTCCTGACCTATTTCTGTACAGTATGGATCAGAAGCTGTCCTCTTGAGGACAGGAAGGCCTGCAACGGGTAGTGGGGATGAGAGCGCGGGTCATTAAAGCTACACGAACCACCCTTCAGTGACACTTGCACTGACAGGCTTCAGTGAAAAGCTAATGGAACCATCAGGGACCCCACACAACCTGAACACCCACTTTTCTCCCCTCTCCCCTCCACAAAAAGGTACAGCACACCGAAAAGAAAAAACTAACAGACTCAAGAACAGCTTTTACACACAAGCTGTGAGATGTGCCACCACTACCACCATAGATACTGACTGTTGTTGACTGAATAAACATAATTCAGACCATCTTCCTGCACAATGCAATATTACTCTAAGTGGAATACTTGTCCTGCGTATATCCTGCACCCTTTTTTGTCTGTCTGTTCATGTGGATAGATGCAAGTGTGAGAATATGTGGATAACTGTACAAATCTGTACGCATGTGAATCTGTAGAAAGATGTCAATATAATGTTTACGTATACATATGTCCTGTATACGTAAACATTATATTGACATCTTTCTACAGATTCACATGTGTACAGATTTGTACAGTTATCCACATATTCTCACACTTGCATCTATCCACATGTTTACGTAAACTATATGTTTTATATATATATATAATATATATATATAAATAATGCAGCCATGAGGCGGGGGGGGGGGGGGGGCACTAACCAGTGTCTCTCCCCCTTATGCCGGTCCCAAGCCCGGATAAATGCAGAGGGTTGCGACAGGAAGGGCATCCGGCGTAAAACTTCTGCCACATTAAAAATGCAAATGGTCAAAACAAAATTTATACCGGATCGGTCGAGGCCCGGGTTAACAACGACCGCCATCAGTGCTGTCAACCAACAGGGTGACTGATGGAAATTGGACTACTGTTGGTCGAAGACGTCAAAGAAGTAGAGGCGGGAGGCGTGTCCGTAGGCAGAGAGAGATGAGGAAATGCGTGAGCCTAGGACTTAGAGTAGGGACTTTGAATGTTGGAACTATGCAAGGAAAAGATAGGGAGCTGGCTGACATGATGCAGCGGAGGAAGGTAGACATACTGTGTGTTCAGGAGACCAGGTGGAAAGGTAGCAAGGTTAGAAGCTTAGGAGCAGGCTTTAAGCTGTTTTATCATGGTGTGGATGGGAAGAGAAATGGAGTAGGAGTCATCTTGAAGGAGGGGTTTGTCAGGAATGTTCTAAAAGTGAAAAGAGTGTCAGACAGAGTGATGAGTCTCAAGTTAGAAACTGAAGGCGTGATGGTCAATGTTGTTAGTGCTTATGCCCCACAGGCAGGATGTGAGCTAGAAGAGAAGGAGAGATTCTGGAGTGAGTTAGATGGAGTGATGCAGAGTACCCCCAGAGGTGAAAGAGTGGTCATTGGGGCAGACTTAAATGGACATGTTGGTGCAGGTAACAGAGGGGAAGAGGAAGTGATGGGCAGGTTTGGTATCCTGGACAGGAACACAGAAGGACAGATGTTGATCGATTTTGCAAAAAGGATGGAAATGGCTGTGGTGAATACTTTCTTCAAGCAGAAACAGGAGCATAGGGTGACTTATGAAAGCGGAGGTAAGAGCACACAGGTAGACTACATCTTGTGTAGGCGATGTAATTTGAAGGAAGTCAGTGACTGCAAAGTAGTAGTGGGTAAGAGTGTTGCCAAACAGCATAGGATGGTGGTGTGCAGGATGACACTGATGGTGAGAAAGGTGAAAAAGGCAAAGGCAGAGCAGAAGACAAAAGTGGTGAAAGCTGAAAAAGGAAGAGTGTCGTGTTTTCTTCAAGGAGGAGTTAAAACAGGCTTTGGGTAGTCAGGAAGTGCTTCCAGATGACTGGACAACCACAGCTAATGTGATCAGGGACACCGGTAGGAGAGTACTTGGTGTGTCCTCTGGAAGGAAAGTAGATTAGGAAACTTGGTGGTGGAATGAGGAAGTGCAGGAGTGTGTACAAAAGAAGAGGTGAGCCAAGAAGAAGTGGGACATTGAGAGGACCGAAGAGAGTAAACAGGAGTACAGGGAGACCCAGTGTAAGGCGAAGGTAGCGGTGTCAAAGGCCAAACAGAGGGCGTATGATAGGTTGGACAGTAAGGAGGGAGAAAATGATTTATACAGGTTAGCACCGCAGAGAAATAGAGATGGGAAAGACGTGCAGCAAGTTTAGAGTGATAGGAGGAGATGTACAGAGTTGTGGCAACTACAGAGGGATAAAGTTGATGAGCCATACAATGAAGTTATGGGAAAGAATAGTGGAAGCTAGACTAAGGGCAGAGGTCAGCATTTGTGAACAACAGTTTGGTTTCATGACAAGAAGGGGGAAAAGGCTATTTCATGACACTGAAAGAGCTCTAGAAAGTTTAATTTCTAATCTCCGTATACATACTGTACCTCAACTTGTGGGTTTATCATGTGGGATTCCAACACTCATAAAAGTGTCAAGTCACAAATCAAATAGTCTTATAGTTATGTCCTGCCTCACAACACTATTATCAACGGTCATTGTCTTCAAACACAACCTGGAAACAAACTATACACATGACATGCTATACATGACATAGATTTTTTGAATTAATGTTTCTTTGTCTGTAGTGCTTTAGCATGGCACTTTCTTGCTTCCTTTTGTGCAGCCTGAACTGTCCTTCTGGAGGCTGCCTTAGAAAGTTTGTTGTCCTTCTGGATGCTGGGGCGTTTCGGTCGAGGCTCAGATTCATAATTTTACATTTCCAATATTAATGAGCTAATTACACTAGCACACACTCCCGCTGCTATTTAGAAACACTGAACAACAATGCCTATTTACATAAGTTAATTACGAAAAACTGGTGAGTTTATGCGGCAATAATTTATTTTTTCCAACCGCAGAAAAATGGTTCAGTGACCATAGAGTCGGCTCATTTGATTCAGTTCACGAAATAAACACATGAACGTCCTACGCCTAAAACATGCACGCATTCACAATAATTTGAAAAATATAATTGGAAACTAGACAAGAAAATTCTCAAACATACCTCAAAATTAACTACTCGATCAGTGACAGAAACCGGTTGTTTCACTGGGTCTTTTATTTGCACAGAAGTTTCTGGTCGAACGGCAAACAAAGGGTTAAGTCCGTAGGGTTCTGGAATCTTCGCTTGAACACCAAATGTTCTGGCAATTGAATGCTACAGTTTCTTTTTCCATCCATTCCCACCTAAACTTGTTTTTCACGACTTTGTCTATTTCTTTGATTCGAGCAGAATCTTTTCTCTGGATCACCGACTTTTGATAGCTGAACAGATTGGAAGTGGCGCGAATGTCTACGTACATGTTTCAACATTAGCAATTGGCTATTAGAAAGCCATCAGCAAACCAGCAGTAACATTTCAAGAGAGGTCATTTTATGCAAAACTCGGAACGGAATAAAAGCGGAAAAGCTTATTTTGACATATTCGGCGTGAAAAAAAACTAAACTGGGCCAATGAAAAAAATCTGATGAGAGTTGTTCCAGATGGCTGTGGTTGAAGCGAAACAACAACTGGTATTCTTCTGTGGGTGAGGGCTAGGTTTTTCACAACTGGTCTTCACTGCCCAACTCAGGTGAAGTGTCCAGGTTAAGGGATGAAACACTGATAATCCTGAGCTACCCGCTGATGAGACACAGGGATGCACACAAGTGAGTCAGCCTGCTTCTTCCTTGGATTCTCACAACTATGTCACAGTTTCAAGCAGCTTGGAAATCCACTTAGGAGAAAACAATCATCAGAAGGCTCAAAGAGTAGTTCCATCATACTTTGATTGTAGCTAAGCATTCCAGTGTTTAACTCATCATTTACAAGTGACCATGGGGAAAGACCCATTGACATTTGAGAAAGAACCAATGACAGCCCGGAAAGCCTGGACTCTATAGTGTTAGGGTTAGCAACCCAAAGCACTGCACCCACAACGCAACAAGTTCACTAGAGAGAGAATACCCCCAAGCATACCGGGGGGGGGGGGGGGGGGGGTTTATTTGCTACCACAGACAGATAACACTGATTCTGACCAGGACAATGACATATGGACTACGAGAAGAACAACGTCAACAGAACTAGATGAGGCAAAGCGAAGATGCAACAACTATGGTGGTCAAAAATGAGTGTGGAGTGAAAAATCCATCAAGGGAAGACAAAGTGTAAAACATGGCAAGAATAATGCAAAGCTATCTGCGGTTCACAGAGATCTATCTCTGAGTTTACACAGATAGCTCATCAGTCTTCAAAGGTGCCGGACCAGGACTCAAACCACAGCGCCCAGTAGGGCGTGTCTTAGGGAGGCTTAAAAATTAAAGTTTGATGTTTTATATCGGCCAGGTGAAATTGTGGTGCCACTTCACATGAAAACATCACATGCAAAATTAAATTGCGATAGGTAAATATTTACTACTTGCTCAACGACCCCAATGTGCTGTACAGTTACGCTCATTACTGTGGCTACTTGTATTTTGAACAGCGGCTTCCCAATGACTCATAATCCCATACATATACTATTATTTAAGCTAATCAACAGTCTGCTTATGTAATCTTTGTGACAATACCAACTTTTAATTTTATGTTTGCAGCAGCAATGACGGCAAAGGTAACTAGTACTACAAGAAAGAAGGCCGAAATTTGGTTACTTGGCAGCACAGAAGACAACTTCAGATGTGCTAAACTTCATTCAAGAGGAGAGGTGCTCAAGGTCTTGTTTGATTTCCATACATAGAAGAAGAGTTTAAATGACAGTGTGAAAGAAACAGTTGCAGTGATCCTGTCAATTTGGGAATGAGCATGAATAAGAATCATATCTGGGAACAACTGCAGCATCTTCACAGAGAATGGCAAGGCCTGAAAAAGAATAATCAACAGGAAGTCAGCAACAGAAGAAAGAAAGCGTGAAGAGTTCAAGGATTCTTTTAACAATGTATTTGATATTACACACGAGCAGGCCATGGCGATGATCAAGATAGAAGAAGTCCAGCAGTTTCTAAATACCCAGCATGAAAAGGGACGACAAGGTTCAATGTTAGGAATTGATATGAAGCTCTCAAAAGCAAGAAGAGAGAGCAAAAGCAAGATCAGCAGCTGCTGCAGCTCATAAGAATAAATATCTTGCAAGCACATCTATAGCCTCAGACAATGTAGTGCTTGATTTATCAAGTGAGGAAACTGCCTCATCAGCTGCAGAGAGTTCAGAGAGAGCAGTGGCTCTTATGCAAATGTTCAATGCCTCGCTTGTCCACAACGAAGAATAAAAACAATTTGTACTGTAAATGGTTGAGTACCACCAAAGCAAATTCCCTAAAGCAGTGAAGGGAAATTATCATGATTAACAGTGATTGTTCTTGCATCTTGCGCTCTAAACAGACGGTACCTTTCTTAGTTTTGCATAAATTGTGGGTTATTCAATAATTTAACCACAGCATTGAAATAAATTTCATTATTCCACATTTCGCCATTATTATGTTACATACTATACATATATAGTAAATCTTTCAAGGCTTTGAGTAAGTTCTAAATTTATTCTGATTTTTATAAAAATTGGCCCACATCATTTTTTTAGTGCCCAGGACCACCCAGTTCTAGCCACACATGACACTAGAGTAAAGACTGGATTCACCAAAGTTGGAGAAAAAGCCCCAGCTGAACTAACCACCAGCATCAGACCACAGATGAAAACAGCTGGATGAGAGCCTTGATGTCATCCTAGAAACCACCTTCCAAGGAGATGCAGTCAATAAGATGAAGACCATGACCCAAAGTGTTTTCCAAGAAAGCCTTGTACCTTTGGTGTTAAAGAGACCAAGGAAGAAAGACCAAAAGCAGGTCCTAGCAGAAGACAACTCCAGATTGCTTCTCTGCGCAGAGGTCGGCAAAGCATCAAGAAAAGATGGCTCAAGGCAGTAGGTATAGAAAAAACAGAATTAGAAAAGCTCCACTCCGAGCAGCATGAGAAGCTTCTTCAACTCCGCAAAGCAGACACTTCGGAGGAAGCATAGAGAAAAAAGAACGAAAAGACAGGCATTCTTCAAAAGCCTCTTCAGATTCACATATGACCTTTTAGGAAAGCCAAAGAGTGGAAGGTTAACATGCTCAAGGGAAGAAGTCGAAGATAGTACCACAGCTTCGCACAGTGATCCAGAGAGAGACAGTCCACTCGGGGAATACCCTTTCCAGTTCCGGAATAGGTAAATCTTCCATATCACACACAGGATCTTGGATAGCCTACGGAGCAGCAAAGGGCAGTTCTTACACATCTTATGTCCTACCTGATTGCCCTGGTGCTGATGATGATCGAGCTTTCTTTAATATTTTCTTGACCTCATCAGAAAGCTCGATCATCATCAGCACCAGGGCAATCAGGTAGGACATAAGATCTGTAAGAACTGCCCTTTGCTGCTCCGTAGGCTATCCAAGATCCTGTGTGTGATATGGAAGAAAAAACAGTTGCAAAGCACATGGACACTAGCAGAAGGCTGCTTCGTACCCAAGGAATTGAACTCCTCATTGTTATCCCAGTTCAGAGAGGTTTCTTTGCCGGACGCCGAGGGGAAGATCTTTTGCTCAATAGTTGCAAAGAGAATGACATCTTACCTGCTAGCAAATGAATTTGTGGACCCAAGTGTGCGAAAAGGAGGAATCTCAGGGCATTCAGGATGCCTTGAACACACCACAGCATTCAGACAGCTGATCAAAGAAGCAAAGAGACACAAGAAGACCCTTGCAGTGGTATGGTTAGATCTCGCCAAAGCCTACCCGAGTGTACCACCTCAGCTTATTCGAGCAGCTCTACAACACTATCTCATAACACAAGATCTCGTCGAAATAGTGATGCGCTACGTGGATCATCTACAGATGCGTTTCACTGTTGGGGATTTTACCACCAATTGGCAGAGGCTGGAGAAAGGCATCATGGCCGAAGATGATACAAGACACCCACCATGTCAAGCACTCATGGATGACATCACAATTACAACCTCATCATTTGCAGAAACGAGGTGGATATTAAGAGGGCTAGAAAGAGCAGCCAATTGGGTGAGAATGAAATTCAAACCCTCAAAATCAAGAAAACTGTGCATACATAAAGGAGGGCTGTCTAAGAACACCTTCAGCATTCAAGGTGAAAAGATCCCAACCATACAGGATGAGCAGATCAAATGTCTTGGTAAGAATTATGATAGCTTCCTGAAAAGACACCAACAACATCAAGGCCATCAAAAACAACAATTAAAAAACTGGCTTCATGCAATAAACAACATCCAATTGCAGGGAAGACTCGGGATGTGGTGCTTCCAGTATGGCATTATATCAAGGCTGCAGTGGCCCTTCTTGCTATACGACATTACAAGTAGGTTTCTTAGAAGATGGCTGGGGGTTCCACCCAGTTTCAGTGCAATCAACATTTACAGCAAGACTGCCAAACTAACACTACCAGTGACATCTCTAGTGGAAGAATTCAAGGTCGCAAAAGCACGAGCTGGCACTATGCTACGCACATCCAAAGACAAGAAGGTTAACCTACCAGGAAAAACCATAAAGAGCAGAAGGAAGTGGAAGCCTCAGACAGCAGTCACAGACGCGGAAGAACAACTAAAACATCAAGAGACAGTTGGTACAGTGTGTACGATCTAGGAAACTACCATTCCCAGCATTGGAGCAGAGGTAATAATAAGCAGAAGAGAGAGCTAGTTGTACAACGGGTATGGGAAACAGAAGATGATCGCAGTCAAAACAGTAGAGCTCGCAAATCAGGACAGTTGAGTTCAGTGGGACTCTGCATTAGATAGATCCCTATCATGGAAAGAACTCTGGGGAACCGACCAGGGGAAACTAAGCTTCCTTCTCAGAGCATTCAGCGATCTCTTGCAAACTCCAAGCAACCTTAAGATCTGGGGAATAGAAGACAGCGCAACATGTAAGCAACACGGTATGAACTTTTGCACACTGAACCACATCCTATCAGCATGTCCAAAGGCATTCATGGATGGAAGGTACAGATGGAGACACGACAAAGCTCTGACAGAGATAGCCAAGTGAATAGTGCGTTATTTCATGCATAAATTAGGCATGCTTCCAAACCAGGTCAAGCAAGCTAACAAGGAGATCAGCGCAGTAGGTGAGAGTTGTTCCAGATAGCTGTGGTCGAAGCGAAACAACTGGCCTCCTTCTGTGGGTGAGGGCTAGGTTTTTCACAACCGGCCTTCACTGCCCCACTCAGGTGAAGTGTCCAGGTTAAGGGACAAAACACTAATGATCCTGAGCTGCCTGCTGATGACACAGAGGGACGCACACAAGAAGTGAGTCAACTTGCTTCTTCCTTGGATTCTCACAACTATGTCAGTTTCAAGCAGCTTGGAATTCCACTTAGGAGAAAACAATCATCAGAAGGCTCAAAGAGTAGTTCCATCAGACTCTGGTTGTAGCTAAGCATTCCAATGTTTAACTTGTCTTATCTATACTAGTCCTTCTCAAAAAATTGGCATATTGTGATAAATTTCATTATTTTCTGTAATGTACTGATAAAAATTAAACTTTCATATATTTTAGATTCATTGCACACCAACTGAAATATTTCAGGTCTTTTATTGTTTTAATACTGATGATTTTGGCATACAGCTCATGAAAACCCAAAATTCCTATCTCAAAAAATTAGCATATCATGAAAAGGTACTCTAAACGAGCTATTAACCTAATCATCTGAATCAACGAATTAACTCTAAACACCTGAAAAAGATTCCTGAGGCTTTTAAAAACTCCCAGCCTGGTTCAGTACTCAAATCCGCAATCATGGGTAAGACTGCCGACCTGACTGCTGTCCAGAAGGCCATCATTGACACCCTCAAGCAAGAGGGTAAGCCACAGAAAGAAATCTCGGAGCTAATAGGCTGCACCCAGAGTGCTCAAGTATCAAGTCACCACAGTGGGACGTCTGTGGGAAGGAAAACGTGTGGCAGAAAATGCTGCACAATCAGAAGAGGTGACCAGACCCTGGGGAAGATTGTGGAGAAGGGCCGATTCCAGACCTTGGGAGACCTGTGGAAGCAGTGGTCTGGGCTACAGGTGCCGCATTCTCCAGGTCAAGCCACTTTTGAACCAGAAAAAGCAGCAGAAGCACTTAACCTGGGTTACAGAGAAGCAGCATTGGACTGTTGCTCAGTGGTCCAAAGTACTTTTTTTTGGATGAAAGCAAATTTTGCATGTCATTCGGAAATCAAGGTGCCAGAGTCTGGAGGAAGACTGGGGAGAAGAAAATGCCAAAATGCCTGAAGTCCAGTGTCAAGTACCCACAGTCAGTGATGGACTGGGGTGCCATGTAAGCTGCTGGTGTTGGTCCACTGTGTTTAATCTAGGGCAGGGTCAATGCAGCAAGCTATCAGGAGATTGTGGAGCACTTTCTGCTTCCATCTGCTGAAAAGCTTTATGGAGATGAAGATTTTCATTTTTCAGCACGACCTGGCACCTGCTCACAGTGCCAAAACCACTGGTAAATGGTTTACTGACCATGGTATTACTGTGCTCAATTGGCCTGCCAACTCTCCTGACCTGAACCCCATAGAGAATCTGTGGGATATTGTGAAGAGAAAGTTGAGAAACACCAGACCCAACACCGTGGATGAGCTTACGGCCACTATCGAAGCATCCTGGGCCTCCGTAACACCTCAGCAGTGCCACAGGCTGATTGCCTCCATGCCACGCCGCATTGAAGCAATCATTTCTGCAAAAGGATTCCTGACCAAGTATTGAGTGCATAACTGAACATAATAATTTGAAGGTTGACTTTTTTGTATTAAAAACACTTTTTTATTGGTCGGATGAAATATGCTAATTTTTTTGAGATAGGAATTTTGGGTTTTCATGAGCTGTATGCCAAAATCATCAGTATTAAAACATTAAAAGACCTGAAATATATCAGTTGGTAATGCAGCCATGAGGCAGGGGAGGGGGGGGGGGGGCACTAACCAATGTCTCTCCCCCTTATGCTGGTCCCAAACCCGGATAAATGCAGAGGTTTGCGACAGGAAGGGCATCCGGCGTAAAACTTCTGCCACATTAAAAATGCAAATGGTCAAAACAAAATTCATACCAGATCGGTCGAGGCCCGGGTTAACAACGACCACCATTCGTGCTGTCAACCAACAGGGTGCTGATGGAAATTGGACTACTGTTGGTCGAAGACGTCGAAGAAGGAGAGGCGGGAGGTGTGTCCGTAGGCAGAGAGAGAAGAGGAAAGGCGTGAGCCTAGGACTGAGAGTAGGGACTTTGAATGTTGGAACTATGCAAGGAAAAGGCAGAGAGCTGGCTGACATGATGCAGAGGAGGAAGGTGGACATACTGTGCGTTCAGGAGACCAGGTGGAAAAGTAGCAAAGCTAAAAGCTTAGGAGCAGGGTTTAAGCTGTTTTATCATGGTGTGGAATGGAAGAGAAATGGAGTAGGAGTCATCTTGAAGGAGGGGTTTGTCAGGAATGTTCTCAAAGTGAAAAGAGTGTCAGACAGAGTGATGAGTCTCAAGTTAGAAATTGAAGGTGTGATGTTCAATGTTGTTAGTGCTTATGCCCCACAGGCAGGATGTGAGCTCGAACAGAAGGAGAGATTCTGGAGTGAGTTAGATGAAGTGATGCAGAGTACCCCCAGAGGTGAAAGAGTGGTCATTGGGGCAGACTTCAATGGACATGTTGGTGCAGGCAACAGAGGGGACGAGGAAGTGATGTGCAGGTTTGGTATCCAGGACAGGAACACAGAAGGACAGATGTTGATCGATTTTGCAAAAAGGATGTGGCTGTGGTGAATACTTTCTTCAAGAAGAAACAGGAGCATAGGGTGACTTATGAAAGCGGAGGTAAGAGCACACAAGTAGACTACATCTTGTGTAGGCGATGTAATTTGAAGGAAGTCAGTGACTGCAAAGTAGTAGTGGGTGAGAGTGTTGCCAAACAACATAGGATGGTGGTGTGCAGGATGACGCTGATGGTGAGGAAGGTGAAAAAGGCAAAGGCAGAGCAGAAGACAAAGTGGTGGAAGCTGAAAAAGGAAGAGTGTCGTGTTGTCTTCAAGGAGGAGTTGAAACAGGCTTTGGGTAGTCAGGCAGTGCTTCCAGATGACTGAACAACCACAGCCAATGTGATCAGGGAGACAGGTAGGAGAGTACTTGGTGTGTCCTCTGGAAGGAAAGTAGATAAGGAAACTTGGTGGTGGAATGAGGAAGTGCAGGAGTGTGTACAAAGGAAGAGGTTAGCTAAGAAGAAGTGGGACATTGAGAGGACCGAAGAGAGTAAACAGGAGTACAGGGAGACACAGCGTAAGGCGAAGGTAGCAGTGGCTAAGGCCAAACAGAGGGCGTATGATGACTTGTATGATAGGTTGGACAGTAAGGAGGGAGAAAATGATTTATACAGGTTAGCACAGCAGAGAAATAGAGATGGGATGGATGGGCAGCAAGTTAGAGTGATTAAGGACAGGGAAGGAAATGTATTGACTGATGACAGAAGTGTGCTGGGAAGATGGAAAGAGTACTTTGAAGAGCTGATGAATGAGGAAAATGAAAAAAAAAAAAAAAGTAGAAGGGGTTACCGTTGAGGACCAGGAAGTAGCAAAGATTAGTAAGGGAGAAGTGAGGAGGGCATTGAAGAGGATGAAGAGTGGAAAGGCAGTTGGCCCTGATGACATACCAGTTGAGGTATGGAAGTGTCTAGGGGAGGTAGCAGTAGATTTTCTGACAAGAATATTCAACAAGGTCTTAGAGAGTGAGCAGATGCCGGAGGAATGGCGGAGAAGTGTGCTTGTGCCCATTTTTAAGAACAAGGGAGATGGACAGCGTTGTGGCAACTACAGAGTGATAAAGTTGATGAGCCATACAATGAAGTTATGGGAAAGAATAGTGGAAGCTAGACTAAGGACAGAGGTCAGCATTTGTGAATTAAATGTGATGGTTCAGTTACTTATTCCTCCCCCTTCTGTCATTGTTTGCATGCTATCCTCATTAAAATATGAAAACCTATAAATGTTTGGGTGGTTTTAGTTAAAGCAGACACTGTTTTTTCATCTGTGTGATTTTGACAAAGATCAGAGAACATTTGATGGTGATTTTATGCAGAAATGTGAGAAATTCCAAAAGGTTCAGATACTTTTTCATACCACTGTATATGGCCTCCATCAGTGCCGAAGGACTATGGCTGCGTTCTGGCTGGTATCCTGGCTGGTGATACTCTCCAGTGTGCAGAGCCGGGTTAGGGAGTAATGGAGGACAGGCTGTTACCCAAGCAGCAATTCCCCCCTCTTGGCGACACCGGAAGGATCAAATGGAAGTGCAAATGCCGATGCGCCTGGGTTCCAGTGCCGCTGCAGGAGTTACCAGAACGTTACTGTGAATGAACTGCTTCAGGGGACTCCAACTCTCGATTACAAACACGCTGACGGCTTTGCAGCCTACTCTTGTCAAAAGTCAGCATTGGTTCTTTTACATGCCTCACACCATAGACAGTGAGAGAGATGGCCAGCCTTTGATAACCCAGTTAGCTGTACTAGGAGGACAGTGGCAACCTTGTGGAGAGTAGAACTCAAAGCCCCAACCTTAGGATCAGCGATCCTGTGCGCTATACTACTAGACCACCACTGACCCTCATATATATATATATATATACAGTAGGCCCTCATTATTCGCGGGGTTCGGTTCTGGCCCCTCCCCCGAATTAAGTTATCCGCGAGTTCTGTACATGGAAGTAAAACCCCATGTATCATATTACATGCACAAATGAGAAAAATAGTATTTGTTACAAGAATAGTAGACTTCAAGGAAAGTACATAAAACTTCTTATTTGAAAATTCTAACAGTTACCTTACTAATATAGAATATTTGTGAATCAAACTGCTACCCTAATCTGTCAAAACTGATTATGTAATATCATTTTAGGATGAATAAGATTAGGCTATTACAATAAGATTAGGCTAGTTTAGTTGGGGGCTAGTTTTCACTATTATCGTTCAGGGCAATCAAGAAATAATTTGTGTTCGGACATGGCATAAAGCTTTTTACCTATTTCATGAGATACGGATGTTTCTGAAACAGTGGAATCATCAGTCTTGAGTCGCTTCCACAGTATTTAATGTTGGTTGTTTAGATCTACTTCCCTTCGGCGCCATGCTTGTCGGTACGACTCACATCAATTTGGACTATATCTTACCCGGGTTGTACGACCCGTCACGATCTAAATCTACATGGGAGCACATGCAAATGGCGACACATATATAAAAAGCACTGTACTTTTGAATGAGGTAGCATAGTGCATCATGGGATATCGGAAGTGCACCAATTGAGAAATTATCAAAACAAGTGATCGTGTTGTCAAGTACATAGCTTAACAAAGCCGTGAAAATGTTTTTATTAAAGATTATTATTTTGTATTATTAAATATTATTTATTATTATAAAATATAACCGGCACTAGGCTAATAGTAGCCCGTGCTTCTGCCGGCACTTAATGAAAAGTATGCTATGTATCTATTACATGCGCTAAAATCTGCTTCTTAAACACACTCTATAGACAGTCTTACTCATTAATAAAGTATTAATGTAGTAAAATGTAGTAATGATTAAGAAAAACCTTTTAATTTTGCACTGTGATATTTATGTCTAAAATATATAACCATTATACAGCATACTTTATACATACTGTGTGTGTGTGTGTGTATATATATATATATATATATATATATATATATATATATATATATATATATATACATACACACACACATACACACACACACACACACATATACATACACATATATACAGTATGTATATATTTTCATTTTGCATGTATATTATCCAATTACTTGGTCGGAGAACAGTGTGCAAACGGTTAAATGAGCAGCATCCAGATGAACTAGTGCAATTTGAACGGAAGAAAATACAGTATATGACGGGAGTGGGGCAAATGATTGCAGCTGCACAAATGAGCACCCACTGCTTACAGGCTGTCTGTGTTTGTGTGTGTGTGAGTGAGTGAGATACCTCAGGTCTGATGGAATATTAAAAAAGACATGATTGCATTACAATTCAGCCAAAGAAAATCCCATATGCTCAGTATTATGTACTTTAGAAACTTAGTATGAGTATTGTATGAGTATTGGTATTTTTCTCTGCATGGAAAATTCGATTATGGAATTTTTTTGATCATTTGATTTGCGTGTAATCTTGTCTGGACTGAACATGCTGGATCGTGGATTTTTGTTTTTTTTTCCCCATCAGTATCATTTGAAGGCATTTTAATCTTTATATAAATGGTCAAAAAGATACATACTGATCTTATTGGAATAAACAGAAATGAAAAAAAAAAGTTGTTTTTTTTTTTTTGTTCATTTTGGGGGGTTACCACGGTGACTGATGGGTTTAAAAAGAGCCAGATTAAAATGATGATGATTTCTGTTATAATCTCTTCCTATAGGTTTTCTAAAAGTTTATATGGCTGAAGTGCATTAAAAAATGTTTGGTTTCTAAAGACTAATGATCTTGGAAGAAGTGCAATCTTTGTGCTCATTTTTCTCCAAAACATCTTTTGAAATTTTTAGTTGAATGCTGACACAAGAAATGGCATAGCTCACTCAGTTTTCAAGGTATTGACAAACTTTTTCCTGCATTTTGCAGCTTTTGGCCCTTCTCGATCTGAGCATGTAAAAATCTCATTTTTGGACCCAGGAGCCTACTTTTGGTGGAGTGGCTCACACACACGCACATATACATATCAGCTCAGTGACATAGTGCATAGCACATCTGCCTCAAAACAAGAAGGCCTGGGTTCGATTCCCAGCCTGGGCGTTTCTGTGTGTTTGCATGTTCTTTCCATTCTTGCGTGAGTTTCCTCCGGGTACTTTGGTTTTCTCCCACAGTCCAAAAAACATGCACAGTAGGTTAATTGGCCGTTCTAAATTGCCTGTAGGGTCGTATCGTGCAGAAGACAATGGCAAACCACTGCACTATCCTTGCAAGAAAACCTCCATGAAGATGATAATCAAAGTGTTATCCTTCATGGCAGGCCGCCAAGAGTCGTCCTTCGACTCAGAAGGTACCAGACTATATATATATATTCTTACTGGAAGCGAGACTGGAACTCGCTACCACCAGACCTGATCAACACCATATCAGCAGCTAAGGAGCCAGCTAAATCTTTTGCTGAAATAGTAAGGGGGTCCTGCTAATCAGCTTGACACTTGCGCGGTGAATTAATGTCCTTGCGACGTATCACCTAACCTATCAAGATCAAGACCTGAAGAGAGAGGATGGTTTCACCACCCCTCGAAACAGATCTGTAGTGATAAATGGAGTTTCAATAGAAAGTCTTTGTCCTGTCCTTTTGTTTATATATATATATATATATATATATATATATATATATATATATACTATGTGCTAGAGAGATGCAGTTTTCAACCACTGTATTAAACCCCCACGAACAACAAGATAAATTTCACACAAATTTCTAACAGTACAAATACGGTTCATACCGTGTGGAGCGAACATTGGATTCAAAAGGGCAAAACCGTACAACGAGCTTCTTCACCGTTTTTAACACCACTCCTCCTCTGACGGCAGCCATGTTTCTCCGGCGTGACCTCTGAACCTTTCGTCACGCATACGTCACAAATCTGCCTCTCGCTTATCAACCGCTCAGGCAAAAATTATTGTTTTTAAATTATTACGCATGGCCGCAAGGTGGCGCAGTTGTCCGCACGTCGACGTTACAGCACAATAAGTGAGACGTTTCTTGAGAAGTTGACATGTTGTTGCTTTGTGGGGGGTTTGGGGGTTCTCCGGTTTCCTCCAACAGTCCAACGACATATATATCTCCTATGTAGTGATATTGATATGAATTATAATAACGATAATATGAACAACTTGCACCTTGTGCAACACATGACTTTTATCCAATTACTTTTTTGCGCTTACTGTACATTCATTCATTCATTTTCTGAACCACTTCATCCTAATTAAGTGTCGCGAGGAGGCTGGTGACAATCTCAGCCAACTCTGGGCGAGGGTAGAGTACACCCTGAACAGCTCGCCAGGCCATCACAGGGCAGAAACACGCTGACGGCTATGCAGCCTAGCTGTTCTGGATGAAAGTCAGCAATGGTTCTTTGATAACCCAGTTAGCTGCACTGGGGGGACAACAGTAACAACCCGTTGATAATGGTGCTTGAACCCTCAACCTTGAGATCAGTGATCCAGCACCTTGCGGCCACTGTCCTGCCTGCTGTGCAATTTATGACCACTAGATGGCGAAAGATGTTCACGATTTGCATGAATGTCTGGACGCCCATAGTAACAAGCAATTTATTTTACCTACAATTATTATTGTAACTACAAATTAGCTGTAATCCAATCGTGGTGTTTCTCCCTACAGGGTACATTTATTCATTAATTCATTTACCAGACCGTCAATCATACTAGCTTCACATGGAGGTTGGA
This sequence comes from Plotosus lineatus, assembly GCA_024760905.1. Classification (NCBI taxonomy): domain Eukaryota; kingdom Metazoa; phylum Chordata; class Actinopteri; order Siluriformes; family Plotosidae; genus Plotosus; species Plotosus lineatus. The sequence continues at coordinate 80,660,806 of CM045728.1, read as the reverse complement.
GCCTTTCTCAGACAACTCTGAAAGAACACCAGTCCATCACAGGGCCAACACATATTCAGTCACACCACACTCACACCTAGGAGCAACTTGGAATATCTCATTTACCCAACATGCATGTGTTTGGACTGTGGAGTGAAACTGGAGATGAAACCGACAGAAACTTGGAAAAGAACATACAGACTCTTTCCAGAAATGCCCTCGCCGAGCCCCAGGACTCAAACCCAGAACATTCCTAATATGTAATGAACTTGCTTACCACTAGAACACTGTGCCGCGTCCTACAGTGAACAGTTCAATTTAATTGTTTATACACACACTACAGGCTCCATAGTCTGTTTCTCATCTCATCTCTTCCGCTTAATTCGGGGAAGGGTCACGGGGGGTTGAAACTTAAGTGAAGAGGCCCTGACATCCCTCTCCCCAGCCACTTCCTCCAGTTCTTCCTCCAGCGTTACCAGACAAGCCAAGAGACATAGTCCCTCCGGTGTGTTCTAGGTTGACCACGGAGTCTCTTCCCAGTTGGACATGCCCAAAACACCACACAAAAGAGACGTTCAGGAGGCATTCTGACCAGATGCCCGAGTCACCTGAACCTCCCCCTCTCAATGCAGAGGAGCAGCAGATCTACTCCGAGCTCTCCCCGGATGGCTGAGCTTCTCAACTTATCTCTAAGAGAGAGCCTCGCCACTCTGTGAAGGAAGCTCATTTCAGCCGCTTGTATCCCAAATCTTGTTTTTTCAGTCACATCCCAAAGCTCGTGATCATAGGTGAGGGTTGGAACGTAGATCGACTGGTAAACTGCAAGCTTTGCCTTGCGGCTCAGCTCCTTCTTCACCACGACGGACTGGTACAGGCTCCGTTTAACAGCAGGGGCTGCAGTGATCCGTCTGTCAATCTTCCGCTCCATCCTTCACTCACTCGTGAACAAGACCCCAAAATACTTAAACTCCTTCACTTGGGGCAGGACCTCTTTCCCGACCCGGAGGGTGCAATCCACCGTTGTCTGACTGAGAACCATGGCCTCAGACTTGGAGGTGCTGATTTTCATCCCGGTCACTTTGCACTCGACTGCGAATCGCTCCAATGAGAGCTGGAGGTCCCCGCTTGATGAAGCCAAAAGGACAACATTATCTGCAAAAAGCAGAGACAAGATCTGAAGGCCACCAAACCAGAACCCCTCAACACCTCGACTGTGCCTAGAAATTCTGTCCATAAAAATTATGAACAGAATCGGTGACAAAGGACAGACTTGGCAGACTCCAACCCTCACCGGAAATCAATTCGACCTGTTGTTACCAATACAGACGAAACCCTGGCACCGGTTATACAGCAATTGAATGCTCGTAGCAACGGGTCAAGAACGCTGTACTCCCAGAGCACAAGATAGTCCAAGGGACACAGTCGAAAGCCTTCTCCAAATCCACAAAACACAATACGAAGTCTGCTTCTTGTATGAAAAATGTCTGTACAATTATTTATAATAAAAATAATAATCATAATGTCTGTAATTCTGACCAGCTACTAAAGATGAATTCATTTCAATGAGTGAATCAATGAATGAATTTTAATTGATCCAGTGCCGAACCGCTTAATTCTACTTGGTCACAGAGACTGTAGTTTATATCTGGGAAAGGGTCAGGTACACACCAGACAGTTTGCCAGTCCATTGCCAGGCCATTGCCATGCAACACACAATAATTCACACTTATTCTTTGAAAAAGCCAGTTAGCCCAATGTGCGAAATCTTTGGCCTGTGGGAGGAAAGCGGAGTACCTGGAGAAACCCCACGCAAGCACAAGAACATGCAAACTCTTCGCCCAGCTCAGAATTCGAACCCAAAACCCTCTGGGTATGTGAGGCAGACATGCTAGCCACTATTCCACTGTACAGTGCTGATCAGCACAATAACGTTGACATATTCAGCATTTGGAAAATCATAACATTCACTCACTAATTTACTTAACCACTGAATCCTGCTTGGGTTGTAGGGAGACTGGATCCTATCTTAGCCAACACTGGGCAAGGACAAAATATACTTTAAACAGCTCGCCAAAACCATCGTAGGGCCAACGCACACAACCAATCACACTCACACCTACAGGTAATGTGTATGTCTTCGGTCTGTGGGAGAAAACCAGAATACCCAAAGGAAATGCACCCAAAGGAAAAGCAAAGGAAGATTATACAAACTTCCCACTGAAACACCCGAGCCCTTCTTGCTTTAAGGAAGACGTGCTAATCACCCACTGCACAGTGCTGCCCAATAAGGGACAATTTTTAAAAATGATAATCCTCATGAAGAAACCTGATTCTGATGCACTGTTTGTATTAACACATACTCCATGGGAATGAAAATGCCTCGCCAACACCAGATACTAAGTAATCTTAGTCACAGTTTCATGCTAAGATCACTGGAAACAGTTTGCAGGACTGCAGCAGCTCTGCAGATAAATTGCTGTTGTGTTTGGGAAAAGGGGGAGAGCTGGTCAACCATGAGTCAGCTATTTTCTTGATAAATTAAATGGTACAGAAAATATGACAAGGTGAGAATTACTGCCATCTTGCTTCATTCTTGGTGAGTGCAACAAATAAGTCTGGTTTGGTTTAGCTGTAGACTTCACTCTAAAACCTGTGAGAGTTTATGTGTTCTTGTTGTGTTCTTATAATTAAAATACAGTATCCTGGGAACAAACAAACTTGATTAAAAAAAAAAAAAAAAAAAAAAAAAATAATAATATATATATATATATATATATATATATATATATATATATATATATATATATATATATATAGAGAGAGAGAGAGAGAGAGAGAGAGAGAGAGTGTATTAAACCCACATGGGAAATGCCTTCTGATTTGAACCCATCTGAAGTGAACACACACACACACACACACACACACACACAACACACACACACACACACACACACACACACACACACACAGAAACACACCAGTGTGGCTACAATGTGCCCAGAGAATAATTGGGGGTTTGGTGCCTTGTTTAAGGTCACTCAAGCCATGAAGGAGGAGGAAGAGAGGTGGTTCAGGAATCAAACCAGCAACCTTTTGGTCCTTAATGGGTCTCTAATAATTAGGCAACAGTGGCCCAAACACATTTGGAGGGATTCTTGAACTTGAGCTGCAAATATAGTATTTTCATATTCTCCTTAGGCAAAAGATTTACGTGCTAATATTTTGTTTGACTGCCTATAGCCTTGATTACACCAGATAACCATTATGGTATTGTTACATTGGTTGGTCCAGTCGAAGGTCAGCAGCATTACGTGGCCATAAAACGAAGTCAGCAGATGACCTGAATTTATTGAATGACCAGGATATCACATCAACTGACTTTTTCTTCCCTGAGGGCACAGATATACAATTGGGCTTTAAAGAATTCATGGCTCCTGATCTTACCTCCAGTGAAAGTCTATGGAAAGACTTCATGTAGTGGTTCAATTTATCTGTTATGAATTCAACATGCCAGTGAGGAATAAGCCTAACACTAGATAAAAACAAAATTTAATTTAATTTGTCAAAATAACACCATGGCAATTACATACCCTAGAGTGCACAACTTTTTTCTTTTTTTTTTTCAGTGCATATACTGTAGTCATGTAGATATTCCCCTAGTGGTAATGGCCAATAAGGCAAAAAAAAAAAAAAAAAATGTCTGTAGATGCAAGTTTCAGCTCACCAGGGTACAAAAAGCATACATGTTGCATTATACATTTTCCATCAGGGCCACAACAATGGTCCTTGGAATCCAGATATCCAAAAATTTTTATTTATTAAATTCACTTGTACTGTTACTGAAGCATTACAGTATAATACACTATATCTAATTTTCATTCTGGGTGTATACTCTAGCCTGTTCACACAGTATTTGTCATTTCCGTTAACAAGATTCTCTTTCCTGTGTATGCAAACACTGTACATTACGTATGCTATATTTAGACCAATGAGTAGACTGTGTTTCCTATTAAACACTCTCTGAAAGCTGGTTCCTTTTCACAAACAATTGTATTCAGAGATGAAGCATGTTCCCAAAAATAGTTAAGCTGCTCCACGACAATGCAGTCACCCAACACTCGGAAGGCATGGGGTCAGCCCTTAAGATGTGGGTTAAAGTGGCTATTTGGGGGGTATAGCTCTGATTGTGCTAAATATAGACCTGTAGGTTTTCTGTATATGAAGCACATAAAATATCACCATATTCTGTTAGGTGTGAATAGATTGAGTAAATATCCAGAATATATATATATGTATACACGGTACTATGTATACATGTATTCAGTACTTTAAAGGTACCCATTCACTAGTAAATAAGCAATGTATTTTATGTTCCATTATTAGTTAATCTTGGCAAAAACACAGGTGCTTTTTTGGTGAGAAAAAAAAAAACAGTTAATGAGCATAGTACCTCTTATTCATATGGTTTATATCTTGTATTGGGTCTCTGTCTTGTTTAAAGTTACAATAACAGGCCCAGGTAACCTGAGGAATGATCTTGTGCAAATGTGATAATTTGGACCTGTAGAAAGTGGGCAAGTCTGATTTCAAGCATTGAGAGACAAAATTATTATTTATTTTTTGTTCTCTCAGTGCTCTGAGATATTTGTCAGAAATGTATGTATATTATTTTGTAGTGATCCCAATGCCGCTAACTGGGTTATCAAAGACAGGCCATGTCTCACACTGTCTATGGTGTGAGGCATGTAAAAGAACCATTGCTAACTTATGACAAGAGTAGCTGCATACCTGTCAGCGTGTTTCTGCCCTGCGATGGCCTGACGAGCTGTCCAGGGTGCACTCTGCCCTCGCCATGAGTCAGCTGGGATGGGACCAGCCTCCCCATGATTTTAATTAGGATTAAGCGGTTACAGAAAATGAATGAATGAATGTATTTTGTTGTGAATTACACTGTATCCATGTATGTAATGGACAAAAACTCCAAAAACAGTGTAGTAGCAGCTCCAGTGTCATTTGAAAAGAAGTGATATAAAAACAAAAACCAGATGTGTTCTCATTCTCTCACTTACTTTCAAACTGCTTAATCCCCAAACCCTTGATGGGTCAACATACACACACAGACACCCCCCTGGACAATTTAGAACAGCCAATTAGCCTAATGTGTATGTCTTTGGACTGTAGGAGGAAATCAGAATACCAACAGGAAGGCCCAGCAAGCACAAAAAGAACATGCAATCCCCTCACAGAAGCACTCACTCCGAGCCCAAGACTCGAACCTAGGACCTTTTTGCTGTGAGGCAGATGTGCTATGCCACCTCCTTGTATGTGTTCTGAAGCATCATTACAATCATGAAATACATTTAAATACAATGTAGACCATAGAGTAGTGTGTGAGGCTGGTGGTGTAGTGGTTAGGATGCTGCGCTCATGATCGGGAGGTTGTGAGTTCGAATCCCACTGAGACCCTCACTGTGCTAAGACCCCTGGGCAAGGTCTCAACCACAAGTGTGCCTCTGTTCACCCAGCAGTCTAAATGGGTACCGGTAAAACTATACTGGGAAGGTAACCTGCGATAGACGAGCGTCCCATCCAGGAGGAGTTGAACTCCTAGTTGCTTCACGCTACAGAAACCGGGGATAAGCACCGGCCTGATGAGCCACTAGGCTTGGGTGTAAAAACCCAACAAACCATAGAGGCAACAGGTGTCAAGCTCACGGGCCCAACTTATTTTATGTGGCCCACAAGTGCTTTCAAAGTATAATACATGGATTTAGGCACTACATAAAAGTGGAGCTCCCATATGATTTCCTTCACTTGATAAGTTTTTGGTGGGAACTCTCAAACCCCATACATATATTCCACATACATCAAGATTAATTCATATAGAATACTTGTTTTGAGAAGGGAAGAAAAAATGACTTAATCAAATACACAACATTAGTCTCGACATGGAAGTAGACCATAAACCATAGGTTTAGAGAATACTTTAATAACACAATAATATTTATTTCACACCATTAATGATGAAATCATGTGACCCGAATGTTATACACCACTTGTATGCTATATCACTCCTTCTTCTTCTTCTTCTTTTACTTTCGGCTGCTCCCTTCAGGGGCCGCCACAGCAAATCATCCGCCTCCACCTCACCCTGTCCTCCGCATCTTCTTTTCTGACTCCAACGACCTTCATGTCTTCCTTCACCACATCCATAAATCTCTTCTTCGGTCTTCCTCGAGGCCTTCTGCCTGGTAGTTCCAACCTCAGCATCCTACTGCCAATATACTCACGATCCCTCCTCTGTACATGTCCAAACCATCTCAATCTAGCCTCTCTGACTTTGTCTCCAAAACATCTTACGTGGGCTGTCCCTCTGATATACTCATTTCTGATTCTATCCATCCTCGTTACTCCCAGGGAGAACCTCAACATTTTCATCTACGCTACCTCCAGCTCTGCCTCCTGCCTTTTCCTCAGCGCCACTGTTTCTAAGCCATACAACATCGCTGGCCTCACCACCATCTTGTACACTTTTCCCTTCATTCTTGCTGACACTCTCCTATCGCACATCACACCAGATACTTTTCTCCAACCATTCCAGCCTGCCTGCACACGCTTCTTCACCTCTTTTCCACACTCTCCATTGCTCTGGATTGTTGAGCCTAAGTACTTAAAATCCTCCACCTTCGTTATCTCTGCTCCCTGTAACATCACCGTTCCTCCTGGGTCCTTCTCATTCAGACACATGTATTCTGATTTTCTGAGGCTAACCTTCATTCCTCTCCTTTCCAGGGCATACCTCCACCTCTCTAGATTTTCCTGCACTTGTTCTCTGCTCTCACTACAGATCACGATGTCATCTGCAAACATCATAGTCCATGGAGATTCTTGTCTCACCTCGTCTGTCAGTCTGTCCATCACCATAGCAAACAAGAAGGGGCTCAGAGCTGACCCTTGATGCAGTCCCACCTCCACTTTGAATTGCCGGTCACACCGACAGCACACCTCACCACTGTCTTACATCTCTCATACATGTCCTGCACCACTCTAACATACTTCTCTGCCACTCCAGACTTCCTCATGCAATACCACAGTTCTTCTCTTGGCACCCTGTCATATGCTTTTTCCAGATCCACAAAGGCACAATGTAGCTCCCTCTGACCTTCTCTGTACTTCTCTATTAACATCCTCAAGGCAAACATTGCATCTGTGGTGCTCTTTCTTGGCATGAAACCAAACTGTTGTTCACAAATGCTGACCTCTGCCCTTAGTCTAGCTTCCACTATTCTTTCCCATAACTTCATCGTATGGCTCATCAACTTTATCCCTCTGTAGTTGCTGCAACTCTGCACGTCTCCCTTGTTCTTAAAAATGGGCACCAGCACACTTTTCCTCCACTCTTCCGGCATCTGCTCATTCTCTAGTACCTTGTTGAATGTTCTTGTCAGAAAATATACTGCTACCTCTCCTAGACACTTCCATACCTCCACAGGTATATCATCAGGACCAACTGCCTTTCCATTCTTCATCCTCTTCAATGCCCTTCTCACTTCACCCTTACTGATCTTTGCTACATCCTGCTCCTCAATGGTTACCTCTTCTACTCTTTTTCTCTCTCATTTTCCTCATTCATCAGCTCTTCAAAGTACTCTTTCCATCTTCCCAGCAAACTTCTGTCATTAGTCAATACAGTTCCCTCTCTGTCCTTTATCAATCGAACTTGCTGCACGTCCTTCCCATCTCTATTTCTCTGCTGTGCCAACCTGTATAGATCATTTTCTCCCTCTTTACTATCCAACCTATCATACAAGTCATCATACGCCCTCTGTTTGGCCTTAGCCACTGCTACTTTCGCCTTACGCTGTGTCTCCCTGTACTCCTGTTTACTCTCTTCGGTCCTCTCAATGTCCCACTTCTTCTTGGCTAACCTCTTCCTTTGTACACACTCCTGCACTTCCTCATTCCACCACCAAGTCTCCTTATCTACTTTCCTTCCAGAGGACACACCAAGTACTCTCCTTCCTGTGTCCCTGATCACATTTGCTGTGGTTGTCCAGTCATTTGGAAGCACTTCCTGGCCACCCAAAGCCTGTTTCAACTCCTCCTTGAAGACAACACGACACTCTTCCTTTTTCAGCTTCCACCACTTTGTCTTCTGCTCTGCCTTTGCCTTTTCACCTTTCTCACCATCAGAGTCATCCTGCACACCACCATCCTATGCTGTTTGGCAACACTCTCACCCACGATGACTTTGCAGTCACTGACTTCCTTCAAATTACATCGCCTACACAAGATGTAGTCTACCTGTGTGCTCCTACCTCCGCTTTTATAAGTCACCCTATGCTCCTGTTTCTTCTCAAAGAAAGTATTCACCACAGCCATTTCCATCCTTTTTGCAAAATCTATCAACATCTGTCCTTCTGCGTTCCTGTCCTGGATACCAAACCTGCCCATGACTTCCTCGTCCCCTCTGTTGCCTGCACCAACATGTCCATTGAAGTCTGCACCAATGACCACTCTTTCACCTCTGGTGGTACTCTGCATCACTTCATCTAAGTCACTCCAGAATCTCTCCTTCTCTTCTAGCTCACATCCTGCCTGTGGGGCATAAGCACTAACAACATTGAGCATTACACCTTCAATTTCTAACTTGAGATTCATCACTCTGTCTGACACTCTTTTCACTTTTAGAACATTCCTGACAAACTCCTCCTTCAAGATGACTCCGACTCCATTTCTCTTCCCATCCACACCGTGATAAAATAGCTTAAACCCTGCTCCTAAGCTTTTAGCTTTGCTACCTTTCCACCTGGTCTCCTGAACACACAGTATGTCCACCTTCCTCCTCTGCATCATGTCAACCAGCTCGCTACCTTTTCTGTGCATAGTTCCAACATTCAAAGTCCCCACTCTCAGTCCTAGACTCATGCCTTTCCTCTTCTCTCTCTGCCTACGGACACGCCTCCCACCTCTCCTTCTTCGACGTCTTCGACCAACAGTAGTCCAATTTCCATCAGCACCCTGTTGATTGACAGCACTGATGGCGGTCGTTGTTAACCCGGGCCTCGACCGATCCGGTATGGAGGTAATACTTTTGATTTGCATCATAAATAATTGGCATTGGTTTTACGTCGGATGCCCTTCCTGACACAACCCTCTGCATTTCTCCGGGCTTGGGACCGGCATGAGGGGGAGAGACACTGGTTAGTGCCCCCCCACCTCATGGCTGCATTTGTATGCTATATCACTCCCTCATAGAAAAATTAGCTTGTGTTTTTATTCTATCAAAGTTTAAAATTTTAGAATAATACAGAGTTCTCACAGAGAAGGACAGTGGACAAAAGGAGGGGATATAGGCCCAAAACCAATTCAACGGTTAGATGCATTTTCCTGATCATTCTCTGCTCTGATTATCATACATTCTTCACAGCAACCATTATCATGAAACAATTCATTGTCCATCCACTAGGTAGTGGTAATCTATTTCAAGTGTCATTCATGGCTCATGAAAGAACGCAAGCTAGCCATAAACATAGTAATCATGTTGCTGTCAATTGTTGCCAGTAAAGGAAGGTAAATAATCTGCACAAAAAAGTAAATACGTGGTTGGACCCTTGAGCAAGGCCAAGACCCTCAATTGCTAAGTTGTACATATATAAAAAAAGATCATTATAATTTCACTCTGGGTAAGAGTGTCTGCCAAATGCTGTAAATGTAAATGTGAAATAAAGTTAAAGATTACAAATTACAAAACAAATAATTTTGCTACGTATATTTTGTGGCTGCCTTTGTCTACATTATCTGGCTCTTGATGACCTGAAAATTTAGTGACATGGTTCGCTGCAAAATACAGTGCTGGCCTGGTGATAAGGTGCTGGATTACTGATCCCAAGGTTCAGTTCATTTTCTGTAACCTCTTAATCTTAATTAGTGTTGCGGGGAGGTTGGCGCCCATCCCAGCCGACTCCAGGCGAGGGCAGACCATCACAGGGTGGAAACACGCTTTGCAGCCTACTCTTGTCGAAAGTCAGCAATGGTTCTTTTACATGTCTCACACCATAGACAGTGAGAGACATGGCCGGCCTTTTGATAACACAGTTGGGTGCACTGGGGGGCGGGGGGGGGGGGGTAGTGACAACCTGTGGTGAGTAGGGCTTGAACCCCCAACCTTAGAACAGAATCAATAATCCAGCACCTTTTCCACTAGGCCACGACTGCCCCTGATCCCAAGGATGGGGGTTCAAGCCATGCTGTCAGTGATTGTCACTGTCCCCCCAGTGCAGCTAACTGGGTTATCAAAGGCGGACCATGTCTCTCATTGTCTATGGTGAGAGGCATGTAAAAGAACCATTTGCTGACTTTCTTAAAGAGTAGGCTGCAAAATCGTCAGCGTGTTTCTGTCCCTTGCTAAAAAGGGTTGCGACAGGAAGGGCATCCGATGTAAAAATCTCTGCCAAATCAAATGTGCGAATCAGATGATTTGCTGTGGCGACTCCCGAGTAAAAGGGAAAAAGCCGAAAGGAAGACAGACAGCTGCATAGTCGTCAGTGTGTTTCTGCCCTGCGAAGGCCTGGTGAGCTGTCTAGGGTCTACTCAGCCCTTGCCCAGAGTCTGCTGAGATGGGCACCAGCCTCCCCGCGACCCCAGGAGCACCAGGCGTGTTCAGAAAATGAATGAATGAATGAATCAATAAATAGCCCTCAGCAAGAATGAGGTTGACACCTCTGTTGCAGACGATTCACAGGAGACCGGCAAAACTACACTTCCCATGATGCTCTGCGTGGCGGCGTTCTGTCACGCCTCCCTAGTGTGAGAGAGAGCAGAGGAGGAGGAGGAGTGGTGCTGGTGTATGTCTGGGGTCTGCGTATCTACACACCGGTATGCGCTGTGCGGACAGTCACAGCTCAGGAAAGCTAGCTGTGCTTACACAGTGTTTTTATTTCAGACGGAGCGCACAGGACACTGTGGAGATTGTGTTTTTGTTACTGTAATTACGTTGTTTGTTTGTTTGTTTTTTCCCCTTCGGGCACCTTGTGCGTGTTTGTGCGGTGCTGCGCTTTCTTTCTGGAGTCGCAGGTTTTGCGGATGATCATTTCGGGGTGAGTGTTATTCAATCTTCTTGTAAACACCTAGGGGGGAAAGTTGCATGCATAGTAAACATGTTGTGATGACATCAGAACGCTCTGGAGGAGAATCCTGCTTGAGATGAAAGTTGGCGGATGGTGTGCCGCAGCGCGTGCCTCGGAGCAATGCGCTTTAATCTGGTGATGAATCTGATCCTCTTCACTCTGTTTATACACCTCCAGCTTTTACAAACAAACATGCAACAATGGAACTGGCTCATTCTTTGGTTGGATATGTGATGTCCAGGCACTTGTTGGCTTTTCCAGCAGCAGCTAGTGTGGGTTGAACTCCATCACTGATCACACACACACACACACACACACACACACACACACACACAGTGGTGGCAGCTCTCCATCCTGCAGTCCACCAAATTTCTCATCATCTTCATCTGAGGATCATTTTCCTACCAATACACCAGGGTAGCTGAGGTATTATAGGTCATTTGAAATAAAATTCACATTTTGGCTGGAATAGACTGTCACTTGAAAAATATCAAGGGAACTGAAGCAAATATTTGAGTCATCATGGGGTACATTGGTATATAAAATGCTTATACTACAGTTTTCTAACTGTTGAGCATCAATTGGAGCCATCCAGTAATTCCAAAACCTATAAAAAAAGGGCCCATATCGTCCCAGCTACAGGGTAATATGGGCCATTTCATGTTTGTTTATTTGTAATCAGCCACCTGATTTAGTAGTAAAAATGAATTTGAAATAAACCAACACATATTTCTGATTAAAAACGATGCCAGTACAATACATTCATTTATTCATTCATTTATTTTCTATGAAAGCTTAATCCTAATTAGGGTCACAGGGAGGCTGGTGCCCATCCCAGCCATCTCTGGGCGAGGGCAGAGTACACGAGGGACAGCTCGCCAAGCCATCACAGGGCAGAAACACCCTGGCAGCTATGCAGCTACTCTTGATGAAAGTCAGCAATGGTTCTTCTCCATGAACCTCTCACCATAGACAGTGAGAGGCATGGCCAGCCTTTGATAACCCCGTTAGCTGCACTGGGGTGTGTGTGTGTGTGTGTGTGTGTGTGTGTGTGTGTGGGGGGGGGGGGTGTAGTAGTGACAGTGACAACTTTGAGAGTGGGGCTGGAATCCCCAACCTTAGGATCAGTGATCATCAAGTGACCTCACCACCAGGCCACCACTGCCCCACCAGTACAATGTTTAACAGAAAATAATTGAAAAGTAGAATTGTATTTATAAATTAAAAATAAGTATATTTATAATAGTAAAGCTTGATTCTCATAGTTTGCTGTAGTGTAACTAGATGTAGCCCGCAGTTACCCTTACAGCAAGAAATAAACATGCTGGTTTCTCAGAAGGAAATACCTTCGGCCACTGAGCACATACCATTTTGTGTGCATCTATTTATATCTTTCTTACCCCTTTTTATTGTGTGTGTCTGGAGTTGGCACAGTGGAGTAATAGCTAGCCTAATAGCAAGAAAGTCCTGGGTTCGAGTTCTGTGTTCAGTTGTTTGTGTGGAGTGTGCATGTTTTCTGTGCTGGTGTGGTTTTAATATGGGTACTCTGGTTTCCTCCCACAATCAAAAGACATGCATATTAGGTTGACTGGCTGATCTAAATTGTCTGAGGTACGTGTGTGTGTGTTGGCCCTGTAATGGACTGCAGAGCTGTTCAGCATGTACCTTACCTTCACCCAGCCGGCTGGAAAAGGCTACAACCCCCCCTACAACCGTGGTTGGATTATGTGGCTCAGCAAATAAATGAAAAATTGAATGAATGTTGGTCTATAGTCATGTTGGTCAGTGGTTGCCTACAGTATCTACAATATCATTTGATTGATTGCTGCTATTTGTGCCAGTGGGAATGCTTCATGTATACCTATAGGCAGAACTGTCAGGAGTAAAAATGACTCACTAGAGTGATAAACACTTCACTGAAAAACAATTGAGAACATACAGTATCTCTACAGGATATTTTCCTCGGTTGGTTTTACATGAACATCTGTACTATACAAAACTATTAGTGTGAATTGAATTGGTTATAAAGATCAGTACCAGGGATCACATGTAATTTAATACAAATTTGGGTGTGATTGGAAGGAGAGTCACAAGGGAATAGATCTTCCTTAGACAACAGCTGTTTGATGTTTGCAGATGTTTAGTCAGTTGAGTTATTAAACAATACATTTTAGGTACACACTGATTGTACGATTTCCATTTTAAATACAATACCATAACTCAGTGCCCTGTTCTTTATGCAGATATCAATCACAAAGTGAAAAATAGGAGAAGTTAATTCCACCTTTTGTTATCTGTAGAAAGGGAAGTTTCTGTAAAAATGTAAATAATAAAACACTCATTTTCTCAAAATAAGGAAGAAACACAAAGAGATACCATCTTTCTGGTTAAAGAATGGAATACTCACTCACTCTCACGCTCATTTGCTGAACCACTCACTCCTATTAGGATTGCGGGGAGGCTAGAGTCTAGCTCAGCCGAAACTGGGTGAAGGGGGGTACACCCTGATTAGCTTGCCACACGATCACAGGGCAACACATTCAGAATCACACCTATGAGCAATTTGGAACTGCCAATTAGCCTATGTATGTCTTGGACTGAGGGACCAAAGTACCTGGAGGGAAACCCATGCAAACAGGGAGAACATGCGATCTGCACACAGTAACACCCTTGCTGAGCCCGAGACTCAAACTCTGGACGTTTTTGCTGTAATGTGCACATTTACAGCATTTAGCAGACATTAATATCCAGAACGGCTCACATAAGTGCTTTAGGGTCACTATCAGTGAATATATTCTTATACAGGTTTTTTTATAAGATTAGTGAAATGAGAAAAGAAGTACGGTTAATGGTGTATGGTTACTACAAGGCTTTGCACAGTGCCTGAAGGAGAAATCATAGAGTTGTCCAAGGAGATTGCAAGATCTTTATGTGGGAATAAGTCAGCTGGGATGAACCGCAATTCAGTCTTACTGGGATTAAGCTTCAAATAGTGAGCTGCCATCCATGAGTAGATACTTTCCAGACATGCAGAGATCTAGGCAGAAACATCTGTACATGAAAGGGGATAAGAGAGAACAAGTTGAGTGTCATCTGCATAGCAGTGTTGAGTGGATATGATGTCACGAAAGGACCTAGTATAAAGAGTGAACAGAAGTGGACCACGAGTTGAGCCCTGGGGAATGCCAATGGAAAGTCAGCATGTGGATTCCCCTCGCCATAACCTGATATGAGCGATCTGCCAAGTAGGAAGCAAACCACTGCCAATGCACATCACAAATTCTTAAACTCCTGAGGATGGACAAGAGTGTTGTGGTTGACTGTATCAAATGTGGCTGGTAGGTCGAGGAGGATGAGGACCAATGACATCTTGGTTGATCTTGCAGCATGTAGCTTTTCTGTGACAGCCAAGAATGCAGTCTTTGTGGAACGTGCAGCTTTAAATCCAGAAAGACATGGTATCACTGTGCCACCCAAAAAGGAACAAGAATTCATATACAGGGATCCGTCGCTACTTCGTGCTTCAATTCATGTGCCTTCAGTGCATTGTGTTTTTTTTTTTAAATATTCATCAAATTAAAAAATAAGGAAATTAAGGGCAGTGGTGGCCTAGTGGTATAGGGCGCTGGATCGTTGATCCAAAGGTTGGGGGTTCGAGTCCCACTCTCCATAACGTTGTCACTGTCCCCCCAGTGCAGCTTAACTGGGTTATCAAAGGCAAGGGCGTAGGCTGGGGGGGGTTTGCACATGCACCCCCCCCCCCCCCCCACACACACACACACACAGCAGGAGTTGAGTTCCGCTGGACAAGAAATTATGTGCATTCACAACCGTATAAACTTAATGACTGTTATTGAAGAGAAAGTTGGAGGTAAGTTCCGCATGACTGGAGTCAGGAAGTAAACCGGAAGTTAACGCCTGAGCTGACCAATCAACAAACATGATATTATCAGTAAGCAAAATAGCTGAACACTGTCAATCAAACAAAGTGCGAGTGTGAGAATAAAGCACAGTGTCTTAGTACTGCTTCCGGTTCTTGCACATGTGTTGGAACACAAACATTGATGCACAGAGAATGAATAGCTAAAATAATCATATGCCATCCAGCCTGTATCTGCAGCCTTACGGTAAGTACTTTTATAAAATTAATAGTATGTCTTTGTGCTGTAAATATGTATTAATAGTTGTTTGTGAATTAATAGTTGTATTTGAATAGATAAATAACTTTAGCTCAGTTTGTAAATTTATTTAGCACATGTACTTGCAGATGTAGTTTGAAATATATTTGAGAATGTTTTTGGTTGAACTATAATATGTGATTCATCTTCTGAGAGTAATAGATGAATCGTCTTCTGCTGAAAAACTGTGCGTGTTGTTGACGTGAGATTCCATGTTGTTTATATCATATATGCTGTGATATGCATGCACTATATTTCATGTGGTACTTTGTACCAACCCAGTGACGTCACGGTAACTTTGTGTAGGCGGGCACTGAGCAATAGCGGCTTTTGGGTCGATAACTTATACGACAAGCACATAAAACAAAACCGCTGTGTGTGCAATGGTTTATCTATGATATAAAATTTAAGCCACAATCGCTTCAATAAACTATACTGAAGCTACCTCTGTATATGAAACAAGTTCTTCTTACGAAAACCGCCAAATGCGCCATTCAAACATTAAAACGCGCCATTCAAACAATGCGCGAGTTGCACTCTCATAGGCTGTCTCCCAACATCCCGCCCCGCTGGCCTTCCATTGGCCTCCCATTGGCCAGGAGGGAGCTGAATCTTCATAGTACTGTACCCATAAAGCTTGTTTGTGAATGTTGAGTACTAAGTCAGTAAAGTCTGTTGGGTTTTTACACCCGAGCCATAGTGGCTCATCATGATCATAGTGGCTCACCCCGTCTCAAAAGGTCTGGCATCGGCTCCAACGCCGCCCGCATTCGGCATCGCGACCGATACTGGAGCCCCCGAGATGGGGCGCGGCTCATCTGGACCTCCGATCCCTCAAGCAGACAAGTGAATATTGAGTACTAAACAAGTTCAAAGCGCATTTACCTACTTGACAGACCAGAAGTCCGGTCAAGCCGCGTTCCGCCCCAAGAGCGAGTTAATAATGTTTAATATTGTTTGGTTTAATTAATAAAAAATGTTTAATATTGTTTGGTTAATAAAAAATTGGTTCATAAAAAAATGTTTCATAATGGTTTAATTAATAAATATGTTAACATGTTTAAATGGTTTAATAAATAATTTTCTTTTACTTTTAACACATATTTCATACAAAATTGGTATACTTTTATAATTTTTAAAGGGTTTATGGGGTAGTATTGGGAGCCTTGGAACATATCACGCGTTTTACATGTAAAATGCGCCTCTAATTATGAAAACTCCAGGTTCCGAAAAAGGCTCTGGAATGGATTAATTTTGTAAGAAGGGGGCCGACTGTATTAGATATTAATACTGTTGAATTTTATTTTATGTGCAGCATAAATCTTCTCGTGCGCTGAGAATGTGCAAGCAGTGCGCGATTGTGCAAGCGCGCAGCTTAGAGGGAACATTGGTTGTGGGGAGGCTGGTTGATTGTTCAATCTGTATGCTCTGCACAGAGGCTAACCAATCAACTGCCAGAAGACTCAAATCACTTGATTAAATGAGTCAAGTCAGGTGTGCTACTGCTTGGTTGAAACAAAAACCTGCAGCCACATGGCCCTTTGTGGTATGAGTTTGACACCCCTGGTGTAGAAAGTAAAAATTAGCCAATTTTCTGATTTTGATGTAATATTTGTATGCTGTTATTATTGCCATTAAATGGGGTATTTGTGTTCTGTTCTTGTGATTTTGCAGTCTCATGCAAATGAAACAACAACCATTTCAAACTGACTAATACAAACTATCAAGTAGTGTTTAGCAGATACCAACTTTGAAACTGTAGGCGAAATTACCAGATGATGAAAATGTACATATCTTTGTGTAACAGGAGAGTTTAGATGACTTGCTTTTCCTTTCACTTTTACAAAGAAAAAAATTTCTGTATGTAGGTATTTTTGTTTTTCGATTTCCCACATTTTCTCCATAATTTAGTCGTATCCAATGTCCTCCCATCACGTATTGCATTCTCTGTCACATGAACACCACTGACCAGGGAGGGGTAAAAGCATGCACACGCCCCCCTCCGTCACATGCAATGCTATCCAACCGCTTCTTTTCGAACTGCGGTGCATGCGCATTTGGGAACGGTTTAGCGCAATCGGAGGGAAAGTGCTATCTGCCCTTCATCCGAATGAGCTCACAGACGCCCATGATTGGCTGGCAAAATGAGCGTGTGTTGTCCCTCCCTCCTGTGAGTGCTCGACCAATTAGCTCCCATGGACTCCCAATTACGGACGGCAGTGGTAGTAGTTTGGATTTAAACTTGCGATCTCCTCGTTAACGATCATGTAGACATTTGTTTAACTTTTTTTTTTTTCTGACTGTAGTAAAGTCTCCTGGTTTCATGCTAACATGACAAGCTGCATGCTTGACGAATATGGCCAAAAAGCACAAGGCTTATCCTATGAATCAAACAAAAGAGAGAAGCTGCATGTTGAGGAACAGGCTGTTTATTGCAGTTATAATGTACAGTAAATCATAACAGGAACTAACTGTGGATGTTCCACAACATTAAATAGAACTGTATACAAATAAAAAAATTAGAATGTTTTCATTGTTATTGCACATTTGTACATCAAAATCTATAGGGCTCTCCCACGATGTACCCATATCTAGACTTGCTCAATCAAAATTCTGTTGCAGAAGATAAGCAGAAACATTCTAATGTGAATAAATTGGGTCATTGCATGTAAAATCAACCAGAATTAACCAATTTTTTGGGGTCACCATCACAGAAAAAAAAAAGATGGACATAGTATGAGACATGAAACTAGCTACAGATATTCTTTGTGTATCATCATCATCATCAATATCAGTGGTTCAAATTTCAAAGCTGTCACCAATTGTCGGAAAATTATTCATTTTTTGGAAAAAAAAAAAGAAAAACAATATTATTTTGATGGCTCATTTGTTGCTAAAGTTTTAAAGACAATATTTTTGCAATGTATAGACATTGTAATACATCAGTATTGATAAGTCTAAATGCTAAAATCTTCTTTGAGTCGTTATCCTGCAGCAGGGCTTCAAAATTATTCCACATACAGTAAAACCTCCGCTGACGAACGCTTAAGCTCACGAACTTTTCGCCTCAAGAACATTAAATTTGCGAGCATATAGTCTCTGCTGACGAACTAGTTTTCGGCGGACGAATCAAACCACGCGGTCGAACAGCGCCACGGTGGCGGCCACGAGAAGCTGACGCACGCTCACGGCGTCACAGTTCGTCACCCCATTTCTTTGAGTGCGGAAGTGGTTTGTGTTTGATAGACATTTTGGACCATATTGAGTGTACTTTTGCTATTATGGGACCGAAAAAGACCCCACCACAGGCGGAGATCATTGAAAAACACGAACGAGGTGTGCGTTTGTGTGACTTAGCGTCCCAGTACCAGTACGCTAAGTCTACCATTGCTACCATCCTTAAGAACAAGGAAGCTATTAAGGGTGCGTGTGTGGCTAAGGGTGTTTCCAAACAGTAGGCGTTTCCAAACTCTCCTTCCAAACAGTAAGTCCCTCCCTCCCTCCTCCTCCCACTCCATTCCATCAAGCCATCAACTACCATCACAAAGGTAAATAAAACGACTTTATTATACAGTACAGTTTATTTCTTTAATTACAATACAATAGCACATTTATTATACATAAAATAAGGTATATTTTTGTGTAGTTTTAAGGCTTATTTAGTAGAAAATTATGTTTTATGGGGACCTGGGAACGGATTATTCTCATTTTAATGGTTTCTTATGGGAAATAAATGTTCGGAAGATGAACTTTTCGCCTTACACACACTTTCTGGGAACCAGTTATGTTCGTGAGCTGAGGTATCACTGTATTTGTAAAAAATTGGCATTTGGACAGTTTTAAGAGATTTATGATCAAATAAGAAAGCAGATTGCAGAAATATTGGGATAGTTAAACTTAAACTGAGACGAAAGCACATTTTGCAAAAAAAAATAATTACTAGAAGATATAAATGATTGCATCTCACCACCTATTGTACAGAACGACCTAAAATATTGCACACGTGCTTTACTCGGATACTGCTGGAGCTCCCTTTTTTTCCCTGAGAAAGTTACATTGCTTTGCAAGGTTTGTGTGTGTGTTAGCAGGATTATGCAAAAAGTTATGTGCATACTTTTGTGAAATTTCTACTAGCGGTGGGGCCTTGGACAAGGAAGATTCTTGTAAGTCTTTCAGCTCAAATGCTCTTCTTCTTTTCCTTTCGTCGCCACAGTGAATCATCTGCCTCCATCTCACCCTATCCTTTGCATTTTCTTCTCTTACACCAACTACCTTCATATCCTCCTTAACCACATCCATGAATCGTCTCTTTGGTCTTCCTCTAGGCCTTCTGCCTGGTAGTTCCAACCTCAGCATCCTACTACCAATATACTCCCTATCCCTCCTCTGTACATGTCCAAACCATCTCAATCTAGCCTCTCTGACTTTGTCTCAAAAACATCTTACATGTGCTGTCCCTCTGATGTACTCATTCCTGATCCTATCCATCCTTGTTACTCCCAAAGAGAACCTCAATATTTTCATCTCTGCTACCTCCAGCTCTGCCTCCTGTCTTTTCCTCAGCGTCACTGTTTCTAAACTATACAACATTGCTGGCCTCAACACAGTCTTGTACACTTTTCCTTTCATTCTTGCCAGTACCCTCCTATCACACATCACACCGGACACTTTTCTCCAACCATTCCAACCTGCCTGCACACGCTTCTTCACCTCTTTTCCACACTCTCCACTGCTCTGGATTGTTGAGACTTAAAATCCTCCACCTTCCTTTATCTCTTCTCCCTGTAACCTCACCGTTCCTCTTGGGTCCTTGTCATTCATACACGTGTATTCTGTTCAGCTCAAATGCTCTATCCAGGCATATAGTAGTTCTTCAGTCAGGGCCCAGACTTTGTCTTTGTCACAATGTCCCACCTTTATGTTAGTTAAAACTGATCGACTGTGGTGATGTCACAGACTGGGTGTTATCATACAGAAAAAATTGCACACACACAAAAAAAAAAATCCTTAGGAATGAATGAGAAATCATGATATTCAAGCTGGAGGTTGTTTCCACTCTGGAAAACCTCACCTTCAGAGTGTTGTGCACTGCATCTAGTTTAAAAGATTATTTTACACTGGAAAAAAAAAAGATTTTTGACATTTTGGTTCATGTTGGGGTTGCTGGGATTGGAGATTGCTTTAAGTGCTTTAGTTTTAGTCAGTAATGTGATGGTGGTTTTGGTTGTTCTGGACCGAGAAGAAGTTCAGTAATGACTTTGAGGGAAGTATATTTTTGGGTCCGCTGGTGTGTTTTTATGGTTCTGTAGTGCCTTCCTGAAGGGAGTAAGGAAAATTGTTAAGGGATCATATCCCTCAGAATGTTGCTGGCAGATAAATATGTCGTGTTGTATCCTAATGAATTAATGCTCATGAAAAATTGAACCAACAAATGAAGAAATAGTAAAAGATTAGATAAATTAAACAATTTGAGATGTGTTGTGATTGGAAAACAAGAAAAATATGCACTCAATCATTTGCCAAACCTCTTACTCTTACTGGGACCATGGGGAGGCTATAGCCAATCTCAACCAACAATGGGGGAAGGTGAGGTACACCATGAGCACCTCGCCAGACCATTACAGGGCCAACACACACACACACACACACACACACACACACACACACACACACACACACACACACACACACCTAGGGGCAATTTGGGACAGCCAATTAATGTAATGTGCATGTGTTTGGACTGTAGGAGGAGATCAGAGTATCTGGTGGAAACCCACACAAGTGTAGGGAAAACATGCAATCTTCACACAGAAATGCCCTTTTTAAGCATGTGACTTGAACCTAGGGCCTTCTGGCTGCATAAATGTACGAGTCTCAGGCTTAAAAAGGGCATTTCTGTTTGAAGATTGCATGTTCTCCATTTCTCCCTCCTGTGTTTGTAAAACACGACAGTTTATTTAGGTTTGCCACTGTACAAAGAGGAGCAAGGCCAGCCTTTTTCCACTCCACTCTGATTTATTTCAGTAGAATTGCGTAGTGTCTTCCACAACATATCTGATATTTGTTGCAGCCAACCACTGTGAATTGGAGATCTTTGTGGCCTGGGAATTCGTGGTCCATGCAGAGGACGTGGCCTAGCATTGACCATTGCTTTCTTGTATTCTTGAAGGACAGTGGCTCGCAGTTGCCTTTCTTACATATTCCCATTCCTAGGTTTGAATTACTGTGTGTGCATTATTTAGCAAAATGTTTAGCTATTCCAAGCCTTTATCTACAAACCTTGGCTACTGCACAGCGATTAAAGTTGTTCTCAGCATTATAACGAACTGGAATATCAAAAACAGAAATGAAACCAAATGACATTCGAATTTTTATTTCTGGTGTCAGCATTAGTAGATGTTTAGCAAATGAAACTACAGTATTACTCAGTTTTATTTCAAACTGCTGTAGTCTCACACCATGAAATGAGCTCGCCTTTGCTGGGATCTGCTACCAAAAATGACATTTTTTTCATTTGGATCTTCTTTTCCTTTTGGCTGTTCCCTTTTTCTCAGGGGTTACCACAGCGAATGATTCACATATTCGATTTGGCATAGGCTTTTATGTTGGATGCCCATCCTGACAACCCTTAAGCAAGGGGTGGAAACACGCTGACGGCTATGCAGCTACTCTTGTCGAAAGTCAGAAATGGTTCTTTCACATGAACCTCTCACCATAGACAGTGAGAGACATGGCTGGCCTTTGATAACCCAGATAGCTGCACTGGGGGCACAGTGACAACCTTGTGGAGAGTTTGAATCGAACCCCCAACCATAGGATCAGTGATCCAGCACCTTTTACCACCAGGCCACCATTTTTGGACGGGCATCTTGCTGCCTGAATTATCGACTACCTTACTAACCGTCCACAGTACGTGCGGCTGCGCGGCTGTAAGTCAAAGGTGGTAGTCTGCAGCACGGGGGCACCGCAGGGCACCGTCCTTTCACCCTTCCTTTTCAACATTTATACCTCGGACTTCATATATAGCACAGACAGCTGCCACCTCCAGAAGTTCTCGGACGACTCCGCCATCGTGGGCCGTGTGTCAGAGGGGAACGAGCAGGAGTACCGGTCGGTCATCGTTGACTTCGTGGACTGGTGTGAGCGCAACCACCTGTGCTTGAACACTAGGAAGACGAAGGAGATGGTGGTCGACTTCAGAAGAAGCACTCGAACACACACACACACACACTCACTAGTGAACGTCCAGGGACAGGACATTGAGACAGTGGACAGTTTCAAATACTTGGGCGTTCACCTCAACAATAAACTGGACTGATCCCAGAACACCAACGCCCTGTACAAGAAGGGCCAGAGTCGCCTCCACCTTCTGAGGAGACTTAGGTCCTTCGGAGTATGCAGACCTCTGCTCAAGACTTTTTATGACTCTGTGGTAGCCTCTGCAATCCTCTACGCTGCCATCTGCTGGGCCCCGGGCAGCACAGAGCGGGACAGAAAGAGACTGAACAAGCTGGTCAGGAGGGCCAGCTCTGTCCTAGGCTGCCCACTGGACTCTGTGGAGGAGGTGAGTGAGAGGAGGATGGTAGCAAAGCTCACATCCATCATGGTCAACAGCTCTCACCCACTGCACCAGACTGTAGAGGAGCTGAGTAGCTCCTTCAGTGGACGACTGAGACATCCTCGGTGCAGGAAGGAGCGCTACCGCAGGTCGTTCATTCCCACCGCTGTCAGACTGAACAACGCCACTTTGTAACTGTCTGTGAAAATACCGGTTATGTGCAATAAATACCCCGTGCACTTTAATCAACCACATCTACCCCACTGACTGTGAACCATATCAACCCATCCACTCTGCCCTCAGATACATATACACTTGAATATAGGCCAGTCTACAAAGTTGTTCCCTTCTTTTCTTTTATTGTTTATTAATTTAAACTATTTATGTATCTATTTATTTATTTATTTATAAAAACATACATACATACATATATACTATATATGTATCTATTTTTGCACCCCCTACTAATGGTACCTCAAGAGTCTGTAACAGTGAATTTCTCCATTGTGAGATTAATAAAGCTGTATCTTATCTTATCTTATCTTTTTTCATTTGAATCGTTTAATAAATTTAGGCTGAGGTTTAAATCTTGTTTAAAAATGATCAGGATTAAATTTCAGTCATTAATCATTTTTCCTTCTTAGGGGCAGAAATTGTCTAGTGGATAGGGCACAGTATCGCTGATCCGAAGGTTGGGGGTTCGAGTCCCCACCACGAGGTTATCACTGTCCCCCCCAGTGCAGCTAACTGGGTTATCAAAGGCGGGCCGTGTCTCTCACTGTCTATGGTGTGAGGCATGTAAAAGAACCATTGCTGACTTTCGTAAAGAGTAGCTGCAAAGCCGTCAGCGTGTTTCTGTCCCTTGCTAAAGGGTTGTGACAGGAAGGGCATCCGACGTAAAAACCTCTGCCAAATCAAATGTGCGAATCAGATGATCAGATCAGATCAGACCCTTCTTCTTCAGTAAACCTTGACCATGCTGTGCCATCACTTTAAACTCTTAATTTAAGTAAAATTAGGATTTAACTAGTTTAAATTTTTGAAAAAGGAAGCATGCATCAGATGGATTAAAAATGTATTTATTAGAAATGGGGAGAAAAAGAAATACTGATGATGTGAAGAGCAACATCTTTGCTACTGGTTTATACGAAATCCATCATAGTAGCTACTTCACTCCATGCCACTTCATTTTATGTCAAGGATTTATTTAGAGGTTTTAATTTTTTTAATGTGAGTAAAAATTATTTGTGCATGTCACACACATTCAATGGAAGTTTGAAATTAAAAACTTTTTATTAAATTCTTGCTTAAACATTGTTTATTTAAATCATTAAACTGTGTGTGTGTGTGTGTGTGTGTGTGTGTGTGTGTGTGTGTGTGTGTGTGTGAGTGAAATCAGCATTCGGGGGCTTTTTGTCTCGAGCCTGCTTGCATTCAAATGTCTGGGTGCCTTTCCAGCTGTGCGTGATTTCTTTACCAGAGCTTTTCAAGCTGCCAGTGTGGGCTTTTGGCACATAATTATGAATAGCTTGCTTGAATGCATTATCCACAATGCTTGAATGGACATGCCGTATATTATTAGTGGACCGAATCCCAGTGCTGGCCACTGGCCACTGTGCATGTCTGTAAGTGGAAATAAAAATAAAATAGAGTAATAGAACATCAGAAAGGGCAAAAGAATACGCTAATGTCCTTTCAGAAAGACATTTTCTTTATTACTGAGTGAAAGTTGAAAAACATCCAGGCTCAGCCAGGTGTGTGGATGTATGTTGAACTGCTTGGTATCAAAGTAGTTCAAGAAAAAGGAAGTGCTCTGACTATGGGAAAGCCCTACCCGATCTGTGCACCATCTGCAGGACTCCTGTTTCATGGGCTTTCAAACTAAGCACAGATATTTTTTATAGTAAATCTAAAAATCCAAGGTTTATTGGGTCACAATGGCCGTGATCTCAATGACTTGAGAATCGTGATGTGTGGGAGTCATGTGGTTCAATCATGATGACCTTGAGGGAACTTGGAGTCGTGATGATCCTGAGGGGACCTGGTGGATTCATGATGATTGTGCTGATCATGAATGTTCAAAAAATCGCCACAATTTGACGCCACGGTAATTGTAGTAGAGTGTAACAGACATTAGCTTGCGCATGATGTGCCGACATCATGCTTCAGTGTAAACCCAGGGGTAATGTGACCATTTGCTTTAAAGATTGACAGAAAAATTTTAATTGTGTTTAAAAAAATGTGTGAAAACAATAATAATTGATAATTGTGGCGCTCCAGAACTCCATACTCATGCAAATGTGTTAAAGTCATGAGCTTGATTTTGTTGTCACATTCTGTCTCACATGCCCACACAGGCAACCCAGTAAATCAAGATAATGACAGGAAAAATGTATTGTGCGAGTGATCTTCCATCATCGGCGATGAGTGCATTTACTCTTACTTTACAATGCACATTTTCTGTAAACTTATTCAACAGACATTTGCAGTGCTTCGCTTTCAGGCAGTGCCTAATGTGTATATTATTTCTCCAGAGCTGATTTGTTGGCAGTCAAAAATACTAGTACAGAAAAGCCTTTTATAGTCTTTAAAAAAGAAAAAACATACAGGTGTAACCTTAAAGATGATATAACTTTCACATTTTTGATGCAAACCGGGTTCTACAAGGCCAGCGAGTTGCCTACATTCGGGCTACTTTTCTGTGTGTGGATGATGATTTTTTTTTTAATGTTCTAAAATGACCTGTATTTGGCATGAGATTTATCAGACTTCAGGGCTAATTATTTGGTAAATCATGTTCTATATTTAAAAGCTTTTTCCACAACAGATAACTCATTGCACTGCATAACACTTTCATGGATGAAAGGTCAGCATTATTCTCCTCACAGCTTTTTACAGCACAGCAATGATAAAGGACTTTCATTTTATATCATGTATTCATTTTTGCTTTGGTAGCAGCTTGCATTGTACACCAGAAAATTAGCAAATGTAGGAATTGTGAACTAAAGCTGATGCAATATTCACTTCCCCATTACCCAAGGAGGGGAAGTCATTACCCACCCCTTATGGTTTCTGAAACTTGAGTGCACTAGCACATGTTTAGAGGTAAAATTAAATATTTTTACAGTATGTCTTCTCATTTATTTTCAAAGAATATCATTTATTAAAAAAAAAAAAAGTCATATACTGTGGAACTATTCAAAGGCCCTATCACCCCCACCCATAACCCATTAGGTGAAGTATTGACTCTAGCGTTGTAAGTACACTTAAAAACCTGCTCTAAATGATTGATAGATCCTCGATTGATTTTTTTTTTTCATTTCCTTTGAAAATTGTAGTGTTCTCTGGATCCCAAATACAACAGAGTGCTGATGACTTTGCCCTTTACTTTAGTAGCTTTACTTCTTCAATGTCATCTGCTCTTGTGTCTGCTTGTAAAGGCTCTTGATGGAACTAAAGACAGCAGTTTGTCACTTTCAATGCCAATTTTGATACCACTGAATTAAGTTTTGATGTTGATATTCACTTATTCAAGAAAAAAAACAGAAGAAACCTAAAGTGACCCCTGATGCATGTACCTGCATCAAACATTAACACAAATACAGAAGCATAACATATAAAAGTGTCACTTGTGTGGAAATGTAAACCTCAATAAAAACTTAGTACATAAATAACACTCACTCGCTCATTTTCTGAATCGCTTAGTCCTACTACTAGGCTGAACCTATCCACTGTAGCAGCCGCAGCCTAATGGCTAGAGAAGCGGCTTTGGGATTGCAAGGTCGTTGGTTCCCATTCTCCTCCCCTTCATGGCTGAAGTGCCCTTGAGTAAGGCACCTAACCCCCAACTGCTCCAAGTGTGTGTGCTCAATTTGGATAATTTGAATGCAGAGACAATAATTTCCCTTGCAGAATTCGAGTCCCCACGAGGTTGTCACTGTCCCCCCTAGTGCAGCTAACTGGGTTTATCAAAGGCGGGCCGTGTCTCTCACTGTCTATGGTGTGAGGCATGTAAAAGAACCATTGCTGACTTTTGTAAAGAGTAGGCTGCAAAGCCGTCAGCGTGTTTCTGTCCCTTGCTAAAGGGTTGTGACAGGAAGGGCATCCGATGTAAGAACCTATGCCAAATCAAATGTGCGAATCAGATGATTCGCTGTGGTGACTCTCGAGAAAGGGAAAAAGCCAAAAGAGAAGAAGATAGCAAAATAAAAAAAATAACACTATAAAAAAATATACAACATTCTCAGTCAGACATTTAAGATCTCAAAGAACCTAATTTGATGCATACACAATATAATATAGTAACATGCACATCAGGGTGAAAATTGAAGTGTTTTCTATGTGGCAGAGGCTTCAAAACAGCTGCTCGTATGCCACTGACATGGTGTTTGCCAGCCATTCACTTTTACTTGAGTTACAGTGAAGAGAAAGGTAAGATTTTTAATAAAGAACAGCCCCGTCCCTTATGCGCATACTTAACTGGTGATGCATTTGCATTAACGTGGCATTGTTTTTTACTACAACAGATGTGCAAATGGTACGCAGATGTGAAACATGGGTATGACAATAATTAGGTGATGATGTGATGTCAACAATAATAAAAGATGGGGAGAAAATGTATTTTACATTTATCTGAATAGCAGCGGATGGCACGCTGGTGTAGCGGTTAGCATGTCCATCGCACAAAACGGTCATGCTTTTTTATTGTGTGGCGTATAGATGTTCTTTGCGTGCTTGCTTGGGTTTCCTCTGGGTACTCCAATTTTCTCCTGTAGTCCAAATATTTTCTGATAATTGGCTGTTTTAAATTACAGTGAGTTGTGAATATTAGTGCAAATAGTTGTCTGTGTTGCCCTGCGATGGTCTGGTGAGCTCTTCAGGGTGTACCCTGCCTTTACCCAGTTTCAGCTGAGATGGGCCTGGTAGGGTTAAGAATTTTAGGAAATGAGTGTTGTAAGTGAGAGCGTGATTGAATAGCTGCATGTAGATGTGGGGGCAACTAAGGCAGTGAATAACAGTGAATGAATCTGAAATGGAGAGCGTTGCAGTATTGCAGCTTATCATGCTGTAGTGTTGTAGTGTATTGTGCAGGGTACTAACGAAGGTGGGACATATTCTGCCTGTGGAGCCCAATGCCCTAAGGCTGAAAGCTCAATCTAAATCTCTTTATTCTTGTCAGAAAGCTCCAGAAGCGTTTGCCGGATTTCAGCAGGAGAAACAAACTATTGGAGTGGGAGCAATCCTCCCTGCAGTGCCTGGTAGATACAGTGGTACCTCACCTTACGAAATGAATCCGTTCCAGAGCTTTTTTCGTAACCTGCATTTTTCGTAAGTTGAACCGCATTTTACATGTAAAACGCGTGATTCGTTCCAAGGCTCCCAATACTACCACCAAAACCCTTTAAAAATTATAAAAGCATAGCTTTTTAAGACCTCCTTCTGCTTCAATATCGTACTGATGGTAGACGGGTTTGGTCATATTCCTTTGTGATATCACTCGAGCCCGTTTCTTCTTCTCGAGCGCGCGTGTGTGTGTGTGTGTGTGTGTGTGTGTGTGTTGACCATGTCTTCTTAGCAGAGTTATAATCTTACAAATGTTTATGGAAGTTTAAAAGCCTGAGTCATGAAATAAAACATAAAACAACAGTAACTCTGTACATTACACGAAAAGCATCATGGTGGATTCAGCTCTATAATAGGCAATGGGAGGGAGATGCGTCATTCCTCCTAGGCAATGGGATCCCTGTCCAAGATGGCGTCGGTAGACCTGTCCAAGAAGGTGCTCGAGTGAAGACGACATAAACAACAGCTCAGTTGTTAGCCAATGGGAGGCCAGTGGGGCAGAATGTTCGAATGTCATTGATGGAAGAGCAGCTTGTGCATTGTTTGAATGGCGCATTTGAATTTTTAAGATGCCGCTTTCGTAACGTGAACTTGTTTCATATCCTGAGACAAAAATTTTAGGAAAATGCTTTTTGTAACCTGCATTTTTCGTTTGGTGAGACTTTTGTAAGGTGAGGTACCAGTGTATCCTGAATGGAGGGTTGCTGAGATCTGGTATAGCACTTTGAAGTCTTGGACACTGAAGTTACCAAACCATCTTGTTGTGATGCTCATGGTCAGAATTCTCTTAACAGTCGCTCTGTAGACATTTTTGAGGAACTACCTAAACATCCTAAGCTGTCTCAGGTATTAAAGTCCTTGTCTAGACTGTAACCTGTGTGCATAGACCAGGTCCTTTATGTGATGAATCCTGAAGGCCTTGCCACAGGAGCAAGTGAAGAAAACATGATGAGGACATGAGCATAATAAGAACGACAGGCATACATCTGGGCTTCACAGATGTCAGTTGTAAACCTCACTGCAATAAATTTTTCCATCGATTGTGAAACTAATTTCTGCACATGCCTTTACTTAACGGGGATATCCTTGTCAGAAATTAAGTGGTAACTTGTGAACACATGCTGTACCACAGAGAGATGTTGTTCATCCAACACTGTCCATCCAGTTTTTTTGCAGTGTCAACTTTGCTTTGTTGCCTTCTAGGGGGAAACTGCTTGGACTTAGTAACTCATTCTGCCATACAGCTATTGGCCTGTACGTCTGTACAACCTGCCTTCTTCTTTTCCTTTTCGGCTTTTCCCTTTTGCTCAGGGGTCGCCACGGCGAAGCTATGATTCGCATGTTTGATTTGGCATCATTTTTTATGTCGGATGCCCTTCCTGATACAACCCTTAGCACGGGGCAGAAACACGCTGACGGCTTTGCAGCCATGTCCGTCTGTCCACCCTGCATCCATCCACAATTCTTCTTGTTCTTTTCCTTTTGGCTTTGCCCTTCAGGGGTCGCCACAGCGAATCATCTGCCTCCATCTCCCCCTATCCTTTGCATCTTCTTCTTACACCAACGGCCTTCATGTCCTCCTTCACCACATACATGAATCTTCTCTTTGGTCTTCCTCTCGGCCTTCTGACTGGTAGTTCCAGCCTCAGAATCCTATTACCAATATACTCACTAGCCCTGCTCTGAACATGTCCAAACCATCTCATTCTAGCCTCTCTGACTTTGTCTCCAAAACCTCTTACATGTGCTGTCCCTCTGATGTACCCATTCCTGATCCTATCCATCCTTGTTACTCCCAAAGAGAACCTCAACATTTTCATCTCTGCTACCTCCAGTTCTGCCTCCTTTCTTTTCCCCAGGGCCACTGTTTCTAAACCATACAATATCGTTGGCCTCAACACCATCTTGTACACTTTTCCTTTCACACCAAACAGTTTTCTCCAACCATTCTAACCTGCCTGCACACACTTCTTCACCTCTTTTCCACACTCTTCATTGCTCTGGATTGTTGAGCCTAAGTACTTAAAATCCTCCACCTTCCTTATCTCTTCTCCCTGTAACCTCACCGTTCCTCTTGAGTCCTTGTCATTCATGCACATGTATTCTGTCTTACTGAGGCTAACCTTCATTCCTCTCCTTTCCAGGGCATACCGCCACCTCTCTAGATTTTCCTGCACTTGTTCTCTGTTCTCACTACAGATCACAATGTCATCTGCAAACATCATTGTCCACGGGGAATCTTGTCTAACCTCGTCTGTCAGCCTGTTCATCACCATAGCAAACAAGAAGGGGCTGAGAGCTGACCCTTGATGCAGTCCCACCTCCACTTTGAACTCTTCTGTCACACCAACAGCACACCTCACCACTGTCTTACATCTCTCATACATGTCCTGCACCACTCTAACATACTTCTCTGCCACTCCAGACTTCCACAGTTCCTCTCTCGGCACCCTGTCATATGCTTTCTCAGATCCACCAAGGCACAATGCAGCTCCCTCTGACCATCTCTGTACTTCTCCATTAACATCCTCAAGGCAAACACTGCATCTGTGGTGCTCTTTCTTGGCAAGAAACCAAACTGTTGTTCACAAATGCTGACCTCTGCCCTTAGTCAAGCTTCTACTATTCTTTCCCATAACTTCATCGTATGGCTCATCAACTTTATCCCTCTGTAGTTGCCGCAACTCTGCACATCTCCATTGTTCTTAAAAATGGGCACCAGCACAGTTCTCCTCTATTCCTCTGGCATTCTCTCACTCTATAAGACCTAGTTGAATGTTCTTGTCAAAAAATCTACTGCTACCTCTCCTAGACACTTCCATACCTCCACCGGTATGTCATCAGGACCAACTGCCTTTCCATTCTTCATCCTCTTCAATGCCCTCCTCACTTCACCCTTACTAACTAATCTTTGCTACTTCCTGGTCCTCAACAGTCACCTCTTCTACTCTTTTTTTTTTTCTCTCTCATTTTCCTCATTCATCAGCTCTTCAAAGTACTCTTTCCATCTTCCCAGCACACTTCTGTCATCAGTCAA
Organism: Plotosus lineatus; assembly: GCA_024760905.1. Classification (NCBI taxonomy): domain Eukaryota; kingdom Metazoa; phylum Chordata; class Actinopteri; order Siluriformes; family Plotosidae; genus Plotosus; species Plotosus lineatus. The sequence continues at coordinate 80,629,582 of CM045728.1, read as the reverse complement.
TACATTTCCCTCTCTGTCCTTTATCAAACTAACTTGCTGCATGTCCTTCCCATCTCTATTTCTCTGCTGTGCCAACCTGTATAAATCATTTTCTCCCTCTTTACTTTCCAACTGAGCATACAAGTCATTATACGTGCTCTGTTTGGCCTTTGACACCGCTACCTTTGCCTTACGCCGTGTCTCCCTGTACTCCTGTTTACTCTCTTCGGTTCTCTCAATGTCCCACTTCTTCTTAGCAAACCTCTTCCTTTGTACACACTCCTGCACTTCCTCATTCCACCACCAAGTCTCCTTATCTACTTTCCTTCCAGATGACACACCAAGTATTCTCCTACCTGTCTCCCTGATCACATTAGCTGTAGTTGTCCAGTCATCTGGAAGCACTTCTTGACCACCCAAAGCCTGCTTCAACTCCTCCTTGAAGACAACCCGACGCGCTTCCTTTTTCAGCTTCCACCACTTTGTCTTCTGCTCTGCCTTTGCCTTCTTCACCTTCCTCACCATCAGCATCATCCTGCACACCACCATCCTATGCTGTTTGGCAACACTCTCACCGACTACTACTTTGCAGTCACTGACTTCCTTTAAATTACATCGCCTGCACAAGATGTAGTCTATCTGTGTGCTCCTGCCTCCACTTTTATAAGTCACCCTATGCTCCTCTCTCTTCTGGAAGAAAGTATTCACCATAACCATTTCCAAAATGATTTGCAAAATCGATCAACATCTGTCCTTCTGCGTTCCTGTCCTGGATACCAAACCTACCCATCACTTCCTCGTCCCCTCTGTTGCCTGCACCAACATGTCCATTGAAGTGTGCCCCAATGGACATGTTGGTGCAGGCAACAACATGTCCATTGAAGTGTGCCCCAATGACCACTCTTTCACGTCTGGGGGTACTCTGCATCACTTCATCTCACTCCCTCCAGAATCTCTCCTTCTCTTCTCGCTCACATCCTGTCTGTGGGGCATAAGCACTAACAACATTGACCATCACACCTTCAATTTCTAACTTGAGACTCATCACTCTGTCTGACACTCTTTTCACTTCTTGAACATTCCTGACAAACTCCTCCTTCAAGATGACTCCATTTCTCTTCCCATCCACACCATGAAAAAACAGCTTAAACCCTGCTCCTAAGCTTCTAGCCTTGCTGCCTTTCCACCTGGTCTCATGAACACACAGTATGTCCACCTTCCTCCTCTGCATCATGTCAGCCAGCGCTCTACCTTTTCCTCTCATAGTTCCAACATTCAAAGTCCCTACTTTCAGTCCTAGACTCATGCCTTTCCTCTTCTCTCTCTGCGGACAGACACGCCTCCCGCCTCTCCTTCTTTGACGTCTTCGACCAACAGTAGTCCAATTTTATTTGGCATTTGTTTTACGCCGGATGCCCTTCCTGACGCAACCCTCTGCATTTGTCTGGGCTTGGAACCGGCGTTAGGGAGAGACACTGGTTTGTGCCCCCCCCCCCAACCCCCACGGCTGCATTATCCATCCACAATTCTCAAAATGTAAAAAATAATTCCAATAATTATACTAATTTATGCAAACTTTTTAAAAATTACAAAAGGGGCCTGTTTTTCTTTGTTCCTTGACTGATTTAATTTCTTTGCGTCACCTGACAGAGCTAAGTGGGCCATTGTGTAGTTATCAATGCATCGTTCTGTTCACTTTTATTCCCACATGCTCTTCATGCATTTTTCATTCATATATATATATATTTATAGAATTGTACCATCATGTTTTTTTCTAATAAATTCACTTATCAAATGCAGTATGACACAAATGAGTAAAATTTTGTGATGCTTTTCCCCATAAACATTCAGTGAAATACTTGCTTGCTGAAAATTGCATAGTTTTATTTTGTACTTATGCTGGATGATCATGATGTCATTGGCGTTCTGGTTAAAGGCTTCCATGGAGATCTGTTATTTTTTAATGTGGTTTGTTGTATTCAGAATCACCCCTTGAAACAATGATGCTGTCCATGTTCATTCCATTGTGTTGCTTTTTTGTTCAATTGTAGTTTGATGCAGTAAACAGGACCATCTAGTCTGACTTGATTGTGTTAGGTTATAATGAAAAAATCTTATCCCTGGATTGTATGGATTTTGTAATTATTGAACTGATGCCAATCCTAAACATCTGACTGGGACACCTCTAGAGGTACACAGTTTGATGGAAAGAAATGTATCTTTCTGGCATGATCCACTCTTGAATACTAAAGAACCATGAGAAATACAAACAGCACTGTGCACAGTTAGTGAGGCAGTTAGCAGTAGAGGAAGCACAGGTTAATTTACATAACGGACTGAATAATTAAGTTTAGAGAAACACCCCTGTTTCGAACAATGTCAGCATTCAAAGCCACACAGTGACGTACTCTAGTAAATACACCGGGATTATTAATGATGTTTCCAATAACCGTGGTGATGGTAATGTACATTGATTAAAATGAGGAAGTAAAAGTTAATCTAAATTTCTCCTCAAAATTCATTATATATGCTTTAATTCATTTAATTTTAATGATTAATTAAAAAATGCAATAAATATGCACTTGGTAGGTCTTCACCATTATCATTCATTTATTTTTCTGTAACCGCTTAATCCTTATTACGGTCGCAGGGAGGCTGGCACCCATCCCAGCCGACTCCGGGCGAAGGCAGAGTATACCCTGAACAGCTCACCAGGCCATCTCAGGGCAGAAACACGCTGACGGCTATGCAGCTACTCTTGTCGAAAGTCAGCAATGGTTCTATTACATGAAACTCTCACCATAGACAGTGAGAGACATGGCCAGCATTTGATAACCCCGGTACCTGCACTGAGGGGACAGTGACAACCTGATGAGAGTGGGGCTTGAACCCCCAACCTTGGGATCAGTGATCCAGCATCTTTACCACCAGGCCACCACTGCCCCCTGCACTATTATTACCATACTAATTACCAAAATATTATCTCTTCAATTAAAATTTTGCACAATTTTCATAATGAAAGCACATTGAACATTTCACCTCAAGCTCACTTTGTATGTTGTAAAGCAAATCTCCACTGGATTGAATTTATAATACCCTAAAATATAAGGGTTCGTTCCGAAATCTATCAGACTGTCAACTCTGGAAAACATCATTTGTGAGATGGCTTTATCTTACTAGGATATTAGCTGTCTCTTGTTGAAGGCAGGGCACACTCTGAACAGCTCATCAGTCCATCACAGGGCCAACACACTCACAACCATCCACGATCAAACCTAGGGGCAATTTGAAACAGCCAATTAATCGAATGTACATCTCTTTGTACTGTGAGAGGTAATTTTCGTACCCTGAGGGAACCCACGCAAGGACTGGAAGAACATGCAAACTCCAAACAGATACACCCTTCCTGAATACAGGACTCAAATCCATTATCTTACATTGCATTGTATTACATACAAATACATGACCAGGGTGAGGTAGATGAACTAACCAGTCCAACACCTGACCTTTAAACCTTTAAAAACCAAATTTAAGGGCACGTTGCTAAAATGGATCGTTCTACCAGGTGTCAGCTACACATACTGTGTTTAATTTTTTTTTAAATCTTAATAGCTGTAAATGATTTGGTTTGTATTTCACACCTTACTATTTGACTGGAGCCACATAACTAATGTTGTTAAATCATTCCACAAGTACAGAGAAGGCCAGAGGGAGCTGCATTGTGCCTTTGTGGATCTGGAGAAAGCATATGACAGGGTGCCGAGAGAGGAACTGTGGTATCGCATGAGGAAGTCTGGAGTAGCAGAGAAGTATGTTAGAGTGGTGCAGGACATGTATGAGAGATATAAGACAGTGGTGAGGTGTGACAGAAGAGTTCAAGGTGGAGGTGGGACTGCATCAAGGGTGAGCTCTGAGCCCCTTCTTGTTTGCGATGGTGATGGACAGGCTGACAGACGAGGTTAGACAAGAAACTTCATGGACTATGATATTTGCAAATGACATTGTGATCTGTAGTGAGAGCAGAGAACAGGTGCAGGAAAATCTAGAGAGGTGGAGGTATGCCCTGGAAAAGAGAGGAATGAAGACTAGCCGCAGTAAAACTGAGTATATGTGTGAACAGATTGTGAACGACAAGGACCCAAGAGGAACGGTGAAGTTACAGGGGGCAGAGATAAAGAAGGTGGAGGATTTGAAGTGCTTAGGCTCAACTGTCCAGAGCAATGGAGAGTGTGGTAAAGAGGTGAAGAAGCGTGTGCAGGCAGGTTGGAATGGTTGGAGAAAAGTGTCCGGTGTGATGTGTGATAGGAGAGTATCGGAAAGAATAAAGGAAAAGTGTACAAGACTGTGTTGAGGCCAGCAATGTTGTATGGTTTAGAAACAGTGGCGCTGAGGAAAAGACAGGAGGCAGAGCTGGCGGTAGCAGAGATGAAAATGTTGAGGTTCTCTTTGGGAGTAACAAGGATGGATAGGATCAGGACTGAGTACATCAGATGGACAGCACATGTAAGAGGTTTCGGAGACAAAGTCAGAGAGGCTAGATTGAGATGGTTTGGACATGTACAGAGGAGGGATAGTGAGTATATTGGTAGTAGGATACTGAGGTTGGAACTACCAGTCAGAAGGCCTAGAGGAAGACCAAAAAGAAGATTTATGGATGTGGTGAAGGAGGACACGAAGGTAGTTGGAATAACTGTAGAAGATGCATAGGATAGGGTGAGATGGAGGAAGATTATTTGCTGTGGTGACCCCTGAAGGGAACAGCCGAAAGGAAAAGAAGAAGAGGTTTCCCCCAGATACTGTATTCTGGATACGATAAAGGATGGAGAGCTCTAAACCTTGCAGAATAGGGTGTTAATTTTAAACATGAAACTTCACCTGCTGTCTCAAAAACATGAGTAAACTGAATTGAGCACAACCATTTCTTAAGTTAAGTTAAATTACATACGATTTTACATTACAAGATAACTCATTGCTCCCTTTTCCTTTTTCAAATCAGGACGTCGAAATACGAGTTAACTGAACATTTATGAGCCATTTTCAGAAAAATGTACACAGCACCGGTAAGGACATTTTCTAAAGAAAGCCATCATTTTATGCATGGAATGGACATAGATTATATATCCTTATAACACACATATCTCGCCGGAGTAGGGATTGATTTGCCATTATATTGGTGATACGTCTGAATGTGTAAATCACACCAACCATCTAGATCCTCGACCATCTTTCTCGACCATACCCTTGCACAGTCATTATTATCAGAAATGTAGGTAATGAGATCAATGTAATGACTCCGTTTCATTTACTTCCTCCAAGCAAGGCCTCACTTGAAATGAGTCAGGTCTGTGGTACAGTAAAAGAAAGTTGATTCTCTACTTCTCCCTGTTGTGTTCAGTGCTAGCCATCAGAGCTGGTTGTCCGGACACACAGCAGGACTGATCTTGCCTGCTGACTCACACTCTTTTATCAAGAAACGGGCACATAGCAATTTTCTGAGGACAACACTGATGTGACTTGGCTGATTGACTGTTATTTTATTGGCTGCAAATTGGCAGAGTAGTGGAGGGAAATCAGAGGCTTTTTTGAGAGAGTGTTTATCTCTCAGCGCACTCGCCCTATGTGTCATTAACTTTGGTTTGGTGGTTGCCTGGATTTTTCCAGTAATCCAGCTCACACTGTGTAGCAAAGACCCAGACAATAATTTCGGGATAATTCACTTTGGGTGTGACTGCTGAATATCACCATCTTTTTCCAATAATACAATGGAAGTTTTCCTCAAAAATATATTCATCTTATGTGAAATTGATCTCAGAATAATTCTTAAATGAGTGGTCACACTCGCAGCACTTTTACCCCTCCCCTTCCCAATTTAAAGGTAGCCAATTCTCACCATTCAAGTATGCATCTCTATTTTTTACATTTACAGCATTTGGCAGACGCTCTTATCCAGAGTACAATTATCATTTTTATACAACTGAGCAATTAAGGGCTAAGGACCTTGGTCAGGAGCCCAACAGTGGGGATTGAACCGCTGACCTTCAGATCAGCATCCCATCACCTTAACCACTAAGTCCCCACTGCCCCGCTCTGTCATGCCACCATCACCAACCAGAAAGGCATAAGAGCAAGCACATGCTTCATCTGAAATACCTTGCTTACTGCCTGCATTTTTTCAGCTTGCTGCACTTGCACATTTAGGGGCAACATAACATACTTGAAAGTAAAACGCCATCCACTCACTTGTATGCTTGTGCTCACAGACGCTAATGATTGGCTGGTGATTGCTCTACGTAACTGAGGCGAATCTATGACAAACACCCCTGCCCTAAGAGCTTAGCCATGGGCTTTCATGGGCTCTCAGCCACCCAGGGATCAGTCCAAGTTGATGCACGCAGCCCAGTATATCCTTTATTCACGAGGGCTTCCCACCTAGAGTGCCCAGAGCCAAAAAAGCCCCCACGAACAAACACATGTGTGGACTAAAAACAACCAACCAATCTGAACAAGGTTGAGCATCTAACAGTCTTATCATGTTTATGTCAGTTAAGCAAGATACACCTCTTGTACTTGCAATACATTTCAGATTGCCTATCCTAGATAGACATGCACATGTATTTTGGGAATGTGGCTTTAGAGGAAACCCTTCCCAATTTACTGACAACACTTTTAAGCAAGGTAGGCTAAAGGGCCATCAGAGATCTTGTTCCTTCAGAGAGGTGTCCTCACATGCATTACATCACTTCACTATGCCATTATTGATAATACAACCTCACAACCTGCTCTGTTCATGCTTGCTTGTAAGACTTAAAATCACAACTAATGGATAAATTCTGAAGATGACTAAATTACAGTGGCACAGTAATGCAGTGGTTAGCACTGTCGCTTCACTGCAAGAAGGTTCTGTGTGGAATGTTCTACACATTTGTGTGGGTTTCCTCCTACATTCCACCGACATGCAGATTAGGTAAAATGACAACTGTTTTGCGTATGTGTAAATATGAGATGTTTGTTTCGGTGGCAACCCTACAATAATTTAGTCATTGTTCAGGGTGTACCCTGCCTCACACAGAATCAGTTAGGATTTATTCCAGCTTCCTCTACAACCATGACAGATCAGCAGTACAGACGCTCCCAGACTTACTTTCATTCGTTTTACGTATTTTTTTGATTTTATGTTTAAAAAAAATTGTCAAATTTAGAGTTTAGTGTGCTCTCTGTAGTATGAGACGTACCTATAGTACGCTGACGTAGTACGCTACTTCCGCATGATGCTGCGTCCATTGTTTACAAAAGACAGACTGAATGTGCCCTGCTTCTTCCCAATTCACCGCGTGTTACCCTTGTGTTAAGACGTCGTCTCTGTGATCTTTGTGTTTACACTGTTTTGCGGACTTTTGTAACCCCAAGCAAATATGGTTGGTCAGAAGCGTAAGCCTACAAGTGATCGTGGTAATCAGAAAAAGTGGTAAGCCATCTCATTAGAAACGAAGATGGCTATTATCAAGAAAATTGATGCTGGTGAAAAACATGTGAATGTTGCACGTTTCTTCCAAATGGCTCCATCGACCATCGGAACCATTTACATATCGAAAGATCGCCTTGCAGAGCATGTTAAAGGTTATATTTGATACTGTATTTGATATTTGATGAGTAAATTTGATTAAAATTTATCTATTTGAAATTATTTTGCTTGAATTTAATTTATTTGAAATTAATGTTGATATTATTTGATATATTTGATATTATTTTGCAATGTTCTGTTTGTAATAATTGATTTAGGGGTGTTTTATGAGATACGGGAATGGTATTTATGGATGTATAGTACAGTATGAACGTCATGCGTCACTGGAACATACAGTAACAACTTACGTTTTTTTTCACCTTACGTTCGGCCGTCCGGAACCGAACTAAAATGTAAGTTGGGGAGCGTCTGTATACATAATGGCTGGATGGACAGATGACTATATTTCTATTTTTCTTCTCTTCAGCTCATGTTTTAAAGGCAGAATCCCATTTCCATGGTCACACAATGTAGAGGAACATCAACACTTCTGCTATAATTATAACATACAACTAACTGTAAGACAGTATGAGTCCATATTTGTTTAAGCCACAGTTTAATTTCATTACAACAAAATATTCACAAGCCATTGTCTAACAGAAATACAAGTGATTGACTGAATGGCGGTGATGGCTCAATGGTTAAGGCTCGGGACTGCTAATCTGAAGGTTGGGGAGTTCAAGCTGAAGTACCACCAAGGTGCCTTGCTCAGTTGTTTAAAAATGTAAATCACCATTGATTAGATGATCTGCCAAATGCCGTAAATGTAAACTGTAAGATGTATGAAAAGTTATCAGGTGAGAAATGTGTTGACCTGGCAAGTGGTTCGTATCGATTGGGAGCATAGACCTCTATGCTTTTCTTTCCCTGAGGCCATAACAGACATTTTTAATGCACCAGAATCTCTCTCTCTGACCACAGTCTGGGAAAAGTATTGAAAAAGAGCATGTCTGATATTTTTCATAAAGACCTCCCTGCATGCTGTGCATTTTTCACAATTATGCCGGCCCTCCCTCTTCCTGTTCCTCATATGTCTTTGGGAAATGGGGTTTGTTATCTAGAAAGGGCATATTAAGAAAATGCGTGGGGGTGGGGAGGGGGTTGAACAGTCAGCCAAACAAAGGGTTTGCCAAGTTGCTATGTTTTTACTTAGCTAACTTCATGTGATTTATGCTTTGAAGTGCTCAAGATTCACTACTGGTTTTAACTGGCAGCCATACCAAGAACTGGATATTTTTATCGATGAAAAGGATTTTGCAGATCTTGAACCTAGTTTATACCATATGATCAGAGTATGGATACCTTAATCTGCTTTCATGCCATAGTTTTTTTTATATATGATTCCTCAGACAGTGGGAGATAATGTGTGTTTTGATGAAAATGAAAGAAAGCTACGGAGTAATTCTAAATGCAGTGTCTCAAATACACAACCCCTGAAATTGCATGGATTGAAAGCCATAGTCCACAAACACTGTCTGACACACCATAACACCTGGATAAAGAAACCTTTGTCAATTTGCTAATGACACCATAATAGAAGCCAATCACATCAGCTCTGAGCTCTTATCGTGTCCTCGTCCTCCATCTCAAAGCTGAGCATAAGAAACAGGAGAGCTGTACCGAGGTGAAATAATGCGATTAGAGAACATTACGGTTATGTTATTAGTTTTCATATTTTGTGGCTGGCTTTTGGGGCTGTTGACTAATATTATCTGGTAGAGACATCAACTTAGCCTCAAAACGACCCCAGTGTTATGAAGCGCCGAGTACATTTGAGCTTGGTGATGCACCAAGATAGAGTGCTGAGGCTGGGATAACGACTCCGAGATCAGCAAATGACATGGTTTGAATTGTGAAAGCTCTGGGCTTGAGATGAACTTGTATAAAAGATGAGAAGAAAAAGGAAAAAAAAATCACTGTGGTGAATCTGTTTTAATAATAAATTATAAGGCTGTTTTTTTTTTTTCAAATAGGAAATGGAGCTCTGCAGCAGGAGGCAGCCAGCAGATAAAAATTCAACAGATTAAAAAAAATATTAAAAAAAGGTCAGTTGTATAAACCAAACATAAATAAAATCAAAATGAAAAAACAAAACAGGAAGAAGCTCTGGTGTTAAGTAGAAGCAAACAATGTGTGTAGTGTGGTTGTAGTAGTGTTTTCAATGTGTGCAGTGTTTCTGGAGATACTGGAAACTAATTTTAATGTCTTTGAATTTAAAGCATGGGTAAGGGGTGTAATGGAATTTCTTGGCTCATTATCATTGTAGGAATATTTATTTTCATGAAGCTTTTGTGTGTGTGCTGATGATCCTGATGCCCGTCATTCACAGTCATTACTGTAATTACAGCGACTGCTTTCTATCCTGTCATTATGGCCTCTTGCCACCAAAATAAGCAGCTACGCCTGGGGAATAGCATCAAACAAAAGAGAATTCCATCCTGTATGATTATATGAAAAAGAGGCACATTATTCTTTTGTTCTCCCAGAGAATCATTTATCCCAATGAAACTACTGTTTGTCAGCGAGTGTGCAATGGGGCTTAATAAAACCTATTCTTTCTTCTCCAGCTCTCACAAATCCTCTCATCTGCTTGACTCAGATAGACATGCAGGGCCTGAACAACGGCTGTTTTCTGTCTCTAGATGACTCATTAGAGCAGATACTGCCGCAGAGTCTTAAAAAAAAAAAAAGTTCTGCATCCTCTGGATTTTTAATCATGTTTAAATTTTATTTTCACGTCTAGTGTGGGAGTAAAATGTCTTGGTTCGTCCAGAAGGGAGGCAACTATCTTTTTTTTTTATTATTACACTGAAAGAGGTGGTGCTTTTCAGAAACTGCTGATCTCAGCTTAAGGAGTTCAAGCAGAAGGATGTGAAAAATTGGACATGAAATTTTTTTTTGTGAGAAACAAGTGGCACAACTGGGCTGATGCATCACTTCTAAACCCTCGCAGGAGGACAGCAGTGTGTTGAATTTTGAACGGTGAAGCCATAATGTTATCGTAGTTACAACACTGAATTGGAGGTAACGTAATTTTTATTTATCTTCTTTTTACTCAACGTGGTTTAGGATTCAAAACAGATTTAACTGAGCAGCTACAGTTCTTACTGAATAACCAAAGAGTGGCAGACTAGCAGTACTGTATTTGACTACGTAGTCTTGAAATCAGCAACATACTACCATTATGTATCACTGAGCAGCATGCATTGCTATAACGAGATATAGAGAAATAATATGCACAAGCCAGGCTTTCATAGAGAGGCTGATACAGTTAAAACGAATCTAATCAAGATTTAAACTCTTATATCAAATTCTGAATAAAATTATTTTTGATATTGTTTTGGGAATCATACACTATGCAGGTACAAAGTGTATAACATTATTAATATTGTTTTGTGAATATTTTTCTTCAATTAACAAAGTCTTACTTGCTTTTAAGAAAATACACTAAGCAATCACACTTGGTAAGATTTAAAATATATATATTAATAAAATTCTCTAAGCATTATTAATGATTTTATGCATCATGCACTGGCATAGTGTATTCCTAAACCAAGATCAAAAATAATTCTTGGCTCGATATAAAATTTAAAATCTTGATTAGATGGTTAATTTTTGCAGTGTATTCACAATGGTATCATGCTTGTTGGGTGAAAGGTGTAGGCTTGTGACAGCAGATGGAGAACACATGGTGGTCTTGTGGTTGGAAGACGAGATAGATTTGGTAATAACTGCTGAGATACATATGAAGAAGAAATGAAAAACTGCAGGAAGAATAAGTAATCAGAAATAAAGTCAAATATGCGTACTGTATCTGTCGACAGTCTATGTGGTTATATTTAAAATACATATGTAATGCTAATATAAATAAGATGGGGGATTGTTCTGCAATTGTTTTTGTTTTATAGTTTTATTTGGGTAAGGTTGGTTTTGAGTATATGATGGGATTGATTGACTGTTGGGATGGCTACTTGGTTGGCGAGTTTGATTGAATTGTGGCCTTGCAGTGGTCTGCTGAGCTGTTAAGGGTGTACCCTGCCTTCACCCAGTGTTAGCTAAGATAGGTGCTTGCCTCCCTGTGAGGAGTAAGCATTTCAGCAAATGTGTAAGTGAGAGTGATTTTTGGGTTGTTGGTTTGGTCAATTGGTATTTGGTTGACTGGGTTTAGGGGTTTAGTTAGATTGACTGAGTAAGCTTGAGTGGTATGGTTAGTTTGACTGACTTCATCACTTACCTGGTTTGATTCGTTCGGCTTATTGATGTGAATCATGAAAAATCTACAGTATTTATGTAGTATTTCAACCAAAAGTAAATTCTCTAGCACCCTGATGTCATGGTTTTTGTGGCAGCTCAGTTGGCACCATGATATCATTTGTTCAATAAATCATGATCTGGATCATAACACTGCAACATGTGAAGTCTACATGTGCCAGCTATGTTCTATCACAGTTGTTACTGCCACTCAAGCATAAATGAGCAGAAATAATGGACCCACAAGCTCTTGGAGTGTTCAATTTGAGTTAAGATCCCAGTGAGATCCTCACAGCGGACGAATGACCAAACACATATAGTCATAACAGATGTCCAGTAATTATTACAAAAATCACCATGTGGCTAGAAGATTATGGAGTCTGACTGGAACAAAGCATCAGAACATTTAACTGTGGGTGGGCTGGTTGAAAGTTCATTAAAATAACTAGTTTTTTGTTGAGAGAAACTGAGACATTTATGTAATTATCTCTTATGTCCTACAATCATTTGTATTGGTGACTTTGTCATTACTGAGCTACTGGGTGATGGATGTACATATTTGAACCTGCTGTACTGTGGGCAGGCGGCACAGTGGTTAGCACGTTTGTCTCACAGCAAGAAGCTCATGGGTTTGAATACCAGATGTTTGTGTGTGGCGTTCGCATGTTCTCACCATGCCTGCTGTGGTTTTATCTAAGTAGCCCGGTTTCCTCCCACAGTCCAAAAACATGCATATGAGGTTAACTGACTGTTCCAAATTGCCTCTAGGTGTGGATCTGAGTACAGTATAAATGATTGTGTGTCTATTGACGTGTGAGTTGTTTAGGCTATACCCTGGCTTCGCCCTCTGTCGGCTGAGACACTAATTGTAGAATTAATCCTCAAGTGACCAAGCTATTTTGATGACTTGTTTTAGGGTTCTTCATATTTATTTCACTCTAATATATTTGTCCATCATCTTTTGTAATAAGGTATGAAATTTTATATATTTTTACAAAAAAGCAGCCAAAAACACACAATGATAGAACAAGAATAATTAGTTTGCATAATATATGTACTGTATTGCTATGTAGTAATGCTTTTGTCATGGTGCATGGTTGAGAGTGTCAGTACTGCCTTGCCATGAGCTGGTGCATATGACACAGGAGTGAGCTGGTCATGAAAACCAAAAATTGAGCTGTGCGCCTCTCTCCCATTGCTAGGTTTCTTCTCTTCTGGGATGTGTGGTTTGTTTGACCTGATAGTGCCTACGTAAGTGAGCCCATCATTCAACAGCAAGGTGGACTGAGGTGAAGAAATTTTCTGCAGTGATAATTCTTCCACTTCTGTGCCAAGAAGATGTGAAATCTTCCTAAAAGTTTGGATCATACTTGCCACATACTTGGCCGATCCTTACAAAATTCTATGAACAAATACAGGACAAATAGATTTACAAATTCTTGGTAGGACACTTTTTCCGATTAAAATTAGAAAAATGGCGCTCGAATATATATGCCCGGGTCATATATGACCCCACCCGGTTGCTTGAAGGTTGAGCGTTGTGGCAAATGAGTGTCGAGAGTGTATCCTGGGCTCCAAAATGGCACCAAGTGTGGAGTATAAACAAACCCAGAGCATTTGTAGCAGCGTGCTAGTGATCTAGCCAAGGAAAAGGAATTGAAACTTAATGTTTTTAAATATCATTTCACAAAAGAGTTGGTGTGGTTATTTGGTTTATAAAAGTTTTCAGTGAAGAATTTATTAGAAATTGTTGTTCTTGAATGTATACCTAGTTTTATATTTTATGGATTTTGGAACAGCTTTATGATTATTAACTGAGTCCACCATGGATCAGATGCAGGATTTTGTATGATGAAGTTTGGGTACTGCTGGTATTGTCTTTCACAGAAGATATTAGGTAGTGGTAGCCTCTGCAATCCTCTATGCTGCCATCTGCTGGGCCCCGGGCAGCACAGAGCGGGACAGAAAGAGACTGAACAAGCTGGTCAGGAGGGCCAGCTCTGTCCTAGGCTGCCCACTGGACTCTGTGGAGGAGGTGAGTGAGAGGAGGATGGTAGCAAAGCTCACATCCATCACGGTCAACAGCTCTCACCCACTGCACCAGACTGTAGAGAAGCTGAGTAGCTCCTTCAGTGGACGACTGAGACATCCTCAGTGCAGGAAGGAGCGCTACCGTAGGTCGTTCATTCCCACCGCTGTCAGACTGAACAACGCCACTTTGTAACTGTCTGTGAAAATACTGGTTATGTGCAATAAAAACCCCGTGCATTTTAATCAACCACATCTACCCCACTGACTGTGAACCATATCAACCCATCTACTCTGCCCTCAGATACATATACACTTGAATATAGGCCAGTCTGCAAAGTTGTTCCCTTCTTTTCTTTTATTGTTTATTAATTTATACTATTTATGTATCTATTTATTTATTTACTTATATAATATATATGTATGTGTGTATGTTTGTATATGTATCTATTTTTGCACCCCCTACTGATGGTACCTCAAGAGCCTGTAACAGTGAATTTCTCCATTGTGAGATTAATAAAGCTGTATCTTATCTTATCTTATCTTATATTTTCATTCCTGGAACTTTAAACGGTGCCAGTGATTGGCTATAGATGTAGATTATATGATGATTTGGCCATTCCTATAGCACATCGGAGCATGCAGGAATATTACTGTTAGGCATGTAATGCAAGTGGCCAAATTTTAGCTGTAAAGCGGAAAATCAAAATAGTCAATTGTAAGTTATTCACAGAATACTGCATTTGCACAGTTACCAAATTGTGCATTTATTTTATTATTCATTTCATCTCATTTGCCAAACCACTTAGTCCTATGAGGGTGGGGGGGCTGGAGCCTATCTCAGCTGACATTGGGCAAAGGCGGTGTACACTTTGAACAGCTTGCCAGACTATTGCAGGGCCAACACACACAATCATTCACACCTAGGGGCAGTTTAGAACAGCCGATTAGCATAGTGTGCATGTCTTTGAACTGTGGGAGAAAATTGGAGTATCTGGAAGGAACCCATGTACTCACAGGGAGAACATGAAAACTCCACTTTACTCTCAAATCCAGGAGCTTCTTGCTGTGAGATGGATGTGATCACGGCACCACGTTAGTTAGTCTTAGTTATATCATTTTATATCTAAATACAGTAAAATCAATTTCCTATAAATACAGTACACAAGTAACTGACTACTTATTATAGAATGGACATTTATTGGTCCTTCTTGATGATTTTCATGGCGTGGTGGTTTTTGTTTATTTTTCCATAGTAAAAAAAGTTGGTTGAGTTCAAATAGGCACAAAAATGAAACCATCGCCACCTGTAATGAAAAAATGTGAACACAGTCATTCATCGATGTTTGAAAATTAGAAAGGAAAACAAGCAAGCAAATCCTTGAGGGTGTAACATTTTATTTCTGCACTGTATGCTCGTAATGTTCAAGGGTGTGACGACCACAATTTATACCTGGCTGTGTGAAAAAGTATCTGACCACAATGATGTTGAAAAACAATCCACTCACTGTGGTTACTGTGCGATGTTGTATGTACTCCATGTTCCTGTGTAAATGATGAACGTTGCACTAGTTTTCTGGTGCACATAAATGCTGCATACTTCCTGCAGCATATCCTCATTGTACTGCTGTGAACCCAGTGGTAATTTCAGGGTATATCTTGATTGAGATCTTTTTTTTTTTTTACTTTTCCGACTGATTCGTTGTATTGAATTCTATACCCCTTCTGTCGAGTCTAAAAGTTGGACCTCATCATTTTTTGACCTATGCTATAAGTACAGTGGTACCTCACTTTACGAAATTAATCCGTTCCAGAGCCTTTTTCGTAACTTGAACCACATTTTACATGTAAAACTTGTGATTCGTTCCAAGGCCCCCGATACTACCCCCTAAACCCTTTAAAAATTATAAAAGCATACCTTTTAAGACCTCCTTCTGCTTCAATATCGTACCGATGGTAAACGGGTTTGGCCATATTCCTTTGTGATATCACTCGAGCTCATTTCTTCTTCTCACTTGCACCAGAAATCACACGTGCGTGCGCGTGCGCATACATATTTGCGTGTGTGTGGGCGTGCGTGTGTTGACCATGTCTTCTTAGCAGGGTTGTAATCTTACAAAGGTTTATGGAAGGTTAAAAGCCTGAGTCAAGAAATAAAGCATAAAACAACAGTAACTCTGTCCTTTACACGAAAAGCATCATGGTGCATTCAGCTCCATAATAGGCAATGGGAGGTAGCTGCATCATCCCTCCTAGCCAATGGGATCCCTGTCCAAGATGGCGTGGCGCTCGAGTGAAGGTGACATCAACGACAGCTCAGTTGTTAGCCAATGGGAGGCCAGCGGGGTGGGATGTTTAAACGTCATTGATCCGAGAGCAGCTCATACAATGTTTGAATGGCACGTTTGAATTTTTAAGATTGTGCTTTCGTAACGTGAACTTGTTTTGTATACAGAGACAAAAATTTTAGGAAAATGCATTTCGTAACCTGCATTTTTTGTTTGGTGAGTCTTTCGTAAAGTGAGATACCACTGTACTGTGATTCTGCACAGCTCATCTAAAGCAATGGAGGCTCTGTGGTTAAAATAATGTGTTAGGATATAGAAATTTAATTTGTGAGTTCATGTTCAAGGATGGGAAAGCATTTACCGAAATAAGTAAAAATTTCTTGACATAACTCTGCATTATGACTCATTTCTTTAATTCATGTTGAACTTATTTATTTTTTTGTTGTTGGATACACACGCGCTGGACAATAGAAAAAAGTCAGCGGTGTTCATGCATCATTTATAAACGTGTTCTCAGTTTATCTGTGTCCCCTAAAATGACTCTCGAATTATAAAGGACCTGGTGTGCTGATTTTATGCACAGCTGGATTTTTAGTCATTTATTCATTCATTCGTCGACTCGTTTTATCCTATTGGGGTTGCAGGGAGTTGGATCCTATCTCCTCTGAGTCTGGGCGAAGGTGAGCACACCTTGATCATTTGGTCAATCCATTGCAAAGCCAACACACATACACACACACACACACACACACACACACACACACACACACCATCATTTACACTCACACCTAGGGTCAATCTTGAACAGCCAATTAGCCTAATGCACGTCTTTGGACTGTGGAAGAAAATCAGAGTACCTCAACAAAATCCATGCAAGGACAGGCAAGCTTAACACAAAAAACACCCTAACTAAGCCCAGAAATCAAACCCATACCCTTCGTGCTGTGAGGTGGACATGCTAACTACTACACCACAGCTGGATTTTTAATAGCAAAAATCGTGATGTTTTCGCACTAGCTGCTTCCTTTGCGGCTATGAGATTTACATTGGCGGCCGTCTGGAGTATCATGGCTGTGTATTCATGTAGTATCTCTTCAAGGCTTTGGTATTCCTAGAAAACTCTCATGTATGCATTCACATGATATTTTAAGTACACACTCTTATTCTATTGACAATGTGTTCAGGTTCTTTGGCATGTTTGCACTGTTTTACCAAAACTCTGAATTTAGGTTAGAGTTGTTTTTTTTGTGTTGTTGATTGTGTTTTAATGTGTGATTAAGTATGGCTGTAATTATTCTTCAGAGTATCAGAGGTGAACAGTTTTTTTTTTTTTTTTTTTTTTTTTTTATTGTTTTCTGACCCACACTCAACTCGTTTGATAACATCAGGGTTATGACTTTCCGTCTTTGCTTAATGTTTGTTTGCTGCAGAAGTGAGGTATGTCTGGTGAACCAAATACTGCCAGCTGAGGCACTTTCACATCTGTCTTTTTTTTTTTTTTGCTCTGTCCCTTGTTTCCACGGAAACTTGGAAAATCTTGTTCAGCAGGAGTCTAGCTTCCTCTCTCTCTCTCTCTCTCTCTCTCTCTCTCTCTCTCTCTCTCTCTGACCCACACACACACACACACACACACACACACACACACACACACACATACACATCTTGAAGGAACAATCATCAAAGCACTCCCTTGGTACTTGTTGCAGGAGAAGGTTTTTACAGCCTGCTCCAGTAGACAGGCTTCACCTGGTTGGAGTTAAATTTCCAATTAGCTTTGTGCGTGACTTCCTCACGGTCATCTGATACGCATATTTGCACAAGTGGATTAAAAAATCACTGCTTCGAATAGACAACAGTGAATTTCACTCACTTATTTGCCAAACTGATTAATCCTATTAGTGCACCTAAGAGGCTGTAGCCTATCTCTGCTGATACTGATTGAAGGCAGGGTAAATCCTGAAGATCAACAGAGCATTGCAGGCTCACACCAACAAACTTGTACAAGTGTATTCATTCCCTAGCCAAAACACTTAATGCTACTAGGGTTGCAGGAAGGCTAGAGTCTATATCAGCTGACTCTGGGTGAAGGTGGGGTGCACCCTGAACAGCTCACCAGACAATCAAGGGGCAAACATAAGCACAAAGATTTTTATGCTTGCACTCATATTGAGGGATATTTAGAAACAAATTTTGTCTTGAGAGGAAACTGTGGAAGAAAACCCACACAGAAACTCTCTGAGTCCAGAACTTGAACCCAGGACCTTCTTGCTGTGAGGCAGACATTCCAGCCACCGTGTCACCCATTTTTGTGAAAGTATTATAAATCGAAATTATGATATCATGTAGGAGACATCACAGTTTCACATTCATGAATGTTTGGGGTTTTTGTTGAATATTTTAAAAAGCAGCAAAAAAAAAAAAAAACCCACTCAGAAATGATAATAAAATTCTTAGAAATATTGAAAAATTGTAGCATGATAGGAATGCCTATGTGCTGGTTGCATTTATCATTCTGGCATTAAGGGAACAGTTTGTATGCATCAGTTAAACAGTAGGAACAGAAACTGCAATTGTACAGTAATATGGGAAGGTGGGAGAAATGTGTAGTTCTCTCACCAAAGCGGTACTTTTTTTTTTTTTTAACACAACCAACCTATTTATTAGTTTATTTATTAGCCATATGAATTTCGTACAACTACAACAGAAGAAACTAGTGTAGGTTAGGGTGAAGTGTGTTCGCACAGCTGCATCCACATGTGTTGTATGCCTGTTGTGGGGAAAATAGGTGGGTGGAAGAAATTGTACAACATTAATACAAAAATTATTCCATGATTGCAATATAATATTCCTCACTATCAGTGCCAAACCACTTAAGCCTACTCTTAGGGTTGAGTGGAGGCTGGAGCCCATCTTAGCCAACATGGTGCAAAGGTTTGGTGCACCATGAACCACTCATCAGACCATTGCAGGGCAACAAATGCAACTATTCACACTCACACCCAGCAGCATTTTGGAACAGCTATTTAACCTAATGTGCATATCTTTGGACTGTGGAAGAAAACCGGAGTCCCCAGAGGAAACCCACACAAACACAGGAAAATGGGCAAGTCCACTCAAAAACAATATGTCTGTGCCCAGTGACTAAAGATAAAGATAAGGAGATTTTTACTGTCAACTGTTGCATGAACAATGAAAATCAGTTCAGCATCTCTTTGTTTAGCAACAATGATAAAAAGAAAACGCACAAAAGGCAATTAAGGAACTACACTAACTATACATGTACATATACTGCATATACTTATATACACATATACCTACAGTTATGTTCAAAATAATAGTAGTGTGTTTAAAAAAGTGAATAAAACTCATAGCTTTTATTTCCATACACACAATTGCATTGGGAACACGACACATTCTATTTCAAATCAAAACATGAAAACGCTATCAAATTTGTGTTATTTCTTTAAAGAAATTTGAAGAAATGTGAATATTGGAATGTTCAAAAAATATATAAATAGCAGTGTGTGCTTCCTTCTTTACAAATTCAAAAAATTCACTGTACAGTGGAACCTCGGTACTCGAAGACTTTAGAGGTCAAAGAAATCGAAATTCGACCAAAAAATCCGGGATTTTTTTGTCCTGGAAGACGACCAAAATCTGGAAGCGGAACATGAAAAAAGCGCGAGAAAAAACGAGAATGAATGAGAAAAACACAAGACCGAGAGGGAGGGGAAATGCACGCTTTCCAGAAGTCTGGAAGTTGTTCAGCTGTATCACCCTGATAACCGGGGATTTAGCTCAGTTGGTAGAGCGTCCACTTTATCCTCCGGTAGGTCGGAGTTCAAATCCGGCCGTGTCATACCATAAGACGTTAAAATTTGGCAGTTGTTGCTTCCTGCTTGACGCTCAGCATCAAAAGGATAGAACAACGCAATAACTGGCGCTGCACAGTGGCGACAGGTGCCTAGCGCACAAAGCAAATTTCAATGTATGTAAAATGTACTTTGACAATAAAGAGTTAGTTTAGTTTAAAGCTAAAGCTAGCAGTGCTGTGAACACCTTTAACGACGAGGTCATGCCCTACTTCCGTTAAGGTTTTGAAAAGAAAGCAGAAAAAAGAAGAGAACTTCAAAAAAAGAAAGGGGCATCCTGAAAAAGAGTCATCCATGCCAAAGCAAGTATCAAGAGAAAAAACACCTTGATTGATTCACCTGAAGATGTTATGGAAGGGGATCCTCCTCCTCTCTCCCTCTCCAGCAACTGCTCACCACCACAAAAGTAAAAATTATTATCTTTATTGTTCTTATGCTTTAACTGTACTGTGGTTTTTATTTTTGTGTACTGTATTCAATAAATTTTCACTTAATTTGCAGACCTATGGTATGAGTTACGGTACCATTAACTTCTGTTCAAAAGACGACGGAACGATTAAGACCATTTACATTATTTGTAATAGGGAAAATAGATCCGGAATTGACCAGATCAGAATTCGACCAGCCGTCTGTAACGAATTGTGGTCGAGAACCGAGGTACCACTGTATAAGCTGAAAAATGTTGTAAGATTTTGTTTTCCATTGAATCACTGAACTAATATTTAGTTGTATATCCACTGTTTCTGAGAACTGCTGTACATCTGTGTTGCACGGCGTCAATCAACGTCTGGCTTCTGTGGACAGATTTTCCAGCCCAGGATGATTGTACTACATTCCACAGATCTGTATTTCTTAGTTTTGCTTCAGAAACTGCATTTTTGATGTCACCCCACAAGTTTTCTATGGAATTAAGGTCCAGGGACTTGCCGGCCACTCCATAAGCATTTGTTGCCTTCCTTCCTTAAATAGGACAATCATTGGCACCTGTATTTCAAAGAATAAATGACCGCACTAATTGAACTCCTGACTGATATGATTCACTGCTATTATATGGAACACGCCCCTTTCAAATAGTGATTGAATTGCACAGAATCAGCAGCATGCACGTAATGACTGTTGGGTCTATTGGATTCTATTACTCTATTCGACCCACTAGTAAATTATTTTCCATATAGAAGTATAATTTCTACCAAAAACACTGATCTTTAAACTGATAGCTTTAATGATGTCTGATTGCTATTATTTTGAACAAACTGTATATGTAAACATACAGATACATAGACATATATAATCCTTTATCGGGGGTCGGCAACCTTTGTCTTTCAAAGAGCCATTTGGACCCGTTTTCTACAGTAAAGAAAACACTGGGAGCTACTAATCCTTTTTTTTGACATTTAAAATCAAATAACACTGCATGTAATGTTCCTATTCCGTCATGTTAATATAAAAAAACAATATGTTGCATTGATTTGAACAACTGTAGAGATAATTAAATTACAATTCTGCTTGTAACAAAAAAATTAGATTCAAAAAAGAGGTTGAATAAAAAGTTTCTTTCAATTAAATTTTCCAATGTCTATGTGAGCTCTGAGGCTGGGGTGGCCTAGAGATAAACGTGCTGGATCACTGATCCTTATAAGGTTGGGAGTTCAAGCCCCACTTTCCACAGGTTGTCACTGTCCCCCCAGTGCAGCTAACTGGTTTACCAAAGGCCAGCCATGTCTCTCACTGTCTATGGTGGGAGGTTCATGTAAAAGAACCATTGCTGACTTTCAACAAGAATAGTTGCATAGCCATCAGCGTGTTTCTGCCCTGTGGTGGCCTGTCGAGCTGTTCAGGGTGTACTCTGCCCTCACCCGGAGTTGGCTGGGATGGGCGCCAGCCTCCCCGTCACTCTAATTAGGATTAAGCGGTTCAGAAAATGAATGAATGTGTTTGAGTCCTTGCATTTTTATAAAGAAAAAGAATAGCTATCCCACGAAGCGAGGGACAGCCAGATGTGTTAATGGGTTAGGTAGCCTACCTCACCATCACTCCCTTCGTGGATTTTCTTTTTCTTTATGTTATATCAATGTTGTTTTGTCATAGTTTTAATTTACAAAAACGACAGCAACACAAAAAAGTATATGAAAACTTATTTTAAGAAGGAGTCTGCTCAACATTCTTTTAAGTAATATTAATGCTTAATGCTGCACTGACTGCCCCATTCTCAGAGTTGAAACTGAACCAGACCCAGTCTTTTATTTTGTTACTGGGAAGAGAGTTATTTAATTTGGAGATTGCTGTGCATAAACCAGATCTCATCCACTGCCTCTTACTTCAGCTGTGATTTCCATTCCTGGATTACTAACCCCGGCGGCGGGCAAATCTCTCTTGCTCGTTGCGCTGCTGCTGGGATGGCGAGAACACACCTTGTCATGAGCACAAGGGTTTGGAATACCATGGCATGCTCCATCCACCAACACAGCAGATAAAAAACACTGAGACTCTCAATGTAGCTGACTAATTTACTGATAGCCATGTCCACAAGAACACACACACAAAATCACCCCGCTTGCACCAAATAAATATCCGCCCGCACCCGTGACTGTTAATTTTCATCTATGTAATTTTCAACTTTAAAAGGGCATTTTTGCAAGGTTACCCACTAGGTACCTGTGGGTATCGCACCGTTGCAGGACTCTGCGTTAGGCAGATTCTCCCATCATTCAGGTGAAAGCTGGTTTAACTCTCTACACCTGGGAGCCCGGAGTGCTACCGTTGCGAGTAAATAAGCAGCATTTTCTTTCTGCAGTTGTTTTTGGTGATGCAATGGTTTTTGTATATGAAGTGCGTTTGTGGCCTTTGGCCACTGTAAAGTACACATTCATTAATTTTAAAAGCCAAGGAGCCACATCAGAGAGGTAAAAGAACCGCATGTGGCTCCAGAGCCGCCAGTTGACGACCTCTGTATCTATCCACATATTCACATATTTACAGACCCATGCATATATTCACATATACACACAGAAGGGTGAATGATATGCCAAAGCTGCATAATATACACCGGGTAAGAGGTAGAACTTTTAATTAGAAAGTGCATGGTGCTGAAATGTTCTGATGTTCAAGACCTGCCCTAAACATGAGTATTGCACTGAAACTTAAACATGAGTATTGCATTATTCAGAAAGAAGGTCTGAGTGATTGTTTATTGAGTCAGCATGTGTGGTGGTGGTGGTGGTGGGGTTACATGTTTAACAGCTTGTGGGTAAAAGCTTTTCTTGAGTCTATTAGTTTTTGTTTTTAGTGTCCTGTACCTGTTTATGAAGGGGAGAGAGGAGAAAAGGGCATGTCCAGGGTGTTTGAGGTCCCTGATAACTCAACTTGCTGTCCTCTTGCCTGTCAGTGTAAATGTGACTGATGGAGGGTGGTGTAGATCCAATCACCTGCTCTGCTGTCCATCCACTGCAAGGCCGTCCTGTCCTCTGCAGTACAGCTACTGAAGCACACTGTATAGCAGTAGGTCAGGAGGCTCTCTATGGCAAAGCGGTAAAGTTTTGTTAATAGGGGTCGGAGTAGACGAGCTTGTTGGAGCTTCCTGAGCAATTACATCCTTTTGTTCTGCTTTGTGGTCCAGTTGAAGTAAGTAGAGCTGTGGACTCCAAAAAGCTTGAAGCACTCCACCCTTTCTACCCCCTCTCTATCAATGTAGAGGACAGAGTGCTCAGTTTGTTCCGATCTCCTGATGTCCATTATCATCTCCTTTATTTTGTATGTGTTAGTTCCTAGTTATTGTTGCACCATCGCCACAGATGCCGGACCTCTTTCCTGTAGGCTGACTCATTGTTATTCCTGATCAAACCTATGATGGTGGTGTCATTGGCAAATTTGACAATAGTGTTGCTGGTGTGAGTGGGGGAGCAGTTGTGTGTGAAGTCAGAGATTAGCAGCGGGCTAAGAACACACCCCTGTGGTGTTCCGATGTTCAGAACGAGAATGGAGGAAACGTGTTCCCCTGTCCTGACGTTCTGAAGTCTATTGCTGAGAAAGTACAGTGGGCTCCCTCGACCCAGATTGTCCAATGTCTCAACCAGTTTATGTCGTTGAACTTGTTAAAAATGGAGCCGAAGTCTATGAACAGCATTCTCACATAGGAGTAGCTGCTCTCCAGGTGTGTGAGGGCTGTGTGCAGATCTATATGGCTAGCATCCTCTGTTGACCTGTTTGCTCTGTATGCAGACTGATGTGGATCGAGATCAGCAAGGATGGCAGCCTTCATGTGAAACCAGACAAGTCACTCAAAACATTTAATGATGATGGGGAGGGGGTTTAAGGCAACTGGGTGGTAGTCAGTAGACTACCTAGTGATATCTACATTTCTGTAATGTTTAGTTGCTATACGACCACCCAGCAGTGTATTAAAAATTGCACATGCGTGTCTATTTTATCATTGAACTATAATAGGACGAAAGTGGAAAATAAACTATGATTCTAGCATATCAGATGCAGACATTGTAGAGCATCACATAGCAACGATAGGTAATGGATATTTTAAACATTAACATTTTAATCGATCATGCATTCATTCTTTTTCTGATCCGCTTAATCCTAATTAGGGTCGTGGGGAGGCTGGCACCGTTTCAGCCGACTTTTGGTAAGGGCATAGTACACCCTGGACAGCTTGCCAGGCAATCACAGGGCAGAAACATGCTGACGGCTATGCAGCCTACTCTTGATGAAAGCCAGCAATGGTTCTTTTACATGCCTCTCACCATAGACAGGCCTTTGATAACCCATTTAGCTGCTCTGGGGGAGGCAGTTACAACCCCTGGCCTTCGGATCATTGATCCAGCACCCTACCATGAATCCACCACTGCTCTTATTTTAAACATAACAAGTGAGTTTTATTTTACGCATACACAATTGTACTCGGATTTTCCCAAAATTTTTGTTGTATTCATGTTGTGCAATAGTTGTTTATCCATTTGTATTCAACATTTTGGTAAAGATTTTCATGGACTCATTTTGTTTTTTGTTGTGTTTTGTATTGTTTGTTTGTTTGATTGTTTGTTTGTTTTTATGTCTTTGCATTACCAAGTATTTTATTTTGGTATTTTGGAAGGTTTTCTTTCCGATCATTTGTTGCATTACTTCCAAAGTTCATAAACTTATCTTTTTTGCTGAGCTTTATCTTCGACAAGAGCACTGTGAAACTTGTATAAACTTGTCTTGGGTTTCGAGTTAGGAGTCCTTGCAGGTTCTCCAACTGTCTTGTATCACTGCTTTTGTCAAGATCACCTTATACCTGTTGTCATTTCCTGAATGCTTACACACAATTATTCTGTATTACTAATAAAGATTTATAGTCATAAATCTGGGTGGCATGGTGGTGTAGTAGTTAGCGTGTTCGCCGCCTAGAAAGAAAGTCCTGGGTTTGAGTGCCAGGTGTTTCTGTGTGGAGTTTACATGTTTGCTTGGGTTTCCTCTACACACGCCAGTTTCGACTGTGGGAAGAGAACATTAGGCTCATTGGCTGTTACAAATTGGACAGATGGATGTACAATAAGCATGAATGGTTATGTACTCTGCCTTCGCCCGGTGTTGGTTGAGATCAGCGCCGTCTCCCCACAGCCCGAGTAGAATTAAGGGGTTGATCAAATGAGTGAGTTAGGAATCCATTAAAATATAACCACCAAGGGATCACCACTCACCAGATATTATAGTATCTGCCAGTACAAGTGTAGGCTATTGTAGTACTGATACATTAATGAATGACTCAGTATCTTAGAATATTTGAGATTTTATGCTGTTGTGCTTCAACTACCATGAACCTGATTCTGTCTTTTGAATTCCACGAAATGTGAGAATCAGGGTAGACTGTACAATTGAGTCACACTATTCTTTCATACACCTCGTTTTAATGAAGGTTTTAATGTCCTAGTTTTAACAGTTAAAAATCTTATTTTCCTTTCGGCTGTTCCCTTCAGTGGTCGCCACAGCGAATCATCTGCCTCCATCACACCCTATCCTCTGCATCTTCTTCTCTTACACCAACTACTTTCATGTCCTCCTTTACCACATCCATAAATCTTCTCTTTGGTCTTCCTCTAGGCCTTCTGCCTGGTAGTTCCAACCTCAGCCTCCTCCTACTCAATATACTCACTATCCCTCCTTTGTACATGTCCAAACCATCTCAATCTAGCCTTTCTGACTTTGTCTCCAAAACCTCTCACATGTGCTGTCCCTCTGATAATGATTAATAGTTAAAAATATGACTACTTTTCTTATATTATTACTAGGTGTGAAAATCCATTTAGACACATGCCTGTGTTGATGATCTGTTGATTAATTAATCCGGTTTGTATGACCGTACGCAGAGATTTTCTATAATTGCAGCATCTCTCTTCATATCATCATGTTGTATCACCAGATTTGGAGATCCCACCGAGCTTCCATGTGACAGGATCTACATTCCCACATTACTGCTGGGACTTCTGCATGACGGTCCAACTCCTATTCCTGTGCTGCTCTCAGGAGAAGTCTGTTTAAAACTGGAAGACTGCCCGGGTGCAGACCGGGGCTTCCTGTGATCTGCCCTCTGTCCAGTTGATGTAAATTCTTGCTGAAGGCTGTGAGTTTGAAGTGAACTGTGTGAGAACTGCTGAAGGAAACCAAACTAGTAGAATGTGGTTTTGAGAGTAGAATTTAATCAAGAGACCTCATGACTGCTCTGAAGACAGGAAACACTCTGTGAGGAACATCTTTCGTACTGTTTGGCTTTGAGTGCAACTCCCCAGTGAATTCTAATGGTTTAATATACAAAGCAGAGCAGCTGAGCCTTTTATGTATTGAACTTGATCAATACAGCTGTTGAAAGGACTGTTGACATGAGCATATTGTTTAAGTGTAGGCGTTTAGTCTAGATTTTACTGCTTGAGCTTTTCCATGGTTTGAGTTCATACAAGTTTAGATATGAAGTTGTTTTGAAAAGACTAATCAAAACTTTCATTCCTCGTAAGTTATTTATTTATTTGTTTATTTAGTAATTGCATAAAGATTATCTTGCATAATGCAGCATGGGAATATAGTGGTTAGTACATCCGCCTCACAGCAGAACAGTCTTGGATTTGAGTCCTGGGCTTGGCAAGGGCATTTGTGTCAAGTTTACATGTACTCGTCAAATGTTATTTAATGTGTCCTTCCTTTTTATTTTCCACCTATAACAAGGCCTGTCCGTCAGCCTTCATTCTGTATAGAGTCAACGGCTTTTCCATCCCTTGGAAAGATGAGTGTGTGATGGCCATTATGGGCACATTCTGAGAGAATTATTGATGACCCTGTGCACGGTTTAGGAGACACATGATAAACGACTACCGCTAACAACTCTGGCGGTTTATCATATTTCCTTTTAACGATTCTGGAATTTCACATTGCACTCAAATTACCATCTTGATAGAGTGATCAGGCACTCAGCCAGACAGCTGTTATGAAGCTATATGTCATTGTCTGTGTATGTGCATGCTAGTGTTTTCTTAGCGCCGTGGTAAGCTTAATGTAAACCTAATGTTTTTTTTTTGTTTGTTTTGTTTTGTTTTTTTGTCAGAAGTCGTCAAGGTGCTCAATTGAGAAGTAAGGCGTAATTAAAAAAAAAAAGTGTTTCCCCTAACCCAACCAACCAGTCAAAATTGTGCTGATCCAAAGGTGTTTTTGTGTTTATTTTGTTTGTTTGTGGGGGGGTTTTGGGTGGAAAAATAAATATAAACTGACCAACCCCTCAGTTTTGTGTTTGATCTGAATTTTTTTTTTTTTTTTTTTTTTTTTTTAATGCGTTGAGGCGAATGCTAGCTGGTTATTTTGTTTGTATGACATTGACCTACGGTCGGTACGAGCGCTTCTTATTTAATTATTACTTGCAAAATCAGCCAGAGAATCGTTTAGTGTGTGGCTAGTTGCAACACTATATTCTAATGGGTAATCTCATTTGTGCAAACGATGTGGAGAATAACTGCACACCGCCCTCTCTTGTAGATGAGTGGCTTTAACTTCCGGTCATGGAAAAAAAAGGAGGTGCAAGGGGTGTGTTATGGATTTATGTTTTATTTTGGTGTTAAAAGGGTTCATTGTTGTTCTGCTGACTGTGAAAACTGTGCAGACGGTCTTAAATAAATAGGTTATCAACAGTAAGTTTTTTTTGTTCTTTGTAAAACCAGGGTCATGCTGATGTTTATAGATAATTGTATAGTTTTCCAGGTGCAAGCACGTAACACAATTACGCAATAAAGACAACACAGTGCAGTGTATATAATGTACATTTGTTCTGTAGGTAACTACAGCTGGCTGAAGGAAGTAGAGACCGATTTTCACAATACATAGGGACATAGTGTAGAGACATTGATTTTCTGTTTCAAAAATTTGCTTTTTTCCATGTCAGACCATACAAGATTCCATTTAATTTCTGTTTTGTAACACATGCTATGCATCAGTTTCTTGCAAATGCTGACATTGAAATGCACTGTACATTATTTATTGTGGTTGTGTGCTGTTGGGACTGTAAACGTCTTTTCGTTGAACCATTAAAGGAATAAGTTTTGACCAAGAACAAATTTTATTTGATATTTAATCTCAAACTTGGGCTACAGCACCATGATAAGTCAATGCATATAAAAGACAACAAAGTATTATGCAAATTACAGATAACCAAAAAAGTTAACTTTGCAACATAACCTTTAAAAATACTTGTCAATGAGCATTTTATGTTGACAATAAAAGTATCAGTTTTATCTCCGTTGTGTGACTAGTAACCAGTAACAGTTGTAGATCAGTGTTTAGTATTAATATTATGGATGGTTACAGACTAATTAACTTAATCTACAAACTGAAAGTCGGAGCAGACAGAAACACGTGTAGCTACTCGGTACCGCCAACAACTTGAAGTTGATAAATTCTTAAATGATAAATGTAAAAATTACAATACAGGCGCTCCCCAACTTACGTATTTGTTTGGTTCCGGACGGCCGAACGTAAGTTGAAAATGAACTGAAGTTGTTACTGTATGTTCCAGTGACATATGACGTTGATATTGTACTATACATCCATAAATACCATTACTATATCTCATAAAACACCCCTAAATCAATTATTATAAACATAACATTGTAAAATTATATCAAATAATATCAACATTAATTTCAAATAAATTAAATTCAAGCAAAATAATTTCAAATAGATAAATTTTAATCAAATTCACTCTCAAATACAGTATCAAATATGACCTTTATCATTCTCTATGATGCGATCTTTCTGCTTGTAAATGGTTCTGATGGTCGGCAGATGGTCACTTTACATGAAGCTGAGCTGAGTCACATTGCATGAAGCTGAGCTGAGTCACTTTACATGAAGCTTAAAACTGCCAATCAATGCTTACAATATGTGAGGCGCTCAACACTGAAAGTAGTTTACTTGCTTGTGCTTGAGACAAAGCGTGGGTTATACGGACTTCTGGTCTTTCAAGTGAGCAAGAGCACCATTGAATACTCATTTAGTACTCAGCCTGCACTGATGTGAATCACCAGCAGAGCAGAGAGTTCTCTTTCTTTTCTGGATTCGGGGTTTCATTCGTTTTACAACTCTCTTTGCTTAACTGAGTATGCATGGTAGATTGCGCCGATCCGAGCAGATAGTTCATTCATTTCTGTGTATGAGACTTGCACCATGCTAGTAGGCTTACTCTTCTGACCAACCATATTTGCTTAGGGTTACAAAAGTCCACAAAACAGTGTAAACACAAAGATCACAGAGACGACGTCTTAACACAAGGGTAGCGCGCTATATAACTGATATATATGGGGCAGTGGTGGTCTAGTGGATAGGGCACAGGATCGCTGATCCTAAGGTTGGGGGTTCGAGTCCCAACTGGATTGTCATTGTCCCCCCAGTGCAGTTAACTGGGTTATCAAAGGCGGGCCATGTCTCTCGCTGTCTATGGTGAGAGGCATGTAAAAGAACCATTGCTGACTTTCATAAAGAGTAGCTGCAAAGCTGTCAGCGTGCTTCTGTCCCTTGCTAAAAAGGTTGTGACAGGAAGGGCATCCGACGTAAAAATCCATGCCACATCAAAAGTGCGAATCAAATTATTCACTGTGGCGACTCTCGAGAATGGGAAAAAGCCGAAAAGAGAAAAAAAAAAAATAATAATATATATATATATATATATATATATATATATAAATAACTGAACTGGGAAGAAGGAGGAGCATGTTCAGTCTGTCGTTTGTAAACAATGGACACAGCGTCATTACGTCACCGTACTACGTAGGTACGTCTAAACTCAAGATTTGACAATTTAAAAAAAAAATGAATGAACGTAAGTCGGGGAGTGTCTGTACTCAACACCAGTAACTATTATAGTCCATAAAGTTCAGACCTGAACTGTTATTTTGTACTTTATTTCATAACAATTAACAATAAAGCCCCTCATTTTTAATGTCTTTTCAAGTGAAATATTTGAAATTGTGCACATTTTCACATAATCCAAGATAGTCTTCCCTTAGATCCTTCGACTTGGTCAGAGTGTTCAGGGAACCTGTTTAGGTTTAGATCCGCTAATGTTATCTGTACTCGACTTGTCATTCTCATCGTCGGCTGCTTTTTTTCTGGCCACGTGTTTTTTTTGAAGCAATGTTATCTTTGCAGGTATCAACAAGGATATATAGTCCACACTGCGTTGACAAAATTTACAAAACATGATGATGTAGTATCATAGAAATGTTCCAGGAACTGCTTCACCTGTTTTTTGGCAGTCACTCTATTTATAGCCGGTGATTGCTTTGATTTTAAAGGCCCCAGTCGTAGCCACATCACCTTTTTACCAGTTTTACGCATCTGCTGACCTTCAACTCCTCAACTAAACTTTGTTTGTATGCTAACAGTTCATTGGTTGGCTGTGCGTCACCTCAACCAATCACAACACACAATGTAAAACTACCGGAAAAGCATGTTTGTCGTCTGCTACTCTTGCATATATGTGCTTGCAAAGTGAAAAAAAAATGCAAATTTAAAGATTTTACTGCATATTTGAATGTTTATATAAGGAATTAGGTGTCAGAGTGATGTTTCCATTTCATGTTGCTTATTCCGTGATTTCCATCCATTTTCCATGATCGCGGAAAATCATTGGCCTTAATAGTGGAGGGAGAAGTGAGCCAAGGTCAGCACAGACAAGATTGTACAAGAACTAGCAGAGCAGAAGCTGTCTGAAGATCAGGGTCATTTTAAAACATACTACCATGATTGTGGAAGTAATATGTGATGCTCATTTACGGATATTTATTTTGAATGATGTTTCAATACTTTATTTACTTTAGATTTCCACTAAGAGCAGCTTAATCTTCACAGTTACAAATACAGAATAATTATTTTTTGGACACTGGATTTTTCACAATAAATTAATTACAAATATATGATATCTGTTCTAGGTTTATAGATTAATGTATGACGGTAGCTATAAACCTAGACTTTTATCAAAAATAATCATCATAAGGTATTGAGGAGCGTAGTTCCAGTTTCCTTGTAGACTTCTTGACACGACAAAAAATAACTACATGTAATTTATTACCCTGAATTGACAACTGGACAAACAATATTGTAAGGATTTAAATTTGTCAGTTGGTGTATGATGTACAACATACACTTGTGAAAAAAAATCCTACCTACCGACCCTATTTTTTTGAGCTCGTTATTGGAAATTTAACATAATTTTTTAGGCTTAATTGTCATTAATTAAGGGAGGAGGATGTTTCCTCCTGTGCAAACATACTGGTAGGTGAAGCCCCTTTTTCATTCAGCATAAATTTGCTAGTCGTCGCTGCTTTGTAAGTCATGTCTGAATTTAAATTCTCAGCTTTGCCTGCAGTCATCCTGGCCATCACCACTTGCTAATGTATTCTGGTGCTCACCCACGGCTGTGTGGCTGGCAGTCTTCTAATTGGTTCATTTCTATTCTGATGCCAGATGTCTTGCAACTGGGGAAAAAGGAATTTCACCGGTTTGGACCGATTCTGTAAATTTATTTTAGGTTGGGGGCTGAAAAGGTGTAATATTAATTTAGAATTATCTACTGTTGATATACGGTTCTCCCCCAGTGCAACTAACTGGGTTATCAAAGGTTGGCCATGTCTCACTGTCTGAGGCTGTAAAAGAGTCATTGCTGACTTCCGTCAAGAGTAACTGCATAGCCATCAGTGTGTTTCTGCCCTGCGATGTGCTGTTGAGCTGTCCAGGGTGTACTCTGCCCTCACACAGAGTCAGCTGAGGTGGACGCCAGCGACCCTAATTAGGATTAAGCACTTCAGAAAATGAATGAATGGAATAGTGTACTGTACTGAATATAATTGCTGCATCAAGTAGCTCATTAGTCATCAAAATCGAGCACTTTACCAAAAGTGGAATGGGGAGGATGAATTAATGATGTCATTTAGTTTTTGTTTTACTCTTTAAAAACTGTCATTGAGCAGCATGATGGTGTAGTGGTTAGCACTCAAAACAAAGAGGTCCTGAGCTTGACTCCCGGGCTTAAGCATGTCTATGTGAACTTTGCATGTTCTCCCCATGCCTGTGTGGGTTTCCTCTGGGTATCCCGGTTTCCTTTTGCACAGTTGACTAACTGGTGTTCAAAATTGCTCCTAGGTGTTGATATTAGTTTGAGTGGTTCTGTGTGTGGTACTGCAATGGTCTGCCAAGCTGTTCATGGCATATAGAGGGTACCCTGCTTTCGCCCAGAGTGAGCTGTGATAACCCTAATAATGGGATTAAATGGTTTGGTAAATGAGAGTAAAAGTGTCAGTAGTACGGTATTAGTGTACTTAGCAATCCTCAACAAACATTGTATAAAAGGAAGATGCTCATCCACAACAGCTGCCCTATTATTTATTGAACCTTTTATGCTTGTTGCTATGTAGCTATACAGCCTTCATATATGACCTAGGTTTTTAAATAAGGCTATTTGTGAATATATGATATAAAATGGAAAGGAATAGAAGAGAGAAAGATATGATACATGGTGGTTTCCATCCCAGAGGAGCCTCTGTGATGAATGGGTTTACTGGAAAGGTCATGGTAAGCATCAGCTATGCAGGAACACTCCCTCTCAAACACACACACACACACACACACACACACACACACACACACACACACACACACACACACACACACACACACACACACACACACACACACACACACACTCACTCTCTCTCTCTCTCTCACATATACCACCTACATTCCCTATTCCTTTGCCACACCCAAATCCCGTTTTCCCAAACCAAATAAATCCAGCAGTGGGGTAGAGGGGGGTCATTCACTGGAGAATTGCACTACCCCCATCCTTCCATCCATCTAATCTGAAATCAGATAAATCAGCCCTGGAAGAGGGGGAAGGACAGACTGACCCTCCATTCATCTCTGCATTCAAGGAAACATGAGCTATCCTTTTTAAGGTCAGAATGCACACATAACTGTTATTCAATAAAATTAGTTCTTTTATTTAATCAATTATTTACTTGAAAGACTATTATTTAAGAGAATCAAGTTCTGTAATGTGTGTGTTCCTCTCTAGAGCTTTTTCAAAGGCTGGACTTTACCTTTTGGTATTGGGTTGTAGGCCCCAGCAGATGTTAATCTTACTTTAATAAATCACTTCAGTAACAATGGACTGAAGAGTTCTTGTAAAGCGGTGTCACATTCCCATTTTGGCTGCGCTTTTACAGTACATTCTGCTTATACTAATATTATGAAGAGATGCTGCATCATAAAACTAGCAGTTTGCCATATAGCACTCTGTACTACATTCTGTGTTTTGCATAGGGATCAGAGCTTAGCACTTGTCCTGGGTTTGAGTCGCGTCCTCTATGTGAAGTTTGCATGTTCTCCCTGTGCTTGTATGGATTTACTCCAGGCACTCTGGTTTCCTCCCACAGTCCCAAGACATGCACATTGGGATAACTGGCTGGTCCAAATCACCCCTAGGTGTGTGTGTGTGTGTGTGTGTGTGTGTGTGTGTGTGTTAGCCTAGTGATAGTGTGGTGAGCTCTGTATGGTGTAGGCTGCCTATGCTCAGTGTTGAGATTCGAGAGACCCCGTGACTCTACTAGGATTAAGCAGTTTGGCAAATGAGTGAGTGCATTTTGCTGGATAGATGTGTAGATAAATGTGATTGAATGTCGGACAAAAGAACACCGTGCAGATGTGTTTGAATCAGGACTCAGAAAATATTTAACAGTAAGGACAGCAGTTATGTATTTATGCCTTAAGTAAAACCTAGCAGTGACCTCATTGCTATAGTACAAGAATGCTGTGGATTAGTTGAATGTAGAGGTGGACACAAGAACACTTGCAGAATGAATGAAAAGCACAGAATATGGTTTGGTATTTATAAGGAGCAGACCGATGCAGTGAGAACGTGATAAGTGTGTGGTGCCATCTGATTGGTTGTTGTGAGAACACCTTGGACATGGTGCATGTGTGTTAATGACTTGGCATGGATGAATTAATTGGCATGAATTGCACATTTTGACAACATTCCTACTGCGTTCATCTAAATCTTCAGGATGAAAAATTCCTAAATTTTCAGGATCTTCATAGTCTTTGCCTGAATGTGATGGAGGTTTACAAACAGTAAGATTGCTGGTGTCCTATAGTGTAGTAGTCTTGGGTTTTCAGGGTCCCATGTTTTTAGGATTTAACAACATCTTCCTGTCTGTAAAATGTGTGTTTCAAGGAGGTTGTTTTGGTCTTTAAACCAGGAAAGCTCTAGAAGATACAACATAACTGTATGCATTTATCAGTAGTTTAAATTTTATTTTCTTTCCAAGTGTCTGTTTTATGGAGTATCACATTCTCTCCACATGCATGATGATCATTACACTTCAGGGCAAGCTAGAGAGGGCATGTCAGCAGCCATGCTGTCACAGCTATACGGGATGCAACTTTACTTGTTTCCAATCTCTGCAGACTGCAGATGGCACAACCCTCTGACACACATGGCTCACCCGGGATCTGCCCAGCTACTCTTCTCATCATGGCACAGGCTTGTTCAGCAGGAGCTAATCTCCATCTCCCATTAAAAAGATTCAGAGAGGAGATGTGCAGTGATTCTCAGACAGGCTTCCCTGCTATCAGACTCCTGGTGATATTTAATGAGGGGTGTCACTCTGATCATTAAAGATGAGGGAGTTTGTGTAGGACAAAGTACTGAAGTGCACTTTGAGAGACAAAATGTGATGGGGCATAAACTGCGGCCTCATTATACCTTGATTTTTTTTTTTTTGTCTGTCTCAAATTTATGTGATGGATTTATGATATACAGTTATCTTTAAAAGAGAATTCATTTATAATAATAATAATAATAATAATAATAATAATAATAATAATAATAATAATAATTAAATGATAATAATAACTAAATTATGATAATTAGATGATTGTAACAGCAACAACAATAATAATAATAATAAGAAGAAGAAGAAGAAGAAGAATTAAATGATGATGATAATAATAACAAAATGATATTAGATGATTCTAACAGCAAGAACAACAACAATAATAATAATAATAACATTTATGAAATATTCATCATTTATATTAAAATATTCAGTGATGATTGGTGTATCTTGGTTTTCATATCACATGGTATCTCGGAGGTGGTGTAAGGGGTAGCATGACCACCTCACAGCAAGAAGGTTCCAGGCTCAGGCATTTCTGTGTTGGGTGGGCATATACTCCCTGTGCTTGTGTGGGTTTTCTTTGGGTATTCCAACTTCCTCCCACAGTCCAAAGACATGAGAATGTAAACAGTTGTCTGTGAGTTGGATTTGTAATGGTTTGGGAGCTGTTCATAGTGTACCCTGCCTTCACTCAGTGTTGGATGGAATAGGCTCCAGTCTCACCATGACCCCAATAGGATTAAGCAGTTCAGCAAATGTGTGAGTAAGAGACAAGGTGTCCCAGTCAGTAGCATTATCCAGAATAAGAATCATGTGATAATCAGTTATTTGTTACTGGCCAGTATGTAAAGCATCAGAGAATATTTTGCCTGTTAATTATGCAGCCTGTGTGCAAATACCATAACATGTAGTATTGATGTTTTTTTTTTCTTAAAGGAGCTGTATCATGATTTTTACCCAGATTCAGTAGCTCAAAGTCACGTGTAGTAATACACCTTTTAAACGTTTGAAAAATAGAGCGAATAGACATAGATTGTAACATGGACTTTTTCAAATCTTATTGGGCTGAACCATCCAAGATTAAAATACTGCTGCAAAGTCCTAGTTCTGAACTAACATAATGTTTGTTAGCATTTACAAGCCAAATTTACATTTAGTAAAATGGCTGTGTGTTATTTGATAAAACCATTTATGTTATTTTAGCATATGGTACTTTCTTTAAATCACCATGACAAGGTCCATTTAACCACAGATTAAAGAAGAATCTGTCACTTGTTAAAATTTAATCTCATTCAGATCTCTAGAGTAATTGTGTGTGTGTGTGTGTGTGTGTGTGTGCGTGTGCGCGCGTGTGTGTGTCGCGTGCAAAATCTTAGACCTATAACTTCTGTAATAACAATTTTATGGATATTTGAAAACCGACTCTCAGAATGATGTCATCAAGGCCCAAGTTACCATATAAAGTATTTGGATTTTAGAAATTCATTCACTTGTTGAAAAATTAGTGTTGGAAGTAAAATTAAACTCATTCTGCATGCAGTAGAAACTATATACACATTGGGATACATAATACACTTAAGCACAAACACCTGAAATACTGAAATAAAGTATATTTTAAACCATACTCTTCTATGTTCATTTAAGTACTGATGCTGTCATTTTTATGAGATTGTTTTCAAATAACCACCCATAAAATCGTTACAATAGCTGTTATCACTAAGATTTTGCACACAAGCAGATTTTAATATAGAGTTCTATATGAGATTACCTTTCAGCATGCAATGTCTTCTCTTTTAAAATGTATACTACTACTACTACTAAATAGTGGTACACTTTAATGGATTAGAGCTGATTTAAAAGTTGTTCCAGAGTAAAGACATGGAGAAACTGGAGCAGTGACTTGACCTATGGCAGTGTATCAGCGTTCTGCTTTCGTGTGTGTGTGTGTGTGTGTGTGTGTGTGTGTGCTCAGCATAATAAACCCGCATGGCTACTTTGCCAAATGCCACAGAATGAGACACTGATTTGCAGCAGTCTGAGATTACCACTTTGCACTTCTCTGACTCAGGGGAGATGTCAGTGTCCTGATATATTACACTTTGTTTTGAATGCAGAATCATTTTGTTTTTAATCACACCTCTTTTTCTGGAAGAGGGAGAGTATGGTAGTTTGAATGAGGGAACAAATGGGGAACATT
Organism: Plotosus lineatus; assembly: GCA_024760905.1. NCBI lineage: Eukaryota > Metazoa > Chordata > Actinopteri > Siluriformes > Plotosidae > Plotosus > Plotosus lineatus. Next base: position 80,592,206 of record CM045728.1, on the reverse strand, counting down.
TGAAGCTTGGGCTCTGTGCGAAAAAGCTTATTAAAGGAGTGCAACAGCTAATTAGGGCAGTGGTTCTCCCCAGGGAACATGCTTTGTGGGGACGCGTGTGACCTCAGGGAACATACTTTTTTGCTGTACTAGAATAAAGTGTAATTGTACATCCACTATAGTAGGTGGCAGTGGCTCCCTCACTGTCAGAGAGTGCACAGAGAGAATTAGCTCAATGGTAAAATATGAAGTGAACATTCAACAAGGTACTAGAGCATTCAACAAGGTACTAGAGAGTGAGCAGATGCCGGAGGAGTGGAGGAGAAGTGTGCTGGTGCCCATTTTTAAGAACAAGGGAGACGTGCAGAGTTGCAGCAACTACAGAGGGATAAAGTTGATGAGCCATACGATGAAGTTATGGGAAAGAATAGTGGAAGCTAGACTAAGGGCAGAGGTCAGCATTTGTGAACAACAGTTTGGATTCATGCCAAGAAAGAGCACCACAGATGCAATGTTTGCCTTGAGGATGTTAATAGAGAAGTACAGAGAAGGTCAGAGGGAGCTACATTGTGCCTTTGTGGATCTGGAAAAAGCATATGACAGGGTGCCAAGAGAAGAACTGTGGTATTGCATGAGGAAGTCTGGAGTGGCAGAGAAGTATGTTAGAGTGGTGCAGGACATGTATGAGAGATGTAAGACAGTGGTGAGGTGTGCTGTCGGTGTGACCGACGAATTCAAGGTGGAGGTGGGACTGCATCAAGGGTCAGCTCTGAGCCCCTTCTTGTTTGCTATGGTGATGGACAGGCTGACAGATGAGGTGAGACAAGAATCTCCATGGACTATGATGTTTGCAGATGACATCGTGATCTGTAGTGAGAGCAGAGAACAAGTGCAGGAAAATCTAGAGAGGTGGAGGTATGCCCTAGAAAGGAGAGGAATGAAGGTTAGCCTCAGAAAATCAGAATACATGTGTGTGAATGAGAAGGACCCAGGAGGAACGGTGATGTTACAGGGAGCAGAGATAACGAAGGTGGAGGATTTTAAGTACTTAGGCTCAACAATCCAGAGCAATGGAGAGTGTGGAAAAGAGGTGAAGAAGCGTGTGCAGGCAGGCTGGAATGGTTGGAGAAAAGTATCCGGTGTGATGTGCGATAGGAGAGTGTCAGCAAGAATGAAGGGAAAAGTGTACAAGATGGTGGTGAGGCCAGCGATGTTGTATGGATTAGAAACAGTGGCGCTGAGGAAAAGACAGGAGGCAGAGCTGGAGGTAGCGGAGATGAAAATGTTGAGGTTCTCTCTGGGAGTAACGAGGATGGATAGGATCAGAAATGAGTATATCAGAGGGACAGCCCACGTAAGATGTTTTGGAGACAAAGTCAGAGAGTCTAGATTGAGATGGTTTGGACATGTACAGAGGAGGGATAGTGAGTATATTGGCAGTAGGATGCTGAGGTTGGAACTACCAGGCAGAAGGCCTAGAGGAAGACCGAAGAAGAGATTTATGGATGTGGTGAAGGAAGACATGAAGGTCGTTGGAGTCAGAAAAGAAGATGCGGAGGACAGGGTGAGGTGGAGGCGGATGATTTGCTGTGGCGACCCCTGAAGGGAGCAGCCGAAAGTAAAAGAAGAAGAAGAAGAAGAAGGTAAAATATGAAGTGAAGTTAATAAACCCATCAGTAGAAAAATTTTAACAGGGACGAAAAGAGAGACGGAGACAGATGGAGACCAGGGAAACAAGGAAACAAGGAAATACCGGTGTGTTTACTGTGTCTGAAAACATTGGCAACGGACAGCATGAAGCCAAATAAATTAAGGCGTCACTTAGACATTACACCCCGATCACGCTGACTAGCCACTTGAGTTTTTTCAGCGAAAATGTGCCGAATATTGCCAACAACCATCCCGCTTTGTGAATGCTACTCCATCAAACCAGCGAGCTCTGTTAGTATCAGATAAGGTGGCGTACCAAATTGCTCAGTGCAAAAAATCCATACCATAGCAGAGGAACTGATCCTACGTGCAGCAGACACAGTCTCCGTCATGCTGGATGATGACATTGCTGCGAAAATAATTCCAGGTCCCAGTTCAACATTGAGTAGGAGCTGAGAGATGCAGTACAGGGATCCCTCACTTTCCGTGGCTAATGGGGAGAGACCCCCCGCGACCGTCGATTTCCGCGAAGTAGGATGGACCCCCCTGACTAACGTATACATACATGTATATGTGTATATAATATCAATAAATACATATTCAACTCTGTAGATTATTATAATAACAATTAAACATTCAAAAATAATGCATAAGATGTAAATAAAATATAAATACACACACACACACACACACACACACACAATGCATACCTAATATAAAAATGTTAGTTTTGTCGGTTGCCTTTTTGTTTTTGTTTGTTTAGGTTTTTTTTTTTTTTTTTTGCATAATTGGCCTTGTTGTGTGGCATTTTCCTTAACTTTTTCCGTATTTTTGCATAATTTTCTTATTTTTTGATGAATATTTTTTTAAAAACTTGCTGAAGCCGCAGAAACTGAAGCACAAAGTATCGAGGGATCACTGTATCTTGCTTTAATCCCGGCTTCGAAAAGCTGTGCACTACAAAACGTGCTCATTGTCGCCATTAATCTTGACTTAATCATTTTGACAAAAAAAAAATATATACAAATTGTTTTACTCATTTTTGTTTTGTAGGTTAAAGTGTTTTATATATCGTGCTCCTGAGTTAATGCTGCTGATCAATTTGAATCTATTATTATTTATTGATTTTATTGAAGTTAATTTTTCAGTATTGAATGGTTCAAATTGTTGGTCAAAAAATGTTTACTTTTTTTTAAATTTCAGGCAAATTGATGTACTTTAAAAGTTTTTGTTTAAACACTAAACAATTGTTAATAAAGTTATTCTTTGTTGGAATTTGATCTATATTTCTTCATTTTTGTATTTCATAACGTTAGTAAGGATATAGTGTTATGCAGAGGATTTACTTATAACAAGTTTATAGACAAATGACACTATTTATAGTGGGTGGCATGACAGAAAATAATTGAGAATCACTGGATTAGGGGCACCTGGATTGGGGGGGGGGGTAGTGATAAATTGGTCTTTCACCATTCCTAAATGACTCTGGTTTAAAAATTGTTTTGAGATGTGTATCACTTTAAGGAATGTCTAATAATTAGTTTAATCGGTCAGAACAAATGTTTAGTTATGTTCCCCTAATTCTGGTTTCTGCAGTCAAAAGCTTCTGGTAAACCATTTATTCTGATCAACTTCCTTCTTGAAACCTTTTTTTCTTTCCTGGTGCAAAACCAACATTTCACATTTTAACATATGACTCTAAACAAAGGAAGCTAGTGTGTGATCTGTGTTTGGTGTTCAGTCTGAGGGAGGTCATGTGTGACAGGAAATGTTTATGTCTCTGGAGGACTGTGGAAAAAGAGACCATCTCTCTGGAGTGTAGTCAAAAATTGTGCTTCCCACTCCAGCTCGCTTCATCTGAGCTATTCCCAAAATTCCACTGAAGATAAAATTCTGTGGATTTATTGTTGTGCACTAATCTCACGTTGACGAGTCGTTTCACCTTATGCAGTCTTGTGTGCTCTTATATGTTACATTGCCTTGGAGAGACAATATTTCATTCCATTGCATACAAGGTATGTACAGTATATGGGAATTGCAGAAATAAACCTGCTTGATTTGACCAATACCTGGAGGATAATCAAACAGATTTTATGATCACTAAAATATCCTGAATTTGTCCTGAGGTTGTTATTAAATAATTATTTTCTTGCACTATTTTTCATACACAAGCTTGAAAGGCATCCATAAATGGTGCTTAGCTATTTCCTTGTAACTGACAGGGTTATCCCGGGGAATATTATTTTATAAACATAGATAGATTTTTTTTATCCAGGCCAAATCTTGTAATGTGGAGGATGTCATTACTAAAGGATGATCCAGGATGAAAAAAGGCCAGGGCACTGGATCGCTGATCCTTAGATTGGGGGTTCGAGTCCCACTCTCCACAACGTTGTCACTGCCCCCCCAGTGCAGCTAACTGGGTTATCAAATGCTGGCCATGGTTCTCACTGTCTATGGTGAGAGGTTCATGTAAAAGAACCATTGCTGACCTTCGTAAAGAGTAGCTGCAAAGCCGTCAGCGTGTTCCTGTCTATTGCTAAAGGGTCGTGTCAGGAAGGGCATCCGACGTAAAAACCTATGCCAAATCAAGCATGCGAACAGATGATTCGCTCTGGCGACCCCTGAAAATGGGAAAAAGCCGAAAGGAAAAGAAAATCCGCAATGAAAAAAAATCTGTCTATGTTTATGAAATCATTATTTCTATCTATTGTGAGCCAAACATCCTTTACTGGCTGGTGTGCTTCTCTCCTTCCTCAGATGCACAATCACTTGTATGCCTCCAGAGATCTTCCGATTATTCACCTGTATGATGAGAACTGTTACCATAGAAACATGGAAGAACTCCTTTATCATACAGGGATTTAATTGGAAGTGCCCTCTACAGCACGCCTGTAATATGGCTGCTGATTTGTGCTTTCACTGCTAGAATGTCTAGTTGATGTTCTCCCCCATCCTCTTGACTTCCAGACCACACAGAAAGCCATCACAGTAAAATCAGACATAGTTAATTACCTGTCCTGATGAGATTGTGCATGGGCTCAAGAGGACGTGCCCCTGCCCACATATGGGTTTATGTCCCAAATGAGGCACAGGATGAAAGCGTGATGTTAATTTACTACCTTTGGCCTCTGTCCAGTGCACAACAGCTATCTGGACCAGGATAAGGATCTGAAAAGGCATGTACTGATTATACATTGTGAAAATTACCCACTACCATCGTAGCTAGCATTTTACTGTTTCTGCTTAAGGCAGTGTGAAGTACACACAACCAATTTAAAGTAGTTCATACAGAAATGTTTAAGAAACAATCCTAGGGTCACTGATTTGTAGGGTCTCAAACCTGCATGCTCGCACATTTTAGCATCACAGGCTAACCTGACAAGAATTCTGACAGGATTTTTAATGAGGCCTAAATGTTTAGAATCTTAACCCAAAATCTAGATAATATAGCTAATATAAGCTGACATGATTTCTCATTTGAGAATCATGAGTTCAAAGGGTTTATAGTTGTCACTGATATTGTTTGCCAGTATCTATAGATATTATTATATCTACAAAAAAATCTTACATATTTTATAAAAAAAAAATTATGCTCATAGATTCAGATTCAGTTTCTGAACCACTTAGTCCTACTCGGGTAACAGGGAGATTTGAGCATATCTCAGCCAACTCTGTGAAGGCGCAGTACACCCTGAACATCTGACCAGTCCATCGTAAGGCCAAAACACGCACAACCGTTCACATTCACACTTGTATTTAGGGGAAATTTGAACCAGCTGTGGGAGGAAATCAGTGTACCCAGAGGAAACCCATGCAAGCACTACATAGGAACATCCTCATCAAGCTCGGGACTCAATCCCACAACCTTTTTGCTGTGAGCCAGACATGCTACCAACTATTCCGTAAACCTACAAATGCACTAAAAATATAAACACCTACACTTAGGGGTAAGATGGAAATGCTATTTAGTCCAATGTGCATGTCTGTTGGAAGGAAACTGAAGCAAACAGGGGAAACCCATGTCTGCATGGGAAGGGTATACAAACCCCACACAGAAATACCCTCACTGAGCCCGCGACTCACTCCTAGAACCTTCTTTTCTCTGAGACGGACATGGTAACCACTATGCCACCATGCTATCCAACCTCTTTTATACCTACTGAGAAATGCTTGATACTATTTGTAAGCCACTCCACTGAAAGTAGGCTCTTGTGTTCAAAAATTAAAAATGAGCTTTTTACACAGTCAGATAGAGGAGGCCCAAAGCTGCAAAATGCAGCAAAAAGTTTGTCGATACCTTGAAAACTGAGCGAGCTATGCCATTTCTTGTGTCAGCATTCAACTAAAAATTTCAAAAGACGTTTTAGAGAAAAATGAGCACAAAGATTGCACTTCTTCCAACATCATTAGTCCTTAGCAACCAAACATTTTTATGCACTTAAGCCATATAAACTTTTAGAAAACATGTCTAGGAAAAGTTTTATGAAGCGATGATAAGAGAAATCATCCTCACTTTAATCTGACAGGCCCTTTTTAAACCCATCAGTCACCATGGTAACCCCCCAAAAAATGAACAAAAAAAACTGACTGTTTTTTTTTTTTTTTTTTCTGTTTATTCCGATAAGATCTGTATGTATCTTTTCGTCCATTATATAAAGGTTCAAATGCTTCAAATGATGCTGATTAAAAAAAAAAACATTGTCAGGTTCAAACAATCACACTGAAATTAAGAAAACTATATAACAAAACTCTCTGATCTCTTTATACAAGTAAGCTTCATCAACTCTGTCCTCAGCATCATCATTTAATCTAAATCCTGCTCAGCAGAAAGGATCACATCTCATCCCAAACACAACATAACTGACTCATGCACACTTTTATGAACAGATGCCTCTTCTTCATCAACATCAAAATCTTCATCACAGCTAGCATCATAAAACTCTGCTCAACAGCTGGCTTCATCAACTCTGCCCTCAATATTTATCATCGTAATCTATATCCTGTTCAGCCCAAAGGAGAGCATACTCACCACCAACACAACTCATGTACACTTTTATTAACAGATGCCTCTTCTTTATCAACATCAAAATCAAAATTTTCATCAACACAGTTGGCATCATCATCAGTTTGTTCATATGTAAAAGGAATGAAACATTTAAGTATTTTTCAGGTCTTGACCGATTTTCGTACAAAACTAAACAACCCACGATCCAGCACGTCCAATCCAGACAAGATTACACACAAATCAAATGATCAAAAAAATTCCATAATCGAATTTTGAATGCAGATAAAAATACTCACCGGTGAAATAATCTTCAAGGACGCCAAGCATTCCGGCATCTTCAAAGCCCGATTCTCGCGTCGAATTTAACATCTATACTAATGCTGCTAGACATCACAGATGACATTTCATTCTCCTTTTCCAGAAATTATGTATATTCACAATCTTATAAATAAACTTAATGACTGTTATTGAAGAGAAAGACGGAGATAAATTCTGTGTGCAGTAAAACCAGAAGCAGGAAGTAAACTGGAACTTGACGTGTGACTGGTACTGTGCATGTGCAAGCCCGAGCTGACCAATCAGTGTGCTCGTTTCAGATGTTCCTTCGCAACTAGCCTGCATTGTTTACGAGCATATCTTCTACGTAACCTTTATTTTATTCACTGAAACGGCATTTTCATATCAAAAACAGTATCCAAAATGGAGAGACTACTTCACAGCTGTTCTTCTGGTGTATGGATTATAGTGTGTCTTGTACCAAACTCTGTGAATAATTGCAACGAAAACCAGTAAGTTTGCTACTATTTTTATCTAGTTTTATGAGGGTACTCGTCAGAAAAATGGAAATAAAAGACATTTTTAGTGAGTTTTAGTCGATTTCACATGAGCAAGTGATAGTTGAATACTTGTTTTAATAGTTTATGCAAAAATCCGATGGACCATTTTTACTTTTCTGGCCTTTATCTCGAAAGTGGTCTGTGCGACAGGCGCCTACTTTTGAAGGAGCGCCTCACATAACATCACCTAAAATGCAATTCTGTGTACAAACTTTGGGCTGGTTCTGATGTTAGTGTCGATGCACTGAGGAAGAATTCTGACCTTAGGATTGCTGCTGAGATTTATTTATCTTCCTGTAATTGTTTGGTTTATTTTTATAGACCGTTGACATACTGAAGGATTTATTCAGGCATTTCGAATCCATGATCACATGCTTTAAGAAGCGCAATGTGGTGGTCGTCTTCCTTGGCTGATCTCACAAGTAATAATGTCTTATACGCTACTGCACTTGATGTACTCCAGTTACGGCTGGTCATGCACTATGAAGCAACATTACACAGACATTAATGTTGTCTGGTAAGTCTTTTCTGCCTGTCAGATTCAGTTCACTCACCATTGATGCTCAAAACATTAAACTAAGCGCATGTCATGTGTAGAGGCTTTCTTGCTTTCTGCTCGTTGGGCCTGTCAGCCTGTAGGGCAGGGGTACACACACTTTTTCAGCATGCGAGCTACTTACAACATGACCAAGTCAAAATGATCTACTGACTATAAAATTGCAAACATGTGTTTATTCGTAAATATCTTGAGAATTCTTTATATGAACTGTATGTATACCTTGCGTAGCTGCATGAACACATATTGCTCAATACAACTCCATATATTTTTGTCATTGCCTTGCTCTGATTCGAATTTCATCATCAGTTCATTTTCTGTAACTACTTAATGCTAATTAGGGTCGCGGGGAGGCAGAGTGCATCCTGGACAGCTCGCCAGGCCATCGCAGGGTGGAAACACGCTGACGGCTTTGCAGCCTACTCTTGTCGATAGTCAGCAATGGTTCTTGAACATGCCTCACACCATAGACAGTGAGAGACATGGTCGGCCTTTGATAACCCAGTTAGCTGCATTGGGGGGGACAGTGACAACCTTGTGGAGAGTGGGACTCGAACCCCCCAACCTTACGATCAGCGCCCTAAAAAAAGCAACCTTTTTTTAGAAACACTAGTACCTCAGTTATTTCAAGAATCCTAGTGAGCTGCTAGAATTAAGGGCTTATTTGATTTTTATTTGATTGATTTGATTTGGTCTATACCACTAGACCACCACTGCCCTACTTATTGGAATTTCTTGTTCTTAATGATTAAGTGACTCACATGGAATGAAGTTTCGGTAGCTGCCTTTGCTTTTGAAGTCAGCTATGAGAAAAAATACTGCTTTATGGACAGTTGGGATTTTAGTTTCTTCACCTTTCTCCTTCTCGGTTCGCTTTTCAGGTGGAAGTCAGCATTGTAATTTTACTGGATGGTCCGAAAATGCTACTCCACATTTCCCTTTTTCGGTATAGCAATGGCAGACTGGCATGATGAGGCAAACGCACTTTGAAAATGACGCAGTAAAAAAACAGTCCATCTCCCATTCCATATGGCAGTGATACATTTTTGTCTTTTTACTTGGTCCAGCTCCCCCACTCATTTCTATACCCTAAAGTTTAGATGACATAAATTGGAGGCTAACTCACTAGCTTGGTAGAACACGCCGTTATGTGCACATGCTCAGTAACACGTGTGTAAGACCAGGTCAGACTGGTCAGAACGACTGTCAATCAAGTGACAGCTTTCATAGTGAGGATGGTAGACTGACGTCTACGTTTTAATGCCATGCGATCTACCCACGCTGCCTTTGCGATCAAACGGTAGATCGCGATTGATGTATTAGGCAGCCCTGCTTCTTCTTCTTTTCCTTTCAGCTGTTCCCTTCAGGGGTCGCCACAGCAAACCATCTGCCTCCATTTCACCCTGTCCTCTGCATCTTCTTCTCTTACTCCAACGACCTTCATGTCTTCCTTCACCACATCCATAAATCTCTTCTTTGGTCTTCCTCGAGGCCTTCTGCCTGGTAGTTCCAGCCTCAGCATCCTACTGCCAATATACTCACTATCCCTCCTCTGTACATGTCCAAACCATCTCAATCTAGCCTCTCTGACTGTTTCCAAAACATCTTACATGGGCTGTCCCTCTGATGTACTCATTTCTGATCCTAGCCATCCTCGTTACTCCCTAAGAGAACCTCAACATTTTCATCTCCGCTACCGGAGGCAGAGCTGGAGGACTAAGATGCAAAAACACTAGGTAATGGACAGTGGAACTGGTGCTCTTGCATTTGGTGCTCAGGACACGCATCTATATGTTGATGGTTACTTTTCGGCTTCCGCTAAATGTCTTACAAGTACTCACTCACTAATTTGTGAAACCGCTTGAACCTCTTAGGGTCATAGAAAGGCTAAATTCTATTTCAGCCGACTCTGGTCGAAGGCGGGGTACACACTGAACAGCATGCCAGACGTTCACAGGGCCAGAACACACTCATACTTACACCTAGGTTCAATCTGAAACAGCCATTTCACCTAATGTGCATGTCTTTTGGGTGGGGGAGGAAACCGGACTACCCAGAGGAAACTCAAGCAAGCACAGGGAGAACATGCAGCAGACTCCTTTAGAAATGCCTGAGCCTGGTATTTGAGACCCTTCTTGCTGTGAGACAGATGAGTCGCCTGGTCATGCAAGTATCTTGAGAAAACTCCGGAGGTCATTTCTCACAGTCTTTTTTTTTTGTTTTGTTTCCTTCATCACTGTTTTCATAAGAAGTTATTTGTTAACAAGATACGGTTTTTAACAAACCCCAGCCTGGTCGACCAGGGATTTGGGTTCTTGAGACAGGCAAGCACCTTGACCACTTTCAAGGTAGCGATCCTCAGGTGAATATACAGAGGCAAGAGATTTATCACCTCTCCAGTGACAAACATCTGCTGTAAACCTGAAAGGACTTATTATGGCGAGGGTCTACCTGGTCTTCCTGATATGAGACATTGCTGATATTTCACAGCTTCTTTATTTTAAAATCTAATGATAATTTTAAACATAGTGCCACCCTTCTTATAGGTCAGTACGAGATTTGTGCACTTTGGAATAAAATAAATATGATGAAGAATAATTATTTACTACATTATGTTCATTCATGCGCTGCACAGAGGCATAGTGGTTAGCATGTCCGCCTCACAGCAAAAAGGTCCTGGGTTCAATTCCCAGGCTCATGCGTTTCTATGTAAAGTTTGCATGTCCTCCCTGTGCTTGCAGGGGTGCTAGACAGACAGACAGACAGACACTGTATTAATCCCAGAGGGATATTTGCATAGTACCGTACTCCTCCAACACTCCAAAGACATGCACATTAGGTTAACTGACTCTTAGAAATCGACACTATGGCTCCCAAGTGGCGCGTCAACAAGGTGTGCGACTATTAACTTTGAGATCACAAGTTCAAATCCAGGTTAATAGTACAGACACTCCCTGTCTTGCATTTTAGTTCAGTTCCGGACGGCCGAATGTAAGGTGAAAAAAAAAAAAAAAACGCAAGATGTTACTGTATGTTCCAGTAACGTATGACGTTCATACTGTACTATACATCCATAAATACCATTACCGTATCTCATAAAACACCCCTAAATCAATTATTATAAACATAACATTGTAAAATAATATCAAGTATATCAAATAATATCACCATTAGTTTCAAATAAATTAAATTCAAGCAAAATCATTTCAGATAGGTAAATTTTAATCAAATTCACTCATCAAATATCAAATACAGTATCAAATATAACCATTAACATTCTCTATGATGTGATCTTTCTGCTTGTAAATGATTCCAATGGTCGACGGAGCCATTTGGAAGAAGCATGCAACATTCACATGTTTTTCACCCGCATCAATTTTCTTGATAATAGCCATCTTCGTTTCTAACTAGATGGCTTGTCGCTTTTTCTGATTACCACTATCACTATTAGGCTTATGCTTCTGACCAACCATATTTGCTTGGGGTTACAAAAGTCAGCAAAACAGTGTAAACACAAAGATCACAGAGACAACGTCTTAACACAAGGGTAACATGCGGTGAACTGGGAAGAAGGAGGGCATGTTCAGTCTGTCGTTTGTAAACAATGGACGCAGTGTCATGCGGAAGTAGCATATTACATCAGCGTACTACGTTGGTACGTCTCGTACTACAGAGAGCACGCTAAACTCAAAATTTGACTTATAATTTTTTTTTAAAACATAAAATCGAAAAATACGTAAAACAAATGAACTCCAAGCGGGGAGTGTCTGTACAGGAGTTCATGGGATCTACTTGGCCGAGCCCTCATAGGATGGAGGGATCACATGCTCACTTCTCTTTCACTCACAGCAATCAACAGCCAATCATGGGAATCTATGAACTCATTTGGATAGCACTTTCCCGCTGACTGTTTTAGACCACCGTCAAATACGCATATGCGGCAATTCAAAAGAATTGGGTGGCTAGCGCTGCATGTCATGGAGGGGGCATGTACATGATTTCGCCACTTACTGGTCGGTGATGGTCGTGTCATAGGGCAGGCAACACCTCAGTGTTATCATCATACTCAGACATCATACTCAGTGTCAATGCGAATAATTTGCAAGCATATTCCTGAATATTACATAATTATGGTAAATATTTTCAAGTAAACTATACACCAAGCATCCTTCAAGCTTCTTTTGTATTGTTTGATCAGCTGTTGGTCTCTCATATGCGTAATTAATTCTGATGCACCGCATGCCCAAAAGTACTGTATGTAGACATTTCATTCAAACTCTCCTAGCATGTGCTTTTTTGAGCTGTTTTAATTCCCCAACTCTTATGGGAAGCCGATTTCAAGTAGGCTTTTAAGTGTAGCTTAAATTCATTCAGCCACAAGAAAATTCATGACATCAGGCTCTGAGGTCAGCTGAGGAGGTGTGCCAATTAATTGGTGTTTTGGCGAGGTTGAGGTCAGAGCTCTATGCAGGTATGGCTTTCCGCGAGTTGCCCTCCCATAGCCCAAAAACATGCATGATTTGTCAATCGGCTATTTTGGATTATCCCTTTGTGTGAATATGACTGTGAACAGTCATTTGTCTGTATTGGCCCTGCAGGGGACTGACGAACTGTTTAGGAAGTGCTCCATGTTTCATGATAAGTGCTACATCTGACGTGTGCTACTTTCTTTATATGATGTTGATATTAATAAAATGAAACAAATCTGTTTTTTATGGTGTATTATAAAATTTTAGAATTTTTTTTGTTTTGTTTTGTTTTGTAGGGTGTTTGTGAAACAGATGTACATCCTAACATGGAATATTCACGTTTGCACTTATTTGGAATCAACTGTAGATGTTTTTTTGTTTTTTTTTTAAATACCAATAATATCATTACTGTAATTTTTTGGTTGGCATGGTGGGATAAAGCTGAATACATTTGCCTCACAGCAAAAAGGTGTTGGGTTTGAGTCCCGGGCTCGGATGTTTATGTGTGAAGTTTGCATGTTCTCTCTGTGCTTGTATGGATTTCCATTTTACAGTTACTCCAGTTTCCTCCCACAGTCCAAAGACACAAAGGCACATTTGCCCCAGGTGTGAATGCGAGTGTGAATGGTTGTGTGTGTTGGTCCTGTGATGTTCTGATGAGCTATTCATGATGTACCCTGTCCTCACCCAGTGTTTGTTGAGATAGTGCAATGTTTGCACTATCCTTCCTGTGACACAAAGCTAGGCACATAAGTAGATTGTAAAGTTTTAGAGATTTAGCTTTTTTTTCATTATGACACTATTATTACAATGGGGCAGCGGTGGTCTCGTGGTATAGGGCACTGGATCGCTGATCCAAAGGTTGGGGGTTCGAGTCCCACTCTCCACAAGGTTGTCACTGTACCCCCCAGTGCAGCTAACTGGGTTATCAAAGGCGGGCCATGTCTCTCACTGTCTATAGTGAGAGGCATGTAAAAGAACCATTGCTGACTTTCGTAAAGATTAGCTGCAAAGTCGTCAGCATGTTTCTGTCCCTTGCTAAAAAGGGTTGTGACAGGAAGGGCATCCGACGTAAAAACCTCTGCCAAATCAAACGTGCGAATCAGATGATTCGCTGTGGCGACTCCTGAGTAAAAGGGAAAAAGCCAAAAGGAAGACAGACACTATTATTACAATATATAATCTTTATCTATATCTTTAGTCCCCATCAGCACAAAAACTTTTAATAACAAAGTTGCCCAAAATGCCTTAGTTGAGTTACCCTCCTTCTAAAGTCCACTTATTTATTCAAGACATGCCTGTGGTCTGTGCCTGAAAACATTCCAGTAGATGCTTTGTCAGATACTAAAGTATAAAAGCTGTGTAGAGTTGTTCCTCTGTAAAGGCACGTGAATCACATACCACAAATATCCATGAGCAAAGCTGGGTTTTGTACTAAATATGAAGTATATCATAACATCAAAGATGTTGAGTGTGTAGTCAGAGTGCCATTACCAGCAGTGGTGCTATTTAGCATTATTCATTTTCTGTAACCGTTTAATCCTAATTAGGGTCACGGGAAGGCTGGCACCCCTCCCAGCCGACTCCAGGCGACTGCAGAGCACACCCTGGACAGCTCGCCAGGCCATCGCAAGGCAGAAATACGCTGATGGCTGTGCAGCTACTCTTGTCGAAAGTCAGCAATGGTTCTTTTACAACCATAGACAGTGAGAGACGTGGCCCGGAAAAATGCAGAGGGTTGCGACAGGAAGGGCATCCAGCGTAAAACTTTTGCCAGAATACAGAATGCGACTCGTCAAAATAAATTCCATACCGGATCAGTCGAGGCCCGGGTTAACAACGACCGCCATCAGTGCTGTTAACCAATAACCAACAGGGTGCTGGTGGAAATTGGACTACTGTTGGTCGAAGAAGGAGCGGTGGGAGGCATATCTGTAGGCAGAGAGAGAGAAGAGGAGAGGTGGGAGGTGTGTCCGTAGGCAGAGAGAGAAGAAGTCTAGAACTGAGAGTAGGGAAGAGAAATGGAGTAGGAGTCATCTTGAAGGAGGAGTTTGTCAGGAATGTTCTAGATGTGAAAAGAGTGTCAGACAGAGTGATGAGTCTCAAGTTAGAAATTGAAGGTGTGATGTTCAATGTTATTAGTGCTTATGCCCCACAGGCAGGATGTGAGCTAGAAGAGAAGGAGAGATTCTGGAGTGAGTTAGATGAAGTGATGCAGAGTACCCCCAGAGGTGAAAGAGTGGTCATTGGTGCAGACTTCAGTGGACATGTTGGTGCAGGTAACAGAGGGGACGAGGAAGCGATGGGCAGGTTTGGTATCCAGGACAGGAACACAGAAGGACAGATGTTGATAGACTTTGCAAAAAGGATGGAAATGGCTATGGTGAATACTTTCTTCCAGAAGAGACAGGAGCATAGGGTGACTTATAAAAGCGGAGGTAGGAGCACACAGGTAGACTACATCTTGTGTAGAAGATGTAATTTGAAGGAAGTCAGTGACTGCAAAGTAGTAGTGGGTGAGAGTGTTGCCAAACAGCATAGGATGGTGGTGTGCAGGATGATGCTGATGGTGAGGAAGGTGAAGAAAAAAAAAGGTGAAGAAAAGGCAGAGCAGAAGAGAAAGTGCGTGAAGATGGTGTTGCAAAGAGATGCCATTCTAGCATTCTGGACGCTGTGTAGTAACAATACAGGAGAGTAAGTCAGCAAAAGGAACAGCTTTAACATTCCAGTCTGCAAATGATGCCTGTCCAAGTACATTCCTCCTTAAATGGCTTTTCCATCTTCTTATTTTCAGTGGCATGAAACTCAGTAATAGTATTCCAAAGGAAAATAAATCTTTCCTCTGTAAAATCTTGGGTTGTATGTTTTGGACGGAGTATACGCGTGGTTCCTCCTTCGCCACATAGCGCACTCATTAGCGCAAACGATGGCATAAAGCTTGATTAGCGTGTCATGATTCATTAATGTGAATGGCAGGTCAGTAAGAATATCAGCAGGCATTTCTTTCTCTGGTATTTCGCTCACAAAAGACATCAGCAAACAGTGTAATCACACGTTTATGCCTTGGTGATGCAAGATTAGTCTTTTATGTTGCACTTCAGGTGATTTAGTAGCACAAATTCACAACATGAATAGAAACTTTTGTAATAAAACTGAAATACTAGGTTGGTTAGAAGGTCTGCTCAAATTGACTGACACCGTCACCTTTTGAGTTTGAATAAGATGGTGATATTGGTGTCGGAGCAAGTTTATCTTTCAGTAAAACGCAAAATTACTTGAACTCACTCACCCAGGTGCTGAACCGCTTAATCTTATGATGGCTGCAGTGAGGCTCAAACCATTCCTAACTCGACGCACTCATAATTAGAGCCAATTTAGAATGGCTAACTAGCCTAATGTGCATGATTTTGGACTCCTGTGAAAACCGGATTACCCAGAGGAAACCTACACAAGCATGGAGAGAACATGCAAATTCCGCACTGATACACCCCTCACTGAGCCCAATACTCGATGCCAGGACCTTCTTGCTATGAGGTGGATGTGCTAACCACCATGAAACCCTTAAGTAAGGGCAGTGGTGGCCTACTAGAAAAGGGCGCTGAATCGCTGATCCAAAGGTTGGGGGTTCGCTCTACAAGGTTGTCACTGCCCCCACCCCCCCACCCCCAGTGCAGCTAACTGGGTTATCAAAGGCCGGCCATGTCTCTCACCATCTATGGTGTGAGGTTCATGTAAAAGAACCATTACTGAATTTCAACAAAAGTAGCTGCAAAGCCGTCAGCGTGTTTCCGCCCTGCGATAGCCTGGCGAGCTGTCCAGAGTGTACTCTGCCCTCACGCGGAGTCGGCTGTGATGGGCACCAGCCTCCCCGCAACCCTAATTATGATTAAGCGGTTACAGAAAATGAACTGAATACCATCATGGCAGACTATAGAAATTTGTCAGAAATGTCAATAAATAAATGTGTGTATTTTTTTTCACCCATAAACTTTTGGCACCCACATCCGATTATTTGTCTCTAATAAAAAATTATGATTATTCTAACAATGCTGGAAATCCAGGATATCAGATCCTGGATTGAAACATCCCCCATAGATTGGATGAGCCAACTTTATTTGGCACATTTTCTTTTGTGTATTTATTCACGGAAGTACAACAACACACCCCAAGTGAGATGGTATTCCACCACAAAGCACCCCGTCTCCCACCCTTTTTCACACATATGAACAGTGCAGCGTAGTCAATCTACACTCCAGCATTTTTTTAGGAGTAACCCTGGACTCTGAAGAACCTTCACCATCAAACCCTCAAAGTGTGAAGCACCTGTGATACCTTCTACACGTCTCTCAGACTTGTTGTAGATGACATCAACATGGACGATTTGTGTTCATAATGTATTCCTTTCATAAATGTTTGCAAAGTTTTTGCTCCATACCACACCTCACATCTCCAGAGACTTTGGTCTAACATGAAATATATCATAGGATGATGATGCATGATGTCATAGGGTGCATCATATCAGAGACTGTATCAGCATGCCTCTCCCAGGACAGACCTTGACTCGTTTTCTGTTTCTGTGTGCTCTCAACCTCTAATCTCCCTCTCATTTCTTATCTGTTCCATTACAGGCAGGCACAGCCAGTTCCAGTTGTCCAGGTAAGATTGCATTTATTTCCCATTACAACTTCAGGAAATTGTGTCTGATTCACACTCTTGTAGTTGTTTTGGTATATTTTGATGCTTTTTTTCTCAACTTTAAAAAATCGTTTGAAGCAAATTTGTCTCGAAACAGGCTTTGCTGTTTACTTGTAACTGAGCACAACAGTACAATACTAATCCTCCAGTCTCATTCAATTTGCACATGTCCTTCAGTTAGATTTACAATAGGCTTTCCACCCCATCACACACGCTTTCTATTTAAGAACACAGCAGAAAAATACATCCAAATACAGGTGGTGTGTTGTGAGGTGCCAGCATATTGTCAAACCAAACCTCCTCTCCATTCTGAGACCGAGACTGACTGACTGAGCGAGTGAGACTGAGTGAAGAGGAAAGACTCTCCCCTCTGAGAGACTCCTCAGACACAAAAGAGTCAGGCTCTGTGCCACTCTCTGGGATGCCAGCCATCTGATTGTTATCTGTGTGTTTAGTCTGTGGAGGTGGGGTGCACTGTGCTTCCCTCCTCATCTAAAAATAACTCAACACACAGGCTTTACTGTTGAATCCGGCTTGAGCCTCAGGATCACTGTCAGATCAATGCCGGTCTTTAACTTACTGAAACACTCAGCAGTAGTTTGTTTACACAGATTGTCATACTGCAGTCAATGTGAGAAGAATGTGCGTCGAGCTTCATATTTGTGTTTGAGTGCGCGTGCGCCCTCTTCTGGAAGAAATTGACACTGCAATGCACTGAATCGTAGCAATTATTTGTTCATCGTTCATTTTCTGGAACTGCTTAATCCTAATTAGGGTCACGGAGAGGCTGGCGCCCATCCCAGCTGACTCCGGGTGAAGGCAGAGTACACCCTGAACGGCTCGCCAGGCCATCGCACGGCACTTTGACAGCTTTGCAGTCTACTCTTGTCGAAAATCAGCAGTGGTTCTTTTATATTCCTCACACCATAGACCAGTGGTTCTTAACCTTGTTGGAGGTACTGAACCCCACCAGTTTCATATGCACACTCACAGAACCCGTCTTTATTGAAAAATAAAATGTGATTTTTTTTTTTTTTTTCAAATTCAAAACACATGTTTTACTGGGGCACCAAAATGAAGCCTGCATTAACACCACTGTGTTCAAAGAACAAAACCAATACAATGCATGAACTCAAATCAAATTACACACCTTTTCACAAAGACATGACCTTTTTTAATACTACTACACTGAAATGGTTTGAATTTTAAACCTTATCCATCCCAATAATGAACTGATTGTATTTATGCTATTTATAATTGTTAACATTTCAACACACACCCATCACCTAATTTCCATCAGGCTACAATAATAATGAATAGTCACTGCAAATCAGTGTGACTTCTGCTGTTGCCTTTGAGAGACCAGTTCAGAAACGGGTAGCTTCACCTTGGCAAGTGCCACTCTTGTGTCATTTTCACACCAAAGTCTGTTCCTTTTCTTTGTTTTTATGTCCCGCATCCTTGAAAAGGATTGTTCGCAAAGATATGTTGTAACAAATGGTATAAAAATTTCCAGGGCTTTCTTAACAAGAACAGGATACGTTACCATTTGTCGACACCAAAACATTGAGAGCGTTGTTGTTCTGAAGAGTTGCTGTTGGTCCTGGCTCTGCTGAATTTCAATGATTTCGTCAAAGTATTCATCATTGACATCTGCTGTCTCAACATCAAACGTGAACGGCTGTCTCACCCATGCTGGATATGACTCTCTTGTAGGGAAGTATCCGTTGAGAGCCTTTGCAAGCTCCTCTATGTGCGTGGTAATTGCTTGCTTCAGTTCCGCGGGTACAGAAATGTCTCAGATTCCTGACACATCTTTGATCTTACTTACACAGTCGTCCAGCAGGGGAAAGTTTGCGAAGTTATTGTTCTCTGTTCGTCGTTTCCATAACGGTAGCTTTTTTTGAAAAGCCTTCAGGTTTTCTTCCGCTTCGATGATGTTGACTCCACCACCCTGCATCTGATTGAGACGATTGAGAGCTGGAATATCAGCCATGTACGCTAAAATGAGAATGAATTTAAAAAAATTAAGTAATCTGCATGACAATCTCGGTGCTCTTGCAAAAACAGGGCTAATTCCTCACGCATGGCAAAAACATGATTCAGCACCTGTCCCCGGGATAACCACCGCATGTTAGAATGGTACAGAAGTACCTCGAATTCAGACCCCATTTCTTTACACAACTCACTGAAGTTGCGGTGCCTCAGAGCACTATTTCGCACGTAGTTCACAGATTCCACTACAATTTTTAATAAAGTACTTCTGCCATTTTTGGAGCCAAAGTTTTTGTTGCCAACGCACATCTGTGCAGAATACAATGCGTGACAACGATGTGTGGTGCATCGGATTTCAATAGCGCACCAAAACCAGACTTTCTTCATAAACATGACTGGAGCTTCGTCCGTACAAACTGCAGAACCCATATCCCACAAAAGATTGTTGTCTCTGAAGAAGTCATCCACAAGTTTATTCACATCGGCTGCCTTAGTTGTTGTTGTAAGAGACTTACAAAGTAAAAAAACCTTCCTCTATTATGTCGTCTTTCGCATAGCGCACAAATATAGCAAGCTGGCTTAGATTAGAAATGTCTGTGGTCTTGTTGAGTTGGAGGCTGAATTTTGCTGGGCTTGAAATCAGATATGCTACTACTTGAGCCAAGATGTCTTTGCTCATGTCCTCTATTCCATTGCTGATGGTGTCATTTGAAAGAGGAATTTGCGATAATTTAACTTCGGCCGCTTTTCCCAGCATTAGATTCTCCATCTTCAACATAGCTGGTTTTATGTGTTTCACCAAAATGGTTTGTGGTTTGCCTTGCTTTGTGATCAGAAAAGCAACTCCGTACAATGGCGTGAGGATTGGTTTGTTGATGGGTACAAAGCTGAGAGAAGGCAGAATAGCCATTTCTTCGAATCTGGTTGTCTTCACCCTGAATTCAGCAAGCGTTGTGTTCTTGTATTGCCATCTCCATGCAGCTTAAGAAAGTGTTCCTTTAGCTTTGCTGGTATTAGACTAGAATTTCTTAACTTGGCATTGCAAATCATCTGGATACGACGCTGACTCCCATCACGTTCGGTTATGTATGTGAATCCATGTGGTACATATTCGTCCGACCACTTTCTTTTTTTGCTCAACATAGTATGGATTAAAACATTAAGAAAGAAATCACCCGACATACCATCATAACAGTCACAAGTCGACTACTGAGCGCACCAAATTTCCTGCAGCACGGATTGGCCAAGCAATGTAGCATGATCACCTGCAGCCAGTGATGGCCAAGCAGGGCGTGTCATCAAGAATATGAGTCGGTGTGTATCTTGACCTCTGCCAAACCCCTGAGACTGACTCACCGAATCCCTAGGGTTCGATCAAACCCAGGTTAAGAACCACTGCCATAGTCAGTGAGAGACATGGCCGGTCTTTGATGACCCAGTTAGCTGCACTGAGTGGGGGGACATCCTGTGGGGAGTGGGGCTTGAACCTCCAACCTTAGGATCAGTGATCTACCACCTTACCACCAAGCCACCACTGCCCGCAATTATTTGTCGCACTACTTTATCCAACTCATGTCAGGGAGGCTGGTCCCTATTTCAGCCGACACTAAACAGCTCACCAGATCATCAAAGGGCCAATACACACGCAACCATTCACACCCAGGGGGAATTTGGAACAGGTATTCAGCTTAAATGTGCATGTCTTTGGACTGTGGGAGGAAACCACAGTTCTTGGAGGATACCCACGCAAGCATGGGGAGAACATACAGACATACAAACGCCACTTAGAAACATCCTCACCGAGCCCAGGACTCCAAACCCAGGAGCTTCTTGCCGTGAAACAGACTAACTAAAGCACTACTCCATTGTTCTGCCTCAAAATTGTATGATGTTCAAGTAAACCAACAATATAACTGTCAAAGCTATGGCCACAATTTTATTTATTGGTTGATCGCTTGAATTATTAATTTTAATATCTTGAATTGGATTATTTGGAGCAAATATAATACAGTTGGTTTCATATTGTTTGTTTGAGTCCTTTTGATTTCTGTTTGCATACATTTAAAAATAAATTGAAAATATACCTAAACTTATATTGGTTTATAATTTTTATTTATTTCTAACCACCATCTTCCTGGAAAATTAAATGATCTTGTATTTCACACAGGAAAAGATGTTTATTAATGTTGTTTGCGGCTTTAATATGCAGAGGTCCCACCCTTAGACAGTCGTTGACTTGTATGTGACACATTAAGCTATTTTTCTCTCTGTTCATAGCTCCTGCAGTGTGTGGCCGATGTAGGCAGCTGCTTGATGTGATGTATAATGGCTCCTGCACTAAGCGCTCTGTGGGGTTCAGGGGCGGCAGGATCGGGGATCAGTGGTGAGCTGGCTGTACTGAGCACGCTAACTGTATTCTGGGCCTTCCTGCTGCTAACTGTGCTGCTGGTTTTGTGTGCTGGCTGTCAAGGGTGAGTACCTCATTATCATCTTCATCATTATAATCCTCAACATCATCATTATTTCTTCCTGCATTTTTTCTGGTGTTTAGCTGTTTAATACTGAACAGATGTTGTAACATTCATTTACAACTGGCTGTTATACCAGATGGGAAGGTGTTAGCCAACATATAATATAATAACACTAATAATACTAATACATACTAACAATAATACTAATACTAATACGACTACTACTAATAATTTTAAAAACAATGCTAAAGGAATTTTGGAGTATGGGATGATGGTGATACTTTCACGTTTATGGCATTTGGTAGACTCCCTTTTCCAAACATTTATCTCATTTGTACCTATCATTTGAACTTTCATTTGAAGCCATGGCAGTTTACCAGCTTGGGATTTGACCTCATGGCCTTTGGTTCAGCCTTTACGCAGTACTATTTCAGATCCGCCTTCTCAAGAACCGCTGATGACGTGTCATACAGTGCTGTGCAAACCTTTTTGCCCGCTGACCAATTTCTGACATTTTTTGCATGTTTGTCACTGTCATCCATTTCCGATCAAGCAAACCAAAATATCATACAAAGATAACACACAAGTAAACAAAAAAAAAAAAAATGCAGTTTTCAGTTCAAATTGTATTTATTAAGGGGAGAAAAAACATCTGAACATACAAGGTCCCGTGTGAATAAGTAATTGCCCCCTTAAACCTAATCGCTGGTTTTACCACCCTTTGGGTGCAACTGCAGTGAAGCGTTTGTGATAAGAGGCGATGAGTCTTTCACATCGCTGTGATGGGATTTTGGCCCACTCTTCACTGCAGAATTGTAAAAGATCACCCAGATTGAATGGTTTTCAGGCATGAACAGCCTTTTTTAGGTCATGCCACAGTATCTCAATAGGGTTCAGGTCGGGACTTTGACTAGGCCACTCCAAAAGCCGAATTTTGTTCTTCAATTAGCCATTCAGAAGTGGACTTGCTGGTGTGCTTCGGATCATTGTCTTGCTGCAAAACCCAGGCGTGCTTTAGCTTGAGGTTTCAAACTGACGGACAAACATTCTTCACCAGGATTTCTTGGTAACGAGCAGAATTCATGATTCCATCAATCATGACAAGTCTCCCAGGTCTTGAAGCAGCAAAGCAGGCCCAGATCATCACACTTCCACCACCATGTTTCACTGATGGCACAATGTTCTTTTTTTATCAAATGCAGTGTTGCTTTTGCGGCCAAAAAGTTTCTCTCAAAAAGTTCAACTTTAGTTTCATCAGTTCCAGAGGACATTTTCACAAAAGCTTTGGGGATGATCAAGATGATTTTTGGCAAAAGTGAGTTGTGCTTTGATATTCTTTTTTGCCAACAGTGGCTTTCGCCTCAGAACTCTTCCATGGATGCCATTTTTGCCTCATGTCTTTCTGATGATGGAGTCAATAACGTTGATATTTATTAACTGATGCAAGTGAGGCTTGTAGTTGTTTAGAAATGGTTTTTGGATCCTTTGTGATTTCTCCAGTTAGTGTGTGCCATGCTCTTGGAGTAATTTTGGTCAGTCGACCACTCGTGAAGGGTCACCACTATGACATGCCTTCTCCATTTATGGCTCTGATAGTGGTCCGCTAGAGTTCCAAAGATTTACCAATGACTTTGTATCCTTTCCCAGACTGAGACATCTCTATAATCTTCTTTGTTTGCTCTTGAAGCTCACTGGATCGCAGCATGATGATGCGTGTTCAGTATGGCCTACCTCACCCTGTTAGACAGTTTTTTTTTATGTCAGGGATCTCCTGATTGGAAATGTCTGGCTGCAATCAGGCCTGGGTGTGGCCATGAAATTGAAAACAGTTTCCCCCAATAATAGTATTAATCACAATTACTTCACCTTTTAACATGAGGCACTTACAGAGGTTCATGTAGGGTTTGATAGGATTTTTCACTTTACAAATAAAATCACAACAGGAACATTGCATTTTTTGAATACTTGGGTATCTTTGTGTAATGTGTAAATTTGTCTGATGATCTGAAAAAGTTAAGTGTGACAAAGCTGCGAAAAAGTAAAAAATCAGTCAGGGGCAAAAACTTTGGCACAGAACTGTACATGTGTCAAATAAAGTTGCCTGAGAAATATCTGGGTGAAACAAAGATCAATACGAGGGGGTGTTTTAGTCCAACAGCTTTAATTTCCTTTGCTATACTGAAGTTTCAGCCTTACTAAAATAATAATTTTTATGAGAGTCAAATAATCAGATTTTATTGGACAATGTTGACCTGTGATGACATAGCGAGCTGTCCAGGGTGTATTCTGCCCTCTTCCAGAGTCGGCTGAGATGGGTGCCAGCCTCATCGCGACAGTAATTAGAATTAAGTGGTTCAGAAAATGAATGAATGGGAAAATGTATTATTTATTTTGGACATTGCTTGACATATTTGTGCCACCTCCCCTGTTGGCATTTATATGTACATTAAAGTTACTTTAGGGTGGCATGGTGGTATAGTGGTTAGCATATCAACCCCACAGCAAGAAGGTCCTTGGTTCATTTCCTGGGAGAAATTCAGTGTGTAGTCTGAATGTTCTCCCTGTGCTTGCGAGGGTTTCTTTTGGTTTCCTCCTATAGTCCAAAAAACATGCACATCATGCTAATTGACTCTTCCAAATTGCCCCTAGGTGTGAATATGAGTGTAAATGGCTGTGCATGTTTTGGTTCTGAGGAGTATGGGTGATCTGCTCAGGATGTACCCTACCTTCTCTTCGTGTAGGCTGAGATAGGCTCCAGCCTCCCTGTGACTCCGGTAGTAATGGGTGGTTCTGTAAATGAGTGAGTGATTGAGTAAAGTTGCTTTAACAGAATAATCAGTTTTACAAATGGACCCTGTTTTATTGTGTATTACTGCAGTGGTCAGTCTAATTAATCAGTGCATTGACATTGTGTATATTTCTGATCAAAATGTCTTGAGACGTATGGACCTATTTAATTCATTATTCCCAACATGTGCAAGAACTTTATGAAGAAATAAAGTTACTCAGGTTTTTTTTTAGTAATGCATTTTCGCTCTTTCCCCCACAGGCAAAAGAAAGCAAGTCGGCTCCCTGGAGACCACGAGAACCTGATGAATGGGGTATGTTAGTAGGATGCTTTTCATGTGAAGGATTTCACAACATGCTCTATGCATGACTGAGAGTCAAAGCAGAGCCCCACAGCGTCTTTTAATCATTTTTCAGCCTCTCACAGAGCTGTTTTTGCTGAGTTGGGAATTGCTTTGGTGAGAGTTGATGTGTAGTGTTAGAAGGTGGTGTTTGATTTGTTTTGTGGTTTGAGGATGGAACAGAACAGAACAGACTGAAGAGGCTTTGTGGAGCTTTAACTCAGTGGGAGGAAAACATGAAGCAGGCAGACTTGCTGCTTTGTCCCACCATGGGACATGGGCAGCCTTTTTGTGCATGTGCCCTGTGCATGGAGGCTGGGAAATTAAAATGTGAGACAAAAGGTCAGGAGTTCAGCATTGTTTAGAAGCAGGGAGCATCTATGAACATCTCATTTGACTTGTCATGTGATGAATGCACTTGCATATTGAAACTGAAGGGTATACACAGACGTGCACGTGCGCGGCATAGATAGAAACACACAACTGTGGGAAAGTATTAAGCTTCCACTGTTGCTAGTAGTCGTGTCTCTGTGTGGTTGCCAACTTGTCTTCAGGCTTCATTGTTTGGATTGC
This sequence comes from Plotosus lineatus, assembly GCA_024760905.1. NCBI lineage: Eukaryota > Metazoa > Chordata > Actinopteri > Siluriformes > Plotosidae > Plotosus > Plotosus lineatus. The sequence continues at coordinate 80,566,846 of CM045728.1, read as the reverse complement.
TGTGTGTCCAGGCCAGAGTTTGTGGCTCTAGATTGCTTAAAATATTAATTTGCTTTTGTACAAATACAGGTGCTATTTATATGCATTATTCAAGAAAACCTACCGGTGTATGTATATATATATATATACACACACACACACACACACACACACATTTATATATATATATATATATATATATATATATATGGTGGGGGCAGTGGTGGTCTAGTGGTATAGGGCACTGGATCGCTGATCCTAAGGTTGGGGGTTCGAGTCCCAACAGGATTGTCACTGTCCCCCCCAGTGCAGCTAACTGGGTTATCAAAGGCCGACCATGTCTCTCACTGTCTATGGTGTGAGGCATGTAAAAGAACCATTGCTGACTTTCGTAAAGAGTAGGTTGCAAAGCCATCGGCATGTTTCTGCCCTGCAATGGCCTGGCGAGCTGTCTAGGGTGTACTCTGCCCTCGCCCGAAGTTGGCTGGGATGGGCACCAGCCTCCCCGCGACACAAATTAGGATTAAGTGGTTACAGAAAATGATGATGATATATATATATATACACTAGTCCTTCTAAAAAAATTAGCATATTGTGATAAAGTTCATTATTTTCTGTAATGTACTGATAAACATTAAACTTTCATATATTTTAGATTCATTGCACACCAACTGAAATATTTCAGGTCTTTTATTGTTTTAAACACTGATGGTTTTGGCAAAAAAGTAAAGAAAAACCAAAAATCCCTATCTCAAAAAATTAGCATATTTCATCCGACCAATTAAAAAAAAGTGTTTTTAATACAAAATAGTCAACCTTCAAATAATTATGTTCAGTTATGCACTCAATACTTGGTCGGGAATCCTTTTGCAGAAATGACTGATTCAATGCGGCGTGGCATGGAGGCAATCAGCCTGTGGCACTGCTGAGGTGTTACGGAGGCCCAGGATGCTTCGATAGCGGCCTTAAGCTCATCCACAGTGTTGGGTCTGGTGTCTCTCAACTTTCTCTTCACAATATCCCACAGATTCTCTATGGGGTTCGGGTCAGGAGAGCTGGCAGGCCAATTGAGCACAGTAATACCATGGTCAGTAAACCATTTAGCAGTGGTTTTGGCACTGTGAGCAGGTGCCAGGTCGTGCTGAAAAATGAAATCTTCATCTCCATAAAGCTTTTCAGCAGATGGAAGCATGAAGTGCTCCAAAATCTCCTGATAGCTAGCTGCATTGACCCTGCCCTTGATAAAACACAGTGGACTAACACCAGCAGCTGACATGGCACCCCAGACCATCACTGACTGTGGATACTTGTCACAAGACTTCAGGCATTTTGGCATTTCCTTCTCCCCAGTCTTCGTCCAGACTCTGGCACCTTGATTTCCGAATGACGTGCAAAATTTGCTTTCATCTGAAAAAAGTAGTTTGGACCACTGAGCAACAGTCCAGTGCTGCTTCTCTGTAGCCCAGGTCAGGCGCTTCTGCCGCTGTTTCTGGTTCAAAAGTGGCTTGACCTGGGGAATGTGGCACCTGTAGCCCAGTCCACTGCTTCCACAGGTCCCCCAAGGTCTGGAATCGGCCCTTCCCACAGACGTCCCACTGAGGTGCCTTAATACAGCACTCTGGGAACAGCCTATTCGCGCAGAGATTTCTTTCTGTGTCTTACCCTCTTGCTTGAGGGTGTCAATGCTGGCCTTCTGGACAGCTGTCAGCTGCAGGTCGGCAGTCTTACCCATGATTGCGGTTTTGAGTAATGAACCAGGCTGTTAGTTTTTAAAAGCCTCATGAATCTTTTAAGGTGTTTAGAGTTAATTGGTTGATTCAGATGATTAGATTAATAGCTCGTTTAGAGTACCTTTTCATGATATGCTAATTTTTTGAGATAGGGATTTGGGGTTTTCATGAGCTGTATGCCAAAATCATCAGTATTAAAACAATAAAAGACCTGAAATATTTCAGTTGGTGTGCAATGAATCTCAAATATATGAAAATTTAATTTTTTATCAGCACATTACAGAAAATAATGAACTTTATCACAATATGCTAATTTTTTTGAGAAGGACTAGTATATATATATATATTTCATTTATTTTATTTTATTTTATTTGCTCTACCAAAAAGTATTGAGCACTCTCCTACGGAAGGATCTACTCAGAAAATCCTCTCTCTCTCTCTCTCTCTCTCTCTATATATATATATATAAATATATATTTATATATATATATATATATATATATATATATATATATATATATATATATATATATATATATATAGAGTGCAAATTCCCATTACATGCCTTAGTCTCATGTCTCATATTCAGTTCAGCAGCATTCAGTAAACAATGACAGGTTCACATGCTTTGGATTAAACATCATCCTTCTTTATTTTGCACTTGATTGCTTATGTACCCATGCGGTATGCTAAAACAACAAACTGTATGGGAACATGAGCAATCATGTGCTTAAAAGAAGCAAATAAATACAAATGAACTGCTGCTCATCCCAGCCGACTCTAAGTGAGGCAGGGTACAGCGTGAACAGTTTGCCAGGACATTGCAGGGCTAAATATTCACACTTGGAGGTGATTTGGAGTAGTCATGTTGGATACTGTACATGTCTCTGGACTGTGGAAAGAAACCAGAGTACCCGAGGGAAAGCCATGCAAGCACAGGAAGAACATGCAAACTCCACACAGAAGCGCCCGAGATGGCTGTGGCAGATGTGCTAATCACTGAACCACCATGCCACCCAAGGATGATGTTTTTTAATCCAATGCTAGCGCATCAGTCAGTTTGTGTTGTTCCCATGTAGTATATTATAGTATATCATTGTGTTATTTTGGTTTATAATTGAACTGATAAGTTCAAGTAAATGGGGATAAGTAAGTAAAAACCTTCATATTAAAGTAAATCTGGAAGAATGGAACATTGGAATAAACATTATTGTTCAGTTCAGTTCATTTTCTGTACCCGCTTAATCCTAACTTGGGTTGCGGGAAGGCTGGCGCCCATCCCAGCCAACTTCAGGTGAGGGCAGAGTACACCCTGGACAGCTCGCCAGGCCATCGCAGGGTGGAAACACGCTGACAGCTTTGCAGCTACTCTTGTTGAAAGTCAGCAATGGTTCTTTTACATGCCTCACACCATAGATAGTGAGAGACATGGCCGGCCTTTGATAACCCAGTTAGCTCCACTGGGGGGACAGTGACAACCTTGTGCAGAGTGGGACTCGAACCCCCAACCTTTGGATCAGCGATCCAGCGCCCTCTACCACTAGACCACCACTGCCCCCTTAAACATTATTGTGTCACTGGAAATATACTGAGTACACATGAAAACGCACCACTTGAAAAAAGTCAATATTTAAGTTCAAATGAACTTCAATCTAATTTTTATACAACAACACTGCAGTGACGTCACCCGACATGCCAGGTGCAAGAAATGTGAGAATTTTATGTTAACTGTAACTCTAGGCAATTTTTCGCAAAAACGCAACACCACCAGAAAAATGAATTTCACTCCGAATTTGTGCACACATTGCCTTTAAAAGCATGTGAATCCGAATAAAATTTCACTTGTTCACTGGCACTGGTGAAAAGCTGACATGATGCCACAACTTACAGCCCCTGAACGAGAACGTGCCATAGGCAGGCTTCAAAATGGTGCCAGCACCAGGGAAATTGCCGACGACTACACTGCGCACACACAACGATCGCAAGACTCCATCAAAGGTTTTCTGCAAACGGGGAGCAGTCGGGACCGTCCTCGATTGGGTCATCAATGTGTGACAACGGCACGTCAGGACCGTCAGATCATACAGGCTCATGTCCGAGACTGAACACTACCAGCGACAAGAACGGCTGCTCAAGTTCAAGGACGACGTGGATTCATTCACCCTAAAACCGCACGGAACCGTCTGCGAGCTGCATGCCTGCGTGCACAACGTCCTTATTTTGGCCCCATATTGACGCATTAACATTCCCCCAGTGCAGCTAACTGGGTTATCAAAGGTGGGCCATGTCTTTCACTGTCTATGGTGAGAGGCATGTAAAAGAGCCATTGCTGACTTTCGGAAAGAGTAGGCTGCAAAGTCGTCAGCGTGTTTCTGTCCCTTGCTAAAAGGGTTGTGACAGGAAGGGCATCCGACATAAAAATCTCTGCCAAATCAAATGTGCAAATCAGATGATTCACTGTGGCGACTCCCGAGTAAAAGGGAAAAAGCTGAAAGGAAGACAGACAGATTGACGCATTAACATTATCGCATTAACATTATAGTGAATATAGAAATATATAGAAATGCAGCCGTGAGGGGGGGGCACAAACCAGTGTCTCTCCCTCACGCCGGTCCCAAGCCCGGATACATGCAGAGGGTTGCGTCAGGAAGGGCATCCGGCATAAAACAAATGCCAAATAAACTATGCAAATCACAAGAAAAAATGACATACCGGATCGGTCGAGGCCCGGGTTAACAACGACCGCCATCAGTGCCGTCAACCAACAAGGTGCGGATGGAAATTGGACTACTGTTGGTCGAAGACGTCGAAGAAGGAGAGGCGGGAGGCGTGTCCATTGCCAGAGAGAGAAGAGGAAAGGCATGAGTCTAGGACTGAAAGTAGGGACTTTGAACGTTGGAACTATGGCAGGAAAAAGTAGAGAGCTGGCTGACATGATGCAGAGGAGGAAGGTGGACATACTGTGTGTTCAGGAGACCAGGTGGAAAGGTAACAAGGCTAGAAGCATAGAAGCAGGGTTTAAGCTGTTTTATCATGGTGTGGATGGGAAGAGAAATGGAGTCGGAGTCATCTTGAAGGAGGAGTTTGTCAGGAATGTTCTAGAAGTGAAAAGAGTGTCAGACAGAGTGATGAGTCTCAAGTTAGAAATTGAAGGTGTGATGGTCAATGTTGTTAGTGCTTATGCCCCACAGACAGGATGTGAGCGAGAAGAGAAGGAGAGATTCTGGAGTGAGTTAGATGAAGTGATGCAGAGTACCCCCAGAGGTGAAAGAGTGGTCATTGGGGCAGACTTCAATGGACATGTTGGTGCAGGAAACAGAGGGGACGAGGAAGTGATGGGTAGGTTTGGTATCCAGGACAGGAGCATGAAGGACAGATGTTGGTAGATTTTGCAAAAAGGATGGAAATGGCTGTGGTGAATACTTTCTTCCAGAAGAGAGAGGAGCATAGAGTGACTTATAAAAGTGGAGGTAGGAGCACACAGGTAGACTACATCTTGTGCAGGCGATGTAATTTAAAGGAAGTCAGTGACTGCAAAGTAGTAGCGGGTGAGAATGTTGCCAAACAGCATAGGATAGTGGTGTGCAGGATGATGCTGATGGTGAGGAAGGTGAAGAAGGCAAAGGCAGAGCAGAAGACAAAGTGGTGGAAGTTGAAAAAGGAAGAGTGTCGGGTTGTCTTCAAGGAGGAGTTGAAACAGGCTTTGGGTGGTCAGGAAGTGCTTCCAGATGACTGGACAACTACAGCTAATGTGATCAGGTAGACAGGTAGGAGAGTATTTGGTGTGTCATCTGGAAGGAAAGTAGATAAGGAGACTTGGTGGTGGAATGAGAAAGTGCAGGAGTGTGTACAAAGGAAGAGGTTAGCTAAGAAGAAGTGGGACATTGAGAAAACCGAAGAGGGTAAACAGGAGTACAGGGAGACACAGAGTAAGGCAAAGATAGCAGTGTCAAAGGCCAAACAGAGCGCGTTTGATGACTTGTATGCTCGGTTGGAAAGTAAGGAGGGAGAAAATGATGAAGTTATGGGAAAGAATAGTGGAAGCTAGACTAAGGGCAGAGGTCAGCATTTGTGAAGAACGGTTTGGTTTCATGCCAAGAAAGAGCACCACAGATGCAGTGTTTGCCTTGAGGATGTTAATGGAGAAGTACAGAGAAGGTCAAAGGGAGCCGCATTGTGCCTTTGTGGATCTGGAGAAAGCATATGACAGGGTGCCGAGAGAAGAACTGTGGTATTGCATGAGGAAGTCTGGAGTGGCAGAGAAGTATGTTAGAGTGGTGCAGGACATGTATGAGAGATGTAAGACAGTGGTGAGGTGTGCTGTCGGTGTGACACAAGAGTTCAAGGTGGAGGTGGGACTGCATCAAGGGTCAGCTCTCAGCCCCTTCTTGTTTGCTATGGTGATGGACAGGCTGACAGACGAGGTTAAACAACATTCCCCATGGACTATGATATTTGCAGATGACATTGTGATCTGTAGTGAGAGCAGAGAACAAGTGCAGGAAAATCTAGAGAGGTGGAGGTATGCCCTGGAAAGGAGGGGAATGAAGATTAGCCTCAGTAAGACTGAATACATGTGCATGAATGACAAGGACCCAAGAGGAACGGTGAGATTACAGGGAGCAGAGATCAGAAAGATGGAGGATTTTAAGTACTTAGGCTCAACAATCCAGAGCAATGGGGAGTGTGGAAAAGAGGTGAAGAAGCGTGTGCAGGCAAGTTGGAATGGTTGGAGAAAAGTGTCTGGTGTGATGTGTGATAGGAGGGTATCGGCAAGAATGAAAGGAAAAGTGTACAAGACGGTGTTGAGGCCAACGATGTTGTATGGGTTAGAAACAGTGGCCCTGGGGAAAAGACAGGAGGCAGAGCTGGAGGTAGCAGAGATGAAAATGTTGAGGTTCTCTTTGGGAGTAACGAGGATGGATAGGATTAGGAATGAGCACATCAGAGGGACAGCACATGTAAGACGTTTTGGAGACAAAGTCAGAGAGGCTAGATTGAGATGGTTTGGACATGTACAGAGGAGGGATAGTAAGTATATTGGTAATAGGATGCTGAGGCTGGAACTACCAGGAAGAAGGCCTGGAGGAAGACCAAAGAGACGATTCATGGATGTGGTGAAGGAGGACATGAAGGTCGTTGGTGTAAGAGAAGAAGATGCAAAGAATAGGGTGAGATGGAGGCAGATGATTCGCTGTGGCGACCCCTGAAGGGAAAAGCCGAAAGGAAAAGAAGAAGAAGAAGGATTAACATTAGAGTGAATGAAATTGAATGATGTTTACATATCTTCTTAAATCATTCGTTGTCTCAAATGCATCATAAGTATATACTTCACATATCCATCCATGGAGCTATTCCAGATTTCGTGAGTGGTGCGTTTTCATATGGACTGAGTATATACAGAGAGAATATTAGTGTTCATTTTTGAGTCATATTTAAATAGTTTGAATTGGATTAAGCTTAGGTAATGTAAACAGGGTACTGAACAGTACTGGAAACTGATTTATAATTACTGCATATATCAGCATAATGGTAACTAGACCTCGACTACTAACAACTTATACATTGCAGTAATTTATTCAAACTAAGCTTGTTATCTATGCTGTAAGAAGAGAAAAATTCATGAATGGCCATGTGAGTGTAATGTGAATGGAGCATGTAGTGAAGCATTAAGCCCTTTGCAAAATGTAATCATGGCCTGTCACATGTGCACACAAACCTCCAGGGAACTGGAACTCTTTAACCCTCTATTAACCAGTGTAGCGTATCTGCTACATGAGGTGAAAGGGTTAAGCAGTTCGGGGGAAAAAAATATTTTATCCCCCCCCCCCCCCCCCCCTCCAAATATTGTCCCAAAATCAACATTCTTGCCTCAGTAAATCATTTTAACACAATTCAAAAGGAGTGTGGTTAACAGAGGGTTAAACTTTGATGAATGTCTTGAAACCAACCTTTACAGAATAATATCTGGCTTGTGATAAACACCAAGGAGCTCTTGGCTTAAATGGCAGAGCCTGTCATGGACTGACAGGGTAAATACAGTCTTTGTGTTCTATATGACAAGCAGACTGGCACCTGAAAGTGTGGACTTCATCAGACTGCTTGTAGTGTAGTGAAGATCACAAAATTACCACATGGTGGCGACAAAAAGCAACTGGCTGCCTTCTGATTCGAAATAATACTCAGACCTCCACCAACTTGTGGTATGGTGGTTGGTATTAAAACATCAGATGGCTAAAGTCCCATCTTTAAAAGATAAAAAGAGACATCATAGTATCTTTTTTTTTTCCATCCAATGCATATTATTTGCTTTTAATGAAGACTTTAAGTGTAATCTTGGACTCTTAGGGCTCCAAGAACAACAGCACCCTCAGTGGTTATGTATAAAATACCCAGAATGCTATAAAGAAGTGTAAATTCATTTAGGTGATTTACAACAGTGGTCCCCAACCTCCGGGCCACGGACCGGTACCGGTCCGTGGATCAATTGATACTGGGCCGCACAAGAAATAATTAATTATTTCCGTTTTATTTATTATCTGAATCTAAATGATCTTTTATTTTTAAAAATGACCGGATTCTCTCGGTTACATGTTGGTCATTTGACTGCTAACATGTAACCCACAAGGGGACGGCGTGTGACTAGAGGCGTGTTGGACATGTTTTAAACATTAGCGGGGATTTTTGGCGAGACTGAGCCTGAGCCTTCATTCTCTCAGCTGGTGCATGATCATGTCTCTTTTTTTTTTTTTTGAAGAAGAAGAGTTCGAGCTCCGACCAACTTTATTTAACTGTTGAAAAATAACATTCATAGAGTGTTCATTAATAATAATAATAAGAAGAATAATAATAATAATAAACGGGGCAGTGGTGGTCTAGTGGTATAGGACACTGGATCGCTGATCCAAAGGTTGGGGGTTCGAGTCCCACTCTCCACAAGGTTGTCACTGTCCTCCCCAGTGCAGCTAACTGGGTTATCAAAGGCCGGCCATGTCTCTCTCACTGTCTATGGTGTGAAGCATGTAAAAGAACCATTGCTGACTTTCGACAAGAGTAGGCTGCAAAGCCGTCAGCGTGTTTCCGCCCTGTGATGGCCTGGCGAGCTGTCCAGGGTGTACTCTGCCCTCGCCCGAAGTTGGCTGGGATGGGCGCCAGCCTCCCCGCGACCCTAATTAGGATTAAGCGGTTACAGAAAATGTACTGAACTGATGATGATAATAATAATAATAAATTAACAATCTATGCTCCTCGGTCCGTGGTAAAATTGTCAATTGCCCCGGTCCGCGGTGATAAAAAGGTTGGGGACCACTGATTTACAGTGTAGGCGGTCAGTGAAATTGAGTGAAGGACGGAATTAATGTGATTGAACTGAAGCTTGTATCTAACATCCTTTCATCAAATCCTCAAATTGTCAAAGAATTTCTGAAAACAGGTGTGTCTAGACTGGATATGTCCTTGCTAATATGAACTGTCTGTGTTCTGTCTCTGTGCAGGTATCAGAAAAGGAAACAGGTAGCCAAACAGCAGACACAGCCAGCCATGGCACTGACATGGTGGCAAGTAGCTCCTTCAATGGGCCTCATACAAGCGGTACAGGTAAACTGCCTCGCAGTACACTGTATTAAACCAGCTTGACATGAGATGATGAATGGCTCTGAAACTTGTAGAACACAATATTTACCATAATTTTTGAAAGTTATTATATTTCCAAACTTCTACTTTTGACAAACGTGATTTAAAAAAAAAAAAAAAAAAAAAAGAGGTTGCTCTCCTAGTGCTCGCTTAGTTCCATGTATAAGCCTCACTAAGTGGTATTGAGTGCTTTCAGTGCTTTTTTTAATGATTAAAACTTAACAGGGAGGTTAATTTAAGTGCAGCCGTGGCACAGTAGTGTACTGCTTATCACGTCCACCTCACAGCAAGAAGATCCTGGTTTAAGCCCTAGACTCCGATGTTTTAGTGTGATGTTTGCATGTATTCCGTCTTTTTGCTTGGGTTTCTTCCACGTACTCTGGTTTCCTCCCACAAAAGCATGCACATTAGGCTAATTTGGTGTTTCAAATTGCCCCTAGATGTAAATGTGAGTATGAATATTTTCAATATGACCATTGGCCCTGCAATGGTCTGGAGAGTATTCGGCGTGTTCCCCACCAACTTGCTCAGTATCAGCTGAGATAAGCTCCAGCATCCTTGTGACCTTAACATCAACGTGGGTTGGCAAATGAGTGAGTGAGTAAGGATTTGAGTGTACGATCTATTCAAATTGGGAATAGGTTTCCATTGCAGCCATTTTAGTACACTTATTTGACAACCAAATATAATATGAGAGTCACTTTTGTTGCGATATTCAAATACGGGTCATACAGCAGTAATTTAACACCGATAAAAGGGTAACCATGAGCTTGAGCCTTGTTTGTTTATTTGTTATTTGTTTGTGTATTGTTTATCTGTTTATTAATGGAAAAAATTATGGTATTATAAACAATTAAATTTTTTTTCAATTGTCTATTTTGGTAAATTAGTTGATCCATCCTCGTTACTCCCAGAGAGAGCCTCAACATTTTCATCTCCGCTACCTCCAGCTCTGCCTCCTGCCTTTTCCTCAGCACCACTATGGCTTAGAAACAGTGGCGCTGAGGAAAAGGCAGGAGGCAGAGCTGGAGGTAGCGGAGATGAAAATGTTGAGGTTCTCTCTGGGAGTAACGAGGATGGATAGGATCAGAAATGAGTACATCAGAGGGACAGCCCATGTCAGCTGTTTTGGAGACAAAGTCAGAGAGGCTAGATTGAGATGGTTTGGACATGTACAGAGGAGGGATAGTGAGTATATTGGCAGTAGGATGCTGAGGTTGGAACTACCAGGCAGAAGGCCTCGAGGAAGACCAAAGAAGAGATTTATGGATGTGGTGAAGGAGACATGAAGGTCATTGGACTCAGAAAAGAAGATGCAGAGGACAGGGTGAGATGGAGGCGGATGATTTGCTGTGGCGACCCCTGAAGGGAGCAGCCGAAAGTAAAAGAAGAAGAAGAAATAGAAGTTGATGTGGAATGGTGGGGTAGTGGTTAGCACGTCCACCTCACAGGAATAAGGTCTTGGGTTTGTTGTGGGCTTCGCCTGAGAAAAGCTGTTTCTGTGTGGCGTTTGCATGTTCCCTCTCACTTGTGTGGGTTTCCGCCGGGTACTCCAGTTTCCTCCCACAGTCCAAAGAACTGCACATTAGAGTAATTCGCTGTTCCAAACTGCCCTTAAGTGTGATTGTGAATATTTGTTTGTGTGTGTGTGTTGGCTCTTCGATTGCCTGATGCGCTGTTTAGGGTGTACCCCACATTTTTGCCCGGTCTCCAGCCTCCCAGCAGCCTTAGTAGGGTTAAGAGTGAGTGAGTACATTAGCTGTGATACTTAGCGTGCTAGATGGTATAAAAAAGCTGTATCGTTTCTTCTTCTATTCCTTTCGGCTTTTCCCTTCAGGGGTCGCCACAGCGAATCATCTGCCTCCATCTCACCCTATCCTTTGCATCTTCTTCTCTTACACCAACTACCTTCATGTCCTCCTTCACCACATCCATGAATTGTCTCTTTGGTCTTCCTCTCGGCCTTCTGCCTGGTAGTTCCAACCTCAGCATCCTACTACCAATATACTCACTATCCCTCCTCTGTACATGTCCAAACCATCTCAATCTAGCCTCTCTGACTTTGTCTCCAAAACCTCTTACATGTGCTGTCCCTCTGATGTACTCATTCCTAATTCTATCCATCCTCATTACTCCCAAAGAGAACCTCAACATGTTCATCTCTGAAAAACATGTACAATATAACAAGTAATTGTCAGTAGACATTCATGTTGTTTGGTGGGTTTGATGATGTCTGATGCTGCTGTAGTGTTTCCTGTCTTTCAGAATTTATGACCTTAATATTAATTTTTTTTTTTTTTAATCCCTAGTTAATTTGTAACCTAAAAACAACCTCGTATTAACTAATGATTGGTTGGGGTTGTTTTACTTTTCAAAAATACTGCTAGAGAGACCCTTGGGAGGAGAAAAATTAAGCTAATGTTAGCTGGGGTTAAAGGCGACCAATTATTGTGATTTGATATTGGCACTGCTAAAAACTCTTGCTGTTGTAATTAAAGCCTGATACTGAACCAGCAGCGCTTCTCATTGTCTCTGCCCATCTCTGTGTCAGTCCTCACAGACACCGTGGACACAAGCCCTCACCCTTCAGAAGAAATGCTGTCCATCCAGTCAGAGCATCGCTCTTCAAAATGCCCCCAGGATCGCGAGTTACCCAGCATTCCTTGCACCAACAGTCTGCATGTAGCGCCTGTAGCCTCTGAAGAGTGCGTTGTGTCTGGGGACGGCACATATGAGATTCTGAAGGATGGAGCCCCACTAGATGTTGTAGAAGACTCACCTTATGAGACGGTAAAAGAGTTAAAGGAGGCATCCCTCACTAACGGCACACTGACCCCTGATGAACCTCTGACTGCCCAGCCCAACGGGCACCTGAGTCCCAGCCCTGGCACCCCTGATCTGTGCCCACTGACCAACGGTGCCGAGTACGCCTCCATCGACCTGAAGAAGAAGAGCCGCTACAGTGTAGAAGCTGAAGCCCAGCGTTCAGTTGTAGAGCAGCCTGAGGAGGAGAATCCACCACCAATCCCTGATAAAGTGCTGGATGAGAATGATAATCAAAACATCACTATTCTGCAGAATGGAGAGGTGAGTGGAATATAAGAATGGCCTTGGCTTATTTTCAAAAACAGAGAGCTATCTAAAATCAACATGTATCACCCCCAGTGCGGCTAACTGCGTTATCAAAGGCCGGTGAGAGGCATGGTAAAGAACTATTGCTGACTTTCGTCAAGAGTAGGCTACATAGCCGTCAGAATATTTCTGCCCTATGATGTCCTGGCGAGGTGTCTAGGGTGTACTCAGTCCTCACCTCGAGTTGGCTGAGATGGGCGCCAGCCTCCCCACGACTCTAATTAGGATTAAGCGGTTCAGAAAATGAATGAATGAAAAGATAAACAAGTATCAAATAAATAAATTAGTAAATAAGTAGGTGAACAGAGTTGTGTTCTTAATAAATATGTATAGGTATTTAATGTGTGATAGCTTTTAAGTGGCTGTGAAGTGCATTTAAAATAATTTTGTTGTTGAATACATATTACACAAATAAACACTCAAATTATTTAACAAGAATAACAAGGAATTCACTTTTTAGATTAATAGGTAAAAATGAGGCCAATGAATATCTTGGTTTATATCATCATCATTTCCGACCTGCTGGGACCACAGGGAGGCTAAGCCCGTCTCAGCTGACACTTAATGAAGGCGGCATAAACCCTGAATAGCCCACCAGACCATTGCATGGCCAACATGTATGGAACCATTCACACTCACACCTGGGGCAATTTGGAGCAGCCAATTAGCCTAATATGCATGTTTTTGGATTGTGGTAGAAAACCAGAGGAAACCAATACAAACACTGGGGGGGGGGGGGTGCAAACACCACGCAGAAGTGCTCAAGTCCAGGTTCATCTTCGTGTGATGCGTACATACTAACCACTACGCCAACATGCTGCCCTTCGTATAGATGAAATTTTTTCTTTGAATGAGCTTATTTTATAAGGCACCACAGTGCACCTTTGCATATTCTGTCCATGCTTGTATGAGTTTCTTCTGGATAATCTGGTTTTCTCGCTCAGTCCAAACACATACATAGTAGGCTTAATCTAATGTTCCAAATTGACCCTGGGTGTGAATATGAGTGCGAATTTTTTTGTGTGAGTTGGCCTTGCCAAGAAATGGTTTGCTGAGGTGCTCAGGGTGTACCCCATCTTCGCCCAGTGTCGGCTGAGATCTGCAACCTTATCAGTAGACAGTGGTTCGGCAAATGAGTTTTGGAGAACCACAGAATAAAGTATCACAGAAGAAATCGTAGTGCATAACTCATCTGGTTACTATCATTATCATTTTAATATAAAACATAACATTTTTGCATTTATCTTTGTGGCATGATTAATGTAGAAATCTTCACCTAAATCCCAAATGATTTCGAAACACAATCACACTACGGCTGCTATACACCTCGCCACTACATGGCCAGTAGCATGCTATTTATAATTCCTGTGACAGTACTGTAATAGAAATTAAATATTACCTTACTAGGATACGGTCATATTTTGTTGTATTTTAGATTTAATGTTTTTTTGAAACAAGCTGCACTCCACATCCTCTCTATACATATTAAGATTAAAATACTGCACTCATGGTTTGAGTTGGGTGTTTATTTCGGTAAACACTACATACGATTGCCAAAGGTGTGTTTACAGTTTTCTTCTCTGACCCCAGAACAAATTATTGTACTTGTATGTTTTAGCCTTGCCCCCTTTTCAAGCATCACATTATATTGTATTCAGTGCAATGCAGCCAACCTTAACAGCAAATGAATTTTAAGTAGTAATTTTCCTCTGATTCAGATTTGGTGTGTGTGTGTGTGTGTGTGTGTGTGTGTGTGTGTGTGTGTGTGTGTGTGTGTGAAGACATCATATTGGTTTTGTCATTCCACAGTAAACAATTTGAGGATTATTAAGCGTCACAAAATGAATACAATCAAATAGTCACCTCAAGCGGTTTCCTACGACATTGATGCCTTAACATGCCCAAATTTGCAATATTTTTACTTTGAATACATAAGCGTTTTCTAATAATTAATAACTCTAAATACGTGCCACATTCCATTACCATAGATGAAAAATGGACTGACCCCAATTCCGCTGCATGATTTCTGCAGGACCTCGGGTAGTTTGCATTAATACGTAGCTCAGGGAAGTGTGTTCTGCGGTCAACAAAGGCATGGCTTGATGGTATGGATGAACATTGACTAAGCTAAATCTAATAAATGTTTCTTAAACGCGTGTTTGCCCGTTTGAATCGCAGCAGTCATCAATAATCATTGCAAAAGGTCGTAAAGTTGCTATCCTCTGGAGATAGGTGTCCATAAAAAAAATAAATAAATAAAGATGGTAAGAGCTAAATTTAAACTGGTGGGGAAACAATAGCTAGCCACTTCTGCTTAATTAGGATCTAGGTGTGTTGCTCTGGGTGGCTGTGCAGCCGTAGCATGCAAATGAAGCCATCTGTGGAAAATGGACAGCTCATGCTGCGCCTGCAGGCTGAGATGCTGTTTGCTCGCAGTGTGAGCTCCATCCCTCAACACACACACACACACACACACACACACACACACACACACCAACTCTTTACTCACTCATATCTTCCCTTTGTCCTCTGTGTCTTTGGCTGTATGTCTGCTTCCTCGGACTTTGGCCCAACACCCAATTAGCCAATCTGTAATAAAGACGAGATGTGCACGGCAGCCAGGTTTGCCCTCTCACCCAGGCCAGCTGCACCTCCACGAATCTAAAGTCAGCAATTTATTGTTACCCACCACCTCACATTCCTGTGTTCCCGCCGCAGTGCTCATATGGCCTTGGTTTACTCTGTATGTACAGTACCTCAGCTCTGAGTGGGCTGCTGGTGATTTGTCTTATCTGTCAAATCTGGGTGTAAGGGTCTTGGGCATCTATTCATCTCTTGAGGATGCAGTAATCACCAGATGTTGTCTAGCTCATTAGAAGCCTTCTAGCATCCGAATTATTTCTATTTGTGCTTGGGTTAGAGTTTTAATATGAAAAATGAATTAAAATAAAATAAAATATTATTATTTATCCACCCACCAAGGTTTGTACAGAAACCTTGAAAGATTGTATAGAAATTCTTAGAAATGTTCTGTTTCATGTACGGATAAATAGAGTTCATATTTCTTCTTCGTACTTGCATGGGTTTCCTTTGGGTGCTTCATTTTTCTCACATGAAAGAAACTTCGGCCAACTGTCTACTCTGAAATTGCTCATGAATTTGAATATTAAAAAAAAAGAAAATTGAAAGGGTTGACCGGTGAGAGAAGTGGATTTAGAACCCAAAGACTGCTAGTTCAATTCCCGAATCGGCAGGAAAAATGTGTAGTGTAAGGGAGTTGAGCAGAACCTTCCTTTCCTTCATCTTCATGGATGACGTGCTCTTGAGCAAGGTACCTAACCTCCAATTGTTCTCCAGGTACTGCAGTGTGTGGCAGACCACAGTTGTGAGTGAGTGAGTCCGACTGATGGTTGAACCTCGGATTCACGAGGAACAATGTGCTTTTCGTCCTGGCCGCGGCACTCTTGATCAGCTCTATACGCTCTACAGGATCCTGGAGGAGGTGTGGGAATTTGCCCAGTCTGTCCACATCTATTTTGTGGATTTAGAGAACGCTTTCGACCGTGCCCCTCAGGCTATCTTGTGGGTTGTGCTTTGGGAGTACGGTGTACCAGACCTGTTGCTACGGGCCACTCAGTCGAACAGAACTGCAGCCAAAGCTTGGTCCTCATTGGTAAAAATGGGTCAATTTCGTTTGTGTTTGATTGCCCTTTGTCACCGATTCTATTCATAATTTTTATGAGCAGAATTTCTAGGCACGGCCGCGGTGTTGAGAGGTTCTGGTTTGGTGGTCATAGGATCTCGTCTCTGTTGACATTTTGGCTTCATTACTCAAGGACCTCCAGCTCTCATTGGAGCGATTCGCAGCCAGGTGCAAAACGGCCGGGCGGAGAATCAGCACCTCCCAGCAATGGTGGTTGGCAAAGCCTGGGGTGCTGACAACACTCCTTATTAATCTCAATGGTGGTCAATGGTTCCACTTCCACCTTGACAAACCATGTCCTTATGGATCTTTGTGCAGAGGAGCATTTTCATGCTTGAACAGGATTGAGACTTTCAGTTCAATTCATTCGTTTGCTGAACCATTTAATTCTATTAGGGTCATGGGCAGGCTGGAGCCAACACTGGGAATAGGTAGGGTACACCCCGAATAGCTTGCCAGACCACAACAGGGCAACACATAACTATTCACACTCATACACCTATCCAATTTGGAACAGCCAGTTGTACTATTATATGTACTGTATATTTTTTACTGTTTTTTTTTTTTTTTTTTTTTACTCCCATACAAATATACTGGGTGTTTTCCACCTCCTTGCCCTATCAGGCAGTGTTACAAATCCTGAAAAACTCATCCTGGGCCTGGATGCAGATCACACCAAAATTTTAATTAGTTCTTTGTTAGCCCAAGATCAATGTTTGTGTGGAAATCTGACCATTGATTTTCATTCATCTTCGTCTCTCACACACACAGACACACACACACACACACACACACACACACACACACACACACACACACACTCATCATTTTATATTGAAGCTCTTTAAATAAAATGGTATCTTCACTAGGGGCTGTAAGGCGCAATAAAATAACTCCTACATATTACGGGCACAAATGTGGGAATAAACCTGGAGACCCCTCAAAGCAAATATTCTCAGTAGTAGTGCTTAATGTTTTTCATAATTCTGTTTCAGTTCTCTTACTAACCAAATACACAGAATTTGCACTGAATTACAAGAAGTTGGTGTTATTAAATTAAATGAATTCCGATAAAACCCAAATTGCTTCACTGTAGAACTAGACACTTCATTTCCTTCTCCTGTTCCCCTTCCACCATGCAGGAGTCGGCCCTGTACCGCACTGTAGAGAAGTCAGTGATGGAGGAGGAGGAGGAGGATAAGGAACATGACTACAGCAGCATCAGCGAGATCAGGGGCATGGTGGTGGAGTCGAGTTCCAGCGAGCTGTACGCTACAGTGAGAGATATGTATCCCTCACCCCCTGCCGAGCAGCCTGCAGAAAGCACAGACCACGGGTACGAGTCCATCAAGATTTCAAAGAGTGAAGAGGATGAGAACCAGCAGGATAACGGGCTTGTGGAGCCTGACTACGCAAATGTTGCCGAGCTGGAGTTGAATGGTGAGACATCTCGTCTCTGACTGCGAGTCGCACAGCACCTCATTGAATCTGAGTGACGTAGCACCGCCTCAGACAGACTTCATTCAGCACTTATTTACTTAGAAGGTTGGCACGCCAGTTAATGAAATAATTATGGGTTTGTGTTGCTTAATGTGTAGAGATTTACGGGGTGAGGAATGTAACTGATTTATTCTTGTGTCCTGGGTTCAATCCTGAATTTGGGATACTCCCTGTATTGTTATTGTCAGTTGGTGGACTGGCCAGTTGGTGGACTCTGGCCAAGATAAATTACGCCAGCTGTAAATGCGTGAATGCTGCCAGTCCATCTACTGTCATTTTATCCGGGATATTATAAATCTGCTTCACAACTAGTGTTCCTGGGATAGGCTCCAGGATAAATAAAATAATTCTTATTATATTATTAAGCCTTCTGGTTAGTTTCTGGTGGATTCAAACACAGTAGAACAATAGTTTAAGGAAAGGGGGACAGTTAATGTACAGTATGATGATGTGATTCGAATATTTGAGTGCCATTATTTTTAGTCACCACAGGTCTCTCATTACAATGCTACGCTTTGAACAGACAACCAGCAACATGGTTGTGACAAAATGCAGATATTCAGTTATCTCGCAGCTTAAAAATCAGACATTAAAATGCAGTAAAATACTGTATGCACAAGATGTATAAAATAATTCAATGATAAAAAAATGATGCTGCATAGAGCTGTGCCATCCACAGTCATGGACAGGAGCTTCTAGTAATATAAGCTGATCATGTGGAAATGCCAACGTGTACGATTTAGTTGTAGTATTTGCATTTTTTGGCACATTGGTATTGAAAAAATGATGCTGTTTTAGCCCACAGACAGCTCCAAGTTCATTGAAGAGAAAAGGACACTGTCTGAGACACAGACTTTACCTTGATGAACTCTGACCTGTGAATTTTCTGAACCTGCAGGTTGATTGAAGCAATGGATAACAAGGGCAGAGCTATCATCTCGCTCTCACCCCCTCGCTCTCACGCCCTCGCTCTCACCCCCACGCACTCTCCCCTTCCCTCTCTTTTTAAATAAAAGCATAGCATACAATGTTCAGTACAGTTTTGCAATATTACTTAGATATGTTTTTGGTGGTAAAATTGTAATTTTTTCCCCATTATTTTTGAGCATCTTGTAAGCATGTTAGCATTTTTGAATCATGTAGATAAAAATCCCTTCCTGTGGTACGTACAGTCAAACTACAGTAAATCAATTCATA
Source organism: Plotosus lineatus (assembly GCA_024760905.1). Classification (NCBI taxonomy): domain Eukaryota; kingdom Metazoa; phylum Chordata; class Actinopteri; order Siluriformes; family Plotosidae; genus Plotosus; species Plotosus lineatus. The sequence continues at coordinate 80,547,973 of CM045728.1, read as the reverse complement.
ATGCTAACAGTTATAGAAAAAAAATTTCTATTGATGTAGGAATGTTTTAAATTATTTGTGATGTGAAGAATAGATTGTGTGTCGAAATGAATTATGTTCCTGAATGAAGTATTGATCAGTCACGTCTAATGCATTGCCTTCGCCTGCAGTACACTCGGTACAAAGTCATATATTTGTAAAGCACAAAAGGTACTTACCTTGTCTCTGTTGCGATTATATACAAACTTCCAACACAAAGTTCTTTTCCAAACGTACAACATACGCAACAGACACTGTATGTGTGTGACCATGACAGCCAGGAGTCGCTTGTAAATGTTTTATTTTATCTATAAATTTTAAAATATTGTACCATTCTAGGTATCACTTAAGTAACGTGACCCCCCCCCCCCCCCCCCAATGAAGGCTTTAATGACATATCTCTCTCTTATATCGGCATATAAAGCACAGCTGTGTGGAAGTTTTTTAAGTAACGTGGTTATTTTTAATGGTTTTGTGAATGTTTATACTGTATAATGAGGTATGCTGACGTTGTAAGAGGGTCCTATGGTGTAATTCTGAGTGGGTTCTGTTTGGTGAAGGTGTTGGTACATTTTCTTGGTACAAGCTCTGTATTGTGAAGGTACTTGCATTATTTAATATCATGGTATAATGTTATGTCAATGAATTGAGTGTATTTTATTTTTGTAAATATGTATCATTGCTTTTTTTGTTTTTGTATCACCATAACCTTTTTAAAATGTAATTTGACAATTAAATACTGCATTCATGCTGGACTTGTCATAAAGCTTGTGTGGGTGTTATGCCCATGTCTATCTTTACTCATTCACTCTCACTCACCCACTCACCCATTTGCAGAACCTTTCAATACTATAAGGTCATGGGAGGCTGGAGCCTATCTCAGACAAACACTGGGTGAAGGCGTGGTACACCCTGAACAGCTTGCTAAATCATCACATGGCAACACACACAACTGTTCACACCCACATGTATAGATGCAATTTTAAACAGCCAGTTAGACTAATGTGCTTGACTGTCATTGGGTTGTGTGAGGAAACTACAGTACAGTACCTGGAGGAACCCACACAAGCTTTTGGGAAAGTATGCAAACTCCACACAGATATACCCAATTCTGGGACTCAAACCCACAACCTTCTTGCTGTTAGGTGTATTTGCTAGCCACTATGCAGCACTCTGTCATTACTCATTACATTAAAAATTTGTATTTAAAGATGGTTATATGTATACGTACATCAGTCCTAATAAAAAGACCACCGTTTTTGAAGAGACTCTTTGCCGAAGGCAGTGAATAGAAACTTTGGTGCTGTTCGTGGTTGGAATAAAAACCTACATGTTGTTTTGCATGTTTCACAGGTGCTAAACCATTTTGCGATATATGTGCAGTTACAAAGGCAGAGACAGGATGAAAGTGCCTTCACATGTGCTCCTGCAAGGCAAAAACAAGACAGACACATTGCTTTTTAGAACTTTTACCATGCCTACCCTAATGAAAGAACATTTTTGTTTATCAGTGCGTGCTATTATGGCTGTATGTATTTTTCTGTTTGAATGTCATTGGCGGTGATGTGTTTAAAGCATTACTGTTTTCATTACATTTTAAAAACTAAGTGCAATTTATATTCCCCTTCTTGAATCGCCACTTTATCATGGTGGAGTGATTATGTGTGTCCGAATCCTAGGAAGTATGTTGTCGGTCAATTATACCCCTGATAGGGTCAACCAAGGCAAATAGGTCTTAGATGAAGGTCCAGACAAAGTGAGGTTCAAAAGATAAAAAGGACATGGTTTCTCTTGCCCGAACATAGGTCACCGGAGTTCCCCCCCAGAGTCAGGCCATGGGGAGTGGCTCAAGTGCCTGGTGATCAGGCTTCTGCTCATGGAGTCCAGCCAGACTCAGTCCAAAAAGTACAATGGGTCTGCTCTCCCATGGACCCACCACTTATGGGAGGGGCTATAGGGGTCAGGTGAATGGGCCATGTTTCGTGCCTCCGTTATTGAGGCAACAACCCATAGCTGTGGCTGGAAGGTCATCAGTGCCTGTCGAGGTGGTAACCCCCGAATCCCATGGTGGTCACCTGCGGTGAAGGGGGCTGTCTAGCCGAAAAAGGAGCCCTATCGTGTCTTATGGCTTGTGGGACTCTTAAGGCAGCAAATAGGTACTGGTAGGCCAAACATACTGTAGCCTGAGCTGTTGCCGATGAAAAATCTCAGGCATCAGAGGAGTTCCATGAGTGCCTGGAAAGCAACTATCAGTTGGCCTCGACAAGGTTCTGGACCGCCATCTCACACCTCAGGAGAAGGAAGCACTGTCTACCTTGACTGGGTATGTTGTCAGGAGGCGGAAGGAATACTTCAAGGATCTCCTCAATCTCACCAACACGCCTTCCGTGGAGGAGGAAGACTCTTTGGGTTCAAATGGGGTTCCACCCATAACTGGGGCTGAGGTTACCAAGGTAGACAAAAAGCTCCTTGGTGGTTGGGCTCCGGAGGTGGATAAGATCCATCCAGGATATCTCAGGGTAAGACAGTTGACACGTCTCTGCAACATCATGTGGTCATCGGGGGCTGTACCTCTGGATTGGCAAACCAGGGTGTTAGGGTCTGTCCAACCGGGAACTGACCCCAGGGTTGACCTAAAACATACCGGAAGGCTTATGTCTCTTGGTTGGTCTGGGAACGCCTGATAGTCCTCCTGGAAGAGTTGGAGGAAATGGCTGGCGAGGGGAACATCTAGACCTCATTGCTTAGTCTGCTGCCCCCATGACCATGCCCCAGATTAAGCGGAAGATGATGATGATGACGATGATGATGATGATTAGTGCAATTTATTTTCTAATGGCCAAGTCTTCCTCTTAAGTACAGTCTCAGAATGGTTTATGAATTTCAAAAAAAAAAAAAAAAAATGGACTGGCAAGCTGTTCAGAGTGTACCCTGGCCTTGCCCATAGCCTAGTAGGGAAGAAAATTTCAGCAAATGGACAAATGCCCGAAATGTTTTCACAGTTTTGCACAGAAATATTGCATGTAATTAAAAAAAAGGTAAATTCTCATTTTGTCCTCGAGGCCTACCAATTTTCAGTTATGCCAAAACATGGTCACAATTAAAATACTGACCTACATACAGATTTTACACGATGGCCATCAGTGTATGACTGCAGGCTTGGACACCAGATGGCCTCACTCACTGCATGACTGCAAAAAAATGTAGGAGTCTATTTAGTGTGTTATTTCAGGAGTAAATTACAGTAGAAACTATTAGGAGTGTATCCATGGGAGGGTTATCATGACTGTCAATCCTTGAACATGATCCACTACTTTGAATTTGAGACAGTGTTTTATGGTGACCCAAATCAGAAGCAGAATGAAGACTGTGATAATTACAGACTAATTTGATAATTTCCTAACAAATACATTTGTCTTTAAATTGTGTGTGGATATATGTGTATGTTGAGCTTCTCTGAAAAAAACCCTTCATCCCACCGATGACAAGATTACAGCACATCTTTATATGAACACAGTTACAATAAAATACGTAATGTAAATTCACCCACTCACTTATTTGCCAAACTACTTACTCCTACTAGGATTACGGGGAGGCCGAAGCCAATATTGGGTGAAGGAAGGGTACACCCTAAACCAGGGGTTTTGGCTGAGGAGCCACATTGACTTTTAAAATTTGACAAACAAGCCGGGTCAGGAAGACACGATAAAAAATGCATTTTTGAAAAGTACGGGGATTCTTCGCTACTTCGCGCTTCAATCCATGCAGCTTCAATGCATTGTGGTTTTGTTTCTAAAAATATTCATCGAATTAAAAAATAAGGAAATTAAGGAAGAATAGGGGGAAAAGTAAAGAAAATGCAAGGCCAATTATGAAAAAAAAAAAATCAACACAAAACAAAAAACAACCAAAATTCTTCCATCAAAACTAGTTACATTGATGTGAGGTTCACATCTGTGTGTGCACGCGCATCTGCGTGCGTGTGTGTGCGAGTGCGCATCTCTATTTGTGTGCATTTATATTTTATTTACATCTGATGCATTATTTTTTAATGTTTAATTGTTACTATAAGCGTTGAATATGTATTTATTGATATTATATACACATATACATGCATGTATATATCAGTCGGGGGGTCCAATCGTACTTCATGGAAATGAGCAGTCGCGGAGGGGTCTCAGTCCCCATTAAAGGGTACCTGCACCCAATTTGACTCTGAGAACTCCGCCATGTTGCCCTCTAGGCAGCACGATCTTGGAGATGTCACGTTCAATGCAAAAGGACATGAATCGTAATAAAGTTTATACTTTTGGTATAGTTTGTTAAACATACTACAGAACATAAAATCTCACGCACAAACATTCTAAACATTAACGTAGATACTGTACTGGAATAATAATTGAAAAAGACTTTAATACTAATGCTTTACAACAGTATGTGCTGTGTAATGTTTAGATTTTATCATCAATAAATATAACAGGAAAAATTGAAGTTTTTCTTAATCATTGCTACATTTTACTACATTAATACTGTATTAATGAGTAAGACTGTCTATAGAATGTGTTTAACAACCATATTTTTGGCGCATGTAATAGATACTTCGTATTTTACTTCCGTTTGCTCATTCGTGCATGTAATATGATACATGGGGTTTTACTTCCGGGTACAGAACTTGTGGATTATCTTCACTCGTGGGAGGGGGCGGAACCGAACCCCCACGAATATCGAGGGTCTACTGTACAAGTAAACTTGGCATAGCCTAGCTTAGGCTAGCCTAGAGACAAGCTAATTCGGGTTAAGTCGTTTTAGACTTATGTCATCTCTCCTGGAACCAATTAATGACGAAAGCTGAGGTATACCTGTATTGCGTGCTTCTTAGTGGAGGAGGTCCACAAGGGGTTTGAAATAATAACTAAAGCCTTTCTAGAGATGTAAAGGGGGTCAACAGAGATTCCACTGAACAGGAACTTGAAATGTAAGGAACAGTCCCAGCCTCAGTATGTACATGTAACATGCCAGTCCATTGTCAGGGACTGGAAATATCCTACTACACAGTAATGCCTACAGTTCTTTAAAATAATAAAAGCACAAGAGTGTGGGTCTGGTTACTCTCTTTTCAGAGTTTCTCCCTGTGTCCTGTGCCTGTATAGTTTTTTATCCAACCTCCCAAACAGAACACAAACTAACTATGTTGATTTGTCTCTAGTTATGAATGTGAGTGTGCCTGGCATCCATTCCTGAGTGGATTCTCACATTTTGTCAAGGGTTCTTGGGATAACTTCCAAATCCACTCTGACCTTGACCAGAGCAAAGCTCTTGCTGACAATAAATTAATTATGTAAACCATAAGCAGTGGTAAAGTCGTCTTCAGGCACAACAAGACTGCAACAAATAATGATAATCCGATTGGGAGCAGTGGTGGCCTGGTGGTATAAGTGCTGGATCAATGATCCTAAGGTTGGGGGTTCAAGCCCCAGTTACCACAGGTTGTCACTGCCCCCCCCCCATTCCCCCCAGTGCAGCCTACCTGTCAAAGGCTGGCCATGTCTCTCACTATCTATGGTGTGAGGCATCTAAAGGAACCATTGCTTTCCGCCCTGTAATGGCAGGCGAGCTGTCCAGGGTGTTCTCTGTCGTCGCTTGGAGTCGACTGGGATGGGCGCCAGCCTCCCCGCAACCCTAATTAGGATTAAGCGGTTACAGAAAATGAACAATCCGACTGGTGTGCTCTCTAGGCAATATTAACCAATTATTGAATGAGGCAAAGTATGATTTAGAAAAGTATTCGGTCAAGGGATCATTATCTGCTGAGGACAAAGGCCTCATCTTCTGAGACAGAATGATTCTCCATAACATATGAAATCCGAACTCTATCCTTGTTTTATTATACATAGCAAATATTTTTAAAGTAGACAATCATGTTACTGGTGCACATTGCAATAATCATTCAACTTATCCAAAGGCAAAGATGCAGTAATTTGGTTATCCAATGGGAATGATGCAATAATTTGCCACAGAAGAATACAAATAATTATTTGATTGCTTTCTACCATTCACAAACAAGAAAATCTTTGAAAATGAATAGTGTTAGAGATTATCCTGAGTAGGTAAACTAGGCTTTAATGCACTGGATTATCATTATATACTTAAATCTATTTCCCTGCGATGGCCTGGCAAGGTGTTCAGGGTGTACCCTGCCCTCTCCCAGAGTTGGCCGAGATGGATACCAGACTCCCTGCGACCCTAACTAGGATTAAGCGGTTCAGAAAATCAGAAAATGAATGAATAAATGAATATAAACTTTATATATTTGCTTACAGTAATCTCTGGTTTGCTGTTACCGTATTCAACGAAATAAGTGTTCTGATCCAATACCCCCCGCCCCAATGTTTTTGCTCTTACATCTAATAACCGCCCATGTGTACTGGTAGCAAGATCATAGATCAAACTTACCAATTTTATTTGATCAGTCTCCGTAACAGTAAAATGAGACGTTCACTGCCTGTAAAAGTGGGTTTACATGGTATTTCAAGTTCTCCTGCCACTGGGGAATGTCTATAATGTTCATGGTTTATAAAACAGGAAAATATTTTGCTGTGTTCTCTTGGTAAATGTCCGTCAACCGATGAACCATTAGAAACTGCTACAGCAAAACTATCAGATGCTCTGAATGGAGTGATGAGCCAGATATGGACCTATCAAAAAGTGATGATGAGTATTTTTCACCCGATCTTCCTGCTCACTAACTTCTAATTTAAGCACCTTCCTGGCCATGTGCTTTTGTTTATGTTCATGTTTATTGGTTCAACCTGCCATGTGCTAAAGTTGACATTCGGCTTTACTTCCTGGAAAATATTTAAAGGAACAGCGCCAGGAGGGAAAAGTAAGGGGTCTTTTATTTAAATTTATGCTGTTTTCTGTTTATTTTCAGCTCTCACGTAAGTAGATGGTTGATACCACAAAAGGAATAACGAAAATACCAGTAAAACTCTTTTATTTTTCTGTTTTTATTCATGTTTTCCATCTCGATGTTAATAAGCACTTACGTTCCACTCTGCTGGTGCCATTTTAATAAGCGCCCACCCACTCCAATTTTTAAAGGGCCCATCACATCAAATACAGTTTGTATTATATATAACTTGCACTGTTTAACTATTATATTACTTACATTAATCTCTGGTTTATAGTTATTTATTACATGTTTACTTACCATCATGATGGTTATTACTACAGTATGTCAATTTTACTAGTATGTTGCCTATTCTTAGTTTAGACTATTGTCTGGTAAACTGCTGGTTCTCAGGGCAATTTAATTTCTTTAAACATCCAACGTGCTGTTACAATGAGATTGAGTATGAGCCTCAAGGAGGAGTGGTTAATGAAGACCTAGCCTGTGGGAAGGCACGCTTGCAATCTTAAATAAACTTGTGCTTTTATGTTTAGCTTCTAGAACTGCATTTCTTTATAGCCTTGTCTGCATCATCAGTAGGTATCACAGGGTCTTAAGCGTTTTGCCTGTTAACCGGAATGCTTCACGTGAGTGGGGAAGCAAAGACTTTGTCTTTACCTGCAGACAGACATTTTCTAGACAGCATGGTCTCATCTCGCTTCAGAACTCCATCCTTCTTTCCTCTTCAATCACAGCCATCTTGAGCTGGATTCTGGTGCACTGGCAATAACCTTAATTGCCTTCTTTGTAGTAGCTGATGAAAGTCCTATGGCGTTAGGAAATGTCTACATGATGCTGCGAGAAATCCTCAACATCCTACTTCCTGGTGAAGCCACTAACCTTCCATCCTCTAGTGTGGGCCTTTTCTACTAGGTCCTGGTATTTCGCAGCTTTAAGCTCATGAGCTATTTCAAGTCTGTCTTCCCAGGATACTGTGAGCTCTATTATAAGAATTGAGCTGGATTATTTTGATACTAGCAGCATGTCTGGGTGCAGTGAAGTAACAGCTACCTCTTCTGGAAATCTCAACTTTTTTGTACATCAACATACAGCTCCCAGTCAAATGCTGGAGAGAGTAGACGGCTATGCTGTGTACACCTGGTTGGTCTTGTCTTGTGTCCTTCTTTGTAAAACTGTACTATCTTTTTGCAACTACTGTGGTGCTTCTAATATTTAACTTGCATCCTCTGCTGGTCTATCCATGTGGTGATCTCCTTTAATACCTGGTTATGCTGCCAGCAATACCCCAATTCTGCTAAGGCCTTAGTACATGATGTTTTTCAGAATGAGAATCTGAATTCTTTATTAATCCTGGAGGAAATTGTGATTGAGGGTGCAGTTAGCTGATCTGCATAAACATGAATTTTGATGAACATGATGAATCCTTTTCTTTTCCCCTGAGTCTTAGGCTGTAGATTGTTGGTAGCAGGTCTGTGACTGACCGGAGCAGAAAGCTGAGTCTATCTTGATCAGGTGACCATGGTTCTTTCCAAGTCAATGGGTCATTACACGGCTGTTTCCCATCGAGTCCAGCTATGTTGGCTTGATAGCCCAACTGCTTTAACAAATCTATCATGCTCTACCTCTCTTCTGATTTGTTGCACAATCAGATCCCGTAGTTTTCCTTTTGGCTTTACTCCAGTGATGTTTTTCACAGTTTCCTAATCCCACTCACCCTTTGCAAACTATCAATTCTTACTGTTGTAGGTCTTCCTCTGCTACTTGCACTACTCTGTGAGGGTTCCGCTTTCTGCCAGCTTGCTGGACTGTTTTATCTTCAGACAATCGCAAGGTGGACATTGACCTTACTTTGGCTTATTGGAACTCCTCTACCACTGAACTACAATTTTCAAACTGAAAAAAATTACAAACTGAGCGAATTTTCATGAGGATTTGCTGCATTGTCTCTCCATTACTTCCACTGAACTGAATGCCATATTATACAGAAGAAATGGCCATTTCAGTCTTGTAGTCTTGCAGTCTTGGAACGAGACCATATTGGAAGCACCATGTCTTGAAGCAACTTTGTAGATGACACTCATCTATTGCTTGGAGCCACTTCTTTAGTGCCTGCTCGACATCTTTTTTTTTTTTTTTTTGAATGTCTGAGTGTTTTGAATGTTTCCCAATTCCTAATAGAACCATTTCCCAAGGCATTTTATTCTTCCCTCTGTTCACCTTGCAGGTTCTCCTAGTCACACATCCCTGTTAAGGCCACTGTGGGCATGTCTGATGCTTTCTTACACTTCTGCCTGTGAGCCTTCCAGCTGCCACTCTTTGGTTTTCCCAAAAGGTTTCATGTAAACTTGAACGTGTTGTAAAGAGAGCCTTTCATCTGCCTTTTCTTCACTCCTTGCTTTGTTCGCAGCCTTTCAGTTCTCCTAAGGCTTAGCAGCTTATTGGGCTGTGTGTCTTGCAGTTCCTGGAGGCCTTTCTTTTGAGAATCTGGAGCTTTCTTCCATGCAAAAATCTTGAGGCAGCTCGGTGATCTGTTACTATTTTCTGCTTGGTCCACCATGGGAAGGTCTTTCGTTGATGGTTCTTACTCCAAATATGCTTTTGCATTCCTTGTACACCATCATACTCACAGTCTAAATTGTCAGGTATAGATCTCCTTTTGGACAACCATCAAATATGTTTCCCAGGTTGCTGTCCAAAGCCTGGCATCTTGTGTCTGTTGATGGTGGGAGTCTTGGCTTTCTTTCATGAACAGTTTCTATCCGCTCTTCCCTTCGTTCAGGCAACCCAGTGAATAGATCTGTTAGTACATTGGTGGTTCTGAGCTCTGTGGTTTGCTTCCTGGCTCTGATCCTCCTGTGACTTATTAGCTGCTGAGTGTTCTTCAGTAGCTTTGCACAGTCTTGCCTTCTTTTTACACTTGGTCTTGACTCCTTTCTCATTCTTAAACAGCCTTCCGCAGTTCGCGCATTGATGTCTGGTCTCTAGTGCTCTTTCTCTCACAGCCTGCATCAAATTTCTAGAGCTTTATTCCATTGCTTGTGTCATTGTCCATTGTCTATCCAATGTTTATCCTCCCCACCTCTCAGCCTGAAAGTGGGTATTCTCTATCTTGGGAACTTGTTGCGATAAGTTGCAGTGCTTCGGGATGTCGTCCGAACTTTCCCAGAAGTCAGTGGGCCTCTCCTGCAGACTTCTATAAGTAATTTCTTTAAACATCGAATTTAATGCATGTGGAAACATGTTATGACAATAAATCAAACCTGAAACTTACTAAAAACAGCTGAGTCATGGTTTGTCACAGTCACTTGGAGCAATGACATTCATAAAAATGGACACATGAATCATAAAAATTTAGTTTGCTTTTTCTGCTTCTACATAGAATATACTAAACCAGGTGTGGCCAACCCGTGGCTTCTGAGCCTCATGTGGCTCTTTGCCTAGTTTCATGTGGCTTTTATGTTCATATTGAATTTTGTGGGGGTTTTTAATGTGCGTGTTTGCTTCACTTGACTTCAATATCGTATAATTGTCAAATGCTTATGTGCAAGAGATACTGAAAGCTTCTCAGTATGGGCAAGATCATTTTAGTAAACAATTTAATTTTTTGTCAAATTTGCTCTTAAAATGGCAGTAAAAAATGCACAGCAAAATGAAAATATGAAGATGAACAAAGAACATTTTTAACAGAGTGGGAAAGGTTTTTTGTTGTTCTTGAATGTAATGGAAAGCCATTCTGCTTTATATGTCAGGCGTCATTGGCAAATTTCAAAACTTCAAATCTTCAGCGTCACTTTGGGTCACTGCATGCTAACTTTGACCAGGGATTTCCAAACATGACTGTACTTTGCAAGTACAAGTTGTTCACTTTGAAAAGTCAAGCAGAAAAGCAGATACAGTTTTTCCAAAAATTTACAAAGCGCTCAGAGACCATAACGCTTGCATTGTATCAACTGGCTTGGAACATTACATGGGCCAAAATGCTATACGATGAAGGAGAGTTCATTATAAAATCCTTCAGTGACACTGTTGAAATCTTGGCTCCTGAAAACAAACAAACTAAAATGCATGGATTTTTACGTCAGATGCCCTTCCTGTCACAACCCTTTAGCAAGGGACAGAAACACGCTGACGGCTTTGCAGCTACTCTTTACGAAAGTCAGCAATGGTTCTTTTACATGAACCTCTCACCATAGACAGTGAGAGACATGGCCCGCCTTTGATAACCCAGTTAGCTGCACTGGGGGGACAGTGACAACCCTGTGAGGACTCAAACCCCCAACCTTAGGATCAGCGATTAAATGATCCACATTAAAGAAAACACTGGGAGCCACAAATCCTTTTTTGACATTTAAAATCAAATAGCAATGCATATAATGTTTTCCCCCTTTTCCCTTCATGTTAATATAAAACAACAATGTGTTGCATTGATTTTAAATGACTGCAGAGACAATTCAATTACAATTCTGCTTGTAACAAAAACATTTAGATAAAAACAAATCGCCAGCCTCCCCGCAACCCTAATTAGGATTCAGCGGTTCAGAAAATGAATGAATCTGTTCGAGTCCTTCTTGTATTTTTATAAAGAAAAAGAATATCTATCCCACGAAGCATGGGGCGGGGTGCATCCAGATGTGTAATGGGTTGGGTAGTCTACCTCACCATCACGCCTTTCGTGCGATCTTCTTTTCTTTATTCATTATATTAATGTTGTTTTGTCATAGTTTTAATTTACAAAAATGACAACAACACAGAAACGTATATGAAGACTTATTTAAGAAGGAGTCTGCTGAACATTCTTTTAAATAATATTAATGCTGAATGCTGCACTGACTGACCCATTCTCAGAGTGGAGACTGAACCACACCCAGTCTTTTATTTTGTCACTGTGAGGACAGTAATTTAACTCGGAGATTGCTGTGTATAAAAAAATCTCATCCAGCGTCTCTTACTTCAGCTGTGATTTCCGTTCCTGGATTACAAACCCCGGTGGCAAGAAAAAAAATCTCTCGCTCGCCATGAGCTCTTTTAGGGTTCTTTTATATTTCTTTGGTGTGGGTGGGGTTATTTTGTATGTGTTCTTGTGGACACACACACAAAATCACCCCGCCCACACCAAATAAATATCCGCCCACACCTCATCATGTTCTGTACCCGCTTAATCCTAATTTGGGTCACGGGGAGGCTGGTGCCCATCCCAGCCAACTTCGGGCAAGAGCAGAGTACACCCTGGACAGCTCGCCAGGCCATCGCAGGGTGGAAACACGCTGATGGCTTTGCAGCCTACTCTTGTCGAAAGTCAGCAATGGTTCTTTTACATGCCTCACACCATAGACAGTGAGAGACATGGCCGGCCTTTGATATCCCAGTTAGCTCCACTGGGGGGGGACAGTGACAACCTTGTGGAGAGTGGGACTCGAACCCCCAACCTTTGGATCAGCGATCCAGCGCCCTATACCACTAGACCACCACTGCCCCATCTCTGCCCACACCTGTGACTGTTAATTTTCATCTCTGTAATTTTCCACCCTAAAAGAGCATTGGAAGGGAACCCACATCATTCACGTGAAAAAAAAACCTAGATTGGACATTACTGTTTCAAGTCTGAAGTGGCGCCATCTTGGTGAGATCACATTACTGTTTAAGACTTAAAACAAGGTGATCTCACCAAGATGGCGCCACTTCAGAATTGAAACAGTAATGTCCAATCTAGGTTTTTTTTCTTTTCTTTTGATGATCAGTGGTTGGTGGAAACAGGTGGAAGGTGTGGCTATTGTTTGGTTGAAGTGAAAACCTGCACCCACACCGACCCTGTGCCGTGTGAGGATATGTGAGTGTGCCACGTGAGTAAATAAGCACCTTGTGGTGCACCCGTCGGCCATGTAAAGTACAACATTATTTTGAAAAGCCATGGAGCCGCACCAGAAAGGTGAAAGAGCCGCATGCGGCTCCGGAGCCGCGGGTTGACGACCCCTGCACTAGACCATTACTGCCCACATTAAATTAGTTACAAATACTGTATACCTTTACGTAATGTTTACGCACCTACTTGAGAAGCTTACATCTGTCAATGTATTAAAAAAATAAATCCACTAAGCCAACACAGCCCATTCACATCTGGTTCAATGTAGAACCGCTCGTGCACGTATTTTGGCTGTAGGACACAGCTTCTCAGTTATTTTCTGTGGCACCCCCTCTAGGAAGAAAAAAACATTTCACGTCCCCCATCGCGCACTAGCGACTATAAATGGTATTATCTGTCTATAAAATTGTTATTACCGTGTTTCCCCGAAAATAAGACAAGGCTTATATTAATTTTCATACCGAAATATGATACTAGAGCTTATTTTTAGGTGATGATGTATTTTACATTTTTCTCTATTACATGTCTTATAATATATATTTGTCTTTATATATTCTTATTTCATTATATTTCTTTATTTTTTAAAAATATTAACCAGAACCAAATCGAGCGATTTTGGCGATTTATATGGACGCAAGTGTATGCCATCGTTTTAAAGCAGTCGCTGACGTCATTGACTGAGCCTCAAACGTGCAACGATTGATGCTTTGACAGCGTACCTGAGTTAAAGCTGCCTAATAGATGAGTCAGCGCTTTCACCTCGAGCCCGAGATTGAGCGAGAAGCAGGGCCAATGAATTGCTGCCGCTCTCAACTAGGGCTTATTTTAAAAGGAGGGCCTATATTAAAATCATCTTGTAAAATTACGCTAGGTCTTATTTTGTGGTTAGAGCTTATTTTCAGGGAAACACGGTAGTACACCTCTGCATAACATTGTATCTTTATTAACATTAAAAAGAAAGAAAAATACTCACCTTACAATAAAGAAAAACTTCATTAACATTGTTTTTTAATCTTTACCAGAAAAGATTTAAAGTGCACCATGCACCAGTGTGCCTAAAATAAAAACAAATATATCCTTATTTAAACCCATTTAACTTTACTTATGTCTTAATATCTCTGTTTCTCCCCACCTTTCTCTTTGTTTCTGTTAGAAATTTTCTGTGTTGTTTCTTGAGCGGTTGTTTACAGTACACGCTTGACTGTTCGCGGTTTTGCACCCACGGTTTGAGTATTCGCTGACTGCCGAGCAACCCTCATGTGATTCAAATTCAGCCAATGGCTGTCCTCCTTTCTCCTGATTGGTTGAGCTGATGTCCCGCCCCTTTTCCCTTATTCGCGCACAAGGTGTCAATTAGCGTCTTTTTTTGTGTGTATTTTAATTACCAGTTAAGCTCTATGATACCACTCAAACACTATGCGTCTTCTCTGGCTAAGCGATAGAAAACGCTGGATGTCTCTTCTGAAGAAATAAGACTTTCTCCTGAGAAACGACAGTTTTCTCTGAACTGTTGTATTAAAATCTTTTTAAATTATTATTCCAGTACAGTACCTAAGTTCATGTTTATGCGTGAGATTTTATGTTCTGTAGCCTGTTTAACAAACCATACCAAAAGGATAAACTTTATTACAGTATTCTTCATGTCCTTTTACAATTGAAGTTAGAGTGACGTCTTGGAGTGGAGTCACCGGGGTTCCCTCCTGGAGCCAGGCCCAGGGGAGGGGCTCGAAGGCGAGCGCCTGGTGGTCGGGCTTATGCCCATGGAGCCTGGTCGGGCCTAGCCCAAAAAGGAGACATGGGTCTGCCCTCCCATGGACCCACCACCCGTGGGAGGAGTTTTAGGGGTCGGGTGCAGTGTGAGTTGGGTGGCAGCCAAAGGCATGGGTTCTGTCGGACCGATCCTCGGCTACTTACTCTGACCCTCGGGACATAGAATGTCACCTCTCTGGCGGGAAAAGAGCCTGATTTGGTGCGTGAGGTGGAGAGATACCGACTAGATATAGTCGGGCTCACCTCAACGCATAGCTTGGGCTCTGGAACCAGAGAGGCCTTTAACTCCCACCTCCGGCAGAGCTACAACCATGTTCCGGAGGAGGCGGGGGACATGGAATCTGAATGGGCCATGTTTCGTGCCTCCATTGCTGAGGCGGCAGTCCATAGCTATGGCCGTAAGGTCGTCAGTGCTTGTCGTGGCGGTAATCCCCGGACCCGGTGGTGGACACCTGCGGTGAAGGGGGCCGTCCAGTTGAAGAAGGAGGCCTATCGGGTTTTATTAGCCTGTGGGACTCCTGAGGCAGCAAACGGGTACCGGCAGGCCAAACGTGCTGCAGCCGAGGCTGTCGCAGATGCAAAATCTCGGGCGTGGGAGGAGTTCGGTGAGGGCCTGGAGAGTGATTATCGGTTGGCCTCAAAAAGGTTCTGGGCCACCGTCCGACGCCTCAAGAGGGGGAAGCAGTTCTTCACAAACACTGTTTACAGTGGAGGTGGGGAGCTGCTTACCTTGACTGGGGATGTTGTTGAGAGGTGGAGGGAATACTTTGAGGACCTCCTCAATCCCACCAACATGCCCTCCGTGGAAGAGGAAGACCCTGGGGGTTCGGGTGAGGGTCCGCCCATCACTGGAGTGGAGGTCACTGAGGTTGTCAAAAAGCTCCTCAGTGGTCGAGCTCCGGGGTTGGACAAGATCCGCCCGGAATATCTCAGGGCTCTGGATGTTGTAGGACTGTCTTGGTTGACACGTCTCTGCAACATCACGTGGTCATCAGGGGCTGTACCTCTGGATTGGCAAACTGGAGTGGTGGTCCCAATTTTTAAGAAGGGGGACCGGAGGGTGTGTTCCAATTATCGGGGAATTACACTACTCAGCCTACCTGGGAAAGTCTATGCAGGGGTACTAGAGAGGAGGATCCGACTGATAGTCGAACCTTGGATTCAGGAGGAACAATGTGGTTTTCGTCCTGGCCGCAGCACTCTTGACCAACTCTATACGCTCCACAGGATTCTGGAGGTGGCATGGGAGTTTGCCCAATCTGTCCACATGTGCTTTGTGGATTTGGAGAAGGCTTTCGACCGTGTCCCTCGAACGATCTTGTGGGGCGTGCTCCGAGAGTACGGTGTTCCGGATCCGCTGCTACGAGCTATTCGGTTGCTATATCACCGGAGCCAGAGTTTGGTCCGTATTGGTAACAGCAGGTCGGATTCGCTTCCAGTGGGAGTCGGAGTCTGCCAAGGCTGTCCTTTGTGACCGATTCTCTTCATAATTTTTATGGACAGAATTTCTAGGCGCAGTCGAGGCGATGAGGGGTTCTGGTTTGGTGGCCATCGGATATCATCTCTGCTTTTTGCGGATGATGTTGTCCTTTTGGCTTCATCAAGTCGGGCCCTCCAGCTCTCATTGGAGCGATTCGCAGCTGAGTGCGAAGCAGCCGGGATGAAGATCAGTACCTCCAAGTCCGAGGCCATGGTTCTCAGTCGGACAATGGTGGAATGCACCCTCCGCGTCGGGAATGAGGTCTTGCCCCAAGTGGAGGAGTTAAGTATCTTGGGGTCTTGTTTACGAGTGAGGGAAGGATGGAGCGAGAGATCGACAGACGGATCGCTGCAGCCTCTGCTGTTACGCGGTGCCTGTACAGGTCCGTCGTGGTGAAGAAGGAGCTGAGCCGCAAGGCAAAGCTCTCAATTTACCAGTCGATCTACGTTCCAACCCTCACCTATGGTCACGAGCTTTGGGTAATGACCGAAAGAACAAGATCACAGATACAAGCAGCTGAAATGAGCTTCCTTCGCCGGGTGACGGGGTTCTCCCTTAGAGATAAGGTGAGAAGCTCCGCCATCCGGGGAGAGCTCGGTGTAGATCCGCTGCTCCTCCGCATTGAGAGGGGCCACTTCGAGGTGGCTCAGGCATCTGGTCAGAATGCCCCCCGAACACCTCCCTGGTGTGGTGTTTCGGGCATGTCCAACCGGGAAGAGACCCCGGGGTCGACCTAGAACACGCTGGAGGGACTATGTCTCTCGGCTTGTCTGGGACCGCCTCGGTGTCCCCCCGGGAGAGTTGGAGGAAGTGGCTCGGGAGAGAGACGTCTGGACCCGACCCTGGACTAAGCGGAAGAAGATGATGATGATGAACATGCTATGGTAGGTAGCTCAATGCGAGCCGCATCCCAGCTTGCAATAAGCCCAGGCGGGAAGGGGCAGAACGATGACTCCGGCGCTTGGGATTGCAGGGGATGAAGGCCATGTAGCCGGCTGGAGCAATCGCCTCATCGGGTGTACTCTCCTCGAGCCATGTTTCACAGAAACACAGTCCTGTAAATCCCTCTGCGCTGCAATCTGAGCATGAAGCTCGTCCATCTTGTTTCGCAGGGACTGAACATTTTCAAGTAGTATGGCCGGAAGTGCGAACCAAGCCTCTGAGAACTCCGCCCGGGTGTCGCTGGTAACCGCTAGTTAACTGCTAGCATTGAGCTCCCATAGCATATAAGCTCAAGATATAAGTTGTTGCGTGCTTAGTTGCCCGAAGCTAATCATAGCTGTAGTAGGGTCGACCGATCATAGACGAGCATAGTGCAAAACATGAACAAACAAATAAAACAAATTAAAATGAACAACTAAACAATTTGACTCTGAGAACTCCGCGACGTTGCCCTCTAGGCAGCGCCATCTTGGAGACGTCACTCCAAGACGTCACTCCAAGTTCAATGTAAAAGGACATGAAGCGTAATAAAGTTTATCCTTTTGGTATCATTTGTTAAACATGCTCCAGAACATAAAATCTCACACACAAACATTCTCAAAATTAACTTAGGTACTATAATGGAATAATAACTGAAAAGACTTCAATACTAGTGCTTTACAACAGTATATGCTGTATAATGTTTATATTTTATTATCAATAAAAATAAGAGTAAAAATTGAAAAGTTTTTCTTAATCATTACTATATTTTACTACATTAATACTGTATTAATGAGTAAGACCGTCTATAGCAGGGGTCACCAACCTTTTTGAAACTGAGAGCTACTTCTTGGGTACCAATTAATGCGAAGGGATACTAGGTCGATATACACTTCTGAAATTACAAATTTGCTCAGTTTACCTTTAATTATATGTTATTATTAATAATTAATGAGATTCATCTATGTGAAGATTTTGCTTGGATTTAAAAATATATAGAAAAAAATAAGATGCAGCTCAATGAAGAGTGGGGCTATGGAGCCATGGGCCTGTCCTAAAAATAGCAGTGAACAGGTCCGCGGGCAACTTATATTGTCCTTGCGGGCTACCTGGTGCCCGCGGGCACCACGTTGGTGATCCCTGGTCTATAGAATGTGTTTAAGAAGCATATTTTAATGCATGTAATAGATACATAGTATTTTACTTCCGGCTGCTCATTCCCGCATGTGACATGTTGCATGGGGTTTTACTTCTGGGTACAGAGGTTGCGGATTATCTCGATTTGCGGGAGGGCTCGGAACCGAACCCCCGCGAATGTCGAGGGCCTACTGTACTGCACTTCATATAGTATGCTCTTGCGAAAAATCACTACACCATTGCGTGGCAATGAGAGCGCCACTACTAACTACTGGAGTGGAGGTGCAATTACACTCTCGAAAAGCGTGCTTCCCCTGACATCAGCTCCCCAAGGGAGGTGGGGCACCTTACTATTTGAGAAGCACTGCCATAGGACGAAATCAGAGTAACTGAGGGAAACCCACACATGCAATCTTCACACAGAAACGACCTTGATTGGGATTCAAACCCAGGACCTTCTTGATTTGAGGCCGACGTGCAAACCACTCTACACTGTGCCCATTGTTTTGAACTTTCTTATAGCCTCCTCCCACTCTGTGGCTGCATGTAAAACGGAGCGCCATTAGCAGTCATGTGATCGCATACGGTTTGAAACGCACCCTAAGCGCTAAGCCAGGGTTTTACATCCGGGAACTTTTCAGTACACTCGGAATAGCACTCGCAGTAATGTTGGAGTCCGTGAAGCAGTTTCTGGTTTGAAGGCGACTCATGTTTTCAGGAGGGAAGAGGATGCCGAGTGGAGAGGAGAACGGAAAGACGCGGAGGCGTGTACGGTGCGAACCAATAGTAGTGCAGATCCCGGCGCGAGAGCGCACATGTTTACAGCGCGCGCTCCGCCGGTAGAGACTGCGGGCTCGGGGAAGGAAGACCGGCACGGAACGGAGTTACACTCGGTTTATTCCGGGTTTTGGGGGCAGGTTTCGAGGTCACCGCTCGATGTTCTGGACAAAGCTTTTTATTTCATGGTCACCAGTCGCTTTGAATAGAAACTCAGTGTTTGCATTTGCGCTGTTGAAGTTCTGCGAGGTGTGCGGTCCGAGGCGCGCGCGCGCCGTGCCGTGTTTTGTGCGCGTCTCCTTGAAGAAAACAAACAGCCCGAGTGAAAAAAAAAAAAAAGCCCTCAAGATCTTCGCCGGTCGAATAACTGGATATCCGTGTGTCCGACCCGCACATAGTATATTTCGCTTTATTATTCAATGATATTTATATGTTTTTTATTTGCATCCCAATTAACCGGTGAACCGCGCGCGCCTGACCCTGAAAGGTCTGAGAATGCGTTTTCCGGCTCGTTACGCATTTGCACAGCTCGTTCCGGTGCAGGCTTGTCGTTTTGCTTTCGACGAATTTTATTTGTAAAGAGCAGAGCAGTCCCGTGTCATTACATTTTGGAAGATTTTTAGATCTTCGTGATTGACGGAGTCATGCACGCCCGTCGCTTGGTGAAGCGCTCACTGATCGGCAGCCGCGTGTACGCGCCCGGCTCGGGAGCGGCGGCGGCGGGGGAGGCGGGAGAGCGCGAGATCAGAGACGCACCGGTACCGAGCGGACATATAGAGGAAGAAGCTGTCAAGGGAGCAAGGAAACCGAGCTTGAAGGTGTGTTCAGGGAGTGGGTCAACACATGTGTGTGTGTGTGTGTGTGTGTGTGTGTGTGTGTGTGTTGCAGAGGCGAGCTTGTTTTTGTTTTTGTTTTTGTTTTTGTTTTGAACCCCACCGCCTGCTATGTCGGTGAGCGCCACCACCACCATGATCACCATCATCATCATCATCATCATCATCATCATCATCGTCGTTGTCGTCATCACCATCACCGGCTTCGCTGAACGCAAACAATAAGAGAGCGTGTTGTTTACAGTGCATAGAGCCATTAAATGCACGTGAAGTCTTCCCAACACATTTATTCGTAATGCATAAGGACTAATAGGTGCATAATAATGTAACGATGTCATTATAGCACTGGCATGCTTAATGCTGCACGTTGTTTTTCTTTGACCTGTTGTGGCGCATAAGCAAAGCGATACAAACCCGCTCTGCAGCATTCTGCACACTGGCGGAAACGAAAGAGAGAGAGTGCGAGAGAGAGAGTGTGAGAGAGAGAGCGGGGGAGAGAGAGAGAGAGAGAGAGAGAGAGAATGCATGTAGTGGTTCATGACAACCTCCATTCTGTCCTTCCTCCTCTCCCTCAACTGGCAGTTTATACATTTCTCTTATGCCCCCTGTTTCCTATCTCTAATCTATTGCTGCTGCATTCTGCATCCACTGTGGTCAGATTAACATGATTAAAAAAAAAAGAACAGGATTGCCAAGTTATCATTTCTTATTAATGCATTATTCACTCCAAATAAGACAATGCTTCAATTAAACTTGATATCTAAACAATGCCTTATTATTTACACTGCTTGAATGACATCACTCAGGTTCAGTTTGAAGTCGCATAAAAATCCCAGTGATGAAAAAAAATATATAGAGAATAGCTTACAGCTAAAAAAAGAAATAAAACAAGGTCAAAATAAGCTGTTGTACTTCTGCCCATGACTGATCGAGATTAGCAGATCTGGTAGAATGTATGCATTGTGCTTAAATACTTGTTTTCCAGGCATCACTGTTGCACCCTGAACCAGCAGTGAATTTGCGTTTCAGATATTTTCTTAGGTTTAGGACTTTGGGAACTATGTCCCATTTAGAGAGCCAAGGAAGTTAAACTGCAAACAAGGAGGGTGTGTTTGGAGGCTCTGAACCTCAGGTGGGGCAAATCATTGCTGAGCAGTTGGCAACCTAAAGTTTCTCAGACAGGACAAGTGTTGAATCTGTGGTTTTTGGTACGGTGCCAGCATTCCGAATGGTGCCCTATTCAGCTTGAGGGAATGCCACTTGTTGACTTGGTGTAGGGAGGGGTTTTATGTGCTGATAAGTGCGAGCCTTGAGGACAAAGGCGGGACAAAGGAGGTTTTCTTCTATCCATTTCTCTAATGTCATTAAATGATCTGAGGGCAGAGATGCTCTCTGTGGCACAGTGTGAAATACAGCCGTGTGCTCTCGGTGTATCTGGGTGTCCTGCGTAGATTCGCTCATGATTGATGACTGATCGTTCTGAGACAGGCAGCAGAGGTGCTCTTGGTGTTTACTACAGTCCTTGAAGTGCCTTTATAGGTTGATTAACCACAGCTTGTGACATGTTGCTCGACTCAGAAGGCGAAATAAACATCAAGCTCCAAGTTTCAAGTACGGCAGTTCTTTGTTTCATGAGAGGAAGGAATGAGCAGGGAACATGGCGACCAGTGACCGGTGTTAAATCTGTTTTTGCCTCTGGTAAAGCATAATACAGTAGCTGGGCATCATGTGAGCTGCTGTACAGTGAGGCACAGAGGCAGGGCGTGAGAGTGGGGGATGTTTTGCTTGTGTTTAATCCAATCCAATAATGGAACCCTCGTGTTCTCCGATCCAATTAATTTGATAGAATTATGATATGCTTAATTTGATTGAAGCTCCCAAACTGTTTGGATGAATGAAATGTGTCTATGCAGACTGGCTCGTGAATTGCTTGATTTAAAAAAAAAAATGTAATTCTTACCCACAGGCATGTTTGTTTTACAGTGTGTTACCCCGAGAGAAGCTGCTAAAAGTACACATTCTGTTCAGTTCATTTTCTGTAACCGCTTAATCCTAATTAGGGTCGCGGGGAGGCTGGCGCCCATCCCAACCAACTTCGGGCGAGGGCAGAGTACACCCTGGACAGCTCGCCAGGCCATCGCAGGGCGGAAACACGCCGACGGCTTTGCAGCCGACTCTTGTCGAAAGTCAGCAATGGTTCTTTTACATGCCTCACACCATAGACAGTGAGAGACATGGCCGGCCTTTGATAACCCAGTTAGCTGCACTGGGGAGGACAGTGACAACCTTGTGGAGAGTGGGAATCGAACCCCCAACCTTTGGATCAGTGATCCAGTGCCCTCTACCACTAGACCACCACTGCCCGTCATACACATTCTGGTCAGAGCAAAATAAAAATGTGCAATGTACTCAATGCAATTTAGATAACAATTGATTATCACCACTCACTTACTCACGCACTCATTTGCCAAACCACTTAATCCTACTATAATATTAGCAAGGAGGCCGGAGTCTGTCTCAGCCATCACTGGGTGGAGGCAGAGTGCATCCTGAACAGCGCAGGGCAGCACACCACAACCTTTCACACTCGTACTCATACCTTGGGGAAATTTGAAACAGTAGCTAGTTAGCCTAATGTGCATGTCTTTGGACTGTTGGAGGAGACCAGAGTACCCAGATGAAGCCAACTCGAGCATGGGGACAACACGAAAATTCCACAAGGAAACAACTGAGCTCAGGACTTGAACCCATGAGGTGGACATGCTAACTACTACGCCATCGTGCTGCCCTTACACATAACCCATACTTTGCAATACTTTTTAAGGCAGGGGTCTCCAGTCTTATCCACAAAGGGCCGGTGTGGGTGCAGGTTTTCACTTCACCCAAACAGCAGCCTCACCTTCCACCTGTTTCCACCAATCACTGATCATCAAAAGAAACGAAAAAAAACCAACAAAAACTAGATTGGACATAATACTGTTTCAATTCTGAAGTGGGGCCATCTTGGTGAGATCACCTTGCTTTAAGTCTTACTTTTCTTTTGATGATGAGTGATTGGTGGAAACAGGTGGAAGGTGTGGCTACTGTTCGGTTGAAGGGAAATCCTGCACCCACAGCGGCCCTTTGTGGATGAGATTGGAGACCCCTGGTTTAAGGGATAACGCGAAAGAAGCAGGACTGCAGGGAGGTCATGGCATTATATATCTCCGATCAAATATCTATCTCCGATCAAAGCCTTTTTCAAATGAAAGGCGTGAAAGTACAGTGTACCGTTCTAATATAATTCTACCAACCCACTCCCATCTTGTGCCGTACATGAATTCATCTGGCTTCATTTTAATAAAGAATAAAGTGTTTTCTGAAGTAAACAGTTTGTACAGTGAGACTGCTGAGGGACAGCTGGTTATAGCTGTTATAAAAGTGAAATAGAAAAACAGGAAGTAACATGTTTCATGGATGTTGTGCAAGATTAAATGTATAAAAATTGCTAGAGTTGCACATAGCTGTGGTATAAGAGGAAGAAAACATTTTGGGACATGCTAAAATAGGAAAATTATAAACTTCATGGTGGTGGTGACAGTAACTCCACTGTGAACACTGTGCTGTCATTGATTACTTTTTTTTTTTTTTTTTTTTTTTGCTACGCCACTTAACTCTACTGGAGTAGAGGTTGGAACCTATCTTAGCCGAATGGGTACAGATTACAAGTTCATTGTAGGGCATAAATATTTACACTGACACCTTGGGGCAATTTTTTGAACAATCAGAGAGAGTAATGTGCATGCCTTTGGACTGTGGGAGGAAACCCTGATGAAATCCATGCAAGCAGAGGATGTTCACAAAGAAATGTGTTGGTTGAACCTGGGACTTGACCCAGTGCCTTCTTGCTGTAAGGCAGATGTGATAACCACTGTACTACCCCTCCCGCATTTCAAAAGTGTTTTTCATAATAAATATGCTCGACTTATTTGTTATGCTGTTATGATCGTTGCGCATTAACTTGCCTTTAACAATGAGCTTACTTAGTTCATTCCTTGAAAATAACATCACATGATGAGAAATTGTTGTACATTGATAATAAAGCAGTGTGATGCTGTTGCATGTGATTCGTTGCTTCATGTCTGTGTTCTGATATTTTGGACCGTGTGGTGAACTGTGTGCACGAGCGTTGCTGATTAATAATCAGTTGTCTAGACATTAAACTTTAGGTTTTTAGTCATAACCAATATAATCAATCTTCTTCTTTTCCTTTTGGCTTTTCCCTTCAGAGGTCGCCACAGCGAATCATCCGCCTCCATCTCACCCTATCCTTTGCATCTTCTTCTCTTACCCCAACGACCTTCATGCCCTCCTTTACCACATCCATGAATCGTCTTTTTGGTCTTCCTCTAGGCCTTTTGCCTGGTAGTTCCAGCCTCAGCATCCTATTACCAATATACTCACTATCCCTCCTCTGTACATGTCCAAACCATCTCAATCTAGCCTCTCTGACTTTGTCTCCAAAACCTCTTACATGTGCTGTCCCTCTGATGTGCTCATTCCTAATCCTAACCATCCTCGTTACTCCCAAAGAGAACCTCAACATTTTCATCTCTGCTACCTCCAGCTCTGCCTCCTGTCTTTTCCCCAGGGCCACTGTTTCTAACCCATACAGCATCGTTGGCCTCAACACCGTCTTGTACACTTTTCCTTTCATTCTTGCCGATACTCTCCTATCACACATCACACCGGACACTTTTCTCCAACCATTCCAACCTGCCTGCACACGCTTCTTCACCTCTTTTCCACACTCTCCATTGCTCTGGATTGTTGAGCATAACCAATATAACCAATGCTTTGCAATATGTACTGGGAATAGAGCAGGTACTTCCGTCTGCATATAAACTGAGAAACCAGGGAGGATTTCTATGCAATGCAGGAAGTGGAATTAATCTTCCTGTATGAGATGTACAGAGATCTGTACGGATCATCTACACAAAGGCGTCCAGTTTTTGTGGATGAGATTACACACTCCTTCTGCTCATCATACAAACTAAATGGAAACATCTTGATCTAGTCTGTGGCTCCAGTTTAAGGCCTGATGCAGTTATCAAATAAGACAAGGCTAATTGCTGTCGTGCATCCGCTGCCACTTGCTGACACACCGCAGGTGGTATTATATGTTGCTTTTGATGTAAATAAGACTCATCTTGTCCTTCACACCAGTCAGAAATGAGAATGTGATGACTTTTTTCGCTCCTTACAAATATTGGCGGCAGAAAATGTGCTTTTTCATTGGCCACCTATCCAGTGCCAAAATTTCCAGACGTGTTCACCTTGGTAACTGAAGAAGGTTACAACTAATGGTACCCAGGGTGCAACTAGCACAACTGTTGATGATTGGCTGTGGATGAAGTAGTAATACAAATAATAAGCAATGAAGGGATATTGTGGTTTCCTTTTTGTTTTTATTTGTTCTTGTCTAGACGGTGTAGTGGTGCAGTGGTAAGCACTGTTGCCTCTTGGCAAGAAGGTCCTGGGTTTGAACCTGGTGGTTGATCAGGGCCTTTCTGTGTGGAGTTTGTATGTTCTTATTGTTCATGCTTGAGGAGGTTCTGGTTTCTTCTTTCTATAGTCTAAAGACATACAGATTCGGCTTAGTTCTGCTTCGTCAAATTGCCCATATGTGTGATTGTTTTAGCCCTGCAATAGCTTGGTGACCCACTCAGGCTGTACCTCAGGTGACCTGTGACCCTTATAGATAAGCAGTAAAGATAATGGATGGACAGGGTTTTTTGTCTATCATCACCAGTATAGCGGTCCTACACACTATCTTACAGACCTCCAGAATAAACTTATACTGTATTTCCAACACATGTTTATACAAATGGGTCCATAATGCACAACGTTCTATGTAATTTCACTCCATATAACCCACACAGACCACAGTGCAATATCTCTCTGCTTCATTATTCTTCATCATATTATAATTATAAACCACAAAAGGACTTTATTTTGACTTGCAGCAGCAGAATAGAGTATCCATCGACCTTCTCTGATTTTTATGAGAAGTAACAAAGGCAAAGAACTGGTGCAAGCCTTTCTAGAAATTTGCCAGAGGGTGCTTGTTTGAGACCACTTACAAACTTAAGTAACTGAGGTTGAGTGGAATAAAATGTAAGGGGCATTCCACAGGATTTGGTCCATGGATCATGACAAAAAAAAAAAAAAATCACTCTGAACAAAAAATTAGGTTCAGCTGTGATAATAGAGATATCAATGTGCCTGAATCCATATTGCTCTTACCTATTTGTAAATTCTCATAGTAAAGGACAAATGACCATTTCCCATCCATGATGCAACGTTTTGCTTGATTCTTCAACCAAGTTGTGCTTAAAAACCATAAAATACACTTAGACAATGAGAGAAATGAGCTGCCATTAAAAACTGCCTTCAAGTTTATTCATGTTGAAGAGAAAATTTAAGAAAAGCTCAAATATAAAAATTTAACTCAAAATATTGTTCTGTCCGTATTGGTAAGGTGAAGTTTGTTGGGTTTTTTACACCCGAGCCATGGTGGCTCATCAGGTCGGTGCTTATCCCCGGTTTCCATAGCGTGAAGCTATCAGGAGTTCAACTCCTCCTGGATGGGACGCTGGTCCATCGCAGGTTATCTTCCCAGTATATTTTTACTGGTACCCATTTATACTGCTGGGTGAGCAGAGGCACACATGTGGTTAAGACCTTGCCCAGGGGTCTTAGCACAGTGCGGGTCAAACTGAGATTTGAACACACAACCTCCTGATCATGAACCTAACCATAACCCTAACCACTACACCACCGGCCCCACTGTCCGTATGGTGACACCCTTATTTTATAGTCGTTTCCCACAAGTATAATTCATATAACCAAAGCAAAAATGTTTTCATACCTACAGATAAACATTAACAGTATAATGAGTAAAACCGAGACAATAGATTTATTTACAGTGTTATGGAGGATTTAGTTGTCAAAAATGTCCCGTCCATTACGGAATAGTGTTGAATGCCCCATAAACCTACAAAATGAGTTGCTGAATATTTTATATTGAAACGACTTTTTTTTTCTAGCAGAATTGCTTTGTTTTACACTACAGACACACCTACACACAAACACACACTCATACTAATCTCACAAAGAAACAAAGTAAAAAAAAAATTCTCTTCTTACAATCTAGGTTAGGCAATGCCCACTCCATTTTAAAGTCTGCGTGCAGATACAGATACCCAGTGTAACATTCATTTAACCTTTGATGTAAAATATTACACAATATGTAGAGATAAACACTCACACACACACACACACACACACACACACACACACACACACACACACACACACACACACACACACACACACACTATTCTCACAAAGAATCAAACAGACAAACAAAAAATTCCCTTCTTAGAATCTAGGTAAGGCCACGCCCCCTCCAGTGTAATGTCTGAGTGCGGATACAGATACCGAATGTGGCATTAATTTAGCATTTATTTTACACAACATGTAGAGCGCCCCACACACACACACACACACACACATTCTGGTGTTGCACTGAGGTTTGTGTTTTCAAAAGCCTCATTTTATTCCTTTTTATTTCTTACCCTGCATATATTTTTATTATTTAAATATGGATATTTGTTTTAATGGGCATTTGTATGTCCTTATAGTGTTATCATATTACAATCATGTTTATGGTCAGGAATTAAATTAATTGTTTGTTGTTGAGCAGATTTTGTCTTTTCTTTTCATCATGTTGCCTGTTTTATTCGTTGGTGAGAAATCACATAGAGTCCCAAATTCACTTGGGACTGGTTCTTGTTTTTGATCATGCATGGGGGAAAAACCAGATGCAGAAGAATGTTTTCCTGCAGTCAGTGGGCTGTGTGTGTTTTCTCTTGGCAGAGTTTGTGTAACGGCGGGCAGCGTGAAGTGCCAGCACAGGGTCAGAACGGTGGCACGCAAAAAAGTGAGAACACAAACGGGGTGGAGGAGCTACGGGCATTTGAGCACAGAAGAGCAGGCCGAACGTTGGACATGGAGAAGGACAACACACGTTCTGTGTCCCTGCTTGAGCAGAAACGCAAGGTCGTCTCATCCAGCATTGACGTGCCACATGCCAGGTAGGACTGGAGTGCATAAGCAACAACACACACTGGCAAAATAAAAAGTGTCACCTGATGTGTGTGTGTTTATGTGTGTGCGCGCGTGTGCGTGTGTAGGTGGTGTTGTGCTTCGATTTCACTTCATTCTACAGTGCCAAAGGTGGCTTGGAGAGTACTAGGAATAAAAGAACGAGTTTGTTGTTATTACTTGGATTATTTGCGCAATATCATAGCAAAGCCATATCTTATGGGCATTAAGGGGTTTAAAGAGCTCTACTAAGAAACTGTTACTGCAGAAAACTCAAAGAATATTAAAGAATTACTGACTTTTACCATATTCGGCTAGACTGTGATCATTATACTGATTATACCTGCAGTATATAACATTATATAAATAATGCTGACGCTTAGAGCTGAAAGGTTACGTCTAGATCTGTCACTGAAAATGATCAAAAACCCTGATGGCACAAGTTTATAAATACCCTTCGTCTACCAAGAGACCTTGGAATAACATGTTACTCTGGGATTATTTTAGGATGCCTTGTGTAGTAAAACACAATAGTTTCTGTCCTTGGTTTATAATAACAAAACATGTTAAAATCTAGAGGGAGTCATGAATTCTAGGATGTTTTAAATACATATTCCCAGCAGACATTCTTTGTTCTTAACAGCACCTGAGTCTGAACAGTCTTCTTCTTCTTCTTCTTCTTCTTCTTATTTTCCTTTCGGCTTTTTCCCTTTTTTTCAGGGGTCGCCACAGTGAATCATGTGATTCGAATGTTAATTTGGCAGAGGTTTTTACGTCGGAATGCCCTTCCTGACACAACCCTTTAGCAAGGGACAGAAACACACTGACCGCTATGCAGCTACTCTTGACGAAAGTCAGCAATGGTTCTTTTACATGAACCCCTCACCATAGACGGTGAGAGACATGGCCCGCCTTTGATAACCCAGTTAGCTTCCCTGGGGGGGGGGGGGGAACGACAGTGGCCCTTGGAAATGGGACCTTGTGGAAAGTGGCACTCGAACCCTCGCCCAGAGTCGGCTGAGATGGGCACCAGCCTCCCCGCGAATGTCTATATTTCCTGAATGGAAGGTTGTGAATAATTTTCTTTGACTGTAGCATTGTGAGGTAGAGGGCAAATCCCAGGTTTGCATAAATGCACTTATTTCTAATACGTTTGTCAATATGGTACAAGTTAAAACATACAGAGGGCCTGGATTGCTGGAATAATATGAACAGATTTAAAATTCATGAGTGATTGTTCATATGGGGGAATCTCCATGAGAATCTCCATGCTGGTTGCCATATTGTTATGGGCTGTGATGAGCAACAATGATGTCTGTTGTACTCTTATTTTTTATCATCATCAGTAATAATGTCTGTTACACTGTTATGGGCTGTGATCATCAGTAATGCTGTCTGTTTGTTTTTTTTTTTGATTGTTTGTTTTTTGGGGGGGCTATTATGATCCACAGCAGGGTGTGAAATTAGCGCCGGTCCACCGGCATTTGCCGGCATTTTTGTGGGAGGTCCGGAAAAATCCAACCCAATACCGGCCCCCGTGTCAGACAGAAGGCCTTTTCAGTAAAATGAACAATCCGCCGTCTCCTAAGATATGACACTTCAATGAAAGCTCCTTACCAGAAGCTAGAGAGGATACAGGGCACTTGAGGAGCATCATAGGGCTTAAATAATCATTAAAAACACACTAAAAAAAAAAAATCATGATTCACAATTTAAGCAATCACGTTGATGACATCTGTGTGAAGGAGGAAAAAAAAAAAAGAGATGTACACATCATCTGCAACCAATCAGCAGGAGGGAGAAGCAAAAGCTCTCAGCCATTGGCTAAATTTGAATCACGTGCCAGTAACTTCCGGGTTTGCTGATAATTTGCGAGTATAATAATAACAATTTTCCGGTGTCAAAGCAGACGAAGTTAACTGGCTTTGTAAAAGATTAAAAAACTGCCCAAAATGATGCTGGACCGAGTAGCAGTAATGTCAGGGATTATAAAGATTATGAAAAGAATCGACGTCCAAAGAGGACTTTTCAGGCAGGACCAATGACTCCACCCACGCGTTGAAAGTTTGAGTTAACGCACTACTTTAATGTTATTTAAAGCTAACTATGTAGTACGTATAATTTGATTAACAAAACAGAAATAATTTGATTATGTAGAATGCGATCTCGAGACAACTTTGAGGTTACTGATTTCTATGTTAAGTTTTGAGAACGTAATTAGACTCGAGATCTAGAGACTCAATCTAGTTCTTGCTTACATCTTTTTGTTTGCATTGTTATTTTTTGTTGACTGATTTTTTTAATTTGATCAGCAGAATAATAAATAAAGAGTTGTATATGATAGAGATGGTTGACATGTATGTTTCTTATTCAGTCATAATAGCTATTGTACACCAAACATATACAGTAGACAGGTGAACAAGGAAATGGAAAAAAAAAAAAAAAAAAAGATTATCACATAATTAATCATTCCAGAAAAAGTGGGCTCCAGTAAAATTCTTAGGGATCCTTCAGGGATTTTCTTCTGCCTGACCCCCATCCGGTGGAAAATGTTCTTAATTTTGTGCCCTGCACAGTGCTGTTGGTTACACGTTGATGAACTGTCATGATCTGTAGTGTTGTCCGTTATAGTGTTATGAGTTGTGATGATCAGAAATGGTGTCTCACACACTTTTATGGGCTGTGATGATCAGTACTTGTGTCTGCTCCATTCTTATGCGCTGTGATGATTAATGATATTGCATGTTGCTGTTATGAATTTTGTGATTAGCATTTAAAAATCATTTAGGAAGAATAATATTGAAACACTGTCAGTGATTTAGAAAATTGTGGTCGCAGTGATAATAATAACTTAGGTATTGCATCATGCTTCTCATCCCTTAAAAAATTATTTTTGTTCCCAAATGCATAATGGCATGGATGAAATGGGCCCTTTTGGACTGTGGCTCTTGCAAAAAAAAAATTTGCCAATGTGCCTCCTGAGTAGGGCAAGGTTAAGTACCGCTGGTGTAGATAAATAATTTCTGTAATGTAATGTATTGGACAACTTCATACTCTTCTGTACAACATCTACAGCAGCGAAATGATCAGTTTCATATCGTTAAATATTTTTGAGTCAAGTGTACCATTTTCAGACTTTGTGTCTGGCAGGTTAGCCCGCATCATTCCTGCTATTCACTCCCATGTTTCGTTTGGCTTTCAGTCCGTAATAACATGTCATTAAGTTGATGATCTTTCCCAGAGCAATTTTGAAGTGTGTTTCGTAGATATGTGTTTGTTTGTGTGTGTGTGTGTGTGTGTGTGTGTGTGTGTGTGTGTGTGTGTGTGTGTGTGTGTGTTTGTGTGTGCCCACTTTCTCAGAATCATTTCAGCGCAATCATTGTGCTATATTCAAACTTCACCAGAGAGAATTTGGCTCGCAGAAATCTTGAAAATATGTATACAGAAGCTGTTGTAGTGTTTCAGACATGGTTTTGGAAAGTTTTCAGCCCTATATCCCAATTTTCCACATGGGTTATTGTGGTTTCTGCTGGCAAAAAAAAAATAAAAAAACAAAAACAAAACAAAAAAACCCGAGCAAACACAGATTGAGAAATGAATACGTACTGTGCTTCTGCTGTTTATGTCTTGCTTCTCTTTTCAGATCTCTCACATGCAGCGATACTACTTATGTATGTACAACAGAACACAAGTGTTTCTCACATGGGCATTGATTAGTGTGCTGCTTGTGTGAAATTACTAAAATTAATGAACAGTTTGAGACCATTGAGGAATGTTTACATTCATATTGTCTGGTCTTAGTCATTATTCAGTGGTTGAAAGAATTTAGATTGGATGGAGATTATAACAGCAAGTGCTGGGAGGAGGGACATGATCATGAGAAATGAAAGTGCACTTTGCACTCTCAGGTTGTGATTAAAAATACCATGTCATACAAAACACACACACACACACACACACACACACACACACACACACACACACACACACACACACTTGATTTCTTACCTATCTAGAGAAACCTAGATGGAAGTGTTTAGCCTCAGCGCACAGCACAGCGTGCAGCCCCTCGGAATGTGTTCAATTACAGTGAAATGAAGAAGAATGTGTGGAGGTGGTGCTGCAGGAGTTGGATGAGCTGGATATGCACCTTTCACTCCCTTGTCAGCTTTTTTCAGTTCCTTTTATTGAGCCGAGTGCTTTGGCTCATCAAATTTGTTTACACTTCTACACTTCGTCAGTATAAGCACTCGGACTGAGCTTGTGAAAAGAAATCAATAGCCCTTTTTTTTTTCAGATGATTGATCCACACTAGATCACTGCAAACATACTGACACCACAGCTGACTCACCTTTTGTTAAAATTATATATATATATATATATATATATATATATATATATATATATATGTGTGTGTGTGTGTGTGTGTGTGTGTGTGTGTGTGTGTGTGTGTGTGTGTGTGTGTGTGTGCAGGGATCCCTTGCTACTCCGCGCCTCAATTCATGCGGCTTCAGTGCATCTTGTTTTTTATTTTTTTTTAAATATTCATCTAATTAAAAAATAAGGAAATGAAGGAAGAATAGGGGAAAAAGTTAAGGAAAATGCTGCAAAAACATGGCCAATTATGCAAAAAAAAAAAAAAAACCCTAAACAAACACAAAAAAAACTAGTTACATTTTTGTGAGGTGCACATCTGCATGCATGTGCGCGTCTTTATATATGTGTGTGTGTGTTTATATTTTATGTACATCTTATGCATTATTTTTGAATGTTTAATTGTTATTATAAGCATTTATAGCATTGAATATGTATTGATATTGATATTATACTGTATACACATATACATGTACGTATACTTCATTCAGGGGGTGTTGGGGGGGGTTGATCCTACTTGGCGGAATTCGGTGGTCGCAGAGGGATCTCGGTCTATGTGTATTATATACTATATGTAGTATATTACATTTGGCTGCATGCCTCAGAGAAGGTTTTTTCAAAAGGTTTGATTAAATTACTGCTTGTGAAAATAAGAAAGCAGTCAGATTAAGTTTTTATTGTCCTGGCTGTGTTAGTTTGTGTTGCACAGCCTGAGGCATTCAGGATCTGCAGATCCCTGTGTCCTTCCTCTACAGCACATATGGGCTCTGTCTATTCTTTTCATGTTTATGTTTTGAGCCATAGCAGGAAATAGCCAATTGTAACAAGCTGGCAATCTGACTTGTGGCGCTGCAGCTGCGAAATTTTGACGAATAACCTTCAGAGGACTAATTGCAAGTAGAGGAAGTGAAGTATGATTCAGGGGTGTACCGAGGACCCTGATTGTTGTTGAACAGTGAAAACAGCAGCAGGTCTTTGCCAAGTTCAAGGCCTTTCCAGAAAGTCTTTCAGCACTGCGAGAGGAAAAAAGTTTACTTATTATTTGGAGTTACTGACTGTGTTATTTATTATACAGTTGTATATATAATATCATTAATTGCTTTTCTCACAGTTGAGGCACTGAGACCGGTGCCTCTATTATAGCTGCCAAATGTAAACTTTTAATTTTTCCTCATGTTTTGAATTATTGTCTTCCTGCAGGATACACAGGATAACTCATACATATTTCAAAGTTTTTAAATGTAGTTGGGGTGGCACAGGGATGTCGTGGTTAGCCGTCCACCTCACAGCAACATGTTTTTTATTTTTTGTCCCGAGGTGTGACTATGACTGTGAATGGTTTTGTGTGTGTTGGCTATGCGGTGGTCTCCCAAATTGTTCAGGGTGTACCTTATCTTCACTCAGTGTTGGCTGAGAAAGGCTCCAGCCTCGCTGTGACTCTAGCGGTCTGAAGCAATTTATTTAATGAGTGAATGGATGAGTAAATGGAATTATATTTTTATTGATTTCATTCCAAGTTATACATGTTTTTCTTTACAAGAATATCGCTGGTATTTCAGTGCTGAGCCGCATTTACCTGAGCAGAGAATAGCTCGGAAACCACCAGACGCCAAAAACATTTTGGAGTATTTTCTTATTGCAAAATAGACCCAGAGTTCATTTTTATCTCTCAGAAATTCTTGCGTTCAGAGATTAATGTCAAATAGAGGTACATTCTCCTTCTCTTCATTTAAAAAACAAGCGGGTGGTGGGGTTTGGGTTACACAAACTGTTTCATTTAACTGGATTTGATTTATTATTAAAGAAAAAGAAATTGTGCCCATTTCTTTTTCATTCTTTGTATTTATGTTAAAACTCTACTAAAGTCAATCTTACACTACCTTCTTTAAACTAGATCTATAAACAGAGATAAACAGAGCAAACTTTACCTTTCTGTTCTGCTGAGAAAAGTTTTGTACTGTTCACTCAGTTAAATCTACATCCAGATTTCTAAAAAAAAAAAGGCTACTTTGTGGCAATGTCTATTATTATAAATTCTATAAGATTAACAGAATTTGGATTTAATTGAATCATTTTTACCTTCTTGGAATTCTATAAGTGTTTATTTTCTTGAGATTTGGAGGGAATATATATATATATACATATATATATATATATATATATATATATATATATATATATATATTTATATATATATATATATATATATATGTCTGTCTTCCTTTCAGCTTTTTCCCTTTTACTCGGGAGTCGCCACAGCGAATCATCTTGATTTTCACATTTTGATTTGGCAGAGGTTTTTACGTCGGATGCCCTTCCTGTCACAACCCTTTTAGCAAGGGATAGAAACACGCTGACAACTTTGCAGCTACTCTTTACGAAAGTCAGCAATGGTTCTTTTGCATGCCTCTCACCATAGACAGTGAGAGACATGGCCCGCCTTTGATAACCCAGTTAGCCGCACTGGGGGGGACAGTGACAGCCTTGTGGAGAGTGGGACTCGAACCCCCAACCTTTGGATCAGCGATCATGCGCCCTATACCACTAGACCACCACTGCCCCATATATATATATATATGGGCTGATCCTAAGGTTGGGGGTTTGAGTCCCACTCTCCACAAGGTTGTCACTGCACCCCCCCCAGTGCGGCTAACTGGGTTATCAAAGGCTGCCCAACCATGTCTCTCACTGTCTATGGTGAGAGGCATGTAAAAGAACCATTGCTGACTTTCGTAGGATCATAGCCGTCAGAAGAAAAAGAAAAAAACTGTTTAACTGACCAAAGCAGATTGGTGTGGAAATTTGGACCAACAAATTTCAAAGGGTGCATAGCCGTCAGCGTGTTTTTGCCCCTTGTTAAAGGGTTGTGTCAGAAAGGGCATTCGGCGCAAAAACTATGCCAAATCAAACATGTGATGATTTGCTGTGGTGACCCCTAAAAAAAAGAGAAGAAGCCAAAAGGAAAAGAAGAAAAATATATATACTGGTATATATATTTTGTCCATGTGAAACTGAATCCATACATCTGTATCACTTATCCACTGGAGTCATGGGGGGAGCTGGAGCCAGCATAGTTTTTGTGAGATGTGGATACTCACTGAAGAGGCCACCACTCTATTTCAGGGTGAACGCAGACATACACAACCATTCACACTTGCATTCATACCTACAGGCAATTTAG
The DNA here is from genome assembly GCA_024760905.1 of Plotosus lineatus. NCBI lineage: Eukaryota > Metazoa > Chordata > Actinopteri > Siluriformes > Plotosidae > Plotosus > Plotosus lineatus. Next base: position 80,512,564 of record CM045728.1, on the reverse strand, counting down.
AGTAGCCAGTTGAACAAATGTGCATGTTTTGGGGTTTAGAAGGAAAAATATGTATCTAGGGCAGTGGTTCTCAAACAGTGGGACTATTGCCCAGGGGGGGCGCGGTGCGATGCCAGGGGGGGCATGTGTGACTCCAGGGAACATGCTTTTTTTTGCCGTATTAGTGTAATTCTACATCCACTACAACAGGTGGCAGTGGCTTCCTCACTGTCAGAGTGTGAACAGAGGTGGAGAGAGAGAGAGAGACGTAGACAGTGAAGAGTTGAGGAGGTATGATGAAGGAGATGGAGCACTCAGCTTCACTGTGCTGCGGTGAGAAACGAGGAAAGAGCGCTGTGTTTACTGTGCCTGAAAACATTAGCAGCGGAGAGCATGAACCCAAATAAATTCAGGCGTCACTTCAAGATATCACACCCCGATCACATGATGAGCCGCGTGAGTTTTTTCAGCGAAAACGTGGCAAATATTTCCAACAACCATCCCACGTTGTGAATGCTACTCCAGGAAACCACCGAGCTCTGTTAGCATCAGAAAAGGTGGAGTACCAAACTGCTCAGTGTAGAAAACCCCACAGCTGAGGAACTGATCCTACCTGCAGCACACACAGTCTCTGTCATGCTGGATGACATCATCGCTGTGAAAATAAGTGCAGGTCCCAGTTCAGCATTGAGCAGGAGAGTTCAGTATTGTGCTTTAAACCCGGCTTCGAAAAGCTGTGCACTGCGAAATGTGCTAATTGTACCGTTAATCTGAACTTAATCATTTTGACAATAATAATAATAATAATAATAATAATAACAATACAAATTGTTTTATTCATTTTTGTTTTGTAGGTTAAAGTTTTTATATATTGTGCTCCTGAGTTACTGATCAATTTGAATTTATTATTATTTATTTATTTTATTTTATTTTATATTTCAGTATCAAATGGTTTAAATTGTTGGTCAAACATGTTGACAGTTTAAATAAGCATACTTCTTTATTTCAGGAAAATTGATGCACTTTAAATCTTTTTGTTTAAAGACTAAAAAATTGTTAATAAAGTTATTCTTTATTGAAAGTTGATCTATATTTCTTCTTTTTTGTATTCCATAATGTTAATAAGGATACAGTGTATGCAGAGGATTACTTATAACAATTTTTAGACAAATAACACTATTTATATTGCGGGGGGGACGATGAAATGTTTTCCTTTTCCTGGGGGGGATGACAGAAAGTAGTTGAGAAGCACTGATCTAGGGGAAACTCGCATGCAAATTCCCTACAAGTTTTGAACCCTGAACCTCCTTCCTGTGAGGTGACAGTGCAAACCCTACAGCCTCTGCACCCCTAAATTGATTAATAAACATAACAATTAAAAAGGTACTTTAAAAAAAATCTTAAGGAGGTCAATATAAAATGTTTTGTGTCTCCACAACAACCAGTAATTACTTTGCACTGATGCAAATCTGGATCCTAATGGGGTCACAAAAAGATAGGATCCATTTCTGACAACACTGGGAGAGGACAGGGTACACCATGAAGAGCTCCAGAGACACATTGCAGGTCCAAAACACACAACAGTTCATACTCACTCTCACATCTAGAGGCAATTTGGTTTCCTCCCATTGGCCAAAGACATGAACATTAACCACTAATTGTCTTTTCCAAAGTACCCGGAGGAAACCCACACAAGCACTGGAGAACATGCAGACTCCACATTGAAATTCCCTCAATTAGCCTGGGGCTGGCTATGAGATGGACATGCTAACTACTATAATGCCACCCCTAGCTATTACAAATGGAGCTATTTTACATAAGTGTCTACAGACGCTCCCCGACTTACATTTTTACTGATGTGAATCACGGAGCGGAGAGTTCTCTTTCCTGGATTCAGGTTTTCATTCATTTTACAACTCTCTTTGCTTAACTAAGTATGCATGGTAGATTGCGCCGATCCAAGCAGATAGTTAATTCAGCTCTGTGTATGACACTTGCACCCATGCAAGTAGGCTTACACTTCTGACCAACCATATTTGCTTAGGGTTACAAAAGTCCACAAAACAGTGTAAACACAAAGATCACAGAGACGACGTCTTAACACAAGGGTAACACGTTATATAACTGATATATATATATATATCGAATATATGTCGTTTGTAAACAATGGACGCAGCGTCATTACGTCATTGCATCATTATGTCAGCGTACTACGTAGGTACGCCTAAACTCAAAATGTGACTTTTTTTTTTTTTGGGGAAAAAAAAAAAGTAAAATCAAAAAAATGTAAAACGGATGAACATAAGTCAGGGAGCATCTGTATTAATAATTGCTTAAGCAGCCATAACTGGGAGATGGTTTGTGACAGTAGTGGAAGGTGAGGCTAAAAGTAATAATTTTTTATAATTATATTTTTACTGAATTTTTAAATTAATTTAATTTCTATTTACATGTCATGCATCTTATTTATAATATAAACATTCTCATGTAATAAAAAAGAAGCAAGAAAAATGGTTTTGTGTGTATTGCCCTGCGATGTTCTTGTGAGTTGTTTAGGGTGTACCCTGTCTTTGCCCAGTGTCGGCTGAGATAGGCTCCAGCCTCCTAGTAACCCTAATAGGATTAAGAGATTCTGTAAATGGGAGAGTGAATGAGAGTGTTGAGTGTTGGCACTGTGATGGTCTAGCTAGCTGTTCATGGTGTACCCTAATTTTGCCCAGTGTCGGCTAAGATAGGCTCCAGCCTCTCTAATAGGGGGGCCGGTGGCGTAGTGGTTAGGGTGCTGCGCTCATGATCAGGAAGGAGGTTGTGAGTTTGAATCCCACTGAGACCCTCACTGTGCTAAGATCCCTGGGCAAGATCTCAACCACAAGTGTGCCTCTGTTCACCCAGCAGTATAAATGGGTACCAGTAAAAATATACTGGGAAGGTAACCGGCAATGGACTAGCTAGCGTCCCATCCAGGGGGAATTGAACTCCTGGTCGCTTCACGCTACGGAAACCGGGGATAAGCACAGGCCTGATGAGCCACGAGGCTCGGGTGTAAAAACCCAACAGACTTTACCTTTTACTTCTCTAATAGGATTAAGTGCCTTGGTAAATAAATGAATTTGTCTTTTCAGTGCAGTTGTACAATTCAAGCTTCAATTCAATAACAGTTTCAAGAAGAAAAAAAAAAAACAATGGCAGGAGTAATTACTTGGCACAGTTCTGAATCGGTATTTGTAGGGTGCATTTCAAGTGGACTTCTCTCAAAATCCCCATGGGTGAACCTGCTGTCTCTTAATAATGTTGTATAATAAACAGTAATATCTCAACTAAAGCATCATACTTCAGACCAGCTCAGAAAATAATACAATTGTGGATGTGTTGCTAGTTTTGTCTGTAGAGGAAAGACTATCTTCTTGCCTCCTAGTCTTTTACCCTTTGAACAGTTATTGCAAAGTGTTGCATATAGCAGCATGGTAGCAATGTGGCTAGCATGTCCACCTCACAGCAAGAGGGTCCTGGGTCCGAGTCCTGGGCTCAGGAATTTCTGTGTTGGTATGTCCTACCTGTGCTTCTGTGGGCTTCTTCTGGGTATTCTGGTTTTTGCCTAGAGTCCAAAGATATGCACATTTGGCTTATTGGATGTTCCAAATTGCACCTAGGTGTGGATATGAGTGTGAGTAGTTGTGTGTGTGTGTGTGTGTGTGTGTATGTGTGTGTGTGTCTGTGTCTGTGTATGTGTGTGTTGGCCCTGCGACGGTCAGCTGTGATAGGCTTCAAAAAAGGATTAAGCTGTTTGGCAAATAAGTGAGTATTGTCTTTCGAACTTTTTCCGTTTTGTTTCTCTCTCTGCTGACTCGGTATATGTGTGTATTGCATTGCAATCAAATTTAAAAACAGTCAGGAAGAAGAGAAGCTCAGGCCTGGCAGTGTGCTTTTTAGAAGAGCAGCTCAGTATGTATGTGTGTGTGCCAAAGAAAATAATTCCCTTGTGAGGTGGGACAGGAGTTGGAGTATAACTTTAGGAAACATGTGATTAGCATCTGAAAAGTACCCCTCTTTTTCTGCACCCTAGAGATGTTGGACACAGTCCAGCTCCCTCACAGTAAAGTTCTCTCAGTAGTTAACGGCTCTCGGGATTCTTATCAGATGGGAAGGTCTCTTTTTTTTCTCAACTAACCTCCCTGAATTGCACCTTGATTCTAAATATTTTTACATCTGTATCAGATTGGCACGCCAACCAAGAAGAGCTAAAAATAGACGGCACAATAACAGAAAGTGAATGGAGGCATTGTGTGTTTTATACGGTGGTGGTGGACTGGGAAAGTAAGCGTGGACACCTGTGTTATGACTTCAGTTATTTACACGCTGAGGACATGAACTACAAATACACTAAACTTGAAGTGAAAAATATTTCAGTGCTTTTTTTTTTTTTTTTTTTACAGTTCATTCAATTTTTGTCTTTATGCTATTTTATTTTTATTACACACTATCTATAGTGTATAGTGTATATTTCATGATGTAGACTAGTGAGGTAATTTTCATCAAAAAAAGAAGCACATCTGTAGTTTGGGTGTAAACTCAAGCCCGGGTTTTATTTAAAAATTCAAATAGTAATGATATCATTGCCGTTCAGTTCAGTCATTCAGACTCACACCCAGTTACAGCCAATTAGCCTAATGTACATGTCTTTTTGACTGTGGGAGGAAACCAGAGAACCCGGAAGGAACCCTCACAAGCACAGACACGACATGTATGCTTCACGCAGAAACGCCCTCACCAACCCTGGATCTGTTTGCTGTCAGTCGGACATGCAAACCATTACACCATAAAGCTTTTCTGTGTGAAAACACACTACACATGATTCTACTCTTGATTTATCACATCTCCTCTCTTTGTAGCAATATTTCAAACCTTTTCATTTTTTTTAATCTGTATTATACAGTTCAACAGTAATCTTTTCTCTTCATGTGTAGCCTTTTTTTCTGTAATAAAATATCATGAAAAGTTCACATGAGCAATAATGATGTGGTTTCAATTCATTACTCACTTTCACTTATTTTCTGAATTGCTTAAATCTACTTTTAGGGATACAGTGTAGTTGGTGCCGATGTCAGCCGACAGTGGGCGGAGGCGGGTACACCCTGAATGGCTCGCCATAACCATACACACTCACATCTAGGAGCAATTCAGAGCAGCCAATTAGACAGATGTGCATGTCTTTAGGTTGTTGGAGGAAACCGGAGTACCCAGAGGAAACCCACCGGGAAACCTTTGAAACGCTGTTCACTTTTCATCGATTTATATTTTGAAACAATTCCAAAACCTTCCCTAAAGAATGCCAGTCTCGTGTCTCTCCTCTATTCTCACCGACATGCTGTCCTCATAGAATCATATAATCTCAGTGCGGTGCAGTGTCTTTGGCGATTTGATACTGCCATGAGTTTAGAAAGATTTTAAAGAGGAAACTTGATTGAAAACATTTGGAAGTGTCAAAATTATTAATAAACAGCCATCAGCAGCTTGTGACTGTAGATTACTGTGGAGCAGAAGAATGTTAATAATATACAATAGAGATCATTTTATTAAACGGGGTCACCAGCAAATCATCAAAAAATCAAATCATCAAAAACCTACACAAGATTTGAAACTAACTAGAAATAAATGTAACAATAGAAAAATGAGAGATTTTACTGTGTTTATTTGCCTTTGTAAAGGAGGTATGGTGATTAAATGTGATTATTTTATGAAAAACAGGGTGGCACTGTGGTGTAATGGTTAGCATTGCCACCTCACAGTAAGAAGATCCTGGGTTCGATTCGCGGACTCGGGTCGTTTCTGTGTGGAGTTGGAATGTTGTCCCTGTGCCTGCGTAGGTTCACTCTGGGTACTCTGGTTTCATCCCTGAGTCCAAATACATGCACATTAGGCTTATCAGCTGTTCCAAATTGCACCTGGTGTGAATGTGAGTATGAATTGTTGTATGCTCACCTTGTGATACTCTGGTATGTTGTTCAGGGTGTACCCTACCTTAATACTTATTGGCTACGATAGGCTACAGCTTCACTGTGATCCTAATAGGATTAAGTGGTTCGGCAGTTGGTAATTATGATGAAATAAATCCCACCAGAGTGATCAGGATTCCGATGCACAGCAAATAAACGTAAACATAAAAACTTTTGTGTTGTTCTTTGTATTTTATTTTGAATGAATTAAAATTCAATTTCTTTTCACATCTGTCTAATACATTGTTAATTACATCAAATATGACCATTCAAACAGGATTTAATCTGGAGTACTAGGCAACAGTAACCCGCCTTTAACCAGTGTTGTCTGAGAAGCGCTCCAGCTTCCCCATGACCCTGGTAAGATTAAGTGTGTCAGCAATTGAGTGAGTGAGCGAGTGAGCTGGAGTACACAGTGAATTTATTTCTGGCAAGATTGTGTTTTTTTATGCTTTTTCTCCATAAAAATTCCAGCAGCTTCATTCCTACAGGTTTCAACAAACCCTGCAGTGATCTGACTATAAAAGCAGAACGGCACACTAGGATTGTAAATATGATTTTTTTTTTTGTTGTTACTGTTCACACTATGTAATTGTTTTTTGTGTGCTCACCAGCAGAAAATATTTCATGGTATCACAAAAAATTATACTTAAAAAAGTTAGTCCGATCAGGCATATGATTTCGTCCTCATGCTGTTTTCACTGCTAGCTCACTTTATATCAACATCTGCCACAATATCCTGATTATAGTTTTCTGTAAATAAATCCCACCATCCATTAATGTGATCACATCACAAACCAGCAACCAAACATCTGGTTTTGTATAAAAAAGTTTCTGGAAATCACTCGGCTTGGGTTAATTTATAACTGACTGGAGTTTTATCACCCACAGTGTGTGGAGGAGACGTGCAAATGTTTTATACTACTAAGCTTGATACTGACACGCCAAACTGGGGTTATACATTCTTTTTAAAAAATCCTGGTAACTGGCAAGTGTTCTTTGTTCTGTTATATTAAATGGAAATAATAATAATAATAATAATAATAATAATAACAATAATAATAATAATAATAACAACAACAACAACAACAATAATAATAATAATAATAATAATAATAATAATAATAATAGAGCATGTAGGGTAGGATTTGTTGATCTCAGTCACTTTGAAACTCTTCATTAATTAAAATAGAGATGTTCTGAATAGGTTCTCTGCAGGTGGTTGTTATAATTGTCTAGTGATTCATATATTTTCTAATTATCATGGTTGAACACAATGGAAATGGAGAATAAAACTCAGTATAACAGATGTCCAGGCAGGGTGCTGGGCTTGCCTCACTCTACACCAGTCCCCTTTCCCCCACATTTGATATGCCATACTGATCAAATACTGACACCCACTGTGTAACTGAGTAACTCTCTACGAGCTTCTGCTCTGAGTCACAACCATGACAGGGCCATGGTTTATGACTAGAAGACTTCATGTTGAAACTATGTAGCTGGTTGAAGCATAGGTAGGCTTAGGGAGAACATGGCCCAAGCGCAAAATTGAACCTGGGACCCTGTAGCTATGAGCTTTAATAACATGTGCTTTACTATCAGACTTTCCATAAGATATATCAGTAGTGGTGTCACAGGCCTGAATAGCAGAAAGCCCCAGAAAATATAACGGGCTATGCTCTTAAGAAGAAAGGGATGAGATATACTGTCTTCCCTGTCACTCTCAGCAACACTAGCCAATCATGTGCTTTGTGTGATATCAGCTGATACTGCTTTCCTCTGAGTGGGTTCCTGATGTTGCCTGAGCAGCAATTTGAAAACATGTATCCAGTTGGCATTATGTACTTTGCAGGAAGCACATGGTTACCTTCGCCTTCTCTAATTGGCAGCTATCCTCAAGAAAAGATAGCTGCTGGGTGCCAATTGGCAATGACTAAATCAGGGACAAAAATCACGGAACAAATACACCATTTAAGTCACAAAAACAATACATCCAGACTGATACGTACCCAATGGTTTTGGTTTTGATCCTAGGATTAGTGAAATTGGAGCACCTTTTAGATTACACAGGACTGTGCATGCAGTTACAAATACATATGTGCATAATTGTAAAGGCATGACATTTTAAGCATCAATATTCATTTCAGCATCAATAACCAAATAAAAGGTTTTAGACAGCTAAAAGCGTGAAACATTTGAATAAACCTTGAGAAACCTTTTTTTTTTTATAAGACCTTCTCCACAACTTTTATAATTTTGTTCCCTTTCAGGACTTCATCCTGCTCGATGTTGGGTTATAAAACTTTTGATTTTGATTTGCAATTTAAAAGCATATTTAATGAATATTGCCTAGTATTTTGGATATTAATTTCATATTTGCATGATCTTTTGGCAACTGAACTTCAGGTTAAAATCATAACACAGCTCCTTTAAGTGGATTTTTTGTTGTTTTTCCGGTGGAACCCTGTGACGTCTTTGAGACAACAGAGTACGTTTATGTCAGAGAGACTTCAAAGTAGAATCTGTTTAGGAAACTAAAAGTCTTAACCATTCAAAATGTATTCAGAAACCTTTTTTTAACACCGGGAAAAAATGGTTAAATTGAATGCTCTTGAGTGTGGTGTTTTGTTTGTTTTTTGTTTTTTTTACCTTTATCTATCTCTGGAAATCTGAAGTGGTTTGGTGGAGAACTCTGACACAGAAGGCTTCTCTTTATGATACCATTATCATAGTGAAAACTTTGTATGGAGGCGAAAATCGTGAGCTGCCCACAGGGTTGAGCTTCGATTTGTATCTGTGTTTTGACAGAAACTTTATCCAGATCTTAAATTCTCAAGCAGCTGCGTTCTGACTTTTCAGGCTGTTCTTGGCAGACATGCAACCATTTTCATATGGGAGGGAAAAAACTGGAAAACATATTAAAGAAGTCATTCTTTATTAAAACCCTTGGTATATTAGACTTAGTTGAAAGTGAAAGAGGATGTTTTAAATTGTTTAAAATGAACTATAGCCTTACAGATACTACATTTGCTCTAGTAGTGAATTAGAAAAAGTGGGTCATTGGCTACAGCAGTGTGTTTGAACACTCAGCATTTAAAGTGAAATCATATGGAGAAAACTCTCCTGTTGCGCCTGAATATATACATATTTTAATCAGTTGATGGTTTTTACCTATAGTTTTGAAGTTGCAAGCTGCTAAAAATCCATTTTATAGTTGACATTTGTCAGTTTGGAAATGCCGCATGCAAGTGTATAAAATCACGAGAATAGGACACGAATTCTTCAGTTCATATAATATAAGTCTGTCTTCCTTTCGGCTTTTTCCCTGTTACTCGGGAGTCGCCACAGCGAATCATCTGATTCGCACATTTGATTTGGCAGAGATTTTTACGTCGGATGCCCTTCCTGTCACAACCCTTTTTAGCAAGGGACAGAAACACGCTGACGACTTTGCAGCCTACTCTTTACGAACATCAGCAATGGTTCTTTTACATGCCTCTCACCATAGACCAGTGCTTCTCAAATAGTGGGGCGCGCCCCCCTGGGGGGGCGCGATGGGATGCTGAGGGGGGCGCGTGTGACCCAGGAGAACATGCTTTTTTTCCGCCGTACTACAAGAAAGTGTAATTGCACATCCACTCCAGTAGTTGGCAGTGGCGCCCTCATTGCCCATTGTGCGCAGCGAGTATTAACTCTACGGTGTAGGTTTGTTTTGCTACGAGCTGGCGATGTGTAGTGCAGTACACACACCCTCACAACATGAAGAAATTTTTAACAGGGATGAAAAGAAAGGCGGTGAGAAACAAAACGTGCTCATTGTAGCCATTAATCTTGGCATCCTCATTTTGAGAAAAAATCAGCACAAATTGTTCTATTTGTTCTTGTTTTGTAGGTTAAAGTGTTTATATATTGTGCTCCTGAGTTAATGTTTCTGAAGTCAATTTGAATTAATTATTTATTGATTTTATTTTCAGCAGCAAATGGTGTGGTAAGTTTGTCAAAAATGTAACAAGGATATTATTATTTTTAAATTTAAGGCAAATTGATGCACTTTCTTTTACAGACTAATAAAAAATGTTAAAGTTATTCTTGTAAGTTGAACTATATCTCTTTCTTTTTGTTTTATTTATGTTAACAAGGATATGATATAATGAAGAGATATACCTGTAACTATATTATAGAAAAAAGTTATAATTTATAGTTGCGGCGGAAAGTGGGTGGTGGGGGGGCGCGAATTGTTTTCTTCTTGCTAGGGGGAGCGTAACAGAAAATAATTGAGAAGCACTGCCGTAGACAGTGAGCGACATGGCCCGCCTTTGATAACCCAGTTAGCAGCACTGGGGGGGACAGTGACAACTCTGTGGAGAGTGGGACTCGAACCCCCATCCTTTTGAATCAGCGATCCAGCGCCCTATACCACTAGACCACCACTGCCCCTAGTTCATATAATATAAGTAAATGGTAATAATAACAGTATACATATATTAAACTAACAAATCAGATATAGACTAGTGAACTTCTACAAACTAATAACGCAAATACAAATCATACATATTTCCGTTCACACACATTAAACCAGAGTCCAATCATGCATATAAAAGAAAACACTACCATTTCATATGCAAATTAGTTCCAGAGGAAAACATGTGAATACATGATTTTTGCTATTTAGCCCTCAGGACGGGTTAGTAATGAACTAATTAGCTGAATCAGGTATTGGAAGTAGAGACATCAAAATAATGTGCTGGAAACCTCTGATCTGAGATCCATGTATACAAAGTTAATATGCATTACATGTTTTCTGAACACTATCTTAATGGGTGGGATTTACCCCCTGTGTTAATTTAATTCTACTCCATAACTCAAGACATGGTGTTACTAATTTAGTGGCCTCAGCGACACAAGACAATCTATCAGAAGGTCAAGGTGACCCTTTTGAAAGAGGTAAAGCTCCTTGGTCTGCAGAGATATGATTGCAAGTGAAATCTATACAACAGAAAGCTAATGCACCAGATGTTTTAAGAAATTCTGCTGGGATAGCATACGCTTTAAATATAGCACAGCATCCTATGATCTTCAATCTCATTTTATTTTCCATTGTGCTCAGGGGTTCACGGTCATTGAGAAAACCATCGGCATTCCCCAGGAACCACGCAATATCACTTTACTATACTTTTACTCTGAATGGTTCCTATAGTTCTCAGCTTCTGCACAACCAGACTAACAGGTTTCATGTATTTTACCAAGGTTGAAATGACAAAACATCTTCATAATGTCAGAATGCAGTGATTACCAGCTGACAATTTTCCCAGACAGTGCACACCAAGGACAGTTTTTATATATATATATATATATATATATATATATATATATATATATATATATATATATATATATATATATATAAAATATACAATAAGTATTGGGCAACGTAAAAATGTGCAAGTTCACCCATTTAAAAAGATAAGAGAGGTTTGTGATTTTCATCGGTACACATCGAGCTTCAGAGACAGAATGTAAAAGAATGTATCTTTTTAAATGGGTGAACTTGCACATTTTTATATTGCCCAAAACTATATATATATATATATATATATATATATATATATATATATATATATATATATATACTAGTCCTTCTCAAAAAATTAGCATATTGTGATAAAGTTCATTATTTTCTGTAATGTACTGATAAACATTAGACATTCATATATTTTACATTCATTACACACAACTGAAGTAGTTCAAGCCTTTTATTGTTTTAATATTGATAATTTTGGCAAAAAAGTAAAGAAAAACCAAAAATCCCTATCTCAAAAAATTAACATATTTCATCAGACCAATAAAAAAAGTGTTTTTAATACAAAAAAAAAGTCAACCTTCAAATAATTATGTTAAGTTATGCACTCAATACTTGATCGGGAATCCTTTTGCAGAAATGACTGCTTCAATGCAGCGTGGCATGGAGGCAATCAGCCTGTGGCACTGCTGAGGTGTTATGGAGGCCCAGGATGCTTCGATAGCGGCCTTAAACTCATCCACAGTGTTGGGTCTGGTGTCTCTCAACTTTCTCTTCACAATATCCCACAGATTCTCTATGGGGTTCAGGTCAGGAGAGTTGGCAGGCCAATTGAGCACAGTAATACCATGGTCAGTAAACCATTTCCCAGTGGTTTTGGCACTGTGAGCAGGTGCCAGGTCGTGCTGAAAAAATGAAATCTTCATCTCCATCAAGCTTTTCAGCAGATGGAAGCATGAAGTGCTCCAAAATCTCCCGATACATTGACCCTGCCCTTGATAAAACACAGTGGACCAACACCAGCAGCTGACATGGCACCCCAGACCATCACTGACTGTGGGTACTTGTCACAAGACTTCAGGCATTTTGGCATTTCCTTCTCCCCAGTCTTCCTCCAGACTCTGGCACCTTGATTTCCGAATGACATGCAAAATTTGCTTTCATCCGAAAAAAGTACTTTGGACCACTGAGCAACAGTCCAGTGCTGTTTCTCTGTAGCCCAGGTCAGGCGCTTCTGCCGCTGTTTCTGGTTCAAAAGTGGCTTGACCTGGGAATGCGGCACCTGTAGCCCAGTCCACTGCTTCCACAGGTCCCCCAAGGTCTGTAATCGGCCCTTCTCCACAATCTTCCTCAGGGTCTGGTCACCTCTTCTGGTTGTGCAGTGTTTTCTGCCACACTTTTTCCTTCCCACAGACGTCCCACTGAGGTGCCTCGATACAGCACTCTGGGAACAGCCTATTCGCTCAGAGATTTCTTTTCTGTGTCTTACCCTCTTGCTTGAGGGTGTGAATGATGGCCTTCTGGACAGCAGTCAGGTCAGCAGTCTTACACATGATTGCGGTTTTGAGTAATGAACCAGGCTGGGAGTTTTTAAAAGCTTCAGGAATCTTTTGAGGTGTTTAGAGTTAATTGGTTGATTCAGATGATTAGGTTAATAGCTCGTTTAGAGTACCTTTTCATGATATTCTAATTTTTTGAGATAGGAATTTTGGGTTTTCATAAGCTATATGCCAAAATCATCAGTATTAAAACAATAAAAGACCTGAAATATTTCAGTTGGTGTGCAATGAATCTAAAATATATGAAAGTTTAGTTTTTGTCAGTACATTATAGAAAATAATAAACTTCATCACAATATGCTAATTTTTTGAGAAGGACGAGTATATATCCCCCTTATTTCATGGTTAACGGGGACCAGCGCACCCCCCGAACTGCGAAAAACTGCAAAATGACTTCTGCCACTTCTTAAGGATATCCATCAATATTATATAAAATTTATACAGAAGTTAATTTTAAAGTGTTCTATGCATGTTAATGTCATACAGGCAACGTGTATTAATATATAAATAAATTATACACTTGTAATGTTATATTATATACAGTATATTTCTGTCTGTCTTCTTTCGGCTTTTTTCCCTTTTACTCGGCAGTCGCCACAGCGAATCATCTGATTCGCACGTTTGATTTGACAGAGGTTTTTCTTATGTCGGATGCCTTTCCTGTCACAACCCTTTTAGCAAGGGACAGAAACACGCTGACAACTTTGCAGCTACTCTTTACGAAAGTCAGCAATGGTTCTTTTACATGCCTCTCACCATAGACAGTGAGAGACATGGCCCGCCTTTGATAAACCAGTTAGCTGCACTGGGGGGGGACAGTGACAACCTTGTGGAGAGTGGGACTCGAACCCCCAACCTTTGGATCAGCGATACAGTGCCCTATACCACAAACACACACACACACACACACACACACACACACACACACACACACACACACACACACACACATATTCTCCTATAATCACCTGAAGAGAGGGGATGGTTTCACCACCCCTCGAAACAGATCTGTAGTGATAAATGGAATTTCAATAGAAAGTCTTTGTCCTGTCCTTTTATTTTTATTTTTATTATATATATATATATATACACACACACATACAGTCAGCCCCCAATTTACGAAATTAATCAGTTCCAGAGCTCTTTTCGTATTGCGGGGATTTCGTAAGTAGGGGTCGCATCTTACATGTTAAACGCCCAGTCCTTGGACTTGATAAACTCTATAAACCCTTTAAAAATGGTAAAAGTACACCGATTTTGTATATGAAATGTGTGTTAAAAGTAAAAGAAAATGATTTATTAAACCATTAAACCATTTTATTAACATATTTATTAATTAAACCATTATTAAACATTTTTTTACTAACACACACACACACACACACACACACACACACACACCCCACACACACACACCTTTCTCTCTCTCTATCTCTCTTTCTCTCTCTCTCTCTCTATCTCCTCTCGCGCGCTGCGGGCCACGCCCACAAGACATGAATTCAAAGCGCATTCCCTGCTTGACAAACTCAACTTTAATTTGATTCCTTGAGGGATAGGAATTCCAGATGAGCTCAAATGCACCCACATTTACTGAATTAAAACAACTTAAAAAACTAAACTAAAAACTAAAGCGTGAAGCTTCCTTCTGTCTCTATCTGGGAGGCCAGCGGGGCGGGATGTTGAGAGACAGCCAATGAGAGAGCAACTCGCGCGTCGTGTGAAATTTTGATTGGCGTGTTTGAATTTTGAATTTCTTTTCGTAAGAGGGGGTTGTTTCATATTTCAGGGACTGAAACTCAGGGAATTTTTTTTACGTAATCCGGGGATTTCGTACAAAGGGGTCTTCGTAAATTGGGGTCGACTGTATATATATATATATATATATATATATATATATATATATATATATATGTATATATACACCTATATGTATATATATATATATGTATATAAATAAAATAAAATGCATAATACAGTATTATTATTATTATTATTATTATTTTATAATAGTACTGTAAATGTATTTATATAGTAAATAGTATACAACACATATTAAAGTATTAATTACAGTATAATAAAATTAGGCATGCATATAAAGTACATAATAAAGAACAATTAATACATTTATAACTAACTGGTACACGTACACGTACACGTACATTCTACTACAGTACTACTGTATTCGATTCTACTATTCTGTTGGAGGCTCTGCCGGACGTTTCTGCTGGACGAGGAACATCGTTTGGGGCAGTTGTGACCTTTCCTTCTTCTTTTGGGCCAAAATGCCCTTATACAGGTCCATGATCCCGTCGATGCAATTACAGAACGCGTTTTCCCTTAGCATGTTGTCGGCGTATTCTTGGGCCTTCTGCTGCTCGGCCTGTGCAGCATTTATCAAATCCTGGAGGTTGTCCAGGGTAAGGCCACGCTGCGGTTCGGCGGTGGCGGCGGCTGCTTTCTCCTCTTCCTCCTCACTGGCAGACTTTGTGAGTTCAATAAGGTCCTCGTCCGTCAGAGGTTGTGAATGGCAGTCTATGAGTCCATTGATGTCCTCCGAAGTCATGTCGAAGAACCCTTCCGTTTCCAGCATCCGCGCCAGCTTCACAGCCTTCTCTAGAGCGGAGTGATGAACTTCTGAAGGCGTGAAGCCCACATAGTCATGGATGATTTGTGGCCACAGTTTCTTCCATGCCGAATTCAGCATCTGCCCCTTCATGTCTTTGAGGGCCTTCTGGACATTGGAGAGGCATTTTGCGATGCTGTATGTCCTCCAGAAGTTCTTCGCTCTGAAGCTCTCATCCTCTTCATCAATGACGGAGATGAGGCCCTCCATGGTGGCGCGTGTATACAGTGCCTTAAAGGCCCGAATAACGCCTTGACCCATGGGCTGAATCAAGGATATATATACATATATATATATATATATATATATATATATATATATATATATATATATATATTTTTTTTTTTTTTTTTTTTTTTTCCAGTCATCTGATGAACTGCTTAATTCTACTGTAGTCACAGGGAGCCTGGAGTGGACAGTGGTGGCTCAGTGGTCAAGTCTTTGGGTTAGCATCCAAAAGTTGCTCTGGATAAGTATATGGAGCCTAAACAGCTCACCAGACCATTCTAGGGCTAACACACATGCATTCATTCACACTCACACCTAGGTGCAATTTGGAACATCCAATTAGCCTAATGTATATGTTTTTGGATCGTGGGAGAGCCCAGTGAAGCACAGGGAGAACACACAAGTTCTATACGGAAACACCCGGAGCACGAAATCCACGACCATATTGCTGTGAGGTGGATGACACCGGTGGTTATGATGTGTTAAAAGCCTTAAAATAAATTACTTTTTTTGGCAGGTGCATACTCTTACACTGAAAATTGTAGGAAAATGTAATCTTCAACGCAAAGTGTCTGACTAAGAAATAATTATTTTTAATAAAATCACCTGTTCCACAATTATTGGCACTCTTAACAATTCCTAGGAAATAAATGTAATTGCAGTATTTTTGTCATTTCTATAGTAGCTTACAAAGTTTTTCAGAGAATCTTGGAGCATTTAATTAGTAATACATCACTTCCTGTTTCCCTGGGATCCCAATACAAGGAAAAGTCAAAGGAACACACCATTGAGGTAAGGCAGCTTCACAAGTTTGTCAAGCTTCACAAGTCAGGCAATCTTCTTCTTCTTTTCCTTTCGGCTTTTCCCTTCAGGGGTTGCCACAGCGAATTATCTGCCTCCATCTCACCCTATCCTCTGCATCTTCTACTTTTACTCCAACTGCCTTCATGTCCTCCTTCACCACATCTATAAATCTTCTCTTTGGTCTTCCTCTCGGCCTTCTGCCTGGTAGTTTCAACCTCAGCATCCTACAACAAATATACTCACTATCCCTCCTCTGTACATGTCCAAACCATCTCAATCGAGCCTCTCTGACTTTGTCTCTGAAACCTCTTACATGTGCTGTCCCTCTGATGTAACCATTCCTGATCCTATCCATCCTCATTACTCCCAAAGAGAACCTCAACATTTTCATCTCTGCTACCTCCAGCTCTGACTACAGTCTTCTCAGTGCCACTGTTTCTAAACCATACAACATCGCTGGCCTCAACACCATCTTATATGCTTTTCCTTTCATTCTTGCCAATACTCTCCTATCACACATCACACCAGATACTTTTCTCCAACCATTCCAACCTGCCTGCACATGCTTCTTCACCTCTTTTCCACACTCTCCATTGCTCTGGATTGTTGAGCCTAAGTACTTAAATTACTCCACTTTCTTTATCTCTGCTCCCTGTAATCTCACCGTTCCTCTTGGGTCCTTGTCGTTCACACACATGTATTCAGTTTAACTGAGGCTAACCTTCATTCCTCTCCTTTCCAGAGCATACCTCCACCTCTCTAGACTTTCCTGCACTTGTTCTCTGCTCTCACTACAGATCACAATGTCATCTGCAAACATCATAGTCCATGGAGATTCTTGTCTCACCTCGTCTGCCAGCCTGTCCATCACCATCGCAAACAAGAAGGGGCTCAGAGCTGACCCTTGATGCAGTCCCACCTCCACCTTGAACTCTTCTGCCACGTCGACAGCACACCTCACCATTATCTTACATCTCTCATACATGTCCTGCACCACTCTAACATACTTCTCTGCCACTCCAAACTTCCTCATGCAATACCACAGTTCCTCTCTTGGCACCCTGTCATATGCTTTCTCCAGATACACAAAGGCACAATGCAGCTCCGTATGCAGACCTTCTCTGTACTTCTCTATTAACATCCTCAAAGCAAACACTGCATCTGTGGTGCTCTTTCTTGGCATGAAACCGAACTGTTGTTCACAAATGCTGACCTCTGCCCTTAGTCTAGCTTCCACTATGCTTTCCCATAACTTCATCGTATGGCTCATCAACTTTATCCCTCTGTAGTTGCCACAACTCTGCACATCTCCCTTGTTCTTAAAAATGGGCACTAGCACAATTCTCCTCCATTTCTTTGGTATTGCTCACTCTCTAAGACCTTGTTGAATATTCTTGTCAGAAAATCTACTGCTACCTCTCCTAGACACTTCCATACTCTACTGGAATGTCATGAGGATAAACTGCCTTTCCACTCTTCATCCTCTTCAATGCCCTCCTCACTTCACCCTTACTAATCTTTGCTACTTCATGGTCCTCAACAGTCACCTCTTCTACTCTTTCTTCTGTCTCATTTTCCTCATTTATCAGCTCTTCAAAGTACTCTTTCCATCTTCATAGCACACTTCTGTCATCAGTCAATAAGTTTCCCACTCTGTCCTTAATCACTCTAACTTGCTGCACGTCTTTCCCATCTCTATTTCTCTGCTGTGCCAACCTGTATAAATCATTTTCTCCCTCCTTACTGTCCAGCCTATCATACAAGTCATCATATGCCCTCTGTTTGGCCTTTGACACCGCTACCTTCACCTTACGCTGTCTCCCTGTATTCCTGTTTACTCCCTTCTGTCCTCTCTATGTCCCACTTCTTCTTAGCTAACCTCTTCTTTTGTACACACTCCTGCACATCCTCATTCCACCACCAAGTCTCCTTATCTACTGTCCTTCCGGAGGACACACCAAGAATTCTCCTAGCTGTCTCCCTGATCACATTAGCTGTAGTTGTCCAGTCATCTGGAAGCACTTCCTGACCACCCAAAGCCTGTTTCAACTCCTCCTTGAAGACAACCCGACACTCTTCCTTTTTCAGCTTCCACCACTTTGTCTTCTGTTCTGCCTTTGCCTTCTTCGCCTTCTTCACCATCAGCATCATCCTGCACACCACCATCCTATGCTGTTTGACAACACTCTCACCCACTACTACTTTGCAGTCACTGACTTCCTTCAAATTACATCGCCTACACAAGATGTAGTCTACCTGTGTGCTCCTACCTCCACTTTTATAAGTCACCCTATGCTCCTGTCTCTTCTGGAAGAACGTATTCACCACAGCCATTTCCATCCTTTTTGCAAAATCTATCAACATCTGTCCTTCTGTGTTCCTGGATACCAAACCTGCCCATCACTTCCTCGTCCCTGTTCTGTTGCCTGCACCAACATGTCCATTGAAGTCTGCACCAATGACTACTCTTTCATCTCTGGGGGTACTCTGCATTACTTCATCTAACTCACTCCAGAATTTCTCCTTCTCTTGTGGCTCACATCCTGCCTGTGGGGCATAAGCACTAACAACATTGAACATCACGCCTTCAATTTAGAACTTGAGACTCATCACTCTGTCTGACACTCTTTTCACTTCTGGAACATTCCTGACTAACCCCTCCTTCAAGGTGACTCCTACTCTATTTCTCTTCCCATCCACACAATGAAAAAACAGCTTAAACCCTTCTCCTAAGCTTCTAGCCTTGCTGCCTTTCCACCTGGTCTCCTGAACACACAGTATGTCCACCTTCCTCCTCTGCATCATGTCAGCCAGCTCTCTAGCTTTTCCTTTCATAGTTCCAACATTCCATGTCCCTACTCTCAGTCCTAGACTTATGCCTTTCCTCTTCTCTCTCTGCCTATGGACACGCCTCCCACCTCTCCTTCTTTGGCCTCTCCTTCTTCGACCAACAGTAGTCCCATTTCCACCAGCACCCTGTTGGTTGACAGCACTGATGGTGGTCGTTGTTAACCTGGGCCTCGACCGATCTGGTATGAAATTAGTATTGGCAGTTTGCATAATGTATTTTGGCATTTGTTTTATGCCGGATGCTCTTCCTGACGCAACCCTCTGCATTTATCCGGGCTTGGGACCGGCTTGAGGACGGACACTTGTTTGTGCCCATCCTCACGGCTGCAATGGCTACAAGAAAATAGTCCCTTGCCTGCACCTGCCCATATCTACTCTCAGAGGAATCATTAAGAAGTTTAAAACAATTGGAATAGTGGTAACCAAGCCTGGAGGAGGACGCAAGGTTATTTTGCCACCATGCGCACAGAGGAGGATGATGAGAGAAATAAAAGTTATCCAAAGCTCACGGTTAAGGAATTGCAATAAATGGTCGCATCTTGGGGTCACAAATTCTCCAAAACAACCATCAGGTGCCATTTACATGCCAACAAGCTGTTTGGGAGGCATGCACGGAAAAAAAAATTCTCAGTCACAATCATAAACACAAACATCTTGAATTTGCTAAGCACTACTGGGACTTCAACTGGGACCGTGTGCTTTTGTCAGATGAGACCAAGATAGAGCTTTTTGGCAACAAATGCTTTAACTGTGTCTGGCAGAACACAAAAGATGAGTATGCAGAAAAACACCTCATGTCCACTGTGAAGTATGTGGGAGGCTGCGGACCTGTTTCTCTTCCAGAAGCCCTGGAAACCGTGTTAGGGTACATGGCATCATGAACACTTTGAAATACCAGGACATTTTAAATCAAAATCTGGTGGCCTTGGCCAAAAGCTGAAGATGGGTCTTCACTGGGACTTTCAGCAAGATAATGATCCTAAACATATGGACAAATTTACACAGTAATGGTTCAGCAGACACGGAATCAAGCTCCTCCCATAGCCATCTCAGTTCCCAGATCTCAACCCTATTGAGAACCTGTGGATTGAGTTGAAGAATAGAGTGCAGAGGAGAGGATCCAGATCGCTGGATGATTTATACAGATTTTGGAGAGAGGAGTGACTCAGGATCCCTCTTTCTGTATTCTCCCATCTTGTGAAGCATTATAGGAGAAGATTAGGTGCTGTTTTGTTGGAAAAGGGGATTGTGCAAAGTATTAAAATCAGTGGTGCGAATAATTGTGTCAGGGGTAATAATAATTGTGGTGTAAAAGAATTATTTGTTCACGTGGGACTTTTGCCTACTGAATAAATGCGCTAGAATTAAAGGTCATGTTTCTCTGTTGTTGGTTTTTTTCATTGTGGTCTTATATAATTTAGAAAAAAAATATTTATTAGAAGCTAAAGAACACATCTTTACAGGGGTGCCAATAATTATGGAATTATGGAGGGCTGTGTGTGTGTGTGTGTGTGTGTGTGTGTGTGTGTGTGTGTGTGTGTGTGTGTGTATTCTGTCTTCCTTTCGGCTTTTTCTCTTTTTTACTCGGGAGTCGCCACAGCGAATCATCTGATTCGCACGTTTGATTTGGCAGAGGTTTTTTTTTTAAGTCGGATGCCCTTCCTGACACAACCCTATTGGCAAGGGACAGAAACACGCTGACGACTTTGCAGCCTACTCTTTACGAATGTCAGCAATGGTTCTTTTACATGCCTCTCACCATAGACAGTGAGAGACATGACCCGCCTTTGATAACCCAGTTAGCTGCACTGTGTGTGTGTGTGTGTGTGTATAAATGTATATATATATTTTTAATTAATTAAATTTTTTTTTTTCATTTATGGGAGCAAAATCGTAGATCAAACTTACCAATTTTATTCGATCAGTCTCTGTAACCATAAAATGAGGTGTTCACTGCCTGTAAAAGTGAGTTTACACAGAATTTTAAGACCCCTGCCACTGGGGAATGTCTGTCGTGTTCATCAGTAGCAACACATTTGATTGTTCCACCGTGCTTTAAAAAACAGGAAAATATTTTGCTGCTTTCTCTTGGTAAATGTCCCAATAACCAATGAACCATTAGAAACTGCTACAGCAAAACTATCGGATGCTTTGAATGAATGGAGCAATGAGTCAGATATGGACCTATCAGAAAGTGATGACCAGTATTTTCACCCGATTCTCCTGCTCACTAGCTTTATAAATTTAAGGACGTTCCTGGACATATGCTTTTGTTCATGTTCGTGTTGATTGGTTCAACGTGCCATGTGCTAAAGTTGACATTCATGTTGATTGGCTCAATTTTACTTCCGGGAAAATGTTAAAAGGAACAGGCGAAAAGAAAAGAAGAAGACCGGGAGGGAAACGTAAGGGGTCTTTTAAAAAAAATGCTGTTTTCTGTTTATTTTCAGCTTTCATGTAAGTAGTTTGGTTGATATCACAAAATGAATAATACAAATACCAGTAAAACTCTTTTATTGTTCTGTTATTATTCATGTTTTCCACCTCGATGGTAATAAGCACTTACCGTTCCACTCCGCTGGTAACATTTTAATAAGCGCTCACCTACTTCAGTTTTTAAAGCGCCCTGGGCGCTTATCACGTCAAACACAGTACAGGGATCCCTCACCTTCCATGGTTAATTGGGACCGAGATCCCCACTCGACCATCGAAATTCACGAAGTGGGATCACCCCTTCACTGTCATATACGTACATGTTTATGTGTATATAATATCAATAAATACATATTCAATGCTATAAATGCTTATAATAACAATTAAACATTAAAAAATAACATAAGATGTAAACAAAATATAAATACTAGTACACACATACAGATGGTATTGCATGAGGAAAAAGGCAACACACATACATAAAGTTAAAATAAAAAATATAAAAAATATGTTATATTCATATACAGTGATCCCTAGCTACTTCACACTTCAATTCATGCGGCTTCAGTGCATCACAATTTTTTTAAATATTCCTCAAATTAAAAATAAGGAAATTAAGGAAGAACAGGAGAAAAAAACAAGGCCAATTAAGCAAAAAAAAAAAACATAAACCAACAAAAAACAACCCTAAACCTCCCATCAAAACTATTTACATTGTTCTAAAGTACGCATCTGAGTCAGTGCTTCTCAAATAGTGGGGTGTGGTATGATGCCAGGGGGTGCGCGGTGTGATGCCATGGAGAGCGCGTATGACCCAAGGGAACATGCTTTTCTGGAATTGTGTACGAGAATTAAGTGTAATTGCACCTCCACTCCAGTAGTTGGCAGTGACGCTCTCATTGTCACGCTATGGTGTAGCGGTTTTTTGCATGAGCAAACGATATGAAGTGCAGTAAACAACCCCTCAAGAAACAACACAGAAATTTTTCTAATAGGAACAAAGAGAAAGGTGGAGACAGACGGAGATATTAAGACATAAATAAGTTGAATGAGTGCACTTTAAATCTTTTCTATTACAGATGAAAAAACAATGTTAATAAAGATACAATGTTATGCAGATGTGTACTAATAACAATTTTATCGACAAATAATACTACAGCATTTATAGTCATTCGCGGGGCGGTGGGGGGGCGTGAAATGTTTTTTTTTTCTGTAGGGGGGCACAGAAAATAATTTAGAAGCACTGATCTGAGTGCATTCACACGCATCTGTGTGTGTGTATGTGTGTGTGTGTGTGTGTGTGTGTGTGTGTGTGTGTGTGTGTGTGTGTGTGTGTGTGCGCGTCTGTATGTGTCTGTATTTATATTTTATTTACATCTTATGCATTATTTTTTAATGTTTAATTGCTGTTATAAGCATTTATAGCATTGAATATGTATTTATTGATATTATATACTGTACACATATACATATATGTATACGTCAGTCGGGGGGGGGTGATCCTATTTCGCAGATTTCGGTGGTCGCAGGGGGATCTCGGTCCCAAATTAATTGCGGAAAGTGAGGGATCCCTGTATATATAAAATTATTACTATTATTCATTTTTTAAATCCATTTGTATTTGTTTAATGTAGGGGATGTCCAAAAATAATTCTGTTACCATTGTTACATTGTGTGTTATAGCAGCTATAAAGTATCATAATGTTCTTTAGCTGTTGACATGAATAAGGAAACAAAAAAACAATGTCAGTTTATGGAGAAACTGTAGAACCCCAACATTCCTGTGGAGTGCTTCCTTGGCAGAGAGAAAAGCACTACCACTGGAGACTCCTTGCATAACTGTTAAAGGAATTTTATTAATTTTATTAATTGAGCTGATAGAATATTTAGAATTTTGCGATCGATTTCCTTGAAATAAACTTCTCCTGATAAAAGCTTTCATAAAACCATTCACAGTTTTTAATAAAATATTTACTTAAACCAGACCCTTTTTACATTTATACCACTTAATGGTACCACCTGCAACTGTGCCATGAAAATAAAATGTGCAAATCTGTGTGTGTGTGTATGTGTGTGTGTGTGTGTGTGTGTGTGTGTGTGTGTGTGTGTGTGTGTGTGTGTGTGTGTGTTATAATGAGAAATTAATTTGTACAATTATGGTTATTTTATTTTCTTCCTTTCAGACCTTTACAAATGCTTATGACTCTTCATTGTATTTCAAACAATTCACAGTTGGAACTGGAAAAGGCTAAGCTACTGTCTGACTTTCCATCCAGGGTGTATTCATACACTTCCTTTGTTCCCAGGATAAGCTCCAAATTCACTTATATCTTCTCCAAAAGGAGGACGATACTGAAGAGAAATGTGGGTACACAGTAGCATAGTGGTTGGTACGTCCTCATCACTACAAGAATCACAATAAGAATACAGTCGGCCCTATTCCGGGTACTCCCCTTCTTACGAAATTAATCCGTTTCAGCACCTTTTTCGGAACCTGGAGTTTTCATAAAAAGCGGTGCATTTTACATAAAACCCCTGATTCCTTCCAAGGCTCCCAAAACTACCCAATAAACCCTTTAAAAATGATAAAAGTACACCAATTTTGTATGAAATATGTGTTAAAAGTAAAAGGAAATTATTTATTAAACCATTTCAACATTTTATTAACATATTAAACCATTTTATTAACATATTTATTAATTATACCATTATTAAACATTTTTTATTAACACACACACACACAGACACCTCTCTCTCTCTCTCTCTCTCTCTCTCTCTCTCTCTCTCACACACACACACACACACACACAATACAGTACAGTACAGTACACATTAAATGTATATTGTATAAACATTAAATGTTTATTGTGGTGCTGCGGGCTCCGCCCACAAGCAGGACTCCGGAGCATTTTAAGACGTGGAATTCAAAGCCCATTTCCTGCTTGACAGATCAGAGGTCCAAACTCAACTTTAACTTGATTCCTTGAGGGATCGGAGGTCCAGATGAGCCACGTTTTGCTCACATGCGCCACATTTATTAAACATTTAGTGAATTAAACAACTTAAAAAAATAAACTAAAAACTAAAGAGTTAAGCCTCCTTTCATCTCTGACTGACTCTGTAGGCAATCTCTCTCTATCTCTCTCTCTCTCATATACATACATACATACACACACTCGCGCGTGCATGTGCGCGCACACAAACACACACACACACACACACACACAAACACACACACTTTCTCTCTCTCTCTCTCTCTCTCTCACACACACACACACACACACACACACAAAACTCGGGTCCCATTCACATGCAACACACAGCTGACGGAACAATTCTATTTAAATGTTTAAATGGATGGGATGTTTTATTTAAAGCGGAATTACAGTACCTGTTTGAAAGATCAGAGGTCCTCATTCAATATTAACTTGCTTCCTTGCGAGATCGGAGGTCTTCTCCCACGGAGCACTCTGTTTTAGTATTGTGCCGAAATAATTGCCTCCGTCACTGTATTTCCGCTTTAATATGGTTCAATATCGTCCCAGTTGTAGAGGGGTTTCGGCGATAACGAAATATAACGCTGCATGACCAATCTCAAAACAAGCCAACAGTCAACTCTCCTTCACATGTGTGACAAACAAGAAGGATGGGTACAGGAAGTATGGGTAACGTCAGCTGCCCCCTGGCCAATGGGAGGCCAGCGGGGGTGGGATGTTGGGAGACAGCCAATGAGAGAGCAACTCACGCATCGTGTGAAGTTTTGATTGGCGCGTTTGAATTTTGAATGGCGCATTTAGCGCTTTTCGTAAGAGGAGGTTGGTTTTGTATCCCGGGGAAGAAAACTTAGGGAAATGTTTTTTGTAACCCGGAATTTTCGTACCCAGGGGGTTTCGTAAGTAGAGGGCCGACTGTATTTGTTTATCTGTGCTAGCTCTAAACCATAATATATGAGCCGGGCTATATGGGTTCCTTTGAATTTCTGGCAACCAAAATATTGGATATTACAACAAACCACTTATTTCTACAGGGTCACTAGGAGCTTACTCCGGGTGAAGGCGGAGTACATCCTGAACAGCTCGCCGCACCATTGCACAGCCAAGACACACAACCATTTACACTTAAACTCACACCTAGGGGAAATTTGAAACAACAACCTAGCCGACTGTGCATATATTTGGACTGTTGAAGGAAGCCAGAGTTGTTAGAAGAAAGCCATGCAAGCCTGAGGACAACGCCTCATGCTCATACAGAAACACCCTCGCCAAACCCAGGACCTTCTCTGCTGTCAGGCGGGCAAGCTAACCATTATGGTGCTCTAATGTTTTTTGAAATGCATAGCCTGTAGTCAACAGCATGTCAGTTGTTCTATAGTAACAACACATTACCAGGGAGTGATATGGAGGATATGACGCAAAATATAATGATTAATTAACAACTCAATTAAATGTAAAGTCTTAATTAAAGTCTGAATTAAGACTATTTTGCATTTGAAAACATGTATTGAGCAAGTTTGGAAAGGAGTTCTCTGGTATCAGCAGTTTTCCCACCATGTGGGGCACCCATAGTCTAAAGCGGCCTTTGGGACAGAAAGGTTGCTGGTTTGATTCCCGAACCAGCAGGAAAAAACGTGTGCCAGTGGAGGAGTGAGTAGTCCCTTCCCCTCCTCTATATAAATGGCTGAAGTTCCCTTGAGCAACACACCTATCCCCCAACTGTTCTCTAGGCGTCCCCAATGCGTGTGGCACCCATATGTGTGTGTGTGTGTGTGTGTGTGTGTGTGTGTGTGTGTGTGTGTGTGTGCACTGGATGGGTTACATGCAGAGGAAATAATTTCCCTTTCCCTTAAGGGATTAATACAAATTATCCAAATTAAAAAATGTTGCATTTTATAGGGGGGTTTTGTTTTTTTGTTTAGATTTGTTTTATTATCCCTATGCTTATATTATTTCAGAAAAAATAAAGGGAACAGGTCTTTATAGCTACTATAACATACAGTACATGATACCAAAAACTAAATGTGGAACATTAGTATTATACTATGAACAGTTAAAAAATATGATGTCATTCATTTTCTGAGCCGCTTAACCCTAATTAGGGTCGCGGGTAGGCTGGCGCCCATCTCAGCTCACGCTGGGCGAGGTCAAAGTACACCCTGGACAGCTCGCCAGGCCATTGCAGGGCAGAAACACGCCGATGGCTGTGCAGCCTACTCTTGTTGAACATCAGCAATGGTTCTTTTACATGAACCTCACACCAAAGACAGTGACAGACATGGCCCGCCTTTCATAACCCAGTTAGTTGCACTGGGGTGACTGACAATCTGATGAATGGGGCTTGAAACCCCAGCCTCGGGGTCAGTGAACCAGCACCTTATCACCTGGCCACCTGAAAATATGATGTGCTATTTGGTAAAAATAAAATGTATTATTGCTGAGGTGTAAATAGAAAGAGGGTGGCACACTGGTTAGCTCATCTACCTCACAGCCAGGAAGTTCTAGGTTCAGGTCCTGGGCCGGGGTGTTTCTGTGTGGAGTATGTATATTCCTCCTGTGCGCCCATAAGTTTCCACTGTGTACTCTGGTTTCCTCCCACAGTCCAAAGACATGCACATTAGATAATTGGCTGTATGAAATTACCTCGAGATGAACATGTGAATGGACTATGATGCATAATGCAAAGTGTTTTATAACTTTCATATTCATTACTTGTTTTATTTCATTAAATAGTCTCAGAAACTTATGGACTTTTTATGAAAAAAGGACAAGAATGCAGTAGAGGGATGTCCATGTGTGTATTTTCGGTACTCTGTGAAGTCTAAATATTATTTGTGGATGAAAGATACATAAAGTTGGGTGTAAATTCAACTTATTTCTTTAGGAATCAGACCAAAGACATGACCTTAAACTTGTACAAATCAGATGGAGTTTCAGCTTCTGGGCTAGAAACCACTGAATGCTCATTAGAATAATAACCACAAGGCATTCTGAGTTTGCAGAACCTTTGCACTGCAAGGAAGACTCGGGGTTTTGCTCTGAGTGAATATCTGATAGCCAATAAGTGAAATGTAAAGATAATACAAAAGTGCTCTGCCTTAGTATATACACACACACACCCACACACACAGAGATAGAGAGAGAGAGAGAGAGAGAGAGAGAGAGAGAGAGAGAGAGAAGAACCTATTCTTGAACTTGTCTCTTCAAGGTGGTTATGTGGCAATGTGTATGGTTGTGGCGCTATGTGGCACACATTTGTGAGCCACTCCACCGAAAGTAGACTCTTGGGTCCAAAAATGAAAAATGAGCTTTTTACACAGTCAGATAGAGGAGGCTCAAAGCTGCAAAATGCAGCAAAAAGTTTGTCAATACCTTGAAAACTGAGCGAGCTATGCCATTTCTTGTGTCAGCATTCAACTAAAAATTTCAAAAGATGTTTTAGAGAAAAATGAGCACAAAGATTGCACTTATTCCAACATCATTAGTCCTTAGCAACCAAACATTTTTATGCACTTCAACCATATAAACTTTTAGAAAACATGTCTAGGAAGAGTTTTAGGAAGAGATGATAAGAGAAATCATCCTCAATTTAATCTGACACGCCCTTTTTTAACCCATCAGTCACCTTGGTAACCCCCAAAAATTAACAAAAAAATGACTAATTTTTTTTTTCATTTCTGTTTATTCCAATAAGATCAGTATATATATTTTCAACCATTACATAAAGGTTCAAATGCCTTCAAGTGATACTGATTGAAAAAAAAAAAACAGACTTAGACTCAATCACACGGAAATTAAGAAACCTATGTATAAGAAAACCAGATAACAAAACTCTGATCTCTTTATACAAGTAAGCTTCATCAACTCTGCCCTCAGCATTATCATCTGCTCAGCAGATTATTATCCTACTCAGCAGATAAGATCACATCATCATCATCTTCACAAACACCACTCATCACACTTTTATTAACAGATGCTTCTTCTTCAACATCAAAAGCAAAATCGTCATCAACACTGCTGGCATCATCATCATCATCAGCTTGTTCATCTGTAAAAGGAATGAATCATTTAAGTATTTTTCAGGTCTTGACCAATTTTCGTACAAAACTAAACAACCCACGATCCAGCATGTCCAGTCCAGTCAAGATTACACACAAATCAAATGATCAAAAAAATTCCATAATCGAATTTGGCATGCAGAGAAAAATACTCACCGGCAAAATAATCTTCAAGAACGACAAGCATTCCGGCATCTTCAAAGCCTAATTCTCGTGTCAAATTTAGCATCTATACTAATGCTGCTAGACATCACAGATGACGTTTCACTCTCCTTTTCCAGAAATTATGTGTATTCACAATTTTCCCCAGTGCAGCTAACTGGGTTATCAAAGGCGGGCCATGTCTCTCACTGTCTATGGTGAGCGGCTGCTGACTTTCGTAAAGAGTAGGTTGCAAAGCCGTCAGCGTGTTTCTGTCCCTTGCTAATGGGTTGTGACAGGAAGGGCATCCGACATAAAAACCTCTGCCAAATCAAATGTACGAATCAGATGATTCGCTGTGGCGACTGCCGAGAAAGGGAAAAAGCCGAAAGGAAAAGAAGAAGCTGTGTATTCACAATCTTATAAATAAACTTAACAACTGTTATTGAACAGAAATACAGAGATATTCCACATGGAGTAAACTAGAGTCAGGAAGTAAACCGGAAGTTAATGTGTGGCGGGCACTGCACATGTGCAAGCCCGAGCTGACCAATCAGTGTACTCGTTTCAGATCTTCTTTAGCAACTAGCCTGCGTTGTTTATGAGCATATCGTCTTTGTAACCTTTATTTTATTCGCTAAAACGGTATTTTAATATCAAAACAGAATCCAAAATGGAGAGACTAGTTCACGTCCGTTCTTCTGATGTATGGATTATAGTGTCTTGTACCGAACTCGGTGAATAATTGCAAAGAAAACCAGTAAGTTTGTTACTGTTTTTATCTAGTTTCATGAGGGTACTCGTCAGAAAAATGGGGAAAAAAAAACATTTTCAATGCGTTTTAGTTGATTTCACGCGAGCAAGTGATAGTTGAATACTTGTTTTAATAGTTTATGCAAAAATCCGAATTTCGATAAAAAGTGGACCTTTTTACTTTTCTGGCCTTTATCTCAAAAGTGGTCTGTGCGGAAAGTATCTACTTTCAGTGGCGCGCATCACATTTTTAAAAATTCACTTTCTTGTGTAGGACCGCATGTTGGTATAGCACTAATGTCCGCCTCATAGCATGAAGGGCTTGGGTTTGAGTCCCAGACTTGGGCGTGTCTGTGTGAAGTTTGCATGTGCTCCCCTGGGTTTTGTCAGGATTCCCTCTGGGTGCCCCAGTTTCCTCCTACAATCCAAAGTCATGCACATTAGGCTCACTGGCTATTCTATATTGTCCTTTAGTAAAGTACTGAGTGTGAACAGTTGTATGTGTGTTGCCCTGTAATGGTCTATCGAGCTGTTCAGGGTGTACCCTTCGTTCACCCAGTGTCAGCTGAGATCCCTAGTAAGATTAAGCAATTTGGCGAATGACTGAGTGAATGAGACTTGTCTGTATTGTATCTTCTTTGATTCACCTCATTCATTCAGAGCATTGAGATACTGAGGGAGTGCTGACACAGTCAGGTGTGCTGGAATGCTGTTTTTATTGCTTTTTTCTGTTTTTTTTTTATACAGTTTTGTGGATCAGGCATGAGTCGGGGAAAACTTTGAAGATGGACATCTGCCATCATTTCCCCCTTATTCACATTTATGAAAAGTTAAAGCTACTCATATGGTGGACTATTCACTGAGCTGCCTTTAGCTTGGTGAAGTTAGCAGTGAAGTTGTCACATGAGGAGCAGCTATGTGTGTGTGTGTGTGTGTGTGTGTGTGTGTGTGTGTGTGTGTGTGTGTGGCTCTTGTACACATACACACTGAACTTTGCTCTATTGGGAAGAAATGCAGGGTGTTATCTGCCAAGCCAGAGGGCTGTGTGCAAAAGTAAAGGAGCAGTGGAAAGAGAGGAGTTCTGGCTTTGGCTTTAGCTCACAGTTTGGTTGGACGGGAAACATGGCGCCACTTGTTCAACCGACTTTTTCGATCTATGCTGTTTGTTTTTAAATTATTTGTCAGTTCTTTTTCTTTTTCTTGCTGAACTCTGTTCCTTGTGTGTTTGACTGACAGCTGTGTGAGCATGTCAGCATTACTTTTATGTAGGTTTCCATGTCATTCCTCTGCACACACTCAATCTAACAAACTCACTCTCACACACACACACACACACACACACACACACACACACACACACACACACACATACATATACATGCAGCGTATGTATTTTCTTTTTCGCTGTGCAAACCAACAGCTCGCACTCATGAGCACATTCACCTGCTTACTTTCTCATACACTCCCACATGGTTTTCACTTAGTTAACATTTCAGCACTAAGGGACATGATGGACATGAAAACAACAGTCCTCATGCAGGCTTTCAAAGACAATGAGAGCCCCAATCCCTCCTTCCTTCCCCTCTCACTCTCTCTCTGCAACCTCACCTCCCTTCCTGCAGACGAGCCCCTCTTACTGCCCCACCCCATCCCTTACTCCGTCTCTCCCTTTGTCTCCTGCTCATGGTTTTCTACTCTGCAGGAGAGATGGTAATCCTCCTCTGTACATGGTGCAATGCCCCATCCCACACACACACACACACACACACACACACACACACACAGACATAAAGATGTTGAGCCACATTAACTGGCACATCTGCTGCTTATTTGCAACACCAAAGCTGCTGACAGGTTGTTGTTGTTGTTATGGGTGTTGATCATGTGAGGTTTCAAATTGCTATTGTTTCAGTTTGTTTTTACTTGCAGAAGAAACAGAAACTGGATCGAGTGATTTACTAAATCAAACGACGGTTTAGTATTTGCATAATCATTTATCAATAAGGCTGTATTGACGTGATGATATGATATCAATATTGCAATAATTGCATTAAACCAAAATATCCTTCAGGTAATTCTGGCTGTCATCCAGCACTTCAAACCACAGACCAATTCTATACATTTTACATATTGCCCTCAATTATTTTTTCTAAAACATTAAAGGAATAAACCTTCTTCATCTGCCCCTCATGTGCAGTTTCCAGAACCAGTCATTGTCTTGTTTCTCTCTATTATGAGAAGAAAATTAAACTTTTTGCATGAAACTCGCACATATAATAGAAGTCTATGTCTTATAGGAGTCGTCAAAAAACCTTTTTGTTTGATGCATTTTTTTTTTTTACACCCGAGCCATAGTGGCTCATTGTGGCTCAGGTGCTTATCCTCGGTTTCCATAGCGTGAAGCACCTAGGAGTTCAACTCCTCCTGGATGGGACGCTAGTCCATCACAGGTTACCTTCCAGGATATGTTACTGGTACCCAGTTATACTGCTGGGTGAACAGAGGCACACTTGTGGTTAAGACCTTGCCCAGGGGTCTTAGCACAGTGGGGGGGGGGGGGGGGGGTCTAACTGGGATTTGAACACACAACCTCCCAATCATGAGTGCAGCACCCTAACCACTACACCACCGGCCCCACGTGCATATTTTTTGCAGGCAGCTTTCTTTATTTGAAAGTGTGTTTAAATGTAGCTGCATTTACGCAGATGCGTGACTTGTTTTTCTTCATAATCTTCTTGCCTCTTCACACCTCCAAAATTACCACTATGCAGCTCACAGCTAAGTTAGATATTCAATAACTCCTAGATTACCCCATTTAAAACAACCACTTGTCTTTAAGCTTCCAAACATTGATGAAAATAAAATGAATAACAAATAAATGAAGAGTCGATGCTGATGAAATATTTTGCTTCGGCGTGATAATATTATTAAACAGAAGGCTGCAGAATGTTAAAATAAAAAAGGAAAGGGAATTTAAGCAGTGTTTGAAGATTATTAAGATGACATAAAAAAAACAAAAAAAAAACCAAGTTGATTCACAGCAAAGATTCAAATAATCTTATATACCACTTGCCTAATATTTACCAGATATTCTACTAACTCCATTCTGAATAAGAATTTATGACCTGCTGGGGGCGTGTTGGTGGTGGTGGGGTTTTCATAAAATCTCATGATCAGTTCTACTCACAACAACTATGTTAAGTTAGCTTCTTTCCACAGTTCTCATTTTGGAATTTATTCAGCTCTCACCCTTATCCATAGCAACTTACATTTTTATTTCAGTTATACAACTGAGCAGCTGAGGGTGAAGGGCCTTGCAGAGGGGCCCAAAAGTGGCAACTTGGTAGTACCAGGGCTTGAACCGCCAAGTTACTCATCAGTTACACAGAACATCAACTGCTGAGCCACCACTCATCTCACCATCAGGTCATCATCAGTAATGTTGGCGGTTCAAGCCCCAGTACTCCCTGTGTGCAGGTTTCCGGGTACTCCAGTTTCTTCTCACAGTCCAAAGACATTAGGCTATCTGGCTGTTCCAAATTATCCCTAGGTGTGAGTGTGAGCGGTTCTGTGTGTCTATTGCCCTGTTGTGGTCTGGCAAGCTGTTGA
This sequence comes from Plotosus lineatus, assembly GCA_024760905.1. NCBI lineage: Eukaryota > Metazoa > Chordata > Actinopteri > Siluriformes > Plotosidae > Plotosus > Plotosus lineatus. The sequence goes on along the minus strand of CM045728.1, from coordinate 80,479,242 downwards.
AGGTGTAGTCTGCCTTCAAGTAATGTTGGCTGAGATAGGCTCCAGCTTCAAATGTGACCATCATAGGTGTATGCAGTTCCACCAATGAGTGAGTGAGTGTTCATGTCCACAGAGAAAACACATTTTTGTTGTTTCATTTTCTTATCACAGACAGCCCTTTCACTCCTCTTGCAATTTTAACTATGCCCTGAAGAACCACTTTGTGTCACACTTCATGTGTGAAGTATAAAACACTACCACCACTCACAAAATGCACCGGCAGTCTTGAGAGTGACCATCCTCCTGAGAGTTGAGATGGCAGGTTCTTTGTTTTAAGTCAATGTGGAGATTATGATCTTAGATCGACATCATAACTCCTCTTCCCCCAATTGGCTTCTTCTGGTTATGGGGCGAACATGTTTTATGAGGCACTTTCTATTCCCTACAGGGTCCTGAGGAGTGAATCTACCCCCCCCCCAATCAAACATGACTCTTTAGGGGTTAAGGGGAGGATGTGAGGGGATTTTATATCCAGTGTATGGAAATGAAAGCTCATGGGGTGCTGTAGATTAGGTAAAGGGTCCTGCTTATTCACAAGATAGATGAAGGGACATGGGAATTGTTGTACTTCCTTTCTTATTTAAGAAGAATTTAATGTGTTAAAATACCAGTACATGCTGACATCTATCACATGATTGGGAAAATGACTGCAGAAATCAAGTCAGGCAGGTATCAAGTGTCACCATATCAGCTTTATTATGCACTTGGCACTGATGTAGAAGCAGTAGTTGCTTTTGAACTTGTAATATCTTGCACAGCTTTGTCGTTTGTTCACTCCACAGTCTTATTTTTCCATGAAATGAGTTATGCCATGACCTGCTTAATCAAAGCTGCCTCTGTAGGGTGATGTACATCAAGTGAAAAACTGACAAGTGCATTGGCTGTAGTGCAATGTAATTTCAAGTCTGATATAAAAGTTATATGGGGCATAGCAGTGCTTAACTCACTCACTCATTTATTTGTTGAACTGTTTTATCCGATCCGGATCATGTGAAGGCTCCAGCCTATATTAGCCCTCACAGGTTACAACCTGAACAGCTCGGCAGACCATTGCATGGCAACACCTATACGCAAGCATTCACACTCACACCTTGGGGCAATTTGGCACATCCAATCAGCCCAGTGCTTCTCAAATAGTGGGGTATGATGCCAGGGTGGGTGCAGTGTGATGCCGAGTGGCCCACGTATGATCCTGGGGAACATGCTTTTCTGGAATTGTGTGCAAGAATTAAATGTAATTTAACTTCCACGCCACCTGTTGGTAGTGGCGCTCTCATTGTCACGCTATGGTGTAGCGGTTTTTCGCACGAGCAACGATATGAAACAACCCCTCAAGAAACAACACGGAGAAATTTCTAACAGTAACAAAGAGAAAGTTGGAGAGAGATGGTGATATTAAGACATAAGTAAGTGAAATGAGTTTAAATAAGGATGTATTTTTTAATTTCAGGCAAATTGGTACACTTTAAATCTTTTCTGTTCCAGATTAAAAAACAATGGGAGTGAAGTTTTTCTTTATTGTAAGTTGAACTATGCTTCTTTCTTTTTTATTTTTAATGTTAATAAAGATACAATGTTATGCAGGTGTGTACTAATAACAATTTTATAGACAAATAATACTATTTATAGTCACTCGCGGGACGGTGGGGGGGGCGTGAAATTTTTTTTTTCTTCCTGGGGGCACAGAAAAAACTGAGAAGCAGTGAATTATCCTAATGGGCAATGATGGTTTTGTGGATAAGGCCATGGGTTACAATCCGTAAGGTCAGCAGTTCAGTCCCTACTGTCACCACTGTTGGGCCCTTGAGCAAGACCCCTAACCCTCAGTTGATCAGTTGTATAAAAATTGATAACTGTAAGTCGATCTGGATAAGAGTGTCTGCCGAATACTGTAAATCTAAATGTTTTTTGGACTGTGGGAGGAAACTGGAAAACCTGGAGGGAACCCCTGCAAGCACAGGGACAACATGCAAACTATACACAAGTTATTATCTTCTGAACACTGAGATACGTCTGACAAGACAGTTAGAGAGGCTGATGACACTGCATTGAGAAAAACTGAAGTACTTCACAGGAAGACACCATTTAACTGACACTTAAATAGCCAACAGAGCATTGGTTTTGCGTAACAGGTAAGGAGAGGAGATTGTGAAATTAGTGTGACAACAAAAACAGATCTGCATCCAACAATTTAAACCTGTGTGATTTATAATATACAAAGAGTTAAACTTGGCCATTTCATTGGTTGTATTTCACCCCCCAACACAAACTTGAACGTGATATTGTAATTAATTTTAATAGTTTTATTCTAATAAATGTTTAGTAAATGTTATCATACCATTTTATTATTGTGATTATAATTATATTGTGGCCCTAGGTTGGCCTAGAGAGCTGTCGAGGTGTACCCTGCCCTCACCGGGAGTCGGCTGATATGGGTGCCAGCCTCCCCGTGACACTAATTAGGATTAAGCAGTTCAGAAAATGAATGGATGAATAGTTATATTATATAACAGCAGCTCTGACCGTACCCGTCAACTGTAATTCAAATCATAGGTTTATATGAATGTGTTAACTGCAATACTGAATTATTTATTTAGTTATAACTCATTCACCAGGACTTGCACAACTAATATACAGTAATCTATAGCTAAATTTTAACCTAGAGGGCAATTTTTACGTTTTTGTGTAATTTGACAAAGAGTGCATAGTAGCCAAGATTAGCGAAATAACCAGGAACTTATGATGCTTCTATTTTAGAAATGAACAATGTAAATAAAGTTATAATGTTTAGGAAATTGTAATTGTTGGAAAATATGCTGAGATACAAGAGGAACATGCTAACTACAGTATATGAGATTCATTGTGAAGGTGATCGAGATAATAAAACTTGATGTTAAATTTAGCCTCATGTTCCAACGTCATCACACATCCTCTCCTGGTTCTGGCTGCTTAGATGATTATTAATCAGCACCGATGCCATATTAGCATGTCTACCTCGGAGCACGAAGGTCCTGGCTTTGAGTTCTGGACTTGGTGTTTTGTTTGCAGTTTGCACATTCTTTCTGTGCTTGCATCAGTTTTCTCCCACAGTCCAAAGACATGCTCATTAGTATAGAATAATTGGCTGTTCCAAACTGCCACTAGGTTTTTTAACTATTTTTTTTTTTTATATTGATGTTATTATGGTATACTGTATTAATCCCACGAAGGAAATTTTGCACGTGGATGTGAGCATGAATCCCTGAGTGTGTGTGTGTGTGTGTGTGTGTGTGTGTGGGTGTGTGTGTGTGTGTTAATGTGTGTGTGTGTGTGTGTGTGTGTGTGTGTGTGTGTGTGTGTGTGTGTGTGTGTGTTATGGCCCCGTGATGGTGTGGCGAGATGTTCAGGGTGTACCGCGTTTCACCAACTATCGAATGAGATTTGCTACAGCCTCCATGACGCTTGTAGGATTAAGCAGCTTGGCAAATGAATAGTTCGTCAGTAGGTAATGTGTGGATCTGGTGGCTTGCAGCGTTGATTTATAATAATACTGCTGCAGTTGAGGTGGGTCGCAGTCTGGGTAATTTGTATATTCCCTGTTTCTTTTTTTAGTATCCATGCAAATGCTAGTAACATTTGAAACTCGAGTGACTGATCATAAGTTAGATATTTGATAACTGATATTGGCCAAGTAATTTAAATTATTAATAATTATTTTCAGGTATTGTTCTACAGTAAGAGCTGTAATAAATAATCAGCACTGGGAGATTGATATTACCTACTCCTATACAATGAACTTAATAAAGTTTACCTACAGAATGCCTGTTTACTGCTGTCACATTGTGACACCTCTCCAGTGTATGCCATATGTTTGTGTTTTTCACGTTTTATCTCCCTACAAGCCTTCATCTGTTCAGCACTTCAACACAGAGTGATCCTTGTCAGGAAGCCATATTGTCCCTGTTCCTTCTCGAGTATGACTTCACTGTGGGAAATGGGAGTAGGACTTTCTGTGTCGTGCCATATTAGAAATGTACTGTTGTTCCGTTTGCACTTAGCTTTCTCGCGTCAAAAAAAAAAAAAAAAAAAAAAAAAAAAGGATTGACACAATATGAGAATATGGGTTCCAAGAAAAAACAGCATTTGTTGTGGGTAGAGATATAAATAGAAGACACACAGTCAAAATAGAGCTGTGTTTTGTCTATAATGAAAATGTAAATACCGGAAATTAATGTTCAAGTGAAATTATTGGTTTGACTCAGCCCGAGTCTTCGACTGTAAGCCAGCTTTTAGCCACACAGTTTGTCTTTGATAGGGACTTTGCTCAGTGTGTTTTTTGACAAAGAGGCAGTCTTTGGCAAGTCGCCAGTACTTTAGACCACCAGCCAACCTCCAGTATTCACATGATGACCGATAATAACCTCAGATCAGGGCCAGGCTGCAGCCAGCAGATTAGCGTTAGGCGAGCAAAGAGAAAGCGCAATGCGAAGCCTCCAAGAGCAACAAACCACATGTGTTCATGTTTGAACATGCTGAACGAAGCCTACAGTAATGTAAGTTAATCAGTAATGAATGCATTTCTTTAACCAGACCCGATAAAGGCGACTGATATTCAGATCCTTTGGATTAATTATTGTCCCCATGGACCCATTTGCTAGTCCAGATTCAGGCTGGTTTGGAATAATGTTACCTCACTACTTATTAAGGAAGAATAGTGATGCCTTGATGTGGTTCCTTTATCGTAGTTATGATGTTATATGAGACTTTCGACATAAGTGCAGTGTCTTTCATCATCTAATGCACATATGGGTAAAGAGCACTAAGACATACGACAGAAATAGATTAAATTCTCACACTGGAAGCATAACGAATTATCTTATGGGAAGTGAAATTAGAGAGTGATCATCAGGTCTTCTCAGGAAGATTGAAGTTTGATGCTCAGAGACCGGAACAGCCAAGAACCATATTATGCATTGCTGTGTGGGAGGGGTGTGGACAGTCGTAACTTTTATATGGTAATATTTTGAAAGTGCATTGACATGTTTATGTTATCGAACGTCCAACAAAAATGTTGTGTGCATGCAACTTTGTTAATGCGCCACTTAATGCTGAAGGAACACTTTTCTTTTTCTGTTTTTTATAGAATGCAACACTAATGCATCAAGTGTGTGCTACAAATCAGCATCTATAATAACTGACGAGTCTTCAGGCTCGTTGTTGTTGCAGCTGGTGAAAAAAGACAGAACCATGTTCTATTACTTTTGCAATGGGGGAAAAAGTTGACCTGAGGAGCTGCAATGAAAATGCAATTCTCTGCAATTTCACAGCGGTCTGCACAGTAGGCTTGCAGCAAGTCACATTTGAGGGCAATTACATTAGCTTCCTCTTGTAGTAGTAACACAGATTGGCAGATTTCTACTGGAATGATGTGTTCCAACAATGAGTTGACTGAATGAATGAATGAATACTAACAAGTTACATTAGATGAGTTTCACAGATAAAACTCTGCAATGAGGAGTGTTTATTTACTTTTCATGTCTTGCTACACACACACACACACACACACGTATGTGTGTGTGCGTGTATGTGTATATATATATATATATATATATATATATATATATATATATATATATATATATATATATATATATATATATATATATATATATATATATATATATATATATGGCATAGTGGTTAGCACGTCTGCCTCACAGCAAGAAGGCCTGGGTTTGATTCCCGGCCTGGGCGTTTCTGTACGGAGTTTGCATGTTCTCCCTGTGCTCACGTGGGTTCCCTCTGGGTACTCCAGTTTCCTCCCACAGCCCAAAAACATGCACAGTAGGCTAATTGGCTGTTCTAAATTGCCCGTAGGTTTGCATCGTGCCGAAGGCAATGGCAAACCACTGCACTATCCTTACCAAGAAAACCTCCATTAAGATGATAATCAAGGTGTTATCCTTGATGACAGGCTGCCAAGAGTCAGCCTACGACTCGGAAGGTACCAGACGAGACCATATATATATATATATAGGATTTTCTGAGTAGATAATATATATATATATATATATATATATACACACACACACACTCACACATACATATTAGGGTCCCACAAAAAAAAAAATAAAGTTTCTGATTTTATTGTCCCACCCCCTAAGTGTGTTCATAATATGAAAAGAAAAACTGCCAAAGTTTAGATGTATTATAATAATTTTTACTTGTCGCTCAATTGTCCGAAAGTTATAAAATTATGTGTAATATTCCGGCGTCTGAAATGGTCATCTAATGTTAAATTTAACATAAAAATATAAAATCACAGAAATCACATGTTGATTCAAAGGAAGTTTGCTTCCAGAGATTGTTTCCAGATTTCCTCCAATCAGCCATATTCCATGCTCCTTTGGAAAATTACAACTGGAACAAGTCATCATTTCTGAAAACAACTGTGTACCACTAGTCCAATAGTATTTTTCTTCTAATTCTGCAATGATCAGATATATATATATATATATATATATATACTAGTCCTTCTAAAACAATGAGCATATTGTGATAAAGTTCATTATTTTCTGTAATGTACTGATAAGCACTAGACTTTCATATATTTTAGATTCATTACACACAACTGAAGTAGTTCAAGCCTTTTATTGTTTTAATATTGATGATTTTGGCAAAAAAGTAAAGAAAATCAAAAATCCCTATCTCAAAAAATTAGAATATTTCCTCCGACCAATAAAAAAGTGTTTTTAATACAAAAAAAGTCAACCTTCAAATAATTATGTTCAGTTATGCACTCAATACTTGGTCGGGAAAACTTTTGCAGAAATGACTGCTTCAATGTGGCGTGGCATGGAGGCAATCAGCCTGTGGCACTGCTGAGGTGTTACGGAGGCCCAGGATGCTTCTATAGCGGCCATAAGCTCATCCATAGTGTTGGGTCTGGTGTCTCTCAACTTTCTCTTCACAATATCCCACAGATTCTCTATGGGCTTCAGGTCAGGAGAGTTGGCAGGCCAATTGAGCACAGTAATACCCTGGTCAGTAAACCATTTACCAGTGGTTTTGGCACTGTGAGCAGGTGCCAGGTCGTGCTGAAAAATGAAAATCTTCATCTCCATAAAGCTTTTCAGCAGATGGAAGCATGAAGTGCTCCAAAATCTCCTGATAGCTAGCTGCATTGACCCTGCCCTTGATAAAACACAGTGGACCAACACCAGCAACTGACATGGCACCCCAGACCATCACTGACTGTGGGTACTTGACACTGGACTTCAGGCATTTTGGCATTTTCTTCTCCCCAGTCTTCCTCCAGACTCTGGCACCTTGATTTCCGTATGACATGCAAAATTTTCTTTCATTCGAAAAAAGTACTTTGGACCACTGAGCAACAGTCCAGTGCTGCTTCTCTGTAGCCCAGGTCAGGCGCTTCTGCCGCTGTTTCTGGTTCAAAAGTGGCTTGACCTGGGGAATGTGGCACCTGGAGCCCAGTCCACTGCTTCCACAGGTCCCCCCATGTCTGGAATTGGACCTTCTGCACAATCTTCCACAGGGTCCGATCGCCTCTTCTGGTTGTGCAGCATTGTCTGCCACACTTTTTCATTCCCTCTGGGAACAGCCTATTCGCTCAGCGATTTCTTTCGGTATTTTACCCTCTTGCTTGAGGGTGTCAATGATGGCCTTCTGGACAGCAGTCAGGTCGGCAGTCTTACCCATGATTGCGGTTTGGAGTAATGAACCAGGCTGGGAGTTTTTAAAAGCCTCAGGAATCTTTTGCAGGTGTTTAGAGTTAATTGGTTGATTCAGATGATTAGGTTAATAGTTCGTTTAGACTACCTTTTCATGATATGCTAATTTTTTGAGATCGGAATTTTGGGTTTTCATGAGCTGTATGCCAAAATCATCAGTATTAAAACAATAAAAGACCTGAAATATTTCAATTGGTGTGCAATGAATCTAAAATATATGAAAGTTTAATTTTTATCAGTACATTACAGAAAATAATGAACTTTGTCACAATATGCTAATTTTTTGAGAAGGACTATATATATATATATATATATATATATATATATATATATATATATATACAGTCGGCCCCCAATTTACTTAATCCGTTCCAGAGCCCTTTTCGTATTGCGGGGATTTTGTAAGTAGGGGTCGCATCTTACATGTTAAACGCCTAATTCGTTACAAGTCTCCAGTCCTTGGACTGGATAAACCCCATAAACCCTTTAAAAATGATAAAAAATACACCATTTTTGTATGAAATATGTGTTAAAAGTAAAATAAAATTATTTATTAGACCATTTAAACATTTTATTAACATATTTAACCATTTTATTAACATATTTATTAATCAAACCATTATTAAACATTTTTATTAACACACACACACACACACACACACACACACACACACACACACACCTCTCTCTCTCTCTCTCTCTCTCTCTGTTTTTCTCGCTGCTTGACCATTTTCACACTTACAATCACAATTACTGAATTAAAACAACTTAAAAAAACGAAACTAAAAACTAAAGCATTATTCCTTCTCTCTCTCTCTCTCTCTCTCTCTCTCTCTCTCTCTCTCGCTCTCGCTCTCTCTCTCTCTCTCTCTCTCTCGTTCGCTGCGGGCCAAGCCCACAAGACGTGAATTCAAAGCGCATTCCCTGCTTGACAAACTCAACTTTAATTTAATTCCTTGAGGGATCGGAATTCCAGATGAACTCAAATGCACCCACATTTATTAAACATTTACTGAATTAAAACAACTTAAAAAACTAAACTAAATACTAAAGAGTTATTCCCCCTCTCTCTCTCTCTCTCTGTCTCTCTCTGTCTCTCTCTCGTGCACGCGCTGCGGGCCACACCCACAAGACGTGCATTCAAAGCGCATTCCCTGTTTGACAAACAACTTTAATTTGATTCTTTGCGGGATCGGAATTCCAGATGAGCTCAAATGCGCCATTTATTAAACATTGACTGAATTCAAACAACTTAAAAAAAATAAACAAAAACTAAAGAGTCAAGCTTCCATCTGTCTCTATCTTGGCATGAAACCAAACTGTTGTTCACAAATGCTGACCTCTGCCCTTAATCTATCTTCCACTATTCTTTCCCATAGCTTCATCGTATGGCTCATCAACTTTATCCCTCTGTAGTTGCCGCAACTCTGCACGTCTCCCTTGTTCTTAAAAATGGGCACCAGCACACTTCTCCTCCACTCCTCCGGCATCTGCTCACTCTCTAGGACCTTGTTGAATGTTCTTGTCAGAAAATCTACTGCTACCTCTCCTAGACACTTTCATACCTCCACAGGTATGTCATCAGGACCAACTGCCTTTCCATTCTTCATCCTCTTCAATGCCCTTCTCACGTCACCCTTACTGATCTTTGCTACATCCTGCTCCTCAATGGTCATCTCTTCTACTCTTTTTTCTCTCTCATTTTCCTCATTCATCAGCTCTTCAAAGTACTCTTTCCATCTTCCCAGCACAATTCTGTCATCAGTCAATACATTTCCCTCTCTGTCCTTTATCAATCTAACTTGCTGCACGTCCTTCCCATCTCTATTTCTCTGCTGTGCCAATCTGTATAGATAATTTTCTCCCTCTTTACTGTCCAACCTATCATACAAGTCATCGTACGCCCTCTGTTTGGCCTTAGAAACTGCTACTTTCGCCTTACGCTGTGTCTCCCTGTACTCCTGTTTACTCTCTTCGGTCCTCTCTATGTCCCACTTTTTCTTAGCTAACCTCTTCCTTTGTACACACTCCTGCACTTCCTCATTCCACCACCAAGTCTCCTTATCTCCTTTCCTTCCAGAGGACACACCAAGTACTCTCCTACCTGTGTCCCTGATCACATTTGCTGTGGTTGTCCAGTCATTTGGAAGCACTTCCTGGCCACCCAAAGCCTGCTTCAACTCCTCTTTGAAGACAACACGACACTCTTCCTTTTTCAGCTTCCACCACTTTGTCTTCTGCTCTGCCTTTGCCTTCTTCACCTTCCTCACCATCAGCGTCATCCTGCATACCACCATCCTATGCTGTTTGGCAACACTCTCACCTGCTACTACTTTGCAGTCACTGACTTCCTTCAAATTACATCGCCTACACAAGATGTAGTCTACCTGTGTGCTCCTACCTCCGCTTTTATAAGTCACCCTATTCTCCTGTCTCTTCTGGAAGAAAGTATTCACCACAGCCATTTCCATCCTTTTTGCAAAATCTATCAACATCTGTCCTTCTGCGTTCCTGTCCTGGATACCAAACCTGCCCATCGCTTCCTCGTCCCCTCTGTTACCTGCACCAACATGTCCACTGAAGTCTGCACCAAAGACCACTCTTTCACCTCTGGGGGTACTCTGCATCACTTCATCTAACTCACTCCAGAATCTCTCCTTCTCTTCTAGATCACATCCTGCCTGTGGGGCATAAGCACTAACAACATTGAACATCACACCTTCAATTTCTAACTTGAGACTCATCACTCTGTCTGACACTCTTTTCACATCTAGAACATTCCTGACAAACTCCTCCTTCAAGATGACTCCTACTCCATTTTTCTTCCCATCCACACCATGATAAAACAGCTTAAACCCTGCTCCTAAGCTTTTAGCTTTGCTACCTTTCCACCTGGTCTCCTGAACACACAGTATGTCCACCTTCCTCCTCTTCATCATGTCAGCCAGCTCTCTACCTTTTCTTTGCATAGTCCCAACATTCAAAGTCCCCACTCTCAGTCCTAGACTCATGCCTTTCCTCTTCTCTCTCTGCCTACGGACATGCCTCCCACCTCTCCTTCTTCGACGTCTTCGACCAACAGTAGTCCAATTTCCATCAGCACCCTGTTGATTGACAGCACTGATGGCGGTCGTTGTTAACCCGGGCCTCGACCGATCCGGTATGGGGGTATTCTGATTTGCATCATAAAAGTTTGGCAGTGGTTTTACGTCGGATGCCCTTCCTGACACAACCCTCTGCATTTCTCCGGGCTTGGGACCGGCATGAGGGGGAGAGACACTGGTTAGTGCCCCCCCCCCACCTCATGGCTGCATTTGGGGGCCGACTGTGTATATATATATATATATATATATACACATCCATACATACATGCACATACACGCACACACACGCATATATATATATATATATATATATATATATATATATATATATATATATATATATATATATATATATACATCCAGTCGGACCCCTGCTTACAAAATTAATCCGTTCCAACGCCTTTTTCCTTTTTCGTAACGAGGAGGTTGCGTAAATCGAGGCGCATTTTACATGTAAAATGCCTGATTCGTTCCAAGGCTCCCAAGACTACCCCATAAACCCTTTAAAAATGATAAAAGTATCCCAATTTTGTATGAAATATGCATTAAATATGTGTTAAAAGTTTAACACATTTCGACATTTTATTAACATATTAAACCATTTTATTAACATATTTATTAATTAAACCATTATTAAACATTTTTATTAACACACACATACACACACAACACTGTCTCTCTCTCTCTCTCTCTCTCTCTCTCTCTCTCTCTCTGTGTGTCTGTCTCTCTCTCTCACACACACACACACACACACACATACACACACACAGAGAATACACTTACAGAATACACATGGCTCTGCCCACACACAAGACGCTGGAGCATTTTAAGACGGGGGAATTCAAAGCAAATTCCCTGCTTGACAGATTGGAGGTCCAAACTCAACTTTAACTTGATTAGCTGAGCTGCGTTTTTCTCACACTTGGCAGAGCGCACCACATTTATTAAACATTTACTGGATTAAACTGCAATGTGTTCTCTCGAAAGAGATTTAAGCCTCCTTTCATCTCTGACTGACTGTAGGCAGTCTCTCTCTCTCTCTCTCTCTCTCTCTCTCTCACACACACACACACACACAAAAAAAACTCTGTCTCTATGGTGTGTTTTGCTGAATGCAGTCTCCGCCCACACGCAACGCGCAGCTGCCGGAACAATTCTATTTAAATGTTTAAATGGACGGGATGTTTTATTTAAAGCGGAATTACAGTACCTGTTTGAAAGATCAGAGGTCCTCAATCAATATTAACTTGCTGCCTTGCGAGATCGGAGGTCTTGTTCCATGGACACTCTGTTTTCCTTCTGCTTCAATATCGTGCTGAAATAATCGCCTCCGTCACTGTATTTCCACTTTAAGGTCTTCAATATCGTCCCGATTGTAGAGGGGTTTCAGCGATAACAAAATATAACGCTGCAGTGATCTCAAAACAAGCCAACAGTCCTCTTCAACTCTCCTCACACGTGTGGCGGACAAAAGGTATGGGTACAGTAATGGGTACAGGTCAGCTTCCTCCTGGCCAATGGGAGGCCAGCGGGGCGGGAGGTTGGGTGACAGCCAATGAGAGAGCAACTTACGCATCGTGTGAAATTTTGATTGGCGCGTTTGAATTTTGAATGCCGCGTTTGACGCTTTTCGTAAGAGGGGGGTTGTTTTCGTATACAGAGGACGAAAACTTAGGAAAATGTTTTTCGTAACCCAGAGTTTTCATACCCAGGGTTTCGTAAGTAGTGGGCCGACTATATATATATCTTTTCCTTTCGGCTTTTCCCTTCAGGGATCGCCACAGCGAATCATCTGCCTCCATTTCACTCTATTCTCTGCATCTTACACCTCTTACACCAACTGCCTTCATGTCCTCTTTCACCACGTCCATGAATCGTCTCTTTGGTCTCCCTCTAGGCCTTCTGCCTGGGAGCGCCAACCTCAGCATCCTACTACCAATATACTCACTATCCCACCTCTGTGCATGTCCAAACCATCTCAATCTCGCCTCTCTGACTTTGTCTCCAAAACCTCTTACATGTGCTGTCCCTCTGATGTGCTCATTCCTGATCCTATCCATCCTCGTTACCATTCTTGCCGATACCTTCCTATCACACATCACACCGGACACTTTTCTCCAACCATTCCAACCTGCCTGCACACTCTTCTTCACCTTTTTTCCACACTCTCCATTGCTCTGGATTGTTGAGCCTAAGTACTTAAAATCCTCCACCTTCCTTATCTCTGCTCGCTGTAACCTCACTGTTCCTGTTGGGTCCTTGTCATTCATACACATGTGTTCTGTCTTACTGAGGCTCACCTTCATCCCCCTCCTTTCCAGGGCATACCTCCACCTCTCTAGATTTTCCTGCACTTGTTTTCTGCTCTCACTGCAGATCACAATGTCATCTGCAAACATCATAGTCCATGGATATTCTTGTCTAACCTCGTCTGTCAGCCTGTCCATCACCATAGCAAACAAAAAGAGGCTCAGAGCTGATTCTTGATGCAGTCCTACTCCATCTTGAACTCTTCTGTCACACCGACAGCACACCTCACCACTGTCTTACATCTCTTATACATGTCCTGCACCACTCTAACATACTTCTCTGCCACTCCAGACTTTCTCATGCAATACCACAGTTCCTCTCTCTGCACCCTGTCATATGCTTTCTCTAGATCCACAAAGGCACAATGCAGCTCCTTCAAACCTTCTTTGTACTTCTCTATCAACATCCTCAAGGCAAACACTGCATCTGTGGTGCTCTTTCTTGGCATGAAACCAAACTGTTGTTCACAAATGCTGACCTCTGCCCTTAGTCTAGCTTTCACTATTCTTTCCCATAACTTCATTGTATGGCTCATCAACTTTATCCCTCTGTAGTTGCCACAACTCTGCACATCTCCCTTGTTCTTAAAAATGGGCACCAGCACACTTCTCCTCCATTCCTCAGGCATCCGCTCACTCTCTAAGACCTTGTTGAATGTTCTTGTCAGGAAATCTACTGCTACCTCTCCTAGACACTTCCATACCTCCACCGGTATGTCATCAGGACCAACTGCCTTTCCATTCTTCGTCCTCTTCAATGCCCTCCTCACTTCACTTACTAATCCTTGCTACTTCCTGGTCCTCAACAGTCACCTCTTCTACTCTTTTTTCTCTCTCATTTTCCTCATTCATCAGCTCTTCAAAGTACTCTTTCCATCTTCCCAGCACACTTCTGTCATCAGTCAATACATTTCCCTCTCTGTCCTTTATCACTCTAACTTGCTGCACGTCCTTCCCATCTCTATTTCTCTGCTGTGCCAACCTGTATACATCATTTTCTCCCTTTTTACTTTCCAACCGAGCATACAAGTCATCATACACCCTCTGTTACTCTCTTCAGTCCTCTCTATGTCCCACTTCTTCTTCGCTAACCTCTTCCTTTGTACACACTCCTGCACGTCCTCATTCCACCACCAAGTCTCCTTATCTCCTCTCCTTCCAGATGACACACCAAGTATTCTAATACCTGTCTGCCTGATCACATTAGCTGTAGTTGTCCAGTCATCTTGAAGCAATTCCTGACCACCCAAAGCCATTTTCAGCTTCTTGAAAACAACACGACCCTCTTTCTTTTTCAGCTTCCACCACTTTGTCTTCTGCTCTGCCTTTGCCTTCTTCGCCTTCCTCACCGTCAGGGTTATCCTGCACACCACCATCCTATGCTGTTTGGCAACACTCTCACCCGCTACTACTTTGCAGTCACTGACTTCCTTCAAATTACATCGCCTGCACAAGATGTAGTCTACCTGTGTGCTCCTACCTCCACTTTTATAAGTCACCCTATGCTCCTGTTTTGTCTGGAAGAAAGTATTTACCACAGCCATTTCCATCCTTTTTGTAAAATCTACCAACATCTGTCCTTCTGCGTTCCTGTCCTGGATACCAAACCTGCCCATCACATATATATATATAGACACAATAGCTAACTGCAACACTGAACAGATACTAGCTTTTTATGTATTTTTATTAATTGGCAAGATAAGTGTTATTCTGTCATTTAAATAAGACAATATAAGTATATAAGTTAAATAACATCACTTAGTCACTTACCGTATCATCACTCAATCAGTGGTATGCTATGTGTCTAATGAATAAATTCTGTATTAAACAGTGATGTGTTTACGCTGTCACAGTGGTTGTTTTGTTAAATGATGACTAGTGACAAAACAGATAATACAGTGTTAACACGCAGGCAATGACCGACCGCTGAATACATGGAGTTACTCTGAAAATATTCCAGCCAATTGAGCTACTAGTAAATATGTATATATTTCTCTGAAACTGTGTCGTGAATATGCTTGATAAAAGTAACAAAACTAGGGGGTGGGACCTGAATTTTTTTTTTTTTTTTGCCACACACACACACACACACACACACATTTATCTGTGTGTGTGTGTGTGTGTGTGTGTGTGTGTGTGTGTGTGTGTGTGTGTGTGTATGTATATATGAAATGCATATATTGTATGTGTGTGTATGTCAGAGCCTTTGACCTGCTGCAAGGAAGCACTTTGTTCGTCTTGCACAAGGTTTCTCAAAATTGACTTGCTTGTCAACATATATGTATGTTGTCTAAAAAATAATAAAACATGGAATTATTGCATATCAAGCTTTTCTCCTTTGACATTCTGTTGTCTATTTAAACACCCCGTGACTTGTCCTCACATGCCAGAAATAGAGTATATGGAGTAATCCGTACTGACTACACTTTTTGTAGAGTTTTATTTTTATTTTTTTCTTCAGGAACTATCTGATCATTTATGTTGGTGATGAGGGTTATACTGACCATACGAAGAGAAGTGGGTAAATAACATATGACTTTCAAAATGCATCAGCATTTATGTATAAACATTTTCTTTTTAATGCCAAATCCTGCTATGTGTGTCACAACAATGTGGGATGAGTTGACTTGAGTTTATGTTCATGTTTATATATGAATGATGTACCAACACTGAGATCATGAACAGGTGAATAAACTGAATCATCATTAGGATCATGATAGACAGTTTTACCAAATTATGCTGTTCTGATCATAATTGATTTCGTTTCGCTAAAACTGGTTAGCAGTTGAGCTGCACAGGGGTGTCATGGTTAGCACATGAGCATCACAGCAAGAAGGTTTTGAGAAATGGGTGTTTCCGAGTGGAGTTTGCATGTTCTCCTCGTTCTTGAGTTTCTTCCGGGTACTAAGGTTTCCTCCCACCGTCCAAAGACATACACAATCGGCTAATTGGATATTCCAAATTGCCCCTTAGTACGAGTGTAAATGGTTGTGTGAGTGTTGGGCCTGTGATAGTCTGGTGAGCTGTTCAGTGTGTACCTCACCTTTGCACAGTTTTGGCTGAGATAGGCTTCGCGTGGCTCTAATAGGATTAAGTGGTTCAGCAAATGAGAGGTGATGAGAAGGTGGCTAGTAGTTTTATTTCTTGTAGGAATGTCAGTAAAAGTCTAATTATTTTAGCACCGTGGATGGCAAGGGTGTTATTGTTTTAAGTTTGCATGTTCTCCCTGTGCTTCAGTTACCTCGCACAGTCCAAAGACACGTACATTTCACTGATTGAATATTCTCGGTTGCCCTTATGTGCGAGTGTGTGGCTGGGTCTGGATTGGCACTGCTACGGTTTGGTGAACCGTTAAGCACGTACCCCGCCATCACCTGAGAACATACAGTAATACTGGATAAAATGATTCAGAAAAATAAATCTAATGAATAAGTCATAGCATGTTACATGTAACATGTAAATTCAGCTTTTGAATAATCTTTGTCCTCAATAGTTTAATAATAATTTTGTGTTCGACCAATAAAAACATCCAAATTTACTAGTAATTTGAGTAATATTGCGTTTAATACTTGTACATTTTCTTATGCACCGCCCCATGTTTTACAGGTAGACAAATCGCAGCATGCATTCTCATTAAACCAAAACCACAAAATGTTTTATCGCGCTTATTTGAAAGATACACACGCTCGTCCTCACACTAACATTTATTAAAAGTCAAGGTGTCAAGGGCTTCGCCACATGCACAAGCTTCTTTAAACAGTTTTCACTAATGCTGCAGTCCAAGATAAGGATTGAGTAATAAATCAAAATAACCGAAGCATTACAAATATTAAAGACGTTGTGCAGGATCTGATGTATTTCCATGACCCTGTATTGTAGGTGAATTTTGCATTACAACAGATGCACTACTGTATCAGTTTGCTGTTTGTATGTGTGCTTTGTTATCTATAGTTGTAAGAATATTGTGATACCCGAGATGGTATCGTTTTATGTTATAAGTCAGGACCGTATGGCAGGAGATAAAATGTGTCTCATTATTCAGGAGGAAATGAGCTTCATAGCTCACTGCCTGTAAGAAACCATAGTTGGCCGCCTACTTTCTGTTTTCTCCCTCGCTCTGTACGCTGAACAGATGTAGTCAGAGTTTTAGGGGAATTCCCATATGCTTGTGGAGCTGCTAGCAAAAAAAGACATTCTTGATATGATTTTAATCAAATTCTGAGTTAAACTTCATTTTTAAAAATGAATGTGCTTTTCATTAGGTAATTCACACTGCATTTTCACAAGCTGTGAATTATGTGAGGGTGAAATTCCATCACAGGAGCTGAAGAACTACCAGAATAATACAGAAGTTGAAACGGAGCTACTAAAAGAGGAGGTGGATCTTGGTTTATAAAAAGTTTTGACATTGCCAAAGTTCGCTCAGGCCTAATCTAAGTTGATGAATCTTATTCTTGTGCTTTTTTATGTTCTTGTGCAATGTCTGTAGCATTGCTCTAACTGTAACCACGTTAAAGAGGCAACAGGTGATGAATTAATGACCCTGTATAGAGGACAGAAGTGAAATGCAGAGGAGTGAATATGTAACTCAATCAGTTGTTGTGGTTATTTCTCCCAAGTGAGTGTTGAATTTGAAACTCGAGTCATGTCTCTGGCTCGATGGCACTGAGCGACTGCACTCCTCAAACAGTCCCTTGGAGACAAAGGACCAGATGTAGGCAGCGCAAAAGGAGAGGATTGCATTTCCACAGCCGCCAAAACACCCATTTGTCTTGTGAGTTTGGATGGTATGGAAAGTTGACTCATTTATCCAGAGACTTGCGGCAGATGTCAGCAGTCTGCCTGATTGGCTAGTTGCCATCTCACCCATTTCCCCATTTCCCCTCACATTAAAACCCACCAAGAAAATCTCACGTCACATCCATTCCTGGTTAGGATATTTTCATTTACACTAAAACTCACCCACACTCAGCTGTCCTGCTTAGCCTCCATCCAGAACACGCCTACGCTAAGTCTTCTTGGAGCTTTGTCCTTTTCGCACCACACCAAAACCTTTCCATACATAGCCTCATATTTAACCCTCACGCCAAAAACCCACCCACACTTGGCCTTTTATTTTACCCCACAACACTAACAAGCTCACACTTATTCTCTTATATTACCCAGTGTCAAAAGCCCACTAAACATAATTTATGTATCCATCCAAACAGCGCTCTTTAGGCCCTAGGAAGGTCAAAAATACAGTTTGGGATGGACTGCGTCCGTGTGAAGGTTGGCAGGCAATTTGTCGAAGACAGAATGGCCAGATACCCACAGACACTTGCACTATTCACCCCACTTCACTTTATTCACTTTGCTTCACTTCTACTAACCCCCTTAATTCTATTAAGTCACTGGAAGGCTGAAGCCTATCTCAGCCAACACTGGGGGAAAAGGTAACACACAACCATTCACACCTAGGGACAATTTGGAAAGCCATGCAGAGATAAATCGATAGTGGCAGTGTGGAAAGGTTTTGGTATTTAATAAATGGACAGAACACAAGTGGGTTTTTGAAGTGGGGTAAGAGTGGCATGATGGTGTAGTGGTTTGCACATTTGCCTTCGTAGGAAGGTCCTGGGGTCGAGTCCTGGGCTCGGGCATTTCTGTGTGGAGTTTGCATCTCCTTCCTGTGCTTGTGTGAGTTTGCTCCAGGTACTGTGGTTTTCTTCTTCAGTCCAAAGACATGCACATTAGGCTAATTAGCGGTTGCAAACTGCCCCGAGGTGTGAATATGAGAATGAGAACTTGTGTGTTGGCCTGCAGTGGTCTGTCGAGCTGTTCAAGGTGCACACTGCCTTTGCCTAGTGTCAGTTGAGATAGACTTCGATTAGGTTCTAATTCTTACTTTTCAACAAAACATAATACAACCTTAACACATTTAAAACATTGGGCATTTTTGGACACTGACCATTTTCATGCAAATGATTTTATTTTCTGAAATCATAATACTGTACTGATAATAATGTTTCACCTCAAAGCCATCCATATTCAGTGAAATACAGAGTATAGAACATTGTAAACTGATCATTTGTTAGTTTCCCAAAGTGGGTGTTGTGTTTGAAAATGGAGCCATGTCCTTTTCTCAGTGACACTGAAGGTTCAAAGACACCCTAACAGACAAAGAGGCAAATCTGTGTAAAGGCAGTGCACATTACCCCTGACATCACCCATCAACCCCCACCCTCCATACCCCAACCCCCATCCCTTTCTTCAATGATGCATCTATGCCAAGCCTGTTATAAATAAGGGAAGCCACTGGGTGGGATCACAGTGCAGGCACAAGTCCTCAGGAGACTTTTATTTTTAGGTCTGCCCCCTTCCTATTAGTTTATTAGAGGAAAGAGAGCAATATTTATATGCGTGAACATCATGGTGTAATAAGAGTCTGAATGAGAACAGATGAGTGTCACACAGTATAACATTTCAGCTCACTAAGTATGTCCTATGACAGAATTCTTGACTGTCATGGTCTCTGAGTACAGAATTAGACAACACACACACACATTAGAGATTAAGTTTATTTCTCACTGTCTGTCTTCCTTTCGGCTTTTTCCCTTTTACTCGGGAGTCGCCACAGCGAATCATCTGATTCGCACGTTTGATTTGGCAGAGGTTTGCCCTTCCTGGCACAACCCTTTTAGCAAGGGACAGAAACACGCTGACGACTTTGCAGCTACTCTTTACGAAAGTCAGCAATGGTTCCTTTACATGCCTCTCACCATAGACAGTGAGAGACATGGCCCGCCTTTGATAACCCAGTTAGCCGCACTGGGGGGGACGGTGACAACCTTGTGGAGAGTGGGACTCGAACCTCCAACCTTTGGATCAGTGATCCAGCACCCTATACTACTAGACCACCGCCGCCCCCATTAAGTTTATTTCTCACTATAATAATCTCTAATCTAGGGCAGTGGTGGCCTGGTAGTAAGGTGCTGGATCACTGTTCCTAAGGTTGAAGGTTCAAGCCCCACTCTCGATGGGTTGTCACTGCTGTCCCTCCAGTGCATCTAACTGGGTTATCGAAGACAGGCCATGTCTCTCACTGTCTGTGTTGTGAGGCATGTAAAAGAACCATTGCTGACTTTCGACAAGAGTATACACATAGCCGTCAGCATGTTTCTGCCCTGTGCTGGCCTGGCGAGCTGTCTAGGGTGTACTGTACCCTCGCCTGGAGTTGGCTGGGATGGGCACCAGCCTCCCCACGACCCTAATCAGGATTAAGTGGTTACAGAAAATGAATGAATGAATCTCTAATCTAACACAATCAACAGGGTATTTTTCCCCACTGTCAAATCTGTTACGTACACTTACTGTTACTCGCTATATATCGTAATTAGTGTTTGATGACTAAAGGCCTGTGCTGTTTGTATGGCTTGATAAAACCACTAATAATGTGATTTGAGGCTTTAAATCGCAGTTGTCCAGAACAGCAATACATCAGCTCGTAATTACACTTAATCTAATGTGTTTGTTTGAAATGTGTAATATTTCAGTGGCATGTGGGTATTAGTGGGTTAATTGGACGCTGTTCAGGGACGTCTCTGCGGCATTATCACAGGGATCCGTCATGCAGAAATGCTCTGCTCTGTTTGCTGTGCTTGTCCAAGGTGACCAGGAAGTAATCGGAGGAATGGGGGGTCTTCGAAAAGGAGAGCTGCCAGTGCTGATTTATTCCACAGCTCTAATAATGTTGATTCCTTCACACCAGTGGCGTTGATTATTGAGGTTGTGAAATTTGTCAGTCCGGGCCTGTGGTCTCTTTGACTCTGTCATTTGGGATTTAGGATTGGGATTTTCTTTGTGTGCACTCGGCTCAGGTGTTCTCGTGAGGGAGGTGAAGCAATTGATTACATTCTTCACACATCACCGCGTTCCATACGCCATCCTTTGGTATTGAATTACACACTGTTCTCTATCATCCTCCAACTGAGACAACTGATATAGGTCCTCGTTCTTTGTAATACATGTACAGCAGTGTGATGTCTGAACTGGACTTATAAATGGTTTACCTCAAGAAGTTATCATAATAATGAATGGTTATATAATGTTGCATTGCTCTGTTCATCTTTTGAATAATAACCATTCAGAAAAGGAGCTACATAGAGTCTGTGAAGTGGTGTGATATGTCATAATGGATGCCACCCCATCCCCTTTTTTTAACAGGAAGTCAGACGAGGAGGTAGACATGGACAAAGTGACGGCAGCTATGGTGCTGACGAGTCTGTCCACAAGTCCTCTAGTGCGCAGTCCTCCAGTTAAAGTCATCGGTAAGTGTGCAGTGTTGCTTTAAATTCTGCTCATCGGCTCAGGCTTTTTTCATAGAGCAGCTACAGAGATAACAGCTCCGTGCGGTTTTTGCTCGGCTGTTTCCTGTTTTTTTATTCCTACATAGCCTTGATGCTGAACTAAAGTTGACCTCTCTGCATGACTTAGCTGCTACCTCAACCTTTTGCTCTGTTGTTAATATTTACTGTTGAGATACTGTACTGTTAACTTCCTAAACATCTTAGATTTTGCTATTAATAAAAATAAATCTATTTTATATGCCATAAAAAAGTAACATATTACATAGCAGACCACTCTTCTGGGACCTGCAAAGACAGAAGCAAATGTAGGCCCATGTTTGCAGAAAAGCTCAGACAATTTATTCAAGATGCAGGATGTACCACCGGATGTTTTATACTGTACTACTATATGCATACACACATATACAGGGATCCCTCAGTACTTCGCACTTCAATTAATGCGGCTTCAGTGCATCTTGGTTTTAAAATAATAAAAAACAAATAAATAAATAAATATTCATCGAATTAAAAAATAAGGAAATTAAGGAAGAATAGGTGGAAAAGTTAAGGGAAATGTCACAAAAACAAGGCCAATTATGCAAAAAAAAAAAAAAAAAAAAAAACCTAAACCAACACAAAACAAAAAACAACCTAAAATCTCCCATCAAAACTGGATACTGTACATTGTTGCATCTGTAGTGCATGCATCTGCGCAGCCATGCCCCCCTATGCTGGAGCCTAGTATTAAGTGTACCTCAGGATAATGTTTAATCATATTTCATACTTATATTTATGATCGATCTTTCTGTAGTTTTATTCCATTTCTATTTCTACTTGTTCTTCAATTTCATTTCACTTTCACTTTCACTTTCGACCTTAGACTGCTTTGTTGGTATCTGGTGTTTTCCATGCTTTATTATCTCTCGGATTGCAACAAAACTAGCATCAGTAGTGGAGTTTGGAGATGCAATCCTGAACTATATTTTTGCGCTCCTCTAATTTCTCCAGTAGTACTGCAATCGCACTTTTTCTCTCAATTCCAACTGGGTGGTCGGCTGCAAATTTAGCAAGCCTTCCCTCGAAATGTCTTTCCAAATTACTCTTTTTGTTATTTGACAGCTTCTCATTACAAAGCAAACACGCAGGCAATCCTTCCACATTGGCAATGAAAGCAAATGATTTGGTCCATTCTTCCTTGAATTCTCTGTTCCCATCAGCTATTTTTCTTTTTTATCCTTTGGGATCCATGACCATGACACACACCCCGGTTTGTTTACAACAGCGAGCAGCCTGGCAAAGCGTTGCTGACAGAAATGTTGCAATGTAGGCGTAATATTTTTTTCTACAATTTTTTTAAAACATTGGAACACATTAAGAATGTTTGTCAGGCTTGTCCTCTTACAGAAACCACATTAAAACAAACAAAAAAAAAATACCCCTTCACCAGCTTTTTTATTTTTCATACATTTTTTAAAAAGTTCCTGTGAGCCACTAGAGTGGCGCTAAAGAGCCGCATTCGGCTCTAAAGCCGCGGGTTGCTGACCCCTGCTCTAGATCTAGAGACTCAATCTAGTTCTTGCTTCCATCTTTTTGTTTGCATTGTTATTCTTTGTTCACTGAGTTTTTAATTTGATCAGCAGAATAATAAATAAAGAGTTGTATATGACAAAGAATTGGTTTACATGTATGTTTCTTATTCAGTCATAATATCTATTGTACACCAAACATATAGACAGGTGAACAAGTAAATGAAAAAAAAAAACAGATTATAACATAATTTATCATTCCAGAAAAAGTGGGGTCCAGTAAAATTTTTAGGGGTCCTGCAGATTTTTTCTTCTGCCTGCCCCCCCTGTCCGGTGGAAAATTTTCTTAATTTCGTTCCCTGATATATATATATATATATATATATATATATATATATATATATATCTTCCTGCAGAGGGGCTGAATGGCTCATGGAAGGATGGTGGCTTTACACCGTCCAGCTACAGTAGCAGCGGCTTCTGGAGCTGGAGCGCTCCCAGTGACCAGTCCAACCCCTCCACTCCATCTCCACCACTCTCGGCGGACAGTTGCAGACCATTCCGCATATCCAGCATCAGTGGGCCTCAGGACGATACTCTGGACGAGCAGGACAATAGCAGTGTGCTGTTTGATGAGCCCATCCCCCGTAAGCGCAAGGTCAGCTAACATCTCCTCATGTACTTTAATGTTTTCTCATAACACGCTATGACTGGTTTACTATTCGCTACTGCACCCTCAGAGTGTTAAAGGAGGAACAAAACTCAAATTTTATTTTCTATAGTAGCATGTCCTGAAATGGTTTCATTCCTCTTGTTCTACAGCAGTTTAGCAGTGCATGTTTTATCAGCTTGTAGATTTATATATTTAGTGTTAGAGAAGACGTGTGAGGCAATTTAATTGTTGTTATTGCTTGATGGTGTCTTCATAATTTACAGCTATTAAGTTTTTTAACACTTTCTTTTAAAGTTAAAAAGACAGACAGGCTATGTGATATCTATCCATCTGAACTTAAAGGAACAGCTTGTGAATAGCTCAAACTTTATATTCCTCCCTTATCTGTTGAATCAATAACTTTCCTCATAAAAAATCACTGTGTTAATAATTATGAAATATCGGGAAAGGTGTGATCTGATTGCTTTGCTTTCAATATACAGTGATACCTCAGCTCACGAACATAATTGGTTCCCAGAAAGTGTGTGTAAGGCGAAAAGTTCGTCTTCCGAACATTTATTTCCCATAAGAAACCATTAAAATGAGAATAATCCGTTCCCAGGTCCCCATAAAACATAATTTTCTACTAAATAAGCCTTAAAACTACACAAAAATATACCTTATTTTATGTATAATAAATGTGCTATTGTATTGTAATTAAAGAAATAAACTGTACTGTATAATAAAGTCGTTTTATTTACCTTTGTGATGGTAGTTGATGGCTTGATGGAATGGAGTGGGAGGAGGAGGGAGGGAGGGACTTACTGTTTGGAAGGAGAGTTTGGAAACGCCTACTGTTTGGAAACACCCTTAGCCACACACGCACCCTTAATAGCTTCCTTGTTCTTAAGGATGGTGGTAGACTTAGCGTACTGGTACTGGGACGCTGAGTCACACAAACGCACACCTCGTTCGTGTTTTTCAATGATCTCCGCCTGTGGTGGGGTCTTTTTCGGTCCCATAATAGCAAAAGTCCACTCAATATGGTCCAAAATGTCTATCAAACACAAACCACTTCCGCATTCAAAGAAAGGGGTGTGACGAACTGTGACGCCTTGAGCGTGCGTCAGCTTCTCGTGGCCGCCACCGTGGCGCTGTTCGACCGCGTGGTTTGATTCGTCCGCCGAAAACTAGTTCGTCAGCAGAGACAATATGCTCGCAAATTTAATGTTCTTGAGGCGAAAAGTTCATGAGCTTAAGCGTTCGTCAGCGGAGGTTTTACTGTATACATTTTTTACCCCGCAAACTGGATATAATATTCAAATCGTTTAAAACAGTAAATAAAAAATGAATAAAAATTATGTTTTTATTTGCATTTCTTATGTTTTGATATATGTTATACTAAAACCTTTCACCTCAAGAGACATCGTGGATGTTGCTGAAAAGAAAATTCCCTTCTATATTCTGTCTGGGGGACCATTCAGTGACATCCAACTCACTTTTGATGCCCAGTTATTCGTTATACTTTGTAATCATATTATTGTAACCTGTTTATTAAAAGAATTATGTGGAATATGGAAAGAACGTGATATATATTTTATTGTGAATTATCCGTTACTATAGAAACAGAAAGATGGCCTTCTAGATGCTTCAGTTAGAGCTGCTGTTATAGAGACCAATCAGAACTGTGCATTCAGCAGTGCTGGCATAACACGTTATCGTCTGAAAGAGAGACACTTATCTATTGTAATGGAGTTTGTTTTTGTGGTGTGTGTGTGTGTGTGTGTGTGTGTGTGTGTGTGTGTGTGTGTGTGTATGTGTGCGCAGCATGTATAATAAGCTCAACATCCTCAGTGTTGTGCAGTAAATGTGAGAGCTACATCTCCGTGTTTAAGCCCATGCTAATAGTGGGTGAGCATAACGCCACATCCTGTCTTTGCTGCAGTTTTCTTAAATGTGTAAAGTTCAACTTGACTTAAGTGCAGCGCTTTGAGATACAGTGTGAAACGACAGTCTGCACACCACACATACAGAGATGTGTCCTCCGATAGATAGTGAGAAAGTCATTCACTCTCATCATCTTTATCTCCTTGTTCTGCACACTAACTGAACACTCCCAGGAATAAATGCCTCCTTTATCTGCACTATTGTCCTACTGTCACAGGATTCTAGGAAAGCATCAGTACTGGTTGTTGTCATATCCATGCTGTCATTGTCCTCTAATAACCCGGTCAGCTGTCCTGCTTATTTACACAGGAACCATGCCTACAAGTACCTGCTTTAAAATGAACGATTTTAATATGGTTCCACATAAACAAAGACAGCATTTAATGTTTAGCTGGATCAACAACTCCAGCAAGGCCATTGGTTTTTAAAGCAGGAACTGGGTACTCCTAGGATTTCCTGCTACATAGCCATAAGGTCTACTATACCCCCAATTTTTGTTAGTGGAAGAAATTACAACCCATCATTATTAAGATTTATTATTGAGTTATTATAGTTATTGGACTTGTTCTCAGCTAGAGCTGTAATACCCTTCAGTGCTGCACATTTTGGCTTATTATACTGACTTGACATGTATTACACTAATTTGACTTATTATACTGATATTTAACAGATTTGATTCGACTCATTGTATTGGTCTAACTCATATTATAATGAATTATGTTGAATTGACTTGGAAAATACTGATTTAACTCATGATACTGATGATACATATTTAACTTGTATTATTCTGATATTATACTGATTTGAGTCACGTTGATTATAATGATACGTATATGATTTGATGAAGAAAGAAGGTCCTGGGGTCAAGCCCTGTGCTTGGCATGGGTGTTTCTTTGAGGAGTTGGTGTGCTCTCCCCGAGTGTGTGGATACTTTGGTTCCCTCACACAGTCCAAAGACATCAACGTTAGGCTAACTGGCTGGTCTAAATTGTCCCTAGGTGTGAATGTTAATGGTTTTGTGTGTGAGTGTCTGTTGGTCCTGCAATGGACTGGCAAGGTGTTCGTGGTGTACCCCACCTTTGCCCATAGGTGGCTGAGCATGCCCATCAGTTCATGCCTTTACCGTTATATATTGCTGCTAAGTATACATACACTAGTAAGAAAAATGTGCGAGGGTACAAGAGTTAGGAAACATTGACAACTCACCATCGGTGGAACTTGGGAGCAGAATTATAACAGACCACATAATTTGTGTATATCCTGCGTCTCTATTTTGGTGTAATGAATGTTTCCTTATTAAATAAAGTTCATGGTGGATAGACGGTGTGTGTGATTAGAATGAACCTCTATGACATTTACCATATAAAACAGTAAAACTCTGTTTTGCGTAGTTCAGCAGTCGAGACAAAAAATTTTGTGAGATTTTCATGTGAAACATTTCCATACTTCAGGAGCTGTCAAATATGCAAATTATGTTTACACTGCAAAAAACAAACAAACAACCAAAAAAGAAAAACGGTTGATAGTGTTTTATTTTAGTGGATTATTATTATTATTATTATTGTTATTGTTGTTGTTGTTGTTGTTATTATCATTATTATTATTATTATTATTATTATTATTATTATTATTATTATAATTATTATTATTATTATTGTTGTTGTTTTTATTATTATTATTATTATTTCGCTACATGATGGCATAGTGGTTGGATCGTTTGCCTAGCAGCAGGAAGGTTCTGGGTTCACATAGTGGGCCTTGGTCTTTTTGTGGACTTTGCATGCTATCCCAGAGCTTGTGTGGGTTTCTGCGAGTTTCCTCTCACAGTCCAAAGACATGCATATTCAGCTATTCAGCGGTTGCAAATTCACTTTGAGCATGAATAGTTGTGTGAGTCGCCCTGTGATGGTCTGATGAGATGTTAGCGGGTGTACGTCTTCTCCCAGTCGTAGGATTAATCGGTTCAGTGAACAAGTGCGTGAGAGATTGTATTATTATTATTTATTCATTCATTCAATCATTCATTTTCTGAACCATTTAATCCTAATTGGGGTCAAGGGGAGGCTGGCACCCATCTCAGCTGACTCTGGACGAGGGCAGAGTTCACCATGGACAGCTCGCCAGGCCACCACAGGGCGGAAACACACTGACAGCTATGCAGCCTACTGTTTACAAAAGTCAGCAATGGTTCTTTTACAGTCTCTCACCATAGACAGTGAGCGACATGGCCGGCCTTTGATAACCTAGTTAGCTGCACTGGGAGGACAGTGACCACCCGTTGAGAGTGGGGGCTTGAACCCCCAACCTTGGGATCAGTGACCCAGCAGTTTTACCAGCAGGCCACCACTGTCCATTATTACTATAATTATTATGTAAATTATTTAAAGAGATTAATGCTTTAGAGATGACAGACTATATGTTTAGGAAAAAATCCAAGTGAATATGTTTAGAATTAAACCTTAATAATCTTTTCATTAAACAGGAAGTCACCTGTATTCATGATGTTTTTGCTATATGATATTTTGCAGTCTATTATGATGAATGAATGTGTTCTTTCAGGTTTTTGCTAGTTAATTAAATGCCGGCTGCTGGAAGTGGGATTTGCTTTGTAATTGTTCATGCTCTCAGAGGACAGGATCTGCTTTTTCTTACCAAACTAAAACAAAGACCTCCTTATGGAAATAAAATTAGTGCCTTGGCACAGTAAACACTTATCCCCATTATAATAACATGCAGCCAGGTGGAGAAAAGCATTATAGTATGGAATTTAATTAGACAGGGTATGGTTGTTGGCCAATAGTCAACAGCAGTGGTACCATTAACACCACCAGTATTTTTATTAATTAAAGAAGGATGCATAATGCATGTTATCCATTTGCAGTTTAAATTGTAAACATCGTTTTGGTTTTGTAGAAAATAAAATTAGAAAATGAGTCACCTTCTCACCAATCAGAATACAGGGAGATGCACCAGCAAGTGAACATCCCATATCACTATATAAATGCTGAATTTTTTCTTCCAATAATTCTAAATGTCGACAGATGTGTATAACATCCCACCAATATACAGCATGTCTATGTAAATCAGTGCTTCTCAATTATTTTCTATGGCGCCCCCTCTAGGAGGAAAAAAAAACATTTCCACACCCCACACCCCCCGCCCCGCGAACTACAATAAATAGTATTATTTGTCTATAAATTTGTTATTAGTACACCTCTGCATAACATTGTATCTTTATTAACATTAAAAACAAAAAGAAAGATATAGCTCAACTTACGATACAGAAAAAACTTTAGTCACATTGTTTTTTTAATCTGTAATACAAAAAGATTTGAAGTGCACCAATGTGCCTGAAATAAAAAAATACATCCTTATTTGTACTCATTCAACTTATTTATGTCTTGTTTTTTGAGGGGTTGTTTACTGCACTTCATATAGTTTGCTTTTGCGAAAAACCGCTACACCATAGCTTGACAATGAGAGCGCCACTGCCAACTACTGGAGTGGAGGTGCAATTACACTTAATTCTCGTACACTATTCCAGAAAAGCATGTTCCCCAGGGCTCATACACGCTCCCCCTGGCATCACACCGCGCCCCACTATTTGAGAAGTACTGATGTATATATACTTTAACACACATAAATTGCTAACAAATGGGTTTAGAGATTTAGTGTGTGTGTGTGTGTGTGTATGTGTGTGTGTGTGTGTGTGTGTGTGTGTGTGTGTGTGTGTGTGTGTGTGTGTGTGTGTGTGTGTGTGTGTGTGTCTGTGTGTGTGTGTGTAGCCCATTCTGCTATTTATGCATGATGGATAATGAATTACTAGGTTGTAAAGTGTTTCTTTTTCTTCAGGCTTTTGTGTCTTTGTTAATCCTAGCATGCAAAGAGAAAGCAGGGTGGATTAGTGCTGTCACTGTGTCACTTTGCACTTGTATTTTGAACAGAACTCCATGAAGGTGATGTTCAAGTGTCTGTGGAAGAATTGTGGCAAGGTGTTGAGTTCTGCAGCAGGGATCCAGAGACACATTCGCACCGTTCACCTCGGGTAAGAATACTCTGATCTAATCGTGCTGTTAGCATATTTCTATTAGAGCTCTGTTTGAGACGAATGGACTTCTGTTAGGTGAAAAGAAAGCCAGAGATCGCAAGTTCAAATCCGGTTTAATGCCACAGCCGTCTGTGGCCGGGAGTCCACAGGAGTTCTGACGGGAGTAATAATAATAATACAATATGCGTGCGCGTGCGCGTGCGTGCGTAGGCCTCCGTCAGTCCCGAAGGACTATGGCTGCGCTCTGGCCAGTATCCTGACTGGTGACACTCCCCAGTGCACAGAGCCTGGGTAGGGAGTAATGAGGGACAGGCTGTTACCCAAGCAGCAAGTCCCCCCCTGTCTCGGCGCCACCGGAAGGATCCAATGGAAAGGCAAGTGCCGATACGACTGGGTTCCAGTGCCGCTGCAGGAGAGAAACTACGGTCAATTTAGAACGGCCAATTAACCTACAGTGCACATCTTTGGATTATGGGGAAACCGGAGCACCGGAGGAAACCCGCACAAGCACGGGGAGAACATGCAAACTCCACACAGAAACGCCCAGGCCGGGAATCGAACCCGGGCCTTCTTGCTGTGAGGCGGACGTGCTAACCACTACACCACCGTGCCGCCATTAATACAATATAATAATGTAATAATATAACAACTTTATACAATATAATAATGAAATATCCAAATTAAAATTAATTGCTTATTATTCAGCTTTTGCCCTCTCAGGGCAGGAATTAACTTGCTTTCAGAATCTATTTCCAAAGGATAAAGTACAATGAAAAGCTTAGATTAGTGCAGAGAAGCGAGGCAGCTGGATACGCACTAAAGGATCTGGAGCATGTGTTTCATTTTCACTTGGGAACTATTACATCCTTAAAAATGACATGTTGCACAATATAAGTCATCAACAAGCTGTATCTGGGTGTAACAGGCATTTAAAGCTAGAGACTAATACAAGCTGCAAGTAATATCTACATAGGTGAATACTCAGCTGTGTAATGCATCCTTTAAATAATTAATAGAAAGTTAATCATCTTGCCTGCAAACTCAGCTGGCTGTGCACATACAGCAAGCGCTCACAACTTTGTTGTCCTTCGAAGCAATGAAGCATGCTGAAGAGGTTTCAGATGCTGCTCAGACTGCTCCAACATCAGGCACATCATATTTCTCACTTTCCTGCTGAGAAGGTCATTGTACGCAGCAAAACTATAATGTGCTTACTTGCTTACTGAACTTTCAAGGGTCTGTCTGGTGTTAATGCAGTTACTTAGTCAGATTAGTCAGAACGTTAACGAAGAATACGGGCAAGGACAGAGCCTTCTTTTCGTACTTTGCTGTTATCATCATTCATTTTCTGTAACCGCTTCATCCTAATTAGGGTCGCAGGGAGGCTGGTGCCCAGCCCAGCCAACTCAGGGCGAGGGCAGAGTACACCCTGGACAGCTCACCAGGCCATCGCAGGGCGGAAACACGCTGACGGCTTTGCAGCCTACTCTTGTCGAAAGTCAGCAATGGTTCTTTTACATGCCTCACACCATAGACAGTGAGAGACATGGCGGCCTTTGATAACCCAGTTAGCTGCACTAAGGGGGACAGTGACAACCTTGTGGAGAGTGGGACTCGAACCCCCAACCTTTGGATCAGCGATCCGGCGCCTTATACCACTAGACCACCACTGCCCGGCCACTTTGCTGTTATGACATCTGTATTTTTTTTTTTTACATTTTCAGAAAGCTTGTGGGTGTACAGTATAATAATATTGGAGCAGTACCACCAACAACCATGGGGGCACTGTAGCCAATAGTTTACAGCAGAGTCACGAAGAAGAGATAATAACGGAAATATGTGCAGTATTATGAATACAAAAATGTAATAATACTGGAACTTTCTGAAGAGAGGTTGGGTACGTTTTTATGAAGCTATAACCATCTTTATGGTGCTACTCTGCTCAGCCACAGAAATACATTTTGTTTTGGCGACAGGACACTTGAGAGGCAATTTGACGTGAGTAAAAATATTTAGATAATAAAGCCAGAGAAGAGTACAGTATGAGTCTTCATTTCTATTTCCATAACTTAATAAGTGACTATCATGTAACTCTGTATTATACTATATCTATTGACTTAAATAAGCACTTTTTCAATGTAACTTTTTTGTGTAATTGTAAAAACCCCATTAGAAATTAGTTTTACCAAACTTTATGGGCTGTCCTTGATTTCAACTACAATTATCCAGGGAAGTTTTATTTTATTTATTGTATTTGTTATTCTACATTTGTATAACTAGTTGTTACCAAATCTTTATTTAATATATTATCTATACTCGTTCTTATCTAGTCTTATTTTATTTTTATATACTTTATATTTTATTTTGTTTTTCTATACTTGAATACCTCATTTTATATCAGTAATGCAAATAATTTATCAGTTTACTTTATTTATTAGTAATACTATATTGGTGTAAGCTTTGTACAAATAATTTTTGCTCTTTATGCCATTTAAAAACCCAAAATATTAAACTATTGTATGGTATAAATTATTATTGACTGATATATTGCACTATATGTATGAGTATTATTTGTGAATGTTGAAATCAAATAAAATCGATCAGTCAATTGGACAACACCATAAGAAAAATAGTGGTCCACGCAAGGCTGATTTTTTTCACTTCCACAACAAGTTTGTGAGCAGGCAGAGCAACAGAATTCTCCATCAACATCTTGAAAAGCATTTACTGGCTTCACAGCCCATCACCGCTGCCTGCCACACTATTTCCATGCTTCGGGCAGTTGTGGCCTGGTGGTAAAAGGTGATGAATCGCCGATCCTGGGGTTGGAGGTTCAAGCCCCACTCTCCACGCGTTGTCACTCCCCCGCCTGCAGTGCAGCTAACTGTGTTATCAAAGGCCGGCCATGTCTCTCACTGTCTATGGTGTGAGGCATGTAAAAGAACCATTGCTGACTTTCGTCAAGAGTAGCTGCAAAGCCGTCAGTGTGTATCTGCCCTGTGATGGCCGGTGAGCTGTCCAGGAGGGATTCTGCCCTCGTTAAGAGAGAGCGGATACATGCAAGGGCCAGTGATGCTCGAAGCATGTCAACACACCAGTAACAAGTATTTCCATGCTTTCTTCTTTAATAGCAAAGTACAGTACATTATTATGATCTCGTTCCTCGTCATCTCTGAACTGCCCCCTTGTGGATATATTGCTTAATATTGATACACACATAAATGAGGTACAGAATAATGGTCAAAAGTTTCAGTGGCAGTAAATGCCTTCCCAAAGTTGGTGCCACAAAGGTAAAAGCACACAATTGTGTAAAATGTCTTCATCTGCTCTTGGTTTACAATTTCCCTTTACCAGAACTAAGAGACTCAAACCGGTTCTAGCAGATCCTCTGGCTATGTGGCATTGGTTTCAATCTCTGGTCTCCGCTTTGAAAATCTGGCCTTGAGGGCACTGTCTAGCCAAGGTTGGAGTGTTAGTACGTGAGTCACTTGCACGGAGCACTGACCTCAACCCTACTGATCACATTTGGGATGACCTAGAATGCAAACTGCCCCAGATGTCCCCTGCCTAACATCAGTGTCTGGCCTTAGTAATGCACTTTTAGATGAATGATCACAAATCCCTACAGTCACACTCCAAAATCTAGTGGACACCCTTCCTCAAAGAGAGAAATTTACTATAACAACAGAGGAATGGAACCTGGAATCCAAAAATCAAGAAACACATATGAGTGTTGTGGTCATGTGTTCGTAAACCTTTTTCCATGTAGTGTATGTGGACGGTGTTGATTTAAATATTTAAAATGGATACGTTTATTTTCGTAGGTAAATGGGGGTACAGTAGGCCCCCGTTTTTTGCAATGGTTCTGTTCCGGCCCTTCCTGTGGATCAAGAAAATCCAAGAATTATTGACGCGGATTTAAAACCCAATGTATGATATTACATGCGCTAAAATATGCTTCTTAAAAACATGCTATAGACAGTCTTATAGACAGGCGGCACGGTGGCGAAGTGGTTATCACGTCCGCTTCACAGCAAGAAGGCCTGGGTTCGATTCCCAGCCTGGGCGTTTCTGTGTGGAGTTTGCATGTTCTCCCTGTGCCTGTGTGGGTTTCCTCCGGGTGCTCCAGTTTCCTCCCACAATCCAAAGACATGCACCGTAGGTTAATTGGCTGTTCTAAATTGCCCGTAGGTTTGCATCGTGCAGAAGGCAATGGCAAACCACTGCACTAATCCTGCCAAGAAAACCTCCATGAAGTTGATAACCAGGGCATAAACCTTCATGTCGGGTCGCCAATGGTCGTCCTATGACTCAGGCACTACATAGATAGATAAGACTGTAGTAATGATTAAGTAAAAACTTTTTAATTTTGCACTGTGATAATATTTATTAATGAATAAAGCGCTTAGGCTCCTTACCAGAAGCTAGAGAAGATGCAGGGTGTCTGAGTGGCATCATAGAGCTGAAATAATAATTAAAAACACACTAAAAAAACGTGAATTCACAATTCAAGCAATCATGTTGATAACTTATGCGTGAAGGGGGAAAAAAGAGGTGTATATATCATCTGCAACTAATCTGCAGGAGGGAGAAACAAAAGCTCTCAGCCACTGGCTAAATTTGAATCGCGTACCAGTTACTTCCGGGTTTGTCGCCAATCCACGAGTATGCAGGGACGCGAGCACTGAACTGCGAATGGTCAAGGGCCTACTGTATATAGGGTTCTTCGGTGCTTCGGGGAAAAACAATATTGTTGTCACGTTATTGCTCAAAGTACAGTCATACCTCAGATAAGGAATTTAATCCGTTCCAAGGGCAATCTCATAAGCCAAAAAGTTCATTAGATGAAACAATTATTCCCATAAGAAATAACAGAAAACCAATTAATCCGTTCCAACCCGCTCCCAAACTCATATAACCTGCCACAACATGTATATTTCACCCAATATATTAGTGATAAACATGGAAAGACAACAGGGCAGTGGTGGTCTAGTGGTATAGGGCGCTGGATCGCTGATCCTAAGGTTGGGGGTTCAAGTCCCCCTCTCCACAAGGTTGTCACTGTCCCTCCCAGTGCGGCTAACTGGGTTATCAAAGGCGGGCCATGTCTCTCACTGTCTATGGTGAGAGGCATGTAAAAGAACCATTGCTGACTTTTGTAAAGAGTAGGCTGCAAAGTCGTCAGCGTGTTTCTGTCCCTTGCTAAAAGGGTTGTGACATTAAGGGCATCCGACGTAAAAACCTCTGCCAAATCAAACATGCGAATCAGTTGATTCGCTGTGGCGACTCCCGGGAAAAAGCCGAAAGAAAGACAGACATGGAAAGACAATAAATATTTCATAATAATAATACATGTACATTAACATTATAATAATTAATAATAAATAATAATAAAACAAGAATAAACAATAAGTCAACTAACCCTTCCACTGCAGTGAAGATGTCACATGGGCAGGCACGAGGTGGTGCGTAACAGAGGAAGAGGAGAATTTTGTGCATGTGCATGCTATGAATCTTAGTGGGGCTGGGGGTGTAGTGGTTAGGGTGCTGCACTCATGATCGGGAGGTTATGTGTTCAAATCCCAGTTAGACTCTCACTGTGCTAAGACCCTTGGGCAAGGTCTTAACCACAAGTGTGCCTCTGTTCACCCAGCAGTATAAATGGGTACCAGTAAAAATATACTGGGAACGTAACCTGCGATGGATTAGGGTCCCATTTAGGAGGAGTTGTACTCCTAGTTGTTTCATGCTATGGAAACCGGGGATAAGCACCGGTCTGATAAGCCACTAGAGCTCGGGTGTAAAAAGAAAAAAAAAAGCATGCTATGAATGCCAGCGAGGAAGGGTTCATGGCGAGCTCCTACAAGGCCAGAGCTTCTCAAATAGTGGGGCGTGCCCCCTTTGGGGGGGGCGGTGTGATGCCAGGGGGGCACATATGACCCTGGGGAACATGCTTTTTTGTCATACTGTACTAGAATTAAATGTAATTGTGCATCCACTACAGTAGTTGGCAATGGCACTCTCATTGTCGCGCTATGGTGTAGGCAAAAAGTACCAAGCAAATGATATGAAGGGCAGTAAACACTATTTATAGTCGAGGTGGGGGGTGTGGGGGGTGAAATATATTTTTTCTTCCTAAAGGGGGCATCACAGAAAATAATTGAGAAGCACTGTGACAAGGCATTCTCAGAGCGCGGAGGAATACACGTGGAAGAATACGAGGCTAATCGACCCAGAAAAGCCATTTCAAGGAGAGCTCATAAAGTGAAATTTTGCTCGTTGGATAGAGCAGAATTTTGGAGGGTTTGAAACTCGTATCATGGAAAAATCGTTATAAGGGACACTTGTTAGACGAGGTACCACTGTATTCTTCTTTAATGGAAATTAACTAAAAAGCATGATTGTGATTCTTCTACATCAGTACTTTATACACAGAAATGGGTGCATTATAGTAGTATTAGTGCTATTATTTGATGACCCACAATTATTTGGTGTTCATTTATGTATTATTCATTACTTATAGTGTTAAGTTATACATGTGTGTACTGTGTATTCTTGTCTGCTTTTTTTGGAGACTCAAGAGATCTGGTCATGCAAATTTTACAGCATTGCATTTGAAAATGCTGGAAATACTTTCACCGCTTTCAAAGCACATGCAAGGTAACATTATTGTGTATCTTAGTCAATTGTGGGCAGACTGTGATGCAGTGCTAAGAACGTCTGCTTCACAGTATGAAGGTGCTGAGCTTGATTCCCGAGCTCGGCTAAGGTGTTTCTGTGTGGACTTTGCATTTTCTCCCTGTGCTTTCATAGGTTTCCTCTCACATCCCTAAGACATGCATATTAGGCTAACTCACTGCTCCAAATTGCCCCTAGGTTGGAGTGTGAGTATAACTGGTTTTGTGTGTGTGTGTGTGTGTGTGTGTGTGTGTGTGTGTGTGTGTGTGTGAGTGTGTTGAGTGTGTGTGTGTGTGTGTGTGTGTGTGTGTGTGTGTGTGTGTGTGTGTGTGTGTGGGGTGATGCAATGGTCTGGCGAGCTGTTCAATGCAGTTTTATTCGTATAGTGCACTTAAATGAACATTGTGCAAAGCAGCTTTACATAGTATCTGTGAAAGAATTTAACCATTCCTCTACAGCACCTTCACATTCCCAATCTTACATTGATGGTGGCAAGGAAAAACCCCTTCAGTCAACATGAGGAAGTAACCTTGAGAGGAACCAGACTCAAAAGGGAAACTCATCTTCATTTGGGTGAAACCAGAGAAAATACAAACCATGTAACACACACTTCACTGAAGTTTAACGTGAGGTCCTGTTGATTATCTTACAGCTTTAGGGTTGTTCAGGTTAGACCCTGCTTTTTCCCACTGTTGGCAGAGATAGACTCTCGGCCCCATAATCAAAGTAGGATAAAGCGGATAAGCAAATAAGTGCATAATGAGATTTGAGTATAAAGGCAATATCTAAATACGATTCAATAGCAGAGTAGAAAAACAGCATCGTCCAGCTGCAAACAGATGTACTAATGTAACATGCATGATTTACAAAAAAAAAGAATTTGCACATTATTTTTAGCTCAGTGTGGCAAAATACAGTAGACTAATTGCAGAAGAATTGTGATCTTTGTGGAGCTTAGGTAAAAGAGGTGTCAGGATAGTCTGAGCACTGTCCAATTCTGCCTCAACACACACAGTGAGGATTATTACATAATTGCAGAAAGGTTTCATGACTTATTTACAGGTACCCTTTAAATCAAATCCAGGCTCCAGTAACTTATGGTAGGTAAATAAAAGGTAAAGTCTGTTGGGTTTTTACACCTGAGCCTAGTGGCTCATCAGGCTGGTGCTTATCCCTGGTTTCCATAGTGTGAAGTGACCAGGAATTCAACTCCTCCTGGATGGGTCACTAGTCCATCACAGGTTACCTTCCCAGTATATTTTACTGGTACCCATTTATACTGCTGGGTGAACA
The DNA here is from genome assembly GCA_024760905.1 of Plotosus lineatus. Classification (NCBI taxonomy): domain Eukaryota; kingdom Metazoa; phylum Chordata; class Actinopteri; order Siluriformes; family Plotosidae; genus Plotosus; species Plotosus lineatus. The sequence goes on along the minus strand of CM045728.1, from coordinate 80,441,589 downwards.
GAGGCACACTTGTGGTTGAGACCTTGCCCAGGGGTCTTAGCACAGTGAGGGTCTCGGTGGGATTTGAACTCACAACCTCCCGATCATGAGCGCATCACCCTAACCACTACGCCACCGGCCCCCCAGTAACTTATATAGTAAGTTGCCGATTTACTTATCTGTTAATTTATTTAGTTTTTTCCTATGCACAAAAATCCAACTTTTCTAGTTTTGTCCTAAACTGAACACACTTCTGTTATATGGTCATGTGACTGTTATGTGATGGAGCTGGAAGTGGCAGAGATGGCTATGCTGCAATATTCCCTGGAGGTGACAAGAATGGGCAGAATTAGAAACAAATTCATTAGCATGACAACACAGGTAGGAGTATCTGGAGATAAAGTAAGAGAGGCCAGATTGAAATTTTTTAGGTATGTGCAGACGAGGAATGATGGGTATATTGGTAGAAGAAGTTGAGGATGGCACTGCCTATTAGGCGCAGAAGAGGAATAGGAGATTTAAGGATGTGGTGATGGAAGATATTGCAGGTGATTGGTGAGATGGAGAGGGGTGTAGAGGACAGAGATGATGGAAAAGGATGATCTGCTGTGGTAAACCTGAACACAAGCAGATGAAAGAAGAAGGAGAAGAAGGTCATGTGACTGTGAAAAAAACAGACAGGGATGAATTTTCTGAAAGCGTCAAAACACACACCAGAAAAATGTTCAACAGTTTAGCAAGTAACACATTAAACACTCTGAGTAAAGCCCAAATCATTGTTTCTGTCATCCAGTGATGGCATTGTCATTTGGGGTAAAAACAGAGAAGATTAGTAAACCAGTATTATCTATGAAACAGGTTATAAAAAGTTAAAAGGTTTCAGCTCTGTGATTAGCTATTCAGTCACCAGTTATTAACCTGAGTAAATCTTCCTTGTGGTGAATGACTTGTGCAAATAGTTTTTTATACCCACTGATGTCTATATTATTTAAGAAATGTATATGCCCTAAGCAAATAGGGTTGCTCAGAAGCATAAGCCTACTAGCATGGGTGCAAGTCTCATACACAGAGATGAATTAACTATCGGCGCAATCTACCATGCATACTCAGTTAAGCAAAGAGAGTTGTAAAATGAATGAAAACCCGAATCCAGAAAAGAAAGAGAACTCTCCGTTCTGCTGGTGATTCACATCAGTGCAGGCTGAGTACTAAACGAGTATTCAACAGCGCCCTTACTCACTTGAAAGATCGGAAGTCCGTATAACCCACGCTTTGTCTCAAGCACAAGCAAGTAAACTACTTTCGGTGTTGAGCACCTCACATATTGTAAGCGTTGATTGGCTGTTTTAAGCTTCATGTAAAATGACTTGGCTCAGCTTCATGTAAAGTGACCATCCGTCGACCATCGGAACCATTTACAAGCAGAAAGATCGCATCATAGAGAATGTTAATGGTTATATTTGATACTGTAATTGATATTTGATTAGTGAATTTGATTAAAATTTATCTATTTGAAATTATTTTGCTTGAATTTAATTTATTTGAAATTAATGTTGATATTATTTGATCTTCTTATTATTCTTGTCCTTTTGGCTTTTCCCTTCAGGGGTCGCCACAGCGAATCATCTGCCTCCATCTCACCCTATCCTCTGCATCTTTTTCTCTTACACCAACTGCCTTCATGTTCTTCTTCACCACATCCATGAATCGTCTCTTTGGTTTTGATATTATTTGATATATTTGATATTATTTTATAATGTTATGTTAATAATAATTGATTTAGGGGTGTTTTATGAGATACGGTAATGGTATTTATGCATTATAGTAAAGTATGAACGTCATACATCACTGGAATATACAGTAACAGCTTACGTTTATTTTCAACTTGCGTTCGGCCGTCCGTAACCAAACAAAAACGTAAGTCGAGGAGCGTCTGTATGTGGTATGTATATGGTCTAACACAGGGGTCGGCAACCTTTGCCATTCAAAGACCAATTTGCACCCGTTTTCTACAGTACCTACCTCACCATCACTCCCTACATGGATCTTCTTTTTCTTTATTCGTTATATTAATGTTGTTTTGTCATAGTTTTAATTTACAAAAATGACTACAAAACAGAAAAGTATATGAAAACTTATTTTAAGAAGGAGTCTGAGAACCCCCCCCTTGCCAAGAGCACAAGGGTTTGGAAATACTGTGGTATGCTCCCTCCACCAATACAGCAAATTGAAAACACTGAGACTTTTAATGTAGCTGATTAATATAACTATAGCCATGTCCACAAGAACACACACAAATTCACCCTGCCCGCAACCAAATAAATATCCTCCCAAACCCGTGACTGTTAATTTTCATCTATGTAATTTTCAACCCATTTTTGCAAGGTTACCCGCTGGGTACCTGTGGTTACCCGACCGTTGCAGCACTCTGCCTAAGGCAGATTCTACAGTCATTCAGGTGAAATGGTTTAACTCACTCCCCTGGTAGCCCGGAGTGCTTCCATTGTGAGTAAATAAGCAGCATTTTCTTTTTGAAGTTATTTTTGGTGATGCAGTGGTTTTTGTATATGAGGCATGTTTGCACCCGTTGGCCACCGTAAAATAGCCACGGAGCCGCATCAGAAAAGTGAAAGAGCCACATGCGGCTCCGGAGCCGTCCGCTAGGGCTAGCAGTTTTGGAAAATTAGTGGATGGTGAGTGAGAGTATTATTGGTTGGCAAGTGATGTGCCATCTTGAGCCACCAGAAAAGCTTCAGATAAACCACTGATTCGAACGTTACCATTGATATTACAAGTCTGTGGATGTGTTATGGACTGAGGAACACCATTCTTCCCAAACCACAGTACAGTACTTCTTTCATGTGCTGTTTTGGTGATAGTGGTTACTTAAAATGACATATGATTCAAAAATATTCTGTAAGTGCTCACTTAGGTTAAGATCTGGTGACTCTAAAGGCCACAGCACAGGATTTATATCATGTTCATCATTATTGAAACACTCAGTATGTTTTTTTTATGCGGATGGGGTGGAAGCCCAACAGGAAAGAAATGTTTTATCATGGGATAAAGGTAATCAGAAGGGGTTAATGTTTATTTAATTGGTTAGTTGGTGAATTTGAAGCATGCTAGCAAAACAATGCCAGCACTTATTCCATCATCTGTATGTAAACTGTCAAAATAGAATAAAACAGACTGACTGAGTGAATGAATGAATGAATTAATTAATTAATGAATAAACAATTAAATATGAATTGAACATTAGAACTTTTAATTGCAATATGAATGTAGACACATTCTTCAATTTTTGAAAGCTAATGTTATTTTAAAAAATTGGCTATAGCACGTTGTCTGGTCAGTACATTGATTTAATGGACAGTTAAAATGTTTTATGTTATGCTTAAAAAACTAAAGTCTTTCTTTAGAGTGTAATGAGATATACAGTACGTTATGCTGCATTTGTAATTGTATTTGCATGCAGTCTCTGTTAAACTGACACTAATTTGTAAATAATTCATGAAGAAACATGCAGCTCTGCTTCTCAGAGTAATTAGAATGGTGCAGCCAACTGAATCAGTATGCTAATGAGATGATGTCATAGCTTTTTCCCTGTTTTCTCCCCTGCCCCCAGGCGGAACTGTGACTCGGAATGTAGTGATGGAGAGGAAGATTTCTATTACACCGAGATTAAGTTGAATACTGACTCCGTGGCCGACGGGCTGAGCAGTCTGTCCCCTGCGTCTCCGTCTGTTCTGTCTCCTCCACCTCTCACCGAACATCGACGAACCGAAATCTCCAGCAACACCAGCGGTGCCAAGAGTGAGAGCAACGGTTCCACCCCTCTGAGTCGCTCTGCCCCCAGTGCACTCTATCTGGTGCACACTGACCACGCCTACCAGGTACTGGCCAATAATTTTTTTGTATTTTTTTTTTTTTTTTTAGATTTTTTTTTTTTTTTATATATTGTATTAATCCTGGGATGGAAATTATTTCATCTGCATTTAACCCATGCAAAGTGAACACACACATACACACTGAGGCTGTCCGGAGAGCAGTTGGTGGTTAGGTGCCTCACTCAAAGGCAATTCAGTCATTTATGTGGAGGAAGAGGGTGCTGCCCCCACCACCACCACCACCACACTGGGGAATCGAACCAGTGACCTTTCAGTCCTAAAGTCATTTCTATACGCATTAGGCTACGATTGCCCCAGAATTTATAAGTTTGTCAAGGTTTATACAAACAGGGGTTGAAGTTTTACGAGTTTAACCTTTTGTATGGTAGGTTGAGCTATTAAAGCTGAAAGGAATTCTGTCATGATTTTTCTCCAGTGTTGTCTATTTTGTTAAGTAGCCTTTCAGCTCTCAAATCAAGAGATGTCAAGTTTTTTTTAGCAATATGGAGCAAATGGTAATGGATTACAACATGGAATTTTTTGAGTCATGTTGTGCTGAATAGGTGTCAAAGATTCAAGGACAGCACAGTGGGGTAGTGGTTAGAATGTCCACCTCACATTAAGAAAGTTTCGACTACAGATTCAAGAGTTTCTGTGTAGAGTTTGCATGTTCTTCCCTTACTTGTGTGGTTTTCTGCTGGGTTCTCCAGTTTCCTTCCACAGTCCAAGGACATGCACATTAGGCCAATTGGCTTTACTACTTGGACTGGATTGGTGAGTGTGTATTGATCTTGCGATAGCCTGTTGAAATGTTGGCTGTACCCCACCTTTGCCCAGCGTTGGCTGAGATAGGCTCCAGCCTTCCTGTGACCTAAATAGGATTAACCCTGTAGAGCCCAATCATAGAACACACCATGGGAAAAATTCTAATTAGAATTTGTTGCACATATGCAACATGGGGTGCTACAGAGTTTAGTGGTTAGGCAAATGAATGTGACCGTGTTGCAAACTCCTAATAGATTTAATGTATTGTATGAACCCTATTCATGTCTCGTATCGTTCATCAAGCAAGTTTGATGATACCAGTGATGTTTAGAATGTCTTCTTCAAACAAGTATGAGATCGCGCCTTTAATAAATTATTAGATATATTCATCAAGCTGGCACTGACATACCACAGAACAGAAATCTCACTCACACAAACCTCAAGCTTGCATCTGATATTCTCACCCAAGTATCTTACCTATGTTCTATCTTGAGTCTTCTTAGAAAATGAAAAAACCAAGATGTGCTTAAAACGTCATTCTGTGTCTACAAATCAATGAATCCATCTTTATTAAGCTACAGCAAGGTGTGACACCAGCACCAGACTCTAATTCCCAGGACACCACAGCCCCGCAACCATCTCAAACTCTGTCACAGTCATGTTCACTATTCTAATGATCACACACACACATTTAAAGTTACAATCGCAGTCAAAGATTTCCAACGTGCGTCATTTCAATATCATTAGAGCCGCTTTTATTAACTGAATAGCTATACATTTCAACGGTAGTGTGGGAGGTCCTGGGTAAACTGTGTTTCATATAAATCACAGGAAATTAATTAATGCATTCTATTAACAACTGTGTCCTCCTTTCATTGTCTTAAATTAAAACAAAATCTTCATCATTTGACACGTGACTCGGGTCATTCGAGTTTAGTTAAATGAGTCTTTCTGATTTATTTAATTATTAGTATATACAGTATTAGTACATAGCATATACAGAATGTGGAATATGTATACACATAAACTTCCCATGCAGGCACTATAGCACTGGGAATGTTCTTGAACTTAACATAACTTGAATGAACCTGTACAAGACTTATTGAAGTCAGTGACTGAACTTATCTGACAGACAAGCAAACCATGGTCATGACTGAAGCGTTTGTTTACTTAAGCAATGTCCAGTATATGAGAAGATGTGATCTCTGTCATGACCTAATGGTTTTCTGACTTATGTGGTGTGGATATAAATTGGGCACACATGTAATTCAAGATGCTGAAGAATTGAGCGAGAAGAGAAGGAGAGATTCTGGAGTGAGTTAGATGAAGTGATGCAGAATACCCCCAGAGGTGAAAGAGTGGTCATTGGTGCCGACTTCAATGCACATGTTGGTGCAGGCAACAGAGGGGACGAGGAAGTGATGGGCAGGTTTGGTATCCAGGACAGGAACACAGAAGGACAGATGTTGATAGATTTTGCAAAAAGGATGGAAATGATTGTGGGGAATACTTTGTTCCAGAAGAGACAGGAGCATAGGGTGACTTATTAAAGCAGAGGTAGGTGCACACAGGTAGACTACATCCTGTGTAGGCGATGTAATTTGAAGGCAGTCAGTGACTGCAAAGTGTGAGATTGTTGCCAAACAGCATAGGATGGTGGTGTGCAGGATGACGCTGATGGTGAAGGAGGTGAAGGAGGCAAAAGCAGAGCACAAGACAAAGTGGTGGAAGCTGAAAAAGGAAGAGGGTCGTGTTGTCTTCAAGGAGGAGCTGAAACAGGCTTTGGGTGGTCAGGAAGTGCTTCCAGATGACTGGAGAACTACAGCTAATGTGATCAGGGAGACAGGTAGGAGAGTTCTTGGTGTGTCCTCTGGAAGCAAAGTAGATAAGGAGATTTGGTGGTGGAATGAGGACGTGCAGGAGTGTGTAAAAAGGAAGAGGTTAGCTAAAAAGAAGTGGGACATAGAGAGGACCAAAGAGAGTAAACAGGAGTACAGGGAGACACTGTACGGTGAAGATAGCAGTGTCAGAGGCCAAACAGAGGGTGTATGATGACTTCTATGATAGGTTGGACAGTAAGGAGGGAGAAAATGATTTATACAGGTTGGCACAGCAAAGAAATACAGATGGGAAAGACGTTGAGCAAGTTAGAGTGATTAAGGACAGAGTGGGAAATGTATTGACTGATGACAGAAGTGTGCTGGGAAGATGGCAAGAGTACTTTGAAGAGCTGATGAATGAGGAAAATGAGAGAGAGAGAAAAAAGAGTAGAAGAGGTGTCTGTTGAGGACCAGGAAGTAGCAAAGATTAGTAAGGGTGAAGTGAGGAGGGCATTGAAGAGGATTAGGAATGAAAGGGAGTTGGTCCTGATGACATACCGATGGAGGTATGGAAGTGTCTAGGCGAGGTAGCAGTAGATTTTCTGACAAGAACATTCAACAAGGTCTTAGACAGTGAGAGGATGCCGGAGGAATGGAGAAGTGTGCGAGTGCCCATTTTTAAGAACAAGGGAGACGTGCACAGTTGTGGCAACTACAGATGGATAAAGTTGATGAGCCATACAATAAAAGTTATGGGAAAGAATAGTGGAAGCTAGACTAAGGGCAGAGGTCAGCATTTGTGAAAAACAATTTGGTTTCATGCCAAGAAAGAGCACCACAGATGCAGTGTTTGCTTTGAGGATGTTAATAGAGAAGTACAGAGAAGGTCAGAGGGAGCTGCATTGTGCCTTTGTGGATCTGGAGAAAGCATATGACAGGGTGCCGAGAGAGGAACGGGGGTATTGCATGAGGAAGTCCGGAGTGGCAGAGAAGTATGTTAGAGTGGTGCAGGACATGTATGAGAGATGGAAGACAGTGTGCTGTCAGTGTGACAAAAGAGTTCATGGTTGAGGTGGGACTGCATCGAGGGTCAGCTCTGAGCCCCTTCTTGTTTGCTATGATGATGGACAGGCTGACAGACGAGGTGAGACAAGATTCCCCATGGACAATAATGTTTGCAGATGACATTGTGATCTGTAGTGAGAGCAGAGAACGAGTGCAGGAAAATCTAGAGAGGTGGAGGTATGCCCTGGAAAGGAGCGGAATGAAGGTTAATCTCAGTAAGACAGAATACATGTGTGTAAATGAGAAGGACCCAAGAGGAACGGTGAGGTTAAAAGGAGCAGAGATAAAGAAGGTGGAGGATTTTAAGTACTGAGGCTCAACAATCCAGAGCAATGGAGAGTGTGGAAAAGAGGTGAAGAAGCGTGTGCAGGCAGGTTGGAATGGTTGGAGAAAAGTGTCCGGTGTGATGTGTGATAGGAAGGTATCGACAAGAATGAAAGGAAAAGTGTACAAGACAGTGTTGAGGCCAGCGATGTTGCATGGTTTAGAAATAGTGGCACTGAGGAAAAGGTCAGGAGGCAGAGCTGGAGGTAGCAGAGATGAAAATGTTGAGGTTCTCTTTGGGAGTAATGAGGATTGATAGGATCAGAAATGAGTACATCAGAGGGACAGCACATGTAAGATGTGTTGGAGACAAAGTCAGAGAGGCTAGATTGAGATGGTTTGGACATGTACAGAGGATGGATAGTGAGTATATTGGTAGTAGGAACTGAGGTTGGAACTACCAAGCAGAAGGCCTAGAGGAAGACCAAAGAGACGATTCATGGATGTGGTGAAGGAGGACATGAAGGTAGTTGCAGTAAGAATAGGAGATGCAGAGGATCGGGTGAGATGGAGGCAGATGATTTGCTGTGGCGACCCCTGAAAGGAACAGCCGAAAGGAAAAGAAGAAGAAGAAGAAGAAGAAGAAGAAGAAGTAATTCAAGATGCCTCTTAAAAAAAATACACAATAAGCATTTATCTGTAAAATAGATTACAAACATGTCAAGAAGTGTGGTGCTTTGTTTTCTCCCGCTCACTTAATCCTACTAGTTTCATTGCAGGGCTGGTCAACAGATGGTGAAGGTGGGCTACACCCTGAATAGCTCGCCAGACCATTGCAAGGCCAACGCACACAACCATTCACACTTCCACCTATTTGGAACTCTCAATTAGCCTAGTATGCAGTCTTTGTGACTGTTGGAGGAAACTGGAGTGCATAGAGGAAACCCACATAAGTGTGAGGAGAACGTGCAAACTCCACAGAGAAACACCCTTGCCGAGCCCAAACCCAGGACCTTCTTGCTATGAGGTGGCCGTGATATCACAGGCACAGCGCCGCCAATGCTTTATTTAGCTTTACTAATTTTTTTGCAGCTGCAAAGCTCATCAGCAGCAAAAGAACTGAACTCAGGAAATTACCCAGAAAATCAATGACTGATAACCATCACGATGTTTTCTTTTGAAAAACAACCTGAATTATTCATCAGAGAAGCACATCTTATCTATTAGCTTCAGTAACAGGTCTGTTATACCTACTTACTGCTTGTTTACAGTCGGTAAAAGAACTCAGTTTTAAACTTTTAGTTATAAGTGTTGCTTTGCTGCTGGCCCTCTCCAACCATAACCAGCCCCTGTGCAAAGCAGGAAATTCCTGCTCAAACTGGAAAATTAGTCATTGGTTTTTTTACTTTAATTCTGGCAAAAACTCAGGCCTTTACTGTATCACTCTCTGAGAAATTTGTTTTATTTAAACTGATCAGTCTAAAGATTAAAGTATGGATTTGTCTGCTTTTAGATTTCTGCACCAAAATTGTTAATGTTCCAATCAAAAAAAAGGTCAAACTCTCAGGTTACCTTTGATAGTTTTAAACACTTATCATAAATCTAAATATGTTGATTTTATTGATGATTTCTGACTTACTCATTTACCAAGCCACTTAGTCCCAGTAGGGTCATGTGGAGGCTGGAACCTATCACAGGGTACATCCTGAATAGCTTGCCAGACCATCGCAGAGCCAACACACACACACACACACACACACACACACACACACACACACAAAAATAATATTCACCCTCACATCAACTCCTGAGAGCACTTTGGAACAACCAATAAGTCAAATGTGCTTTAGAGGAAACCGGTGTTCCCGGAGGAAAAAACACAAGCGCAGGGCGAACATCCTGAGAAAACTCCACATAGAAACACTCAAGACTTTCTTGTTGAGAGAAAGACGTGCTAACCACTATGTGTAACAAGGAAAACCCATGCAAGCACAGGGAGAAGATATAAACCCACACAGAAGTGCTTGAGCCTGAGAATCGAACCCAGGACCTTCTTGCTATGATGCAGACATGCTGTTCACACTGTGCCGCTGTGTTTATGATTAATTTTGTGTGATTGTGTTTGCATTTCTTTTAGTAAGTTTTGAATTAATATTGGTAGATATACATATTTAAAAAGAAATAAATATTTATTTTTAATTATATCTAAGGTGTGTTGATTGTACAGTAAGTTAAAATAATATTTCTAATTGTAACATAATATAAAATATGGTCCCCAGTGCTGCTTAAATTAGACACATTATGCAATAATATCCTCACATAGGGCCCACACAGTAGTGCTGTAAATATTCTAATTTCATTTCATTTGTGTAAAACTGAGAAGTGCCTGAAACGCACTTGGCCTTTAATATGCGACATGCCATCATAATATATGCTTTGTTAAGCCATTAATTATCCTGATTGGTATTTCCGTGCACACAGATCTTACACTCAGACATGACACACACTGCCCTAGTTAAATATTACCTCCCTAGATGATGAAATAACATGTAATGGCCAGAAAGTAGAAGCCAGTATTTTAATACTGAAATGACTCTTCTGGGTTTTTCTTCGGCGATGTGCTCTTTCCACAGAAAGTCATGGAGAAAGTATGGCACTGAAAAGTAAAATGCAAATGTGCTGATGTTTTCATGGTGTGTAAGTTAGAAGGGCTTAAAACTTTGTGGGTGGTGAATACTTCTTATGCATGTGGGGGTGGGTGTGAAGCTCACTGATCAATTACAGTTCCAAAAATGTAAAAGTTTAAAAGTCTCTTGGTTGGAGAGGAAAAAGGCAGGTATGTCAGGTTCGAAATTCAAGAAATTTTCCATCAGATTCTGACTTCTGCTCTTACATAGAAAATTCATTTTTACAAAAAACATTTTCTGGTTTTCCTTATTAACATACACAGCTACTTTGATGATGTAAACTTTGTTATTCCAGCTAGACTTTCATTAAACTAGAAATTTCATTAAACTAAAAATTAGACTGCACGGTGTTTATTTCATGTAGTGTTAGTTTTAACCCACACCAGAGCACACACACTGCTGCTGTTTATATGCTGAAATATTGAGCTGACATTCAGTAACACTTTTGTGTTTGTGTGTTTAATATTTCTCTATATTACCTCGGTCAAACACAAACACAGACACCACCTACATTTGTAAAGTTTCCAGTGCTGTGGAAAAAAAATGACCCCACACTAAAAATGGTTTCCACCCTTCGCCAACCAGTTAACCAAAAAAAACAACAACTGTATTTGTTAACACATAAATACTCATGCACGCACACACACGCACACAGACACGCACACACACACACACACACACACACACACACACACACACACACACACACACTTTATCCTAATATGGTCACGGGGAGGCTGGAACCTATATAAGGTGGGGTTCACCCTGAACTGTTCTTCAGACCATCACAGCACCAACGCGCACACACACAAACATTCACAGTCACACCTAGAGGTAATTTGGAACACGTCTTCTTCTTACTCCAAATACCTTCATGTCCTCCTTCACCACATCCATAAATCTTCTCTTTGTCTTCCTCTCGGCCTTCTGCCTGGTAGTTCCAACCTCAGCATCCTACTACCAATATACTCACTATCCCTCCTCTGTACATGTCCAAACCATTTCAATCTAGCCTCTCTGACTTTGTCTCCAAAACATCTTACAACCTAGCGTACAAGTCATCATACTATCTGCTATATGCTATCTTCGCCTTACGCTGTGTCGCCCAAAAGTCCTGTTTACTCTCTTTAGTCTTCTCTATGTCCCATTTCTTCTTAGCTAACCGCTTCTTTTGTACACACTCCTGCACTTCCTCATTCCACCACCAAGTATTCTCCTACTTGTCTCCCTGATCACATTAGCTGGCTGTGGTGAAGGCGGACATGAAGGTCGTTGGAGTAAGAGTAGAAGATGCAGAGGATAGGGAGAGATGGAGGCAGATCATTTGCTGTGGCGACCCCTGAAGGAACAGCCGAAAAGAAAAGAAGAAGTCCAGTCATCTGGAAATACTTCCTGACCACCCAAAGCCATTTTCACCTCCTCCTTGAAAACAACACGACCCTCTTCCTTTTTCAGCTTTCACCACTTTGTCTTCTGCTCTGCCTTTGCCTTCTTCACCTTCCTCACCATCAGCATCATCCTGCACACCACCATCCTATGCTGTTTGGCAACACTCTCACCCACTACTACTTTGCAGTCACTGACTTCCTTCAAATTACATCGCCTAAACAAGATGTAATCTACCTGTGTGCTCCTACCTCCACTTTTATAAGTCACCCTATGCTCCTGTCTCTTCTGGAAGAAAATATTCACCACAGCCATTTCCATCCTTTTTGCAAAAAAATCTATCAACATCTGTCCTTCTGTGTTCCTGTCCTGGTACCAAACCTGCCCATCACTTCCTCGTCCCCTCTGTTGCCTGCACCAACATGTCCATTGAAGTCGGCACCACTGACCACTCTTTCACCTCTGGGGGTATTCTGCATCACTTCATCTAACTCACTCCAGAATCTCTCCTTCTCTTCTCGCTCACATCCTGTCTGTAGGACATAAGCACTAACAACATTGAACATCACACCTTCAATTTCTAACTTGAGACTCATCACTCTGTCTGACACTCTTTTCACTTCTAGAACATTCCTGACCAACCCCTTCTTCAAGATGACTCCTACTCCATTTTTCTTCCCATCCACACCATGATAAAACAGCTTAAATCCTGCTCCTAAGCTTCTAGCCTTGCTACCTCTCCACCTGGTCTCCTGAACACACAGTATGTCCACCTTCCTCCTCTGCATCATGTCAGCCAGCTCTCTACCTTTTCTTTTGCCATAGTCCCAGCTCTCAGTCCTAAACTCATGCTTTTCCTCTTCTCTCTCTGCTTACGGACACGCCTCCCATCTCTCCTCCTTCGACCTCTCCTTCTTCGACCAACAGTAGTCCAATTTCCACCAGCACCCTGTTGGTTGACAGCACTGATGGCGGTCGTTGTTAACCCGGGCCTTGACCGATCCAGTATGAGATTTGTCTTTACGGTTTGCATTTTGTATTTTGGCAAAAGTTTTATGCCGAATGCCCTTCCTGTCGCAACCCTCTGCATTTCTCCGGGCTTGGGACTGGCGTGAGGGCAGGCACTTGTTTGTGGCCCCCCCCCCCCGGCTGCATTATAATTTGGAACACATAGTTAGCCTAATATGCATGTCTTTGGCTTTAGGAGGAAAGCAGAAGCACCCAGAGGAAACCCACATAAGCACAGGGCGAACATCCTGAGAAAACTCCACACAGAAATGCCCGGATCTTCTTGCTGTAAGGTGGACTTGCTAACCACTATGCCACCCTGCCGATTTGATTTGCTAACTCAAATAGTAGCCAACATTCTTAAACTTTTTTTATTTTAGAATAATCGTCACAGTGATCATTTCATCTTCTCAATCAGATATTATCATAGCAACCCCGGTATGGTTAAAAAACCAAAACAACAACACTTGGAAGCTCAGAACCACAGACAGCTTAGAAATTGTTTCCAGACACCAAGAACCACTTTGATCCATCAGCCATCAATGCTGTTCTCTCAGCTGTAACCTGTTCCATTGTAATCAGCTTTGTGTCTGAGCACGCTCCTGCTGTCTCCCCCCTACAGGCCACGGCTCCAGTCTCCATCCCCTCCACCAGCTCAGCTCGCTTCAACCCATCCAGTAACAGCAGTTTCAGCATCTCCTGGCAGTCGCCACCCGTCACCTTCACCGGAACCCCAGTGAGTATAAAAACAACAACAACACTCACATTGATAACAACACATTGTATACACACATTGAGGTATAAAGCATTGTTTGAATACACACAGACTTGAACATAATACCAAACACACACACACACACACACTCTCATAGTCTCCAGAAGCCACTATGACACCATATGCTCATTTGCATAATCATTTAATTATGGTGTTTTATACATCATAAGATGTTACAAGAAGAACAAAGAATTTAATGAGAGCAGAGAGACTATTCTAATCATAGTACTTTACTCTTCTTATCTAATATTTACAGTATAGTATGTGTAGTATATAAGATAATGTATATTTATTCTAAATGAGTTGTATTGTGAAGACAGATTATAACCCATTTCATATAACAAGAATTCATATTTGGGCATAGTGTCAAATAATATCAATTTACTTACAAAATATATATTTACAGGACACTAAAAATTCTATGGAGAATGATGATAATATAAAGTAGTGTAATAAAATGGAGTTAGACAAGAAGCAAATTGTCACTGATGGTGTAGCATGTTTGACATCCAAGAAGAAGGGTTAAAATAAGGAACAACCAAGTGATTCTGTGGGAGAAGAAATGGTTGGGGATTGGATGTTGACGACAGTGGTGATCAAGTGATTTCTTGTTGGGAACAGGGGTAGTCTGCAATTGGTTGTTGTTAACAGTGGTGATCAGTAATTGATCTTTGGAAACAGTGATGAGCAGTGATTGGTTGTTGGGAACAGTGGTGGATGACTGTTTTGTTTTGGGAATAGTGATGATCAGTGGTGATCCTTGATTAGTCATGGGGAACAGTAGTGATCAGTGACTAGTCCTTGCAAACAGTGATGGCCAGTAATTGGTCTTTGGAAACAATGGTGATCCGTGATAAGGTCTTTAAGAACAGTAGTGATCAGTGATTATTAGTTGGGAACAGTGATGGTCAGTGATTGGTTGTTAGGAAGAATGGTAATCAGTAATATGTCTTTGGGAACAATGGTGATCAGTGATTGGTCGTTGGGAACAGTGGTAATCAGTGATTAGTCATTTGGGACAGTGCTGATCATGGATTAGTTATTGGGAACCAGAGATGAGATCTTTCTGATATTTGGCGGAATTCCGACATTTTACGAGCATTTGGGCTGTTCTTGAGATCAATGTAAATTCGAGGAGAAAAATTTGGGGTATTGGGGGAGGGGGGGGTTTCGTCGGACAGCACATTGTATATTAGAGGTCTAGAATCTAAGTGCACGCATAATCGGTTCATTTTAAAAGTTTGCTGCCTACAGAAGTTGCCAAGATCAGCCGAGGTTAGATGCAACACGGTTTTTGATATGCCCGATGTGATTGGATGTTTTCGTTACCAAAATCCCACGAGATCCAATTAGTATTCACAATACATCGGCAGACATCGTTCGTGAAATGCACGTATTTGAACAGAATGGCAATGCCCATCAATGTTCGAGACACAGCGAGGATTAAAGAAATTGATTCGAATGTAAAAATTAAATTTTGATGGTTATGGCTGGAGGGAGAAATTGACGTTTCCTTAACTGGTGGTAAAACACAGCGCATAAAGCTAAGCGACTGTATCAGAAAGATCAACAAACCTGGCAAAGCATTTGTCAGTTGTGTACAGATATAGTCGGCCCCCAATTTACGAAGACCCCTTTGTGCAAAATCCCCGGATTACGAAAAACATTTTCCTGAGTTTCTGTCCCCGAAATACAAAACAATCCCCTCTGATGAAAAGAAATTCAAAATTCAAACGCCAATCAAAATTTCACAGGACGTGCGAGTTGCTCTCTCATTGGCTGTCTCTCAACATCCCTCCCCGCTGACCTCCCAGATAGAGATAGAAGGAAGCTTCACTCTTTAGTTTTTAGTTTAGTTTTTTTTATTGTTTTAATTCACTAAATGCTTAATAAATGTGGGCGCATTTGAGCTTATCTGGCATCCCGATCCCTCAAGGAATCAAATTAAAGTTGAGTTTGTCAAGCAGGAAATGCGCTTTGAATTCACATCCTGTGGGCGTGGCCCGCATTGCGCGCACAAGAGAGAGAGACACAGAAAGAGAGAGAGGGAGAGAGTGAAGGAATAACGCTTTAGTTTAGTTTTTTAAGTTGTTTTAATTCAGTAAATGGTCAAGCAGGGAATGCGCTTTGAATTCATGTCTTGTGGGTGTGGCCCACAGCGCGCGCACGTCCGTGTGGAACAGAGAGAGAGAGCGAGAGAGAGAGAGCGAGAAGGAATAACGCTTTAGTTTTTTAAAGTTGTTTAATTCAGTAAATGTTTAATAAATGTGGACGAATTTGAGCTTATCTGGCATCCCGATCCCTCAAAGTACAAATTAAAGTGGGGTTGTCAAGCAGGGAATGTGCTTTGAATTCCACGTCTTGTGGGCGTGAGAAGGAGACAGAGAGAGTGAGAGAGAGGGAGAGGTGTGTGTGTGTTAATAAAAATGTTTAATAATGGTTTAATTAATAAATATGTTAATAAAATGGTTTAATGATTTCATAAATAATTTTCTTTTACTTTTAACACATATTTCATCCAAAATTGTTGTACTTTTATCATTTTTAAAGGGTTTATGGGGTTTATCCAGTCCAAGGACTGGAGCCTTGTAACGAATTAGGCGTTTAACATGTAAGATGCGACCCCTACTTACGAAATCCCCG
The DNA here is from genome assembly GCA_024760905.1 of Plotosus lineatus. NCBI lineage: Eukaryota > Metazoa > Chordata > Actinopteri > Siluriformes > Plotosidae > Plotosus > Plotosus lineatus. The sequence goes on along the minus strand of CM045728.1, from coordinate 80,425,307 downwards.
CAATATGACAATGGCTCTGGAACGGATTAATTTCATAAATTGGGGGCCGACTGTATCATAAACTCCGGGGCTCGTGGTAAGTTTTAAAACAACTCCAATCTCACCTATAACATTATGATGCTCCTTTTGTGTAGATCTAAGCCTTGATATGTATATCTCGAAAATAAAAAGTCATACGTAATATTGTCAGGCCTAATGTTATTGTTTATAGACGTTAACTTGAGCAGTACAGGCAATAGACATTTTGGTCTGTACTATAGATCTAAATCTATACTAGACTAGTAACTAGTATAGCCTAAGGTTAGACATTTAAATTATAATTATAGGCTATAGACTACATTCGCATACCTTTAAGCATAGATCTTTTGTCTACATAGTCGTTTATTTCTACATACATGGGAGTGAATTTTCAGATAAAATGATATTTTAATCAGTTTCTTAAAATAATTAAATTATGATCTCATAGACATGTTGGTCTGTGTGAAATGATGTTCACATCTACTATAAGATCTATATAAAAGGTTTATGTGAATGGCATAGACAAAAAGATCTATTGCCTGCACCGCTAAAGCTTCATAAATTATAAGCCTATTATTTTAAACTTAAGTCTAATGCATTAAATCATTGTCATGACAGATCTAAATAATTTTAATAAATATCTGTAATAGATATTAAGATACAGTATATGATATTACAAGTCAGTAGGAATAAACCCCATGCATAATCTACATATCATATTTACGTTTATGTTCTGTAATTTTAGCTAAAGAATATTTTATACATATCAATCATTTCAAATACAGGGATCCCTCACATTCCGCGTTTAATTGAGACTGAGTTCCCCACCGAATTCCGCAAAGTAGGATAACCTGCTCCAAACCCCCGACTGATGTATAGGTACATGTACTAGTCCTTCTCAAAAAATCAGCATATTGTGATGAAGTTCATTATTTTCTGTAATGTACTGATAAAAAATAAACTTTCATATATTTGAGATTCATTGCACACCAACTGAAATATTTCAGGTCTTTTATTGTTTTAATACTGATGATTTTGGTATACAGCTCATGAAAATCCAAAATTCCTATCTCAAAAAATTAGCATATCATGAAAAGGTACTCTAAACGAGCTATTAACCAAATCATATGAATCAACCAATTAACTCTAAACACCTGCAAAAGATTCCTGAGGCTTTTAAAAACTCCCAGCCTGGTTCATTACTCAAAACCGCAATCATGAGTAAGACTGCCGACCTGACTGCTGTCCAGAAGGCCATCATTGACACCCTCAAGCAAGAGGGTAAGACACAGAAAGAAATCTCTGAGCGAATAGGCTGTTCCCAGAGTGCTGTATCAAGCCACCTCAGTGGAACGTCTGTGGGAAGGAAAAAGTGTGGCAGAAAACGCTGCACAACCAGAAGAGGTGACCGGACCCCGAGGAAGATTGTGGAGAAGGGCCGATTCCAGACCTTGGGGGACCTGTGGAAGCAGTGGACTGGGCTACAGGTGACGCATTCCCCAGGTCAAGCCACTTTTGAACCAGAAACAGCGGCAGAAGCACCTGAACTGGGCTACAGAGAAGCAGCACTGGACTGTTGCTCAGTGGTCCAAAGTACTTTTTTCGGATGAAAGCAAATTTTGCATGTCATTCGGAAATCAAGGTGCCAGAGTCTGGAGGAAGACTGGGGAGAAGGAAATGCCAAAATGCCTGAAGTCCAGTGTCACATACCCACAGTCAGTGATGGTCTGGGGTGCCATGTCAGCTGCTGGTGTTGGTCCACTGTGTTTTATCAAGCGCAGGGTCAATGCAGCTAGCTATCAGGAGATTTTGGAGCACTTCCTGCTTCCATCTGCTGAAAAGCTTTATGGAGATGAAGATTTTCATTTTCCAGCACGACCTGGCACCTGCTCACAGTGCCAAAACCACTGCTAAATGGTTTACTGACCAGGGTATTACTGTGCTCAATTGGCCTGCCAACTCTCCTGACCTGAACCCCATAGAGAATCTGTGGGATATTGTGAAGAGAAAGTTGAGAGACACCAGACCCAACACTGTGGATGAGCTTAAGGCCGCTATCGAAGCATCCTGGGCCTCCGTAACACCTCAGCAGTGCCACAGGCTGGTTGCCTCCATGCCACGCCGCATTGAAGCAGTCATTTCTGCAAAAGGATTCCCAACCAAGTATTGAGTGCATAACTAAACATAATGATTTGAAGGTTGACTTTTTTTGTATTAAAAACACTTTTTTATTGGTCTGATGAAATATGCTAATTTTTTGAGATAGGGATTTTTGGTTTTTCTTTATTTTTTTGCCAAAATTATCAATATGAAAACAATAAAAGGCTTGAACTACTTCAGTTGTGTGTAATGAATCTAAAATATATGAAAGTTTAATTTTTATCAGTACATTACAGAAAATGAACTTTATCACAATATGCTAACTTTTTGAGAAGGACTAGTATATGTGTATATAATATCAATAAATACATATTCAATGCTATAAATGCTTATAATAACAATTAAACATTAAAAAAATAATGCATAAGATGTAAATAAAATATAAATATACAGATGGTATTGCATGAGAAGAAGACGACACACATACAGATGCGCGTGCACGCATGCAGATGCACACCTCACAAAAATGCAACTAGTTTTGATGGGAGATTTTTTGAGTTGTTTTTTTTTTTTGCATAATTGGCCTTGTTTTTGTGGCCCTTATTTCTTAATTCGATGAATATTAAAAAAAAAAAAAAAAAAAAAAAAAAACACAATGCACTGAAGCCACATGAATTGAAGTAGCGAGGGATCCCTGTATTGGCATGTCATAATATTGTAATTTCAACAACAAAACCTACACATTGATATTAAATAATGATTTTAATATTGTTGATAGTGTGTTATTTCCTGGTGGTGTTACTTTGCATACTCCCCACTGGTATTAATTGGTAACTGCACTGAAAGTACTCCAGTGTCCATTAAGCTTCATTAACCTGGTCTCTTTAACTTTGTCATGTGGGATATTTCTTTGATCATAGATCTCAGTAGAAGGCAGAAATAGAGCTGAAATACACATAAAATCTCTGGCTTTGCCCCAACCCTCCTGCCTTTTTTCAGATTTTTTTTCTATTCGCAGTCTCATGTATGGGAACAGTGGTGCTCAGTGATTGGTCTTTGGAACAGTGGTGACTGGTGATTGGGTATTGGGAACAGTGTTGATTAGTGATTGGTTGTTGGAAACAGCAGTGACTGGTGATGATGTGTTGGGAACAGTTGTGAGTGCAGTACAGTCTACTCAATATGTAACTCTCATAAGGATCTCTGTGGAAGACACTGAAAAGTCCCCAAATCTGCCAGGAACACTTTTCAGACAGAACATAGCCACTCCAAATACAAGAATATTGTTACTTCCAGTCCAGAAAATAAAGTCAAAGTTCACAGAAAGATCAGTTGATTGTAACTTCCAAGTTATCAGTTGCATAATTTCTACTCCACTGTCTTTTAAATGGTCTCCTGTAGATGCCTTTCATTCTGTTTTCACCCCCTTACTGTACGTTTCCAGAGGAATTGAACTGTACATGAAAAGATTGATAGAAAAATATTAAAAATTGTTTTTTTTTCCATTGAGAAACAGATCTTGTGCAATAATAACTGAAAAAATACAATTAAAAACAAATAATAATTAACCAAAAAAAAAAAAATCACAGCCACTGTTTTGATGCATAATGCAGATGAAAGCATGGCTATTACCTGATGCAAGTTATATTATATCTATCTATGGTAATGCACATACTGCAACTTGTGTGCCCTGTGACTAGAGTAAATGAGCTGATTTGTGTTACAGGCCTCTCCCACTCACTGTCAGACACAGGCCTTTAGTGAGCAGCGCTCTCAGACCATTCCGGTGCTCTCGTCTCTACCGCGAGCCTCAGGCTCACTCAGGTATATCTGCTTGATTTTCTACATTCGTTACCTACAAGTTTAACACGTGCACTCATTGATGTGGTACATCCACCAGTTGTGCCCAAAAACACAGATCAAAAAACACAATTGTAGGTAATGGTGTGTAATGGCAAGTGTGTGTGTGTGTGTGTGTGTGTGTGTGGGTGTGTATTGGCGCAGTAGGAAGTCCCGTGGTGAAGGTAAGAAGTGCCGAAAGGTATATGGGATGGAGAACAGAGACATGTGGTGCACAGCCTGCCGATGGAAGAAAGCCTGCCAGAGGTTTGTGGACTAAGCTGTAGGAAAAAAAGGGTGGGGCTTCATTCACTTGCAAAAACTGTTTCTGCTCCACCTCCTACAACATAGTTCCAACAATCCTCCACTTCATGGCCTGGACCCAAGATCTGAAACAAAACTCCTCAGACATTCCCTGTGCACTTGCCAAAAACTCGGACAAAGGCGAGTAGCTGTATAATGCAAAAAAGCAGACTTTTGATGTTTTTTTTTTTTTTTTTTTTTAAACTTTTGGCTGTAAAAAAAGAATTGGAGGGAACAGATATCATGGGTCCAATCATTGCCTGGGTTTTGTTTTCAAAAAACAAAAAAAACACCACGAAGAAGAACACTGAAAGTGCTACATAAAGGAGTACAGACTAAGATCCTTGTTTTCCGAGAACACTTTTCCAGTTCTGCTTTCAGCAGGGATAAACATTAGCGCCAACTGCCAACCACACTCAAGACTGTCCACCCTCGCTCTGAGACACCACGGGGTTGTGGTTGTGTGTGTTTAGGGAGGAGCGTGCCCCCTGGTGGAAACACATCAAAAAAATTGATAAGGATAAGCCACTGTTTCTCTTCCACCTAGTCACAAGCAATTACACTCACTAGGGAGGGACAGGTTTTCTATCTGTGTTTTATATACAGTATATGTGTCATTTCCTTCAGGGATGATGCGTTCAATGAAAGCAAAACCAGCAGCTATGTTTAAAAACAGTGAAGGTAATTTTTTCTTTTTTTTCCCCCCAGATTTTATGGGACATATATATTATCTATCTACCTGCAACCAAAAAAAAAAAAAAAAACGATTCTTTGTGCCATTTCAGTTTCTTTGTACTCAGTTGTGCACCACTGCTATGATAATAAACACCCCAGACAGCAGATAACAGCAGTGTTAATGCGAGCCAAACGCACTCAGACGCGCCTGCGTCCAATAACGTTCCACGTTCCCACGTACAGGTCAGCAGTCCACCTGAGACATCAACCAAATTCTTTAGGAGAGGCAGTGAGTAAAAGATTCTCTCTCTCTCTCTCTCTCTCTCTCTCTGCACTTATTTTTCCTGACCTCACACATGCTAAGTAGGAAGTAATAAAAAGATCGAGCACTTGCACGCTGTGGGCACAAGCTGGAAGCACTTGAGTGTGTTTTGTTATTCGTCTGTCTTTGAGAAGAACATGTAACTGTGCTGCACAACGATCGCACTAGGACGAAGTGGAATTTTTCTCCACGCTGCTCCAGGTGATGAAGCTCAGACGGAAGGTATTCTATGTTTGTCTCCTCCTGGGGTTCGCCACCGACGTGACTCCAGCATTGATGGACTTTATGCAAGAAGAAAACGGCTGCTCAGCCGGCCGTTGTAAGTTCTCCGGCGCTGTTTTTGTCCCCTTTTTCGAAGCAGTATTGTACAAACAAGTACCAACACACAGCTTAACACCAGCACACACACACACACACACACACACACACACATCACAGTTTATTTTCTCTCATTCTTCTTCTACCTTCAGAATACTTTATGTACGTAGTTCTAAGTTAAATTTGAAAAACACTGAAAATTGTTAAGCACTTCATGGAAACCCAGTATACACCAGGTTGTTTCATGCTTCATGTGTATCAGGATGACATCCAGGTCAAGATTATTTGCATAGATGAAACTTTTGTAAATGAACTTGCGGTGCACTAAAGCCACGTGTAAATAAATTCATATCTTTAACGAAGAGCCTAAATCAAGAAGCAAAGCATGCCTCAATACACTACATCACAACACATTACCATGGCTGCTGAAGCTTAGGGTATTGAGTTTATCATTTTGGGTGACATGATACACATTTTAATAATACAAGGTGACCCAAATCAAAAGTGTCCCACATTTCAAAACTAAATGCCATAAAATGGTTAAGAATGATGAAATTATTATTTTCACACATGGATTCATTTTCTGAACCTTTTAATCCTAATTATTTTCGCAGGGAAGCTGACGCCCAGCTCAGCTGACTCTGGGTGAGGGCAAGGTACACCTTGCCAGGTCATCGCAGGGCACAGATTCAATTCAATAATTTTATCATTATTTTCACACATGAAATAATAACTTGATTGTCTTTAACTTTTTTTTTTCATCTATTTCTGGGTAACCTTGTATATGATACAATACAAAAACAACATAAGCAATGCATTGAATTTTACAACTGATGTTATATGATTTGGATTAGGACTGAGATGATTTATTCTCCCTCGTTTGCCGAAGTGTGTAGGCTTGCAGGAAGGCTGGAGCGTATCTCAGCTGGCACTGGGGAAAAAAAAAATAAAAGGTCCACTCTGAACAGCCTGCCGAACCATCACAGCGCCAACACACACATAAACATCACACCCAGGGGCAATTTGGAACAGCAAATTAGCCCACTGTTCATGTTTTTGGACAGTGGGAGGAAACTGGAGTACTCAGAGGAAACCCACACAAGCATGAGGCAAACATGCAAACTCAAACACTCAAGCCCAGGACCTTCTTGCATCATGGCTGATGTGCTAACCACTACGTCACTGTGTCACCCTGATATGATTAAAGTCAGGTATCATGTGGTGTCTATATTATCATGTATTGATGTGACACCCCTCCCTCCCTCTCTGTCCAGCCCCTTTCATAATTTTTCATTTTTTTTTACAATATAAATTTATCAGAGCTATGACAGAAAGGGGCATACAGATATAAACTAGGTATCGTATGACTATAGTATTCTGCGTCTGTGAGACGACTCAAAATGCATGTCAAATTCAAATGTTGACCATCGCATAATGGACCTAGGAAGTGGACCTGACATTGAACATTTATTTTGAATAAATTTTAAAATATATTAACTTCGGGGCAGTGGTGGCCTGGTGCTAAAGGTGCTGGATCACTGATCCCAAGTTTGGAGGTTCAAGCTCCACTCTCAACAGGTTGTCATTGTCCTCCCCAGTGCAGCTAACTGGGTTACCAAAGACCGACCATGTCTCTCACTGTCTAGGATGCGAGGCATGTAAAAGAACCATTGCTGACTTTCGTCAAGAGTAGCCGCATTCTGTCCTGCGATGACCTGGCGAGCCGTCCAGGGTGTGCTCTGGCCTCGCCCCAAAGTTGGCTGAGATAGGCACCTGCCTCCCTGCAACCCTAATTAGGATTAACCAGTTCAGAAAATGAGTGGATGGATGAATTACCTCCGTAATAAGGGTCGATGGCAACATTTTGCATCCCCCAAAAGGTGAACTTTGTCTGATAAACATAACTATTATAGGAATTTGCCCAGTTTTTCTGTTGTGGACCTGTTGTATGACATATGTGACAGGGGCATCTCTCTTTCTTTCTCTAATGCACATGCATGAACCATGAGGTGTTTATATAATCGAAATTTCATTTAGGTTTTAAATCACCAGTGCTGTATCATCGACTGTAGGGTTGATATTCCAATTTAAAACCTTTCTTTACTTCACACACCCCTACTAAAGTTGCCAATTAAAATTTAAAATTCAGTGTGAAAAATGAGGAATAGCACAGTAAGACAAAACTGTTTAATGAGCTGAATAAGCTGTTCCACCCAATATAATGATCAGACCTGAAACCTGCTAACCTTCAGATTATAAATGGAAATGCACACTTTGAAAATCTTTTCAGGACACAATCCAGATACCAGGAACATGAAATGACCAGGTGTAAATGTGGAAGATTTGAAAAGATGTGAAAAGTCTGACCGAATGTTACATTTCCTTTCCAGTTCTTTGTGCTCCATGTTTCTACAGAGTACACAGTACTTAAAGCTGAAAGAAACTGCCATTATATGTTATGTGAAGTTTATAGTCTATTAAAAAACATGTAGAAAACTTTACAAATTAATGTTTATCTTTAAATTTCTTATATATATATATATATATATATATATATATATATATATATATATATATATATATATACACACATGTTTCTGAGATTTCCCAATACAGAACTGTTGTATCAGTACAGTATATCCTTCTGAGCATCGATGTCGTGCTCAGCTATGTTACACTCACACAACACTCCAAAAAGACAGTGACACCGTCACTGAATGCCAGAATCTTTACAACTGATTAGGATGTATAAGTAAAGCTGGGTGATATTAAAAATATACATTTAAAAAATTAACATTTTTATCTGTGCCACTGCAGAAATATATTTCTAATCTTTAATATTGGGTATGTTCGAAATTTCATACTTGTGTACCATGCACTAGAATACATTACAGTTATTCCCCAAAAGCCATCAGTGTGTTTCTGTCCCTTGCTAAAGGGTTGTGACAGGAAGGGCATCCGACATAAAAACCTGCCAAATCAAAATGTGCGAATCGGATGATTCGCTGTGGCGACTCCCAAGAAAAGGGAAAAGGCCAAAAGAAAGAAAATTCCCCAAAAGTGAGGTGAATGTTGTGGAACCCTCCCCGAGACAGAATGTTGAGGAGGCTATTCAATTTAGTGATAATCTACCAAGCCTCAGCCACTTAATTGTTTTAGTATATACTACACAGGAACATAAAAAGCAAACTAAATCGAGATTTTTTTTTTTTTTTTTTAACAATGATAGAGGCAGATGAGCTTCATGCTCTTTGTAAGCACAACATAAGCATGTTATTAAATGACATGTTTTTAAACTCATTTAAAGTCTTAGTATATACTCCGTGGAAACATAGAAAATCAAACTAAAACTTTTTAAAATATTTACCTCCTACATATTTTTACCATGATAGAGGGGGTGAGTTACACATGCTCCGCATGCAGAGCATGAGTACTGTCTAAACTCATTCACAGTTTAAATAAGAGCCCTGTAATGTCATGTTTTAAAACATATTCAAACTTTTAGCATATACTACATGGAAACACAAGAAAACTAAAAATGTAGGGTTTTTTTTTTTTTTTAATCTGCTCCTGACCATGACAAATCATTTCTATTCAAGCATTATACACTCAGGATACCCATAGAGCAAACCAATAAGACTGTACCATCTTGTTTGCTAGATACTGATGTATTATATGCCTTATTTTAAAAATGATTTCTCAAAGTAGTATTCAGTACCTAAGATGCTTTCTTCCGATTCATATGAATGTTGTTTGCTCAGATCACAATTTTCATAATTAATTTTTTAAAGGTTCAAAAGTATAAAAAAATTTATTTAGCCCAAGTGCAAACACAGAAAAAAAAATCACATGTAATAGCTAAATTTTTAAATAAAGAGAGGCACTGACATTTGACTGCAGCAACCACTATAGTGTTATAGGTGTCATTGTCCATTGTCATAATTCCCCTTATACTGTACTTGCTTCCTAAATCTACTTTTTTTTCTTATTTACCCCCCTAATCTGCAATCTGTTTAATCAGAAGCTTAAAAATGCCTTGATGTCACAACTTTCACTTCTAAAAAGTTGTCCATTTCAGGCAACATTGGGCGAAGGCATGGTACACCCTGAACAGTTTGCCAGACCATTGCAGCTTCTAAAAAAGCTGAACTTTAACTTTTGAAACTGCTATGACAGAAAAAAGCCAGTGGCAGCACTTTTGAAAAATGGGCACGGCCCTTGCACCTGCTTCCCTCAAAACAAGAAACTGCTGCATCATATTCAATTCATTTGTAGTCTAAAAATTCCCTGGTATATGTACTGTATATAAAATTCTATGTTAGACAGAATTACACTATACACACACACACACATTATATATGTATACTGTATACATAAATACACACATATATACAGGGATCCCTCACTTTCCGTGGTTAATTGGGACCGAGATCCTCCCGCAACCGTCGAATTCCGCGAAGTAGGATCAACCCGACTGACGTATATGTGTATATAATATAAATAAAAACATATTCAATGCCATAAGTGCTTATAATAATTAAACATTCAAAAATAATGCATAAGATATAAATAAAATATAAATACACACATATACAGACACACGCACACACACACACAGATGTGCACCTCACATAAAAATGTAAGTAGTTTTGATTGGGGGTTTTGGGTTTGTTTTTGTTTGTTTGAGGTTGTTTTTTTCATAATTGGTCTTGTTTTGTTGCCATTTTCTTTAACTTTTTCCCCTGTTCCTTAATTTCCTTATTTTTTTAATTCAAACACGATGCACTGAAGCCACATGAATTGAAGTGCGAAGTAGCGAGGGATCCCTGTGTGTGTGCGCGCGTATACATATATATATATATATATCTATACACACACACACACATATATATATACACATTTTATATATATATATATATATATATATATATATATATGTGTGTGTGTGTGTGTATATATATATATATATATATATATATATATATATATATATATATATATATATATACATATATATATATATATATATATATATATAAAATGTGTGTATATATATATATATACATACACATATACATTATATAAACACATTATATATACATATACATTTTATATATATATATATATATATATATATATATATATAAATAAATAAAAATAAAGATAAAGTCCGCTGGGCTTTTTTACCCCCAAGCCTAGTGTCTCATTGGACTGGTGCTTATTCCCGATTTCCATAGCGTGACGTGACTAGGAGTACAACTCCTCCTGGATGGGACGCTAGTCCATCGCAGGTTACCTTCCCCAGTATATTTTTACTGGTACCCATTTATACTGATGATGAGCCACTAGGCTCGGGTGTAAAAACCCTTTACCTTTTTTTGTTGATACTGCTGAGTGAACAGAGGTGCATTTGTTTTTAAGACCTTGTCAAGGGGTCTTAGCACAGTGGGGGTCTAATTGGGATTCGAACACACAATCTCCTGATCATGAGTGCAGCACCCTAACGACTACGCCACCGGCGATAGATAGATAGATAGATAGATAGATAGATATATATATATATATCTCAACTAATTTTATTGAGATAATGTGAATGTTCTTGATATCGCCCAGCTACACTTAATGCAATATTGAGCCTGTGATCTTGTATTCTGTAGTTAACAGGTGTATGAGAATGTTGTACACTTCAAAAAAGAAGCAGCCGAGATACAGTATGTTGTTGATAAATAGAGAGGAAAGCTGCATCCTAGACTGAACTGTCTGAACCCCTTGGTGACTTCCTATTGCATTATAATTCTTGCTGTAGGGGGTAAGCTGGCTCGCTGTGTTGTTTACATACAGGATGAAAACAAAAAGCTTGAACCTGTATCCATAATGATTTTTATGAAGTAATGAGGTGCTGCTTATTTGTCCTCTGTATAAAGGACCAATACCTGGACATTACGGCACTTCGATGAAAAGATTTACAACTGAAAGGGATGTTCCACACCACCCTAACTGACATGGTGCTTGTGCATGTATTGTCTGCCGTAGGTTGGATCACAGCTCAGTCCTGGATTTATTAGGAGTGCTTTTGTTCCTATTTGTGTGCAATTCCATTTCGATTATAGGACAGTCAAGTCGGAATATATATCCTGAAGCCAAATCGCTGCAACTCCCCATTTCTGTTGGTCTATACAATGGTCATATAATATCTCTCTCATGTGGTTACACTATTTCAGTATAGCTACACATTTAAAAACCATGTATAGGCCGAGCGTGGTCCAACCCAACAGCTCCTGTTGTACAGTATAAAATCTGTATCTCCTAAACAACAGTCTCCGTCATCAAGCTTGCCTGTTTCCCTGCAACCATATAATACAGTATGATATCTAATGAAATAATCACAGTATGATTGTTTTTAACTTGACAATGTGACCACATTGCTGTATGGATGTGAATTTTTGACACAATTGAAACCATTAGATTGTCAGTTCAGCTGTTTGCAAAGGTCAAGTCTTGTCAATGTATTTTCCCGTCAGGAATTCCCAGGTTTCTGTCAGCTTTAAAGGAAAAAATGAGGACATGTGCGGGTCAGCTCGTTTCGTGTGCAGGTGCTGCAAAATATGTTGGGGAAAGTTTTGCTGTGAGAAACCTGACGGTATTGAGCTTTTACACCCGTCTCAGCATTTACTGCTCACTAAATTAGGGATATTGTTTTTTACTAGAATGATTACATGTTTCTACAAGACTTGTCAATACCGAGAACATTCGTAGTTCTGTTTCGGGTGGTTTCTTTATGGACATTATAGCACTTAAACATCTTTTAACAGAGTGTGAGGGCAGTCAAGGTGAGCATACAGAGCAGAATCTGCAAGAATGCTCAAGAAAAATTACTATGAATTGCAATGTAGATCACGGCGTCTCGGTGCTCGCAGAATTAAAGTGCTCTCACACGTGACAGCTCCTATGCATGCTTGCTTCATTACTCCTCTTTCGTAAATATCTTCATTCTCTATATTACACATACAAGTACGTATTCACCAGAGGATGATATTTGATATGGTTAGGACCACAAGGAAATGAGCACTGTATCAGAGCGATACCAGTATCCGTGACAACGCCTCCCTACATTAAGTAGGAGAGTGTGTGTAGAGATTGAGATAGAGATGGAACTGTGGTGTTGGATGAAAAAATTCCTGCCAAACTGTGAGACAAGTGTCAGAAAATGAAGTGTGCCAGACTGGCTTTGTGAAAAATAATAAAAAATAATTTGTCATTTGTTTTTGAGTCATAGCTGTGATGGTAGTGCCTTTATTATTTTTTTTATTTTTTTTTTTTTTAAGGCAAAATAGGACTTGATACGAGTTCTGCAATGCATTGACCCAACAAACCGGCCTGTGCGTCTCTGAGGATACACAGTGTTGGGGGTGGCGGGGATCTGTGTGTTTCGTTGCTGTGCTGGAGAGCAGACGTGTGTCTCTGCTTTCAGGAATGTAGTGTTTAGGGACACACTGGAGCCTGACTGTGCCTTGGTGAGGTGTGTGTATGGGTATGTGCGTGTGTGTATGGATGGATGGATGGATGGATGTGTGTGGACATATAGAGAAAGCAAAAGGAATGTATCTGCTGTCGGTTTATCTGAGTTCATTGGGTTTTTTGTACCAATTAAGCAATGTGGCTGTTGGAGCCCTTTTCACCTTTCTTTCATTTTCTAGTGGTTTTCTAGTGACGTGTTTTACTAAGAGCTGTATTTTGTAATTAGGTTTCATTCAACTGCAGTACTGTAGAACTTTAGTCCTTGTTGGGTTTTTCAATCTGGTTTCCAAAACATAGACAGTTTAGTTGGATTGTTATGTCTAGTTTTTGGGAACCCAAGAGCCTTTTACTCCTATACAAAGCTACATCAGTGAGATCATTCAATGTAAACAGAAACACAAGCCTTACAGATAAAGGTACAAGCATGCATATATTATATTGTAGTACAATGAAGACTGTGCCATTTGGTGAGATTATCCCCGACTGGCAGTCCAAATAATTCCAAAGACTAATTTGTGGATACCAAGAAGTCAATACATTTTCTTTGAAAAACTTTTAGAAGACACTTATTTGGGATAAAGTGTCTGCAGTTATGTCCTGGAAGGTTAATATCACATCACACACTTAAAAATGTATTGCTGAAAATTCTCCTGCATTATGACCCCCAAGATTGCATGCAGACTGTAAGCTCGGTGTTCTGTAATGAATTATGTCACTGCTCTTGTTAATCAAAGACCATGTTAACCTCAAAAACTCAAAGACTGTCGCACTGGATTTTTACACTTTTTAAACCTATACTCTGTATTTTTAATACTTGCATGTGCATGCTTAAAAAAAAAGAAGATGGAAATACGATCAGAATTTATAAATGTGTATACAGTGTTTTGTCTCTACAAAGCAGAGGGCAGGCTGGCTGCAATGCATTATGGGGTAATTGAAAGAAATCATAGGTCCTTGAACAGTTTTTAAATGTTCAGTGTGGTTTTCTTGTGGCTTTAGAGGTCATTGCTGTTCTATAGTCACATCTAATTGCAGATCGGGCTCTTGGACTCTTATAGCAGTGTGGAAAGTGGGGACGCAGGCTTTAGGGAAGGTTTGAATTGGTTAAAATACCATATATACGTACTTCATGTGCCACATTCTTCACGTCTGGGAAGAAAGCCAGAAGTCCCAGGGATGTTTTTTACGCCTGCTCTAAATTTAGCAGGCGACACAAATTGAGAGATTTTATGGCACAAAGACGCAGAGGCGAATGTGGCAATAAACAAATAGTGCGGCTGCCATGAGAGGCTGCAGATGCCCATGATAAAAGATGTGAGGGAAGAGAAAGTACATCAGCGCTCCTCACTCCCAACAGATCAAACACAAGCCCATCCCGTCCACTTTAATGGCACCTGTCTGCCCTTGCTCAGTAGCCAGTCCAAAGTGAGCTCAATTTCTATTCTGTTCTTGCTGTCTCTTTGATAAAAGTATGAAATAAATGGAGAGGTTCAGATGAAGCGTACGCAGGGGTATACTGAGTATACATCAAACGCAGATGAATGAAGGATGGTTTGTTATTACTACATGCCAGCTAGAGTTGTTGCAATAGAATTTTTAAGCCATAGAAGATGGACAAAGTTACAAATTAAATACAGACTTCCCAAACTGTCAATCATCTACCGAATCTTATCTCACAGATCGCATCCAATAATCAGCTTTTGTTTTCAGTCAGACATGTTTATTAGTGAGGTACATCATTCATTCTATATGGTATTACTGGACACCAGACATGGAGATCATCAAATTCCTTTCGGCCTACAATGAAAACTGTTGATTCTCCAACACTAACTCATCTGTTAGGAAACAACAATAAGATTAAATGGACCTTGCAGTTATTAATCAGACCCTTCGTAAAAACAAACTCTCAATTCATGCTTTATTACAAGTGCAGACCCAGCTCGAAACCTTGAACCGAATCACTACGTTAAAAAAATAGTCATTCATCCGTTTGCTGAGTCGCTTAATCCTAATTAGGGTGGCGGGAAGGCAGGCGCCCATCTCCGTGACTCTAGGTACACCCTGAACAGTTCACCAGACCATCGCAAGGCCAACACTCACACCACTATTCACACTCACACCTACATTTAGGACATTTGGGACCGCCAGTTGCTATTTTATTCTGCATGCTTTTGGACTGTGGAATGAAACCGGAATACCCGGAGGAATCCATGCAAGCACAGGAAGAACGTTCTAACTTTACACGCAAAGCCCTTCTTGCTGTGAGGCTTGAGTGCTCAGCACTGTGCCACCGTCCCGTCTTCATGAACGTTACTTTCACAGTTAAATATTTAAAATGGCTCAAGCTTCTCACAACTGGTTCATAGAGCACAGGTTTCCTGTTGCTGAAAGAGAGTAGAGGAAGAGACGGACTTCGCATTTCTCTCATGTGCACATTTCAATGAATGATTTTTATTCCAAGTTTTTATTTTTTTTTACCATTCATTCATTTCATTCACTGATTTTCTGAAACGCTTAATTCTAATTAGGGTCACGGGGAGGCTAGTGCCCATCTCAGCCGACTCTGGGTGAGGGCAGAGTACACCCTGGACAGCTTGCCAGGCCATCACAGGGCAGAAACACGCTGACGGCTATGAAGATACTCTTGTCGAAAGTCAGCAATGGTTCTTTTACATGAATCTCACACCAAAGACAGTGAGAGACATGGCCGGCCTTTGATAACCCAGTTGGCTGCACACTGGGGAGACAGTGACAGCCCGCTAAGAGTGGGGCTTGAACCCCCAACCTTGGGATCGGTGATTCAGCGCCCTTTACCACCAGGCCACTGCTGTCCTTAATTTTTTTTACTAGTTGTTCATTACTGTTGGGGGCAGTGGTGGTCTAGTGCGCTGGATCGCTGATCCAAAGGTTGGGGGTTCGAGTCCCACTCTCCACAAGGTTGTCACTGTCCCCCCCAGTGCAGCTAACTGGGTTATCAAAGGCGGGCCATGTCTGTCACTGTCTATGGTGAGAGGCATGTAAAAGAACCATTGCTGACTTTCGTAAAGAGTAGCTGCAAAGCCGTCAGCGTGTTTCTGTCCCTTGCTAAAAGGGTTGTGACAGGAAGGGCATCCGACATAAAAACCTCTGCCAAAATCAAACGTGCGAATCAGATGATTTGCTGTGGCGACTCTCAAGGGAAAAGGCCGAAAGGAAGACAGACAGTTGTTCATTACTGTTATCTCAATATGTGAGGTGCTCCACCGAATGTAGGCACTTCTCGTAAGTGACGTATGGTGCTTGTGAGACAAAGCGCGGCGTATCCGGACTCCCGATCTTTCAAGTGAACAAGTGCACGTTGAATACTTGTTTAGTACTCAATCTTCACTTGCTCACTTGAAAGATCGGGAGTCCGGATAAGCCACGCTTTGTCTCACAAGCACCATACGTCACTTACAAGAAGTGCCTACATTTGGTGGAGCACATCACATATAATTCCTTTTTTTTTTATTCGTTTTCTCATCATCGTCTGATTTTATTGGATTTTTTTTTAAATAGTGACATTGCATATTTTTGTCATTTGCTAAAAATTAAAAAAAAAAAAATACTCCACGTGCGAAGCCTCGTCTCTCCTTTCAGCTTGAGTTCCCAGAGCAGTTTTAGAGAATTTATAAATCCTTGGCAAGTTTGATTGATTTCGTTTCCATGTTACGGGCTGAACAATGTAGGATCAGCAGGGGTCCTCATCTGTAAAATAAATTCCCATAAATCCCCCACAAACTTATTTTTATAAATTTAATTTTCTGGATGTTTATTGGAGCCAAAGAATGTTTTATTCCTGAATATTAACAAAGTTAACAATATTTATTGGCTGACTTGTTCTTGCCTTATTGTGGTTTGGATCAAACCCATTTCATTTTAATGACTAGTTAGATAACTGTGAGAAATCAATAACAGATACAACATAATAATATTCATAATAGAATCATGGTGCTCTTGGAGCCCGGCGTGTCCTCAGAACCCAGCTTAGGAGGTTAGTTTTTGGAGGCAGTCTCTAATTCCCATTACTCATGAATACATGTTTTGGCAAAATCGGACTATTACACCAAGATAAAAGTGTGCTATAATCTTTTTATGCTCCATCCAGGACGAAGTTAACCACGGGAATGTTTCATCAACATGCAGAGATGCAGTAGATCCATTTAAAGCCGCAGATTAGTCCACCGAGTTAAATGCATTTCAAATATATAACTGAAGCTGGTTATTCTGAAAGGTTGTGGACCTTGATGAACCCTGTGCTGTCTGGTATGTGAAAGCCTTTGCTTTATTACTCTCCGAGTTATGGAATAATAATAATAATAATAATGTCACTTTTCTAGTTTAGATCCATCCTGAAAGTGAGAGCTGCTTCAGAAATCTTAATTCTCTGGAGATCAGTGCTCTGCCTTCCTCTAATAACTGTTTATATCCATACACTTATACATTCTGTCATATTCCTTACAGGTCGACACACACACACACACACACACACACACACATGGTGCCAGAGTCCCTGAGGAATCCTGTACAAAATCTGTCTCATTTCCTCTCAACTCCACCGTCTCTTTGCTTTCATAATGAGTAGACAGAGTTTGTGAAGTCTGTTTGTTCTTAATTAATGACCATAATTGCTGCAAAAAGCCAAAAGTGACACGTTTCTGTCAACCAAAATGTATTGCTGTTATTTATCTCACGTCGGACAAATGATGTAACTTTTCCCTTTCTATCCTACACAATTATGCAATGTTTTCAACGCACACAGCCGCACGGCTACACCTAAACCTATAATACTGTACTTATTACATTCATGCTGTTATGCAACTCAAACCCCAGAGGAATCCAGACGCACAGGGGATTAAATGGTGAAAGAGTTGACAGTGTCAGTGATGCTTGTTTTGTGATCCAGGATGATTACGGTTACCGCAATATCTTTTGCAAATGAAAGCACTTGCTGTTCCTGTATGTGTACAATGTCTCTGTGTTTGTTGTGCTGCAGCAGTTCCCAAACTGTGCTGAGGATCCCTGAGCTTAACCAGGGCACAGACAAGACGCAGGGCTATACACCACAAATAGAAATCGGGCCTCAAATTTAGGAAAAAAAAAAAAAAAAAAAAAAAAATTCTACGTACTGAACTGTTCGGGCCTCGGACAAGTCGAAAATGTCCTTTTAACTCAATTCTCTTCCATCTTGTCACTTTTTCTTGCCTCTTTAAAGGGGTCCTTGGTGTGAAATGTTTGGGAAGCGCTGTCTTATTGCACCTCTTTTCCTTCTTGTTCTCTTACAAGAGGACATTTATAGACTGTTATCTTCTTCTCACTCACGGGCTGTGCTGATTTCTTTTTTTATTCAAAGCCGTGTGTACATAGAGACTGCCATTGTAAATTGTGCTACAGTGACAATGTCCTGGTGCTCGTCAGTGACGCTGTTGTTTCCTTTGGTGTAAGTATGGCGTTTCAGAGACACTCAGATTTACTGCTTACAAGAAAAAATAAATAAAAGGAAAAGACTTTTGGCAGCTGTTTACAACACTGCGTGTGTTCCTGTGTGTTTATTCATCTGGAAATCCAAGCAAAAAAAAATGTGTGTGGATCTAATTAAGAGATTTTTGATATGAATACCTTGACTACAGGGAGGAATCATTTGTGGTCATGTGATGCCATGGACCATGGTTTGTTTGATGAATACAAAATACTAGACAGCCACAAAAGATTAGTTTTTATAATTGACTAGCAATAATAATATGAATCCCTCTGTGTTTTATAAGGTAATAAATCAAACTAGAACTGTGAGTAAACTCAGTACAGAACATCCCCCCCCCCACCCCCACCCACCGACATGATTAATCTACCTTGGATGACTGCCTTGGAGTCTCCTCAAAATCATCCCGGTTTAGGAGGAGGGGCACCACGCTGGTGTAGTGGTTGGCATGTCCATCTTCCAGCAAGAATGCTTGCGGCTGAGGCATTTTTGTGTGCAGTTTGTATGTTCTCCACATATTTGTGTCGGTTTCCTCTGGGTTCCGGGTCCCGGTTGCCTCCAGCAGTCTAAAGAAATGCTATAAGGTTAACTGGCTGTTCCAATTTACTCCTTGATTCATTCGTTCATTTTCTGAACCACTTAATCTTAATTAGGGTCACGGGGAGGCTGGCATCCATCTCAGCTGACTCTGACCAAGGGCGGGGTACATCCTGGAAAGCTCATCAGGCCATCGCAGGGCCAACACTCATACAACCATTCATACTCACATTCACAACAAGGGCCGATTTGGAACAGCCAATTAGCCTACTACGCATGTTTTTGGGAAGAAACCAGAGTATCCAGAGGAAACCCACACAAGCATGGGGAGAACACGCGAACTCCACACAGAAACACCCAGGCTGGGAATCGAACCCAGGATATTCTTGCTGTGAGGTTTGACTGTAGTGCTAACCACTACACCACCGTGCTGCCTTTTGCGCCTTGATACGAGTGTGAATGGTTGTATGTGTCTTGTCCTGCAGTGGTCTGGTGAGCTGATCAGGACGTACCCTGCATTCACCCAATGTTTGTTGCGATAAGCACCAGCCTCCCTACAACCCTGTTAGGATTAAGCAGCTCACCAAATGAGTGAATGCGAGTTGAGGGGGATTTGGGCTTGTGAATGCTTACCATGTTTGATAATGTAGAATTGAATATGACGATGTATCCCTCCCCTTAAAAACATCAGACCCAGATTATTTTATACTCACTGCCAATGAAAATGATACGCAAATTTATTTGCAATATTTGGGACCATCATATCTAAGCATGAGTACAACACTCACCATCACACTTCAAGTTTGAGCTCTGGTTCCAGACTCCTACAGCTTCAAGGTTGTTTGGAGGTCTCAATACAGTGGTACCTCGACTCACGAAATTAATCTGTTCCATAGAGTCAATAAACAATACAGTGTGTCTGAACTTAAGAATAGCACTTAACATTAACTTACACTACTCATTTTTTGGATTTTTTTTTTAAATTGTTTTATTTCACTTCACTAATTTTGATCTTGTAATCTTTTGAATTTTGATTGTCATCTGCTGCTTGGCCACACTTCCATCACTCTCCACACTTACTTTCAGGCAAAGGTGGTGAACACTGGGATATGTGCAATTAAAAATAAGACCAAAAAAGTCACAAAATCCGAACCACAGAAAAGAAAACCTTTTGTGCGCGTGCATGCTACAAATGCCGGGGCGGAAAGGAGCGCAGAGGAATACACGCAGAAGAATATGAGGCTAATTGGCATGTATGACCCTGGGGAACATGCTTTTTTAACATACTAGACCAGCCTGAAGTGTGATTGCACATCCTCTACAATAGGTGGCAGTGGTGCTCTCACTGTGTTCTCGATGGTGTGGGGAAAAAGCACCGAGCAAACGATATGAAATGCAGTAAACACTATTTGTAGTCATGTGCGGGGTACTGGGGGTAGTTTTTTTTTCTTCTTCCTATAGGGGGCATAACTGAAAAGCACTGCACACGGCGTTCTCAAAGCGCAAAGGAATACACGTGGAAGAATACAAGGCTAATCGGCCTGTAAATGCCATTTCCCCAGCAGAGCTCATAAGTCAAAAGTTTGCTAGTTAGTCAGGGCAGATTTTTGTTGGGATCGAAACTCGCATCACGGAAAATTTGTTATTAAAGACACTCGTAAGTCGAGGTGCTATGCAAAAATGCATAGCATTCTACAGTGGAATCTTGACCATGCCTCAACTGTCACGTGACGATCAAATAAGGAATATCTGCAGCAACAGGCATTTGATGTAATTCCCTGGCCTGTGTTTTCGCCTGATTTGTCACTGATCAAAGTCTTGTGGGCCCTGCAATGGCCTGGAGAGCTGTCCAGTGTGTAGTTTGCCCTCGATCATAGTCGGCTGAGATGGGCGCCAGCCTCCCCGCAATCCTAATTATGATTGAGCAGTTCAGAAAATGAATGAATGGAAACACTTGTGGGATCAGCTTGGACGCCGAGTATCAGTACCATAGAACAGGCAGGAAAAGTGGAGAAACATCCCACAGAACAACATACAGAGGTCAGATTCGTGTGCAGACGAATTACAGCCTGCATTAACTCAAATGGAGTTCATATTCCATGCTGAACTTTGGTTTTTGGATGGACATTTTGTGATTTTGGAAAGAAGAGCTGCCTCAGTTTTGTTTAAAGTTGCAATATTTTTGACAGAAAGAATTTCGGACGTTATTGATTATAGTTTTCAGGGGGCAGTGGTGGTCTAGTGGTATAGGGCGCTGGATCGCTGATCCAAAGGTTGGGGGTTCAAGTCCTGCTCTCTACAGGGTTGTCACCGTCCCCCCGTCCCCCCAGTGCGGCTAACTGGGTTATCAAAGGCCGGCCATGTCTCTCACTGTCCATGGTGTGAGGTTCATGTAAAAGAACAGTTGCTGACTTTCGACAAGAGCAGGCTGCAAAGCTGTAACCGTGTTTCCGCCCTGCGATGGTCTGGCGAGCTGTCCAGGGTGTACTCTGCCCTCGCCCGGAGTCGGCTGGGATGGGCACCAGCCTCCCCGCGACCCTTCTTATCCTTTCGGCTATTTCCTTCAGGGGTCGCCACAGCAAATCATCTGCATCCATCCCACCCTGTCCTCTGCATCTTCTTCTCTTATGCCAACGACCTTCATGTCTTCCTTCACCACATCCATAAATCTCTTTTTTGGTCTTCCTCTAGGCCTTCTGCCTGGTAGTTCTAACCTCAGCATCCTACTACCAATATACTCTCTATCCCTCCTCTGTACATGTCCAAACCATCTCAATCTAGCCTCTCTAGTCTCCAAAACATCTTACATGTGCTGTCCCTCTGATGTACTCATTTCTGACCCTATCCATCCTCGTTACTCCCAGAAAGAACCTCAACATTTTCATCTCTGCTACCTCCAACTCTGCCTCCTGTCTTTTCCTCTGCGCCACTGTTTTGAAAACCATACAACATCGCTGGCCTCAACACCGTCTTGTACACTTTTCCTTTCATTCTTGCTGATACCTTTCTATCACACATCACACCGGACACTTTTATCCAACCATTCCAACCTGCCTGCACACGCTTCTTCACCTCTTCCACACTCTCCACCGCTCTGGATTGTTGAGCCCATGTACTTAAAATCCTCCACCTTCCTTATCTCTGCTCTCTGTAACCTCACCGTTCCTCCTGGGTCCTTGTCATTCACACACATATATTCTCTGTTACTGAGGCTAACCTTCATTCCTCTCCTTTCCAGGGCATACCTCTACCTCTCTAGATTTTCCTCCATTTGTTCTCTTCTCTCACTACAGATCACAATGTCATCTGCAAACATCATAGTCCATGGAGATTCTTGTCTAACATCATCTGTCAAACTGTCCATCACCATAGCAAATAAGAAGGGGCTCAGAGCTGATCCTTGATGCAGTCCCACCTCCACCTTGAATTCTTCGGTCACGCAGACAGCACACCTCACCACTGTCTTACATCTCTCATACATGTCCTACACCACTGTAACATACTTCTCTGCCACTCCAGACTTCCTCATACAATACCACAGTTCTTCTCTTGGCACCCTGTCATATGCTTTCTCCAGATCCACAAATGCACAATGCAGCTCCCTCTGACTTCTCTATTAACATCCTCAAGGCCAACACTGCATCTGTGGTGCTCTTTCTTGGCATGAAACCAAACTGTTGTTCACAAATGCTGACCTCTGCCCTTAGTCTAGCTTCCACTATTTTTCCCATACCTTCATATGGCTCATCAACTTTATCCCTCTGTAGTTGCCACAACTCTGCATGTCTCCCTTGTGCTTAAAAATGGGCACCAGCACACTTCTCCTCCATTCCTCTGGCATCCTCTCACTCCCTAAGACCTTGTTGAATGTTCTTGTCAGGAAATCAACTGCTACCTCTCCTAGACACTTCCATACCTCCACAGGTATATCATCAGGACCAACTGCCTTCATCACTTCACCCTTACTAATCTTTGCTACTTCCTGCTCCTCAACGGTCACCTCTTCTACTCTTTTTTTTCTCTCATTTTCCTCATTCATCAGCTCTTCAAAGTACTCTTTTCATCTTCCCAGCACACTTCTGTCATCAGTCAATACATTTCCCTCTCTGTCCTTAATCACTCTAGCCTGCTGCACGTCCTTCCCATCTCTATTTCTCTGCTGTGCCAACCTGTATAAATCATTTTCTCCCTCCTTACCGTCCAACCTAGCATACAAGTCATCATACGACCTCTGTTTGCCTTTGACAACACTACCTTCGCCTTATGCTGTGTCTCCCTGTACTCCTGTTTACTCTCTTCAGTCCTCTCAATGTCCCACTTCTTCTTAGCTAACCTTTTCCTTTGTATACACTCCTGCACATCCTCATTCCACCACCAAGTCTCCTTATCTACTTTCCTTCCAGAGGACACACCAAGTACTCTCCCACCGGTCTCCCTGATCACATTTGCTGTGGTTGTCCAGTCATCTGGAAGCACTTCCTGACCACCCAAAGCCTGTTTCAACTCCTCCTTGAAGAAAACACGACACTCTTCCTTTTTCAGCTTTCACCACTTTTGTCTTCTGCTCTGCTTTTGCCTTCTTCACCTTCCTCACCATCAGCGTCATCCTGCACACCACCATCCTCTGCTGTTTGGTAACACTCACCCACTACTACTTTGCAGTCACTGACTTCCTTCAAACTGCATCATCTACACAAGATGGAGTCTACCTGTGTGCTCCTAGCTCCACTTTTATAAGTCACCCTATGCTCCTGTCTCTTCTGGAAGAAAGAATTCACCACATCCATTTCCATCCTTTTTGCAAAATCGATCAACATCTGTCCTTCTGTGTTCCTGTTCTGGATACCAAACCTGCCCAACACTTCCTCGTCCCCTCTGTTAAGGGCATAAGCGCGAACCACATTGAACATCACACCTTCAATTTCTAGCTTGAGACTCATCACTCTGTCTTACACTCTTTTCACTTCTAGAACATTCCTGACAAACCCCTCCTTCAAGATGACTCCTACTCCATTTCTCTTCCCATCCACACCGTGATAAAACAGCTTAAACCCTGCTCCTAAGCTTCTAGCCTTGCTACCTTTCCACCTGGTCTCCTGAACACACAGGATGTCCACCTTTCTCCTCTGCATCATGTCAGCCAGCTCTCTACCTTTTCCTGTCATAGTTCCAACATTCAAAGTCCCTACTCTCAGTCCTAGACTCATGCTTTTCCTCTTCTCTCTCCGCCTACGGACACACCTCCCGCCTCTCCTTCTTCCACCAACAGTAGTCCAATTTCCACCAGCACCCTGTTGGTTGACAGCACTGATGGCGGTTGTTGTTAACCTGGGCCTTGACCGATCCAGTATGGAGGTAATGTTTGTGATTTGCATTATCAAGACCTTATATACAAGACCCTAATTAGGATTAAGCGGTTACAGAAAATGAACTGAACTTCATGTAGCAACTATGCATATATATTTTATCCTGAGTGTTGTGAATTCATTGGCAGTCAGTATACTTCATGTATATGTTCAGGTGGTACACTAGATCTGTTTTATTAAAATCTATCAAGTGGTTTAGAAGTAGCTGCGCTCATGACCTTCAAAGGACAGGGAGTGTTTGTAAGGTCGGGTAAAATCCGAAAGACCCAACAGTTACTGTCTGGCATTTATCAGGGTTTTATAGCAAAAGCTGATCTGGTAGATCATGTTTGTACATGAGTTTACTTTTTTTTTTTTTTGAGTGCAATCCAATTACTTACAAGACGCAGTGCTTAAGGTTAATATTTCTTATACGTATTAAAATCCACAGCATTAAAATTAAAGGTAAAAAAGGTAAGTCTGTTGGGTTTTTACACCCGAGCCAAGTAGCTCATCAGGCCGGTGCTTATCCCCGGTTTCCGTAGCGTGAAGTGACCAGGAGTTCAACTCCTCCTGGATGGGATGCTAGTCCATCGCAGGTTACCTTCCCAGTATATTTTTACTGGTACCCATTTATATTGCTGGGTGAACAGAGGCACACTTGTGGTTGAGACCTTGCCCAGGGGTCTTAGCACAGTGGGGGTCTCAGTGGGATTTGAACTCACAACCTCCCGATCATGAGTCCAGCACTCAAACCACTACACCACCAGCCCCACATTAAAATTAAACATTACAACTTATTTGCTAGGGCAGTGGTGGCCTGATGTTAAAGGTGCTGGATGACTGATCCAAGGTTGGGGGTTCGAGTCCCACTCTCATCAGGTTATCACTGTCCCCTCCAGTGCAGCTAACTGGGTTACCAAAGGCCAGCCACGTCTCTCACTGTCTATGGTGTGAGACTGTAAAAAGAGTCAGTGCTGACTTTAGACAAGAGTAGCTGCATGGCTGTCAACATGTTTACACCCTGCGATGGCCTGGGAAGCTGTCCAGGGTGTACTCTGCTCTCAGCCGGAGTCGGCTGGGATGGGCTCCAGCCTTCCTGCGACCCTAATTAGGATTACGTGGTTACAGAAAATGAACGATGAACTGATTTGCAAACAGGGTTATCAAAGGCTCGCCATGTCTCTCACTGTCTGTGGTGACAGGCATGTGAAAGAGCCATTGCTGTTGTTTGTGAAAAGTAGCGGCATTGACGTCAGCATGGTTATGCCCTACTGAGCTGTCCAGAGTCGGCCGAGATGGGCACCAGCCTCCCTTTATTAAGCAGTCCAGAAAATAAATGAACTTATTTGCAGGTTATTTAGCATCAATGACAGTTGATCATTTTGATCTTATTAATAACTATATTATTACCTTCAGATATTATGAGTGCTATTAATTACATTATTGTTACTACATGTGTTATAATGATGCAGCCTTTTAGTTTACAGTTTATATGATGAAATAAAGCAGGCTTTTGTTCTGCACCTGCTAGATGATCCTATTTTGCTAATGTTCCCTCTTGTATTAATTTGTTTCAGTGTTCTGACTGGCTGGTAGACACCCTCCCCCTCCCCTTCCTTTAAACATTGCACAGGCAGGGTGCAATCATGGCCACCAGAGCTGCAAATAAGGCCCCTCCTAAAGGTTAATCATATGCTTGGGCTTTTTTTTGGGGGGTGGGGGGGTCCATCAGTGATGCAACAATAAGGATGTCGACTCCCATAAAATGGCAAAGAAGAAAATAAAACAATGATTGTCCTTCTGCCCTTCAAAATGTGAAGAATCGTACATGGCTAGACTGAGCAGAGAGAAGCGCATGATGATCCCCATTTTAAAGGTGTATTGACCTCACAGTGATCTCAGCTGTTGTGAAGACGGAGTGTTTTTATTTGTAGTATTTGTCTGGACAGGGTGATGTTTAAGATTTAAGGGACACATTTATTAAAGTTATCCTGACACCACATTACTGTAGAAGCAGATAGAAGGGCGAGTTATTGGTGTTCTACACTGCCATCTAGTGTTCATTAGAAGTAGCACAGCAGAAAATCGGCTATTGTTCAGCAGTTCTCCATGGCATTGGAATTGGGGCTAAATTGTCTTTATTAATGGAGTAAGACTAAGAACGTCATCGTTATTAAACCCTATTCTGCTCATTTCAATTCACCATCCAACTTGTTTCACAAAATTTTGAACAGAGATCATAATCTCATTTGAAGCTGAACTGATAAGATGTGCTTCTGCTTTTTGTTCCGATTCATCCTTTCACCAAACACACAAACTACTCTATCTGTTTTCACTCACACCTAGTAGTGTTCCAAGGGGACTGGAGCCTCTCCAGATACACATTGAACAGCCCGCCAGACCATCACAGTACAAACCACATGCAAACCTTCACACTCATACCTAGAGACAACTTGGAACAAGTTAGCCTCGAATGCATGTATTTGGATTTTTTTTTTTTTTTTTTTGGGGGGGGGGGGCAAAGCACCTGGAGGAAACCCACACTAGCACACTGAGCACATGCAAACTCCACACAGAAACACCTGGGCCTGGGAATCAAACACGGGAGCTTCTTGATATGAAGCAGACATGTTTCCAGTGAGTCAGTAAATCATCCCAGTTAATCATATTCATTTTGTCTTGTTATATATGATTGGTTCAGCTGATCTGATTGGTTTGCAGTCCTGGCATTGGGGACATCCTGCAGATTCAGGAGAAATAATAAACCATAAAAATCTCATTTTAGTTTGCTTTCTTTATGGTCCTGTGTAGTATATAGTAAAGCCATTACTCTCCTCGGGCCCAGTGGATGGCCATCTGATAATAATTTATATACACATACAGACCACATATTCAGTTCAATAATATTGTGATGGAAGAAGTGTACAATTCTTTACTTTTTTTTTTCCGAATCCAAATACTTCTGGTGTGAGAATATTTGAAAACTCACCAAAACAGGTGAACATCCATCCATCATCCATGAGGCACCTCAGTCAGGGTTGTGTAGGGAACACTGTTCACAGGTTGCCAACCTACTGCAGGACTAACAAACAACCCTTCAAACTCACAGTCAAAACCATGGCCCAGTTAGACCAGCCAGTTGACATTTCTCTGGACACAGCGAGGAAATTGTCGTGCCTGGACATGGAGATGGCACATGAAAAAAAAAAAAAACCTCTGAAGCGAAAGCAGTAAACCACTGCACCATGTCAAGTCATGCCGTCTGAGGTACAGCATATCACTGTGGATTCATATAGAATGAACCAGAATAACAAACGATGACAATATAAATGTGTTTTATTTAAGTGGACATACAAAACAAAACCAGTTCATGCAGCATATTCAAGCTTTCATCACTTACATGGGATTTAGTTTGCAAAAAACACTCGTTATTCGGTACACAGCGCAGCACTGAGTGGGAAAAGTAGAAATGGACCCTTGAGCTGGAACCATGGACCAGGTAGGTGTGTGACTTCATAAGTCATTCATAATTTATATCGAGGATAAAATTGGTGTGCTAGCACAAAATTACTCATGTGGGTCAAATATTATTCATTTTATTAGATATTCTAAATGATTTGAAAGTAGGTGAGGTCAAACTAAAAAAATTGACAAAATGTGTAGGGTCTCATTTAACCACGACTGTATGTATTTGTGTGTATGTGTGTGTGCATGTATGTATATATATGTATATATATATATATATATATATACACACATATATATATATATACACACATATATATATATATATACACATATATACATATATATATATATATATATATATATATATATATATATATATATATATATACACATACATACACATACATATATACACACACACACACACATAATATACATTATAGATTAAGGTATGTATTTATAGCATAATTTGATATTTGATAGCTTATGTGTCTCCTTTTTCAGACACTCTCATATCTAATGACTGTCTCTCAGAAAGGAAGTGTTGTGACACTGCATTTATTTTATAGTGACACACCACTCATCCTAAAGAAGTAGTACTTTAAAAAAAAAAAAAAAAAAAAATTAAGAGATCAGTGTCCATCAGAATAAATAAGCACTATACAGTGTATATTTTCTAACATACTCCTCTAAGACAAAACTGCACCAATCAATCGTGTCCATTCAAATAAATAATTGTACTCTTTACTTACAAATTCCTTGTGAAGTTAAAAGAAGTGCAGTAGAGCAGCATCTGAGCAATGGCTTGATGGGGGTGGGGGTCTGTTTCCCCTGAGCCTTAAGATGCAACTTGCACTGGTGACGATCCCAATGTGCACCCATTAGATTCAGATATTAAACTGGAGTCGGTACACATCGGAGGACATGGTAGAATTTCAGGAAAAACTTCATGGAAGTGTCAAATAAATTGAGACTGTTTTAGTGTGTTCAGAGTATATGGAGAAAACATGAAGAAATTGGAGTGGCATCAGTACATATCAGTAATGATCGACATTGGTAGTAAATTTGGGAGAGAAAAAAAAAATCAGAGCAACATCAGGAGACACTCCAATCACATTTCCAGTAAATTCACTTTTTTTTAACGATTTGAGACATCTTGAAAACACCTCTAAAAATCAACATGGCAATGGTACAGATTGTAAAAACATTGGGTGAAACATCAGAATCCTATCGCATAATAATCAGAGAACATCTATACATACTGGAAGAAAATCAACCGAATCAGACTTCACTTCAGAATTATGATCAGCTCACAGTGGGATTATGATCAGTCTCACGTGAATGTGCCTCTCAACAATTATATTAATCTCTAGTTTATTATACACTATTATTATTCATCCTTTCTACTGATTACCCAAACTATTCATTACATCAAACTCATGTCTTTGTTCAAAAAAATCTAACGTAATAATATTGTGACCTGGGATAAATGACTAACCTGTACACATGATGCCATTACTTGTCTTTATTTCCAGTCTTTGTGCTGCTTCTGTGATGCAAGAATTTAGACCTAAAAAGTCCAGTGATAACAGTACAAAACAAAAATGAATGCTGACCACATTTGTTCTGTTTCATTTCCTAATACCCATCGAAGCCACTTCGTTCTCGTTTTGAACTGATATGTGAACCAAGGACATGAAGAGGACTTACTGAATCCTGACGTAGCCCTGGAACCTTATGTTCAGATTATAAACAACTTTGAATGAAGCCTTTCTCCCATTTTAAGCAAAAAAAAACCCAGAACCTGTGAGATAAAAGTAAGAACTAGATGTGCTAGTAAGATGAGTGAACATTGTGCTTGACAATCTCAGAATGAAAATGTCACAAGCTGCCAAGTAGACAAGTTTGTCAAAGTGAAAAAAAAAACCCCAACTTGTACCTATGTGCTCTTACAATTCGTCTCTGCGTGGATAGAAAATGTTGATTTAAGTTAAATGTTGGTTACATCAACACATTAAACAAGCGCATTCATAGCATCATGATTTGTTTGGTCTGCGCTCTCATCTCTTGAGTATTAATGTAGATAAGGAATTACACTTTATTTATATAATGTATGCGCCATATAAGTGGATTAAAAGCAGGTGTGATTGTTAACAGCTTTCTGTGGCGAGACAACTTTTTAGAATTCATAGGCCGTGTCTCTAATATCAGCGCTAACACTCACTCACTTGCCAATACTGTATACTTAAAGGCAAAAGACAACACCTGTGAAAAACAAGTTAATTCTATTAAAAATCATCACGGCCCAAGGTAACATGTACAAGTACAGGAATTTAATACATTCATGTCCCCTGAATTGACTAAAGTGTGAATAAAGTGTTAAAAGGTTTAGATTAAATAATTTCCTGTGCAGTGGGAAACTAGTAATAGTAAAGTCACATTCCTCTATGTTAGCTTTGGGCCTTGATGACATCATTCTACGACTTAGCTTTTAACACAATTACTCATAAAACTTAAAATAGAAGCTATTGGTCTATGACTGTGCACACAGTCAGCTTTTAATATTAAGTTTAGATTGAGCTCAGCTTTTAATAAGTGTCGTCCTCTCCCTTAATCTTTCTCGGGTTGCCGAGAGGATGGTGCCTATCTCAGCTGACACTGGATGACGGCAAGGTACAGCATGTACAGCTCACCCAACCATCACGGGGCATGAGTGAAAGTGTTCTGTGATGTGAGAAGTTCTTCAGGACAGAATGCAGATCTGCACAACTTGCATATTTTGTTTTCTTAGGTTTAAGACAGAAAAAAAGGAGAGGCTGTTCAGGGGGAAAAAAAAAAACATTTCTAGCTGCTGTAAGGTAAGTGAAAACAGGAACTGCAGTAATGTGGAACAAACGGTGCAAAACATTATGGGTAACTAGAAATGGGTAAACAGCATGTGTGGTTCTTTGATGAGGCAAAAATAAATAAAACTGTTGGTAAATTACTGTAGTACAAGACGTATAAAACACTTCGGGACAAACTGCTGTAGGAAAACGAACTACAAAAACCAACAATGTGGATGTCACAGGTAGCGTGACACTGCCCTGGCTTTACTGCAATACGACATTACACATTGGACCATGTGACCACACCAAACACAGCTAGAGCTGCATGTAGGAAGAAATCTAGGACATGGTGTGTGTGTGTGTTGGTTCAATTTATTGCACTGTGACAATTGTTCTAGTTTTTATAACACTAATGTAAATTATCCTTCATAGATGTAATAGACTAATAACATTGGTAATTACTTTCAAATTCTACTGCTACAAAATCCAAACATAAACCACTCCTCACATTGAAATAGAAACAGTCCATTAACTTTTTTTTACCTTCTACTCTCCAGCACTATTCATCTAAATAACACAACATTTCACACTATACTTTTTGGCATTTAAATTCCTGGACACAAGTGAAACCCAAAGGGAAAATCCATAACACACAGAAAAATAAGAGTAAATACCACCTTATTCAGAAATGTTGTCATTTGCAATGATGTACTGAACAGTACAAGATACCATTTAGAGTATCCTCTAGGTCAGTGGCCCTCAACCCTGTTCCTGGAGATCTACCTTCCTGCTGGGTTTATCTTCAAACCAGAATCCAACACACTCTTAGTTAAATATAAACTTCTTAAGGTGGTGACTAGATGTTCAGGTGGGCACAAGTACAGCAGGAGCTCAAGTCTTTTGGAAGGTAGTTCTCCAAGAACATATTTAGTGTCCACTGCTGTACGTGTTATTTTATGGGATGTTTTTCATTTCAACAGAAATGTAATTAATGCAAAGGTATTACTTATATGCAAAATCATAACTCGCCACATAATAGCAGTTTCACAAGTTAACCTTCACTGCAAAAATGCATATATAGGTCATGTGTGGGCTATTAGTGGGGACCACAACCCCTATTTCAGTAAAGCCACGAGGGGAACACTGGCCTTGTTTGCCTGAGCATGTGTGTGCGTGTGCGCGCGCGTGTGTGTGTGCGCGCGTGTGTGTCTGTTAGAGTTTAGAGGTCTTATGTGTGTCTGTTTTTTAACTGGCTGGGGGGTCATTAGGATAACCCAAAAAAGACAGCTAATTACACAGAACCCCAAAACCATAAATGATCTGCACCACAGCAGAGATGAGCTTTGGCCTACTATTATCTCTACACTCCAGCCTCATGTGAACATTCAGAAGATGAAATGATGGCGATAAACGGAACTTGGGAGAAAAATGAACCAATGTAGTGCAAAAGAGTGTTTTTAGAAAACTGTGGCCTCATTAAGCTCATCCTTCAACTATTGAAGGCCAACATCTGGAAGTGACGCAGTTCCTATGAACACATTCCTTCTTGATTAATTTTAAAGAAAGAAAACGAACACAGAGATAACATTTGGTATTTCCACTAAACATTGTGTTAAGAGGGAAAAGCCAGAGGGAAAAGCAGGGTGAAGGAGGGACGGGTGGAAGGGGGTGGGTGGGTGGGGGGGTGAGCCTTTCTGGCTGTTCCTCAGTGTGACTCTGGAGCCAGAACAGTTGTCCCGTCTGGCTGCTTGATCACCGGCTCCACAGTCGGTGTCAAGTTGGACTCCGTCGCAAACTCAGTGGATGATGTAGTTGGGCTCACCTTGGTCTGTGGTAAAAATCTACCTTTAGTGTACAATTACTAAAGGCAGCTTCACTGCAGAGGTGTGTGCATCACCTTACCTTCAAATTCTCCACTTTCTCCTCAAACGACTTGAAGGTTGGCGTGTTCCTGCAAGGCACCAGGTATAGCTGGTATTAAATACAGATCTTAAACCATGCACAGCACACATTGCACCCTGCCATTCAATAATCTGTGTTCTAGCTATGAGAGAGAGAGAGAGAGAGAAAGAGAGAGAGAGCGAGAGAGAGACAGAGAGCGAGCTGAACACAGGAGACTCTAACCAGCCATCCTTCTTTACACAAAAGTCACTCCTGACACACCCTTGCGAGACCGAGAGCCTTACCTCATCACAGGCATGCTAGTGGAATGTTGTATGGATCGTATACTATTGGTCAGCAATGAGGAAGAGGAGAGAGAGTGTGATTAGGCAAATCACACTACAGTGATGTGACAGTGAAATAAAACCCACAGTGCATGCACATACACTCCTTCACGTTCAGAATAAAGTTTAGGACAAAAGAAAAGATCATCTCTGCTCTTTATGCTGTATAAATATGTAGGTCACACGTGTTTTATTCTCTTTTTCAACAGTCAAATATGAGATGTTTCAGAATATTTATATAAAATTTGCTAAGCAGTGTTAATGTACCATGCCTCACTGCTGTGAGTAGCATGTGCTACTGACTCTTAATGCCACATCCTGCTGAATTATACATATTGAATAATTACGAGCTGGATTTATTTTCTTGTACAAAAAACCCATATGACCTTTAAAAAAAAAAAAAAGAGTACATGCTGGCATAAAAAACTGTCATATCACTCCCGCAATTTCTCCACACACTTGCCCCATGGGTAAGAAATGTGTAAATTAAACAAAAACAAATAAGATACTACCAAGTGGTCACTATCCTTAATGTGATATGAGCTGTAAAGTGAAAAATGACAGCCGCGACCAAATGCTGCTTAATAATACTGTATACTTTTTCCTGAAGGTGCAAACATATGAAAATAGACCATAGATGCCCCCACCCACAGGACCATTGGACAGGCCCAATACATAAGTGATCTTGTAACCTTGAAACAAGGTCAAGGTGACCCATTTAATTCAGACCAGTTTTGCCCCTAAGAGAGACCCATACACCCAATATGTTGATCCTTTATCATCTCCTTCCAAAGTTTTTACACTAACATCGTATGGATGGGACCAACCCCATCTCTACAGCTCCTGCTCCGCTCACCAAAGCAGTGATTTAAAAGAAAATCAGTGGAGGTACAGTAGGCCCTTGACTCTTCTCGGTTTTGCACTCGCGGTTTGAGTATTCACAGACTGCCGAGCAGCTCGCACGTAATTCAAATTCAGCCAATGGCTGTCCTCCTTCCTGCTGATTGGTTGAGGTGATGTAACGCCCCATTTTCCTCATTTGCACACAAGTTGGCAATGAGCCTTTTTTAGTGTGTTTTAATTACCAGTTAAGTTCTATGATGTCACTCAAACGCCTGCTTAAGCACCAGAAAAAGGTAATTAGGTTGGATGTCTCTTCTGAAGAAATAAGCCTTTCTCCGGAAGAAATGACAACTTCCTCTGAATTCATGTCATTGCTGAAGAGGAATACAGTTTCAACTGTTGTAAAACACTCCACTATTAAAGTCTTTTTTAATTATTATTCCAGTACATGACCTAAAGTAATGTTTAAAATGTTTGTGTGTTATATTTTATTTACTGTGGTGTAGCATGTTTCTCATTGTGTTTTGTTTATCCAATTTATTACATTTCTTGTTATTTTATGTCCTTTTTGTTATGGTCTGTGTTTTGGGGGACTTTGATTTTGGTGCTGTGCCTCTCACGAACTGTTTACTTCCTGAGGGGCGTAGCTGAGCTACTTGGTAGCACACACCTGAATTCACTATTCTCATTTACTCCCAATAAACAAAAGCACGCTCACTTCTGCACCAGAGGATTAACTCACATCAACATCACCGCTTCTTTGGTTTGTAACGCCTCTTACTCTATCACTCTAAAACTCTGTTTTGTACTCCGGTTCCGGCTGGAGGGCGTGGCTGAGCTGCTCGGACTAATACAGTTAATACCTGAATTCAGTCCTGTCATGCTTAATGCAATACAGTACGTTACTCTAGTGGGAATTTTTCCATTAAAACTACAGTGCTGTATGTTTATAAAGAGAATGCACTGAAATGTTTTATGCGTATGCTGTATAATGTTTATATTTTAGCATCAATAAATATAACAGTAAAAACTGAAAGGTTTTTCTTAATCAGCTGCTCATTTGCGCATGTGACGTCATACATGGGGGGGTTTTACTTCCGGGTACAGAACTCGCAGATTACCTCGATTCGCTGGAGGGCCTGGAACCGAGCCCCCACGAATGTCAAGGGCCTACTGTACTGCCAAACATATTCCATCTGTACTGCCAAACATATTGTCAAGTTTATTTTGTTTAAAAATTTTTTGGAAATTTATTTGGAAACAAATACTTGGTGTACATACAAGGGTACACAGTAGTAACTCTCAAAAAGCCAATCAGCAGCCTAACTCATAACAGGCAACCAGTGTTCAAATACAGAAGAGGGG
Source organism: Plotosus lineatus (assembly GCA_024760905.1). Lineage (NCBI taxonomy): Eukaryota > Metazoa > Chordata > Actinopteri > Siluriformes > Plotosidae > Plotosus > Plotosus lineatus. The sequence goes on along the minus strand of CM045728.1, from coordinate 80,390,103 downwards.
ATCATTGCTGCAATACACAACATCCAACCACCAATGTGATGCACAAGATCCAATCAACATTACAATACACAACATCCAACCACCAATGTGATGCACAAGATCCAATCAACATTACAATACACAACAGCCAATTAGCATTGTGATACACAACAGCCAATCTGCACTGTGACTAAGCCATCAAAACATAGGACAGAGCAAGCACACTCAAGACTTTACATCTGACTTATGAATCTGCTTTAGAGATTTCATCATCATAGTCATTTGGCTGGAGGTGCAGTATGTTGTCTCCTGCCAGACGTTTCTAAATTCTTTCTGGTGTAAACATATGCAAAATTCCCTGGCAGTGCCCAACTCTTCTCAAGGTATGGCTGGCTGTTGGCTCTTAAGTGAGCTCATCCACCCTTTGACAGGTTTTCATCCTGCTGGTTGTCCACACACCCACTTCATCAAGATAAACTTGATGGGGAAGCCAGTTTAGTTGCCGTCCACGAGACAGGGAATACAGGATTACGTACATGGTACCTGTAGCAAGTCAGCCAGACCTGATTTAGAGATTTATCCATCGCTAAAAATGCTATTGAGCTCCAAAAAAAAATTTAAAGCAATATTTCTCTTTATTTCTGAAGCAGATTCCAGTTGACAGATGAAGGGAGGACACAGGATATAGAATGACTTTAATATGTTCATCTAGCGATTGATGAATGTGCACCACGAGCAGCTGGAGATAAGAAAGGAGAATCAGAACCACTTCCCAATGTTTTTTTTATCCAGACTCAGGAAGATGATACTGAGCCTATGTGTACTGAAACACACACACTGCATTTTGGGGGGGCAGATCCAGGCAGGGGGGGGTTTGTATTGTAACTATTAAAAAGAGAGAACATGAAGGAGAAGGAAAATGTTCAAGAGATAAATCTATTCTATTATCAGTTTGACACCTCAGCCATGTACTTACCTGTTCAAAAACTACATGGTTCGAGAATATTCGAACCCATAACATAAATGATCAACCATTTCAATAAATTGCTCTAAAGAATTAGAAATGAACGTGCATTCATGTCAACATGCTACAAGAAATAATGCCAATTCATAAAAGTAACCACATGCACAAACAAGAGCTACTGTAGCATGTATAATAAATACAAATACCGATAAATGTGAACAAAGGACTTCGTGAAAATGTGGTTATCTTACCTAAATTAATTGGGAAATGCCTGTAATCTGTACATTTCCTATTGCATTAGCAGACAGACAGACAAATTTGGTGTAATATAGCTCTGTGCTCATATTAGCAAGCCACAAAGAGTCAGGCATCCTTTTCTATGTCAGTGTGCATCACAGATCTGTGAAAAACATCATGCAACACAGTGACAAACAGGAAAGTGAAGGGGGTGGAAGTTAGTTTTAGTTGTTTCCAATTAACAAGTTCATGTTCTGTCAAGCTTCCTATTTCCGTGCTTGCTCCATGAACATTTATTTACATGAAATTATATCTGGGTTTGCCAATTTATAAGTTTTTTGGCTGCCTACTGTCCTATAAGTCAGCAAAATATAATCTAATGTAATTAGCATCAACTGAGCAATGCAGAAGTCTTATTGGTTTCCTGTGGTGGGCACACCGGACACCAGACGGGTACAGGACAGCCATTCAAGCCATATTCCATGACTATGCTGCTCCACCCAAGAGCACCACACTCATCTATCCTGTGTTGTTTTTTAACTTTAACAGAAAATGTTTTAAAAATGTCAAAAGGGGCTTATTTTAGTATTAAATGAATTGCAGTCATTAAGTTTCCTAATATCAACATTTTTTAATTAACTCAGTATGTAAATATGTGTATATTTTAGTACCATTTCATATGGGACTTTTAAAATGTTTATCTGTATGGTACTTGTATTTGCTAGTGTGAACACAATGTTGTATTGAAACACAACAGTAAACAGTTAGATGGTGAATTGATCAGTATCTGTTAGTAATTAGAATTTAGCTAATTGTTACAAAAAAATAATTAAAAAATCAGACAGATGATAACGTGTTTATTCTGTTACCTGACATCCTCTAATTTTCTGCTGATGGCTGAACCCACACTGGAGAATGCTGCTGTGGCTTTGTGGCCGGCTTGACTCAGTGTTTCTGAGGTCCTTTTATACCTAAATGCACATCGCATTGCAAAAGGTGGAATATCACACACAGACAGACAGACACACACACACACACACACACACACACACACACACACACACACACACACACAGAGAGAGAGAGATGAGATGCATGTCTGTTCTGTGTTACTTTCCTTCTTATAAAAATAATGAAAACAATTAGCTACTAATGAATCAAACATTAGCGATCTTTATTCTTTTTAGATTGAGGACAGAAGGATAAAATATGGAACAGGATGCAGGGTGCATGATGTCGTGACAGATGGAGCTGTTCCTCTAAAGCAGCAGAAGCCCACAGGGTGGCTATAGAGCACATACGCTGTGGATGTAGTGACTTCCTGCCAGCTCCTGCTCAGGTTCTGCTTCAGCTCGTTGAGTGGAGTAATACCCAGATTCCGCTTGATCTCTGCCAAATGTCTCTCCTTAGAAGCCAGCACTTGTGTAAGAGTCTGGATTTCCTCCTCAACCTGCACAATGCACCAATCAACAGCTTACCTACACATTTTGACCGAGGGTGCAAGACTATAATTTTTTTAAATTACAAGTGTACAAATTGAACATGTTTTCCATGCTTCCCTACTGGTCTGATATCAGTGACGGACAGGAATTTCTTTCCGCGTGGTTATATTGAAATACTTGATGTGTAAACATGCTTCCTCTCAGTTATCAGTACGGTAGTCTTGTTTCATTCGAAATATTTAGATCTGTTCCCTTATAATTGTAGCAAGAAACAGACGTTTGAATAAACCATGTCCTGCTATTCTTTATTCATTCATTACACAAGGTTAAAGCCCATGTTGCTGCTGGTAGCACCCCATCTGGTGGCGATTAATTGTACCCTGTAGAAAAATGCTACTGTAGAACCCATCAGTAGCAGAGAATAAACCTAATCTTAGCCCTAAAACTAGCATACCAATGAATTAAATTTTGATGTAACCCTAAAATTAAAATAATAAAACCGCCACCCAAATGCAAAGTAGGATGTGTTGACAGGTAGCCTAACTAAGTGGGCACAGTGGCATAGTGGTTAAGAGGTCCACCTCACAGCAAGGAGATCCTGGGTTCGAGCATTTCTGTGCAGAGTTTGCTTGTTCTCTCTGTTTGTGTGGGTTTCCTCCAGATACTCTGGTTTACTCCCACAGTCTAAAGACAATCGATTTGGCTATTCAGATATTCTCGATTGTCCTGAGATTCAATGCTGAGCGGCATCTCTCAAGTTACACAGTGTACAAGCTCTCTGGTGAAGAGAAATAACTACAATTATAGCTAGAACCACAGCTGAAAAACTGAGCACAAATAACCAACACTAGCAGTGTTTAGTTCTAGTTCAGGTTAGCGGTGATTCCCTCTGTCTAGAATGCAAATAACTCATCGTTCATATGTACCTTCCTCGGCTACTATGTTGTAACATGTGGTGTTCCTTTTCCTATGTAAATATTTTAACCCTTATCCCTTGAAGGGCAACTAACCATTTGAGGGCATTCGAAATGCAAAGGTAGGGCCAAAGAACTGGGACACAGCACTAGCATGACAATTAAATGGGCAAAACCTGGTAAGTCCAAAACAAGTCAAACTCAACTTTAAGCAAAATTAGTGTGAAAAGGTTTTTCAAGAACCAGACAGAACTTTATTGTAGGTTAGATTCTGGTTTAAAAGTTGACCATACCCCATGCTCAAGTGCAGAATTTCTCAGTTTACATCTATTGCTAAACCTAAACTACTGCTCTCATTTAAGGATCAAGAGTGAGTCAGTCATGCATTGAGTTCCTCCCACCTGGAAGACTGTAATTCCCCCTATATACATTCCTCCTTCAACCAGTCACATCTCCAGCTTATGCAAAATGCTGCTGCAAGCAAAACTTTTCACCCATACCACTCCTACACTGGTCTCACTGCATTGGCTTCCTGTTACATTTAGGATGCATATTTTTATATTTATACTATTATAGTTTTATTATTTCTGTTTAAAGAAAGGCACACTTCAGCATTTTTCATAGCTTTCCGAAATGTACTAGCCAGCTACAGACTAGCATCATGCTTCTTTTTGAAAACATACAGAATCAATGCTGAAGCTGTAGATAAATTAAATAATGAAAATAAACTGTGCTACCTGTGAACAAAGTAAATTAATTGCCCAATATTACCCACGATGCACTATTTTTGTTTGCTTTTATTTGAACATATATTCACTGAAGAAGTTTAATGCAGCCATGGAGGGTGGGGGGGGGGCAAACCAGTGTCTCTCCCTCACGCCGGTCCCAAGCCCGGATAAATGCAGAGGGTTGCATCAGGAAGGGCATCCGGCGTAAAACAAATGCCAAATAAAATATGCAAGTCACTACAAACAATGTCATACCGGATCGGTCGAGGCCCGGGTTAACAACGACCGCCATCAGTGCCGTCAACCAACAGGGTGCTGGTGGAAATTGGACTACTGTTGGTCGAAGACGTTGAAGAAGGAGAGGCGGGAGGCGTGTCCGTAGGCAGAGAGAAAAGAGGAAAGGCATGAGTCTAGGACTGAAAGGAGGGACTTTGAATGTTGGAACCATGAAAGTAAAAGATAGAGAGCTGGCTGACATGATGCAGAGGAGGAAGGTGGACATACTGTGTGTTCAGGAGACCAGATGGAAAGGTAGCAAGGCTAGAAGCTTAGGAGCAGGGTTTAAACTGTTTTTTCATGGTGTGGATGGGAAGAGAAATGGAGTAGGAGTCATCTTGAAGGAGGAGTTTGTCAGGAATGTTCTAGAAGTGAAAAGAGTGTCAGACAGAGTGATGAGTCTCAAGTTAGAAATTGAAGGTGTGATGTTCAATGTTGCTAGTGCTTGTGCCCCACAGGCAGGATGTGAGCGAGAAGAGAAGGAGAGATTCTGGAGTGAGTTAGATGAAGTGATGCAGAGTTCCCCCAGAGGTGAAAGAGTGGTCATTGGTGCAGACTTCAATGGACATGTTGGTGCAGGAAACAGATGGAATGAGGAAGTGATGGGCAGGTTTGGTATCCAGGACTGGAACACAGAAGGACAGATGTTGGTAGATTTTGCAAAAAGGATGGAAAATGGTTGTTGTAAATACTTTCTTCCAGAAGAGACATGAGCATAGGGTGACCTATAAAAGCGGAGGTAGGAGCACACAAGTAGACCACATCTTGTGCAAGCGATATAATTTGAAGGAAGTCAGTGACTGCAAAGTAGTAGTGGGTGAGAGTGTTGCCAAACAGCATAGGATGGTGGTGTGCAGGATGACGCTGATGGTGAGGAAGGTGAAGAAGGCAAAGGCAGAGCAGAAGACAAAGTGGTGGAAGCTGAAAAAGGAAGAGTGTCAGGTTGTCTTCAAGGAGGAGTTGAAACAGGCTTTGGGTGGTCAGGAAGTGCTTCCAGATGACTGGACAACTACAGCTAATGTGATCAGGGAGACAGGTAGGAGAATACTTGGTGGTGTCATCTGGAAGGAAAGTAGATAAGGAGACTTGGTGGTGGAATGAGGGAGTGCAGGAGTGTGTACAAAGGAAGAGATTAGCTAAGAAGAAGTGGGACATTGAGAAAACCGAAGAGAGTAAACAGGAGTACAGGGAGACACAGCGTAAGGCGAAGGTAGCGGTGTCAAAGGCCAAACAGAGGGCGTATGATGACCTGTATGCTTGGTTGGAAAGTAAAGAGGGAGAAAATCATTTATACAGGTTGGCACAGCAGAGAAATACAGATGGGAAGGACGTGCAGCAAGTTAGATTGATTAAGGACAGAGAGGGAAATGTATTGACTGATGACAGAAGTGTGCTGGGAAGATGGAAAGAGTACTTTGAAGAGCTGACGAATAAGGAAAATGAGAGGAAAAAAAGAGTAGAAGAGGTGACTGTTGAGGACCAGAAAGTCGCAAAGATTAGTAAGGGTGAAGTGAGGAGGGCATTGAAGAGGATGAAGAATGGAAAGTCAGTTGGTCCTGATGACATACCGGTGGAGGTATGGAAGTGTCTAGGAGAGGAAGCAGTAGATTTCCTGACAAGAACATTCAACAAGGTCTTAGAGAGTGAGAGGATGCCAGAGGAATGGAGAAGAAGTGTGATGGTGCCCATCTTTAAGAACAAGGGAGACGTGCAGAGTTGTGGCAACTACAGAGGGATAAAGTTGATGAGCCATACGATGAAGTTATGGGAAAGAATGGTGGAAGCTAGACTAAGGGCAGAGGTCAGCATTTGTGAACAACAGTTTGGTTTCATGTCAAGAAAGAGCACCACAGTGCAGTGTTTGCCTTGAGGATGTTAATAGAGAAGTAAAGAGAAGGTCAGCCGGAGCTGCATTGTGCCTTTGTGGATCTGGAGAAAGCATATGACAGGGTGCCGAGAGAGGAACGGGGGGTATTGTATGAGGAAGTCTGGAGTGGCAGGGAAGTATGTTAGAGTGGTGCAGGACATGTATGAGAGATGTAAGACAGTGGTGAGGTGTGCTGTCTGTGTGACAGAAGAATTCAAGGTGGAGGTGGGACTGCATCAAGGATCAGCGCTGAGCCCCTTCTTGTTTCTTATGGTGATGGACAGGTTGACAGACGAGATTAGACAAGATTCCCCATGGACTATGATGTTTGCAGATGACATTGTGATTTGTAGTGAGAGCAGAGAACAAGTGTAGGAAAATCTAGAGAGGGGGAGGTATGCCCTGGAAAGGAGGGGAATGAAGGTTAGCCTCAGTAAAACAGAATACATGTGTGTGAATGACAAGGACCCAAGAGGAACGGTGAGGTTACAGGGAGCAGAGATAACAAAGGTGGAGGATTTTAAGTACTTCGGGTGAACAATCCAGAGAAGTGGAGAGTGTGGAAAAGAGGTGAAGAAGCGTGTGCAGGCAGGTTGGAATGGTTAGAGAAAATTGTCCGGAGTGATGTGTGATAGGAGGGTATCAGCAAGAATGAAAGGAAAAGTGTACAAGACGGTGTTGAGGCCAGCGATGTTGTATAGTTTAGAAACAGTGGTGCTGAGGAAAAGACAGGGGGCAGAGCTGGAGGTAGCAGAGATGATGTTAAGGCTCTCTTTGGGAGTAACGAGGATGGATAGGATCAGGAATGAGCACATCAGAGGGACAGCACATGTAAGACGTTTTGGAGACAAAGTCAGAGCGACTAGATTGAGATGGTTTGGATATGTACAGAGGAGGGATAGTGAGTATATTGGTAGTAGGATGCTGAGGTTGGAACTACCAGGCAGAAGGCCGAGAGCAAGACCAAAGAGACGATTCATGGATGTGGTGAAGCAGGACATGATGGTAGCTGGTATAAGAGAATAAGATGCAAAGGATAGGGTGAGATGGAGGCAGATGAGGCCCCCCTCAGTGCAGCTAACTGGGTTATCAAAGGCGGGCCATGTCTCTCACTGTCTATGGTGAGAGGCATGTAAAAGAACCATTGCTGACTTTCGTAAAGAGTAGGCTGCAAAGCCATCAGCGTGTTTCTGTCCCTTGCTGGAAAGGGTTGTGACAGGAAGGGCATTTGATGTAAAAACCTATGCCAAATCAAATGTGCAAATCAGATGATTCGCTCTGGCGACTCCCAAGAAAAGGGAAAAAGCTGAAAGAAAGAAAGAAAGAAAGAAATATTCACTCAAGAAATTAGTAATCATTTTTCCTCAGAAAGCCACTTCCAAATATCATTAGTCTGGCTACAGTGATTCAATTACCACTTCTGCCACTACATGTGTCTAAAATTTATCTCAAGTACAAACCTGCCCTCAGGCTTTAAAATTACATTGTACACCCTCAATTACTTATAACTAGGTCAGCAAGAAATACTGACAGTGAGCAAAGCTATCAGTGTGACCCTGAAAAAGGCAGATTGCATCCCGCCATGGCAATCTTTAGGCAGTCATCTCTCTTCAAACCCAGTGCTCCATCCCAAACTCACAAAAATCACAACTAAGTAGCACGGAGGAGCACGTTCAAGAGTACTGACCTTCATCAGTTCATTACGTAGCTCCTCTTGTTCCTTCTCAGTAAGGGTCGTGCCAGGGGAGAGCCGCACCGTGCTCGCAGCATCTTCTCCCATTTCGGGGATGGTGTCTGGTCTTTCAGCAACTGCAAACACATGTTATATTAAATGTTAAATAATAGTTAAAGGAAAAAAAATCTTCACACTACTTTATTTCATAGTAGCTCTGTTTTATGTATTTGCCATTCAGGTCTGCTTGGTCTATCAAACTCCACACAACATCTACAGGATACACAAGAATCATGGTAAAGTGACTTAAAAAAAACAAGTTAAGAAGCAGCAGACAACAATTATACTTAGCAACAAAAATCCCTGCCCAAAGTTTATTTTAAGAGAAGCTCTGAATGTGTAATTTGAGAATCAACTGTATGATTTCTGACCTACCTGCTCCAAAAATTAGTTATTATCATAATCATCATCATCTTCATTAATAATAATAATAATAATAATAATAATGTAAATAATAATAATACTCTGAATACAAATCAAAAGGCTTGAGTGCAATATACCTCCACCAGGCACAACATTATGTCTCCCCCTAGTGAGAATATGATAAACATTCACGTCCACATTATTTTCACATATTGCTTTTACTCCATTTTTCTTTTAACACTATACAATGTACCTCCAAAATTTAAAGTTTTGCTACCTGTATTACGTCCTAATCTAGAATTATTTTCAATCAAAATCAGTGCAGAACTTTCAGTTGTACTATACACAAACAAACACACAAACCAACACATGAAAAACTTACCTCCTCGCAGAGTTAATAAATTGAAGCTCGGCAATTCAACTGGCCATCCTAGCTAGTGAGATGCTGCTAAACGAGTTCTTATTAGTCAGCGGTAGATACAAGTGGGATTTCTGGTTAAAATAAACGATGACAGGAGTGCTGATTTAGTCAACACTAGCTAATCATAATAAAATACTGCAACACAAATGGAATTTGAAGCTTGAAGTTGTACATTATTCAGTGATTGGCTTAGTGATCTTTCAGTATTTAAAAAAACATTATAGAACAGAGCCATTGTCCTTCTCGCGATAGAGTTGCACACTTTCCTCATTATGTAATCCTACTAAGGCCATCAAAAGGCTGTTGCCTATCTCAACCAACACAGGTCAAAGGTGTGGTACATCCTGAACAGTTCAATAGACTCATTGTAGGGCCAACACTCACAGAACTTACAGAACCCGGAAATCAAGCCCAGGCCTTCTTGCCAAGAGGCTGTTGTGCTAACCACTACACCACTGTATTGCCTGAATAGGTGGCGTGGCCTCTGTAGCGCTAGCATATTTATAAAAAAGAAAAAATGTTTTGAGCACAGAAATATTGAAAATAATAAAAGATGCCAGTTGTCCAGTTCTCATCGTTCTCTTCAATATATAGAATCAGACACGGATCAGTCATGGGCAGGCAGTAGTTGGCCTTCAAATGATTGAAAGTTAGTTAAGTATAGACAAACAAGCTCACAATTCTACTTAGACATATGGCATGTTTCCCACATATACGACCACTCTTGGACATGAAGCACGTGTTTACTGAAGCCTCGTCAGGGATCCAGAATATTTTTTAGCAGCTGGGGTAGAGGCTGAATTATACCAGTTATCATTTTATTATCATTGTTTTAACCCTTTTACCTGGCTTTATTTTAACTATATAGCTTAAAAAACATGCACTCTTACAGCAGATGAGGCTGAGGCGTAAGTCCACGTGTCAAAATAAAACTTGTTCCAAAGTAGCATTTATTCCATGGATCATTTGTTTCAAGGGTATTAACATTAATATACTTGGACGGATTATGTGTAGAAACATAACGTTAATGTACATTTTAAATAGCTGTAATCTTTGACCCCCTTTGAGGATCACACAATAAGTCATAGATCACTTCACGATGCACTGCAGACTACAGCTCAGTCACCTTCCAAATGCCTTTGGTGAAAAGTGCTCCAGTCTGAGAATGTGGTTGGATGTTAGCGCTGAGAGCTGATTACAGAAAAAAAACAGAAAGAAAATCCAAGGTTCCCACCTTAACCTCCCACCACATTCCACCGATCCCACTTCATAAGCAAACTCTACCTCCCATTCCTAAAGTGTGAGAAAAACAGGGAGGGGAAACGTGAAGTATAAACAAATATTACTGACACTGCATGTAGAGAACAAATCAAACATCTTGATAAAACTGGGGGTTTTACTTGTCTGTCCATTACTACAAATGTCATTATCACAATTAAGATGCCAAATTCAATGAACCTGGACTCTGTCCCAGCACTCCATCTTTAAACACTTAAGGCTTTACAGAGTCTCCAATATTACATATTTTTCAAATAGGTGATAAACCTTGTTTACTGATTTACTTGTTTATTCAGGGAGGTTTTTTTCAGCCTGTTTTGAAAAGACACCCCTTTTGCTACAATGGCATACTTTTTATTCTCCACCCATTACATAACACAACCTTGCATTTTCATTCAGTGATTTCATTCTTTTTTTTTAATCCAAGTTTAGTTTTTAGCACTTGGTATGGCCGTTGCGGCTTCTCAGTCTCAAGGTTAAACATATTGTTTATTCTGAGATGATGTGCACCTCTGCCAAGAAGGTTATGTTTACCCACATCCTACCAGAGCTTGTGCTTTGGAGTGTGTTAGATTTCGGAGGTGATCCACATCAAATTCTTGATCCAGATATTTTTCACAGGATTCTTTAACATAAGCTGGATAGGTTTTTGACACTTTGGTTTTCATATTGGGCTGCTCAGCTTGGCTGAGGTTTGCACTCTTCAGGTTCTTGATTTTGTTATTTTATGATGGTGGTACAACTACAGCCTTCCTGTCAGCTTGAACCAGTCTGGCCATTCATTTCTGTCTTCTTTAAAGCATTTCCACATGCAAGTACTGCCAATTGCAACATGTAGCTTTCTTTTGGTACCATTCTGTGTAAACTCTAGAGAAATGTTGGGTGTGAAAATCCCAGACGATCAGCAGTTTTTGAAATACTCCCCATATAGCCTTGCCGGCACCAGCAACCATGCTGAGAGATCCCATTTTTTTCTGTAAAGCACTGCACGATTGAGGCGTGTTCCTAATTAAGTAATGCTGAAAGTAAATGTTAAACACTATGTACAGTACATTGTACATTAGTATATTCAACATGAATATAATGACATCAACATTGTGATATCACATGATTAAATTTGATATCTCGATGTTTGTAAAAAAATTATTCCTGGTGGACAATGCCCGAAATCAAAGGGTTGACAAACACTCATGGTTACAGATTCCAAACTCCTAGAATTAAAAAAAAAAAAAAAACTAAGAAGAAAGTTTAATTAGTTTCTAATTTAGCTAAAGTCAACCGCCCCTCATGAAGTATTGATCGTAGGAAAGCAGTCTGGAATAAGACTCCGAGTTGTGTCTTTTTTACCAGTAATTAATATGCAGAATTTTTATGTATTCATTTTTTCAATAACATTTTAGACTACCCGGTGTTCAGTCTGCACTCATTTGAGATACATGTTTGTAAGAATCAATTCAATCACACAAAGCTAATTTCTGAAGGTTTCACTGCAATACCGGTCAGGGAAGACTATGAAAGTAATGAGGAGTGACTGCGTCAGCCTGCATCCTTTGGCTTGTGAAACTCTTTGTGTGGCTTCCAGAATGGGAACGTGCTGTTGGAACCAGAGGCAACGCCCATGTGACCGTATTGAAGTCTGCCTATACTTCATGTTCTGTTAATTCTGCTTCTACTTGACCAAGAGTACAGCCAGACCCATAAGTATCTGGACAGTGGCAATTTTCATAAATGCCTCCTTTACTCACCACCACAGTGGCTTTGAGAAGAAGCTATCAAGAGTTGTGATTTAAGTGTAGACTTTCAGCTTTAATTTAAGGAGTTTGCCAGCCAAGCCAAATATTAAACAATCAGTGTGTACTCGTGCCTTTTTTTCTGTCCCCTCGACATAATATATATATATATATATATATATATATATATATATATATATATATGTATATATATATATAAGTACTTAGGCTCAACAATCCAGAGCAATGGAGAGTGTGGAAAAGAGGTGAAGAAGCACGTGCAGGCAGGTTGGAATGGATGGAGAAAAGTGTCCGGTGTGATGTGTGATAGGAGAGTATCGGCAAGAATGAAGGGAAAAGTGTACAAGACGGTGATGAGGCCAGCGATGTTGTATGGTTTAGAGACAGTGACCCTGGGGAAAAGACAGGAGTCGGAGTTGGAGGTAGCAGAGATGAAAATGTTGAGGTTCTCTTTGGGAGTAACGAGGATGGATAGGATCAGAAACGAGTACATCAGAGGGACAGCACATGTTAGATGTTTTGGAGAAAGTCAGAGAGGCTAGATTGAGATGGTTTGGACATGTACAGAGGAGGGATAGTGAGTATATTGAGGTATACTGAGGTTGGAACTACCAGGCAGAAGGCCGAGAGGAAGACCAAAGAGAAGCTTTATGGATGTGGTGAAGGAGGACATGAAGGTAGTTGGAGTAAGAAGAAGAAGGCGTGTTCCAAATTACCTCTAGGTAATATATATATATATATATATATATATATATATATATATATATATATATACACACACACACACACACACACACATATA
>CM045728.1:80189849-80372349 GCA_024760905.1 Plotosus lineatus | reverse complement strand
CAACAAATTCGCATTCACACTACAAATGAAATGTAATCCATGTGCATAACAGACGTCCCTCCAAATGTGGGTGGAGTGATTGGATTCCGAGACCATTTGGACTGGATAACACTGAACCATTATAGATGATGTGTAAAGGTTCACTTGTGATCTGGACAACTAGGAAACATGTTGGTAATAGGTGTGAACAAGGCCTGGAGACAGTCAACCATTCTCTCCGGCTGGAAGTGATGACATACTCCTTTCTCCTGACAATCACAGTGGCACTAGCCAATTTAAATAGACATTTATGTGCTTTCAGAGGGACATGTGACTTCAGAAAAGCCTGTCATATCCAAGACTACAAATATAATGTCACACAACAAAATATCATGATATTGTATGCATATCTAACGGCACAGACAGATCATACAGATCCCAACAATGATCACTGATAACCCCTTTATTTTACTGAGAAGGTGTCAGCGCTGGTTGTCGTGTCTGGACTAGAACGATTAAAATAGTTATGCACTTTTATTGGCATGGGGGGAAAATCTGAAGACAAGAAACAGTAATTTTATTGAATTAGTCTCACAAAGCCAGACATTTAGTATTCACTAGAGAGTCTGATGTTTTCCAAATTACATTTTGTGGCCAAGATCCACCTTTCACACAGTTTGATTGACACGGCGGATGACCAATCATAGAGCTCTTTATGCAGCCTGTTCATAAACTCTGTACATTATCTTGCAAATTAAAATATTAAGTTATTGTACTTATCACCTCAAATGCTGCACAACACCCCCCACCCTCAACTTTATCAATAAACTCCATTCAGCTTCTTAATTCAAAGTACTACATCCACACGAAAAGCTCAGACAGCAAATCAGATTTCAATCTTTATTATTTAAACTTGTAGCCAGAAAAGTATGTAAGCTCTCAGATGCTTCTGAAAACACGAGCCTGGAAACACAACATTAGAATCATGAACAGTGGGCATTGCTTTTAAGATTATTTCTGAAAGAATATACGAGCAGCTGTTTTGGAAGGTTTAATTAATTGAAGCTAGATTTCTAATACAAACAAGCAGCTGCATACTCATATCACATTCAGTAAAATAACTAAACGTGTCTTGCATGTAATCATCCGATATTATATCAACATTTTCTGTTGTGTTCAGACGGCAGATGATTTGAGTTCGGATTGAATATCTTCACACGTTCAGCTCCTCAGTTACGGACAATCCAAAACAGTTTATGAAATTTTTTTAAAAGATATTATAATTGCTTCAGTTTAATGGAACTTAAAATATCATTCGCCAAAGTGTTTTATCCTACTATTAGGTTCGGGGGAGGCAGGAGCCAATCTCAGCCTTCTCTGAACCAAGCAGTGTATGCATTGAACAGCTTAACTGTCCATCACAGGGCCAACATACACACACAAACACACACATGTGCATTCATACTCCCACCTTAACCTGGAATAGCAAATTAGTCTAATGTGCATGTCATTGGACTGTGGGAGGGAACTGAGAAGAAATCTGCACAAGCGGGGCAAGAACATGCAAACTCCACACAGAAACTACCTTGCCAAGCCTGGGACTTGAACCCAAGACCTTCTGGTTGTGAGGCTGTTGTGTCTCTAACCACTACGCCAGTCCTATAGGTGGAGACGACTATGCATATCTCGCATACAAAACTAGTTCTGAGCACAGAAATATTCTTCTTCTTCACTTATCCCTTAACATCCGGGGATGTCGTTGGGGCGCCTTCATGGCGAAACTTGGGCTGATTTGGCCTGGCAGCGCCCATCCCTCACTGGGTTGTAGAAACATGCTGACGGCTTTGCAGCCTACTCTTTACGAAAGTCAGCAATGGTTCTTTTACATGCCTCTCACCATAGACACAGTTAGCTGCACTGGGGGACAGAAATATTAAAAAATAGTAAAAGATGAAAGTGCATGTCTTTGAATTATGTAAAGAAACTGGAGTACTGGGAGGAAACCCACACAAGCAGGACAAGATCATGCAAACTCCACATAGAAACTCCCACGCCAAGAACAAGATTCAAATCGAGTTCTCCCTACTGAGTCTTTCAAATGGTTCGCTCTTTTTGGATAATTAATGTCATTTTCTAAGTACAATTCTAGGGTGATAAGGTGATGTAGTGGTAAGCAAATCTGCTTCACAGCAAGAAGAGTGGGCTTGGGTGTTTGTGGGTGGAGTTTGCATGATCTGTCTGTGCTTGTGTGGGTTTCCTCTAGATCAGGGGTTGGGAACCTATGGCTCGCGAGCCAGACGTGGCTCTTTTGATGACTGCATCTCGCTCTCAGATAAATAAGGTGGCCTTTCTTTACAGAATAACAATACATAATGTTGCTGTCCTTTAAATAAAAATACAGAAAAAATGGCATCAAATAAAACAAAAACAAACAAATCTCACGCATTTCAATCTATACATTTATTTTCAATGCCACTTGTCGCTGTGGTGCGCAGTGGAGAGCCAATCCTTTCTGTACTCCAGTGTGTGGGCGGGGCCGATACCTTGAAACTAATTTTATTGGATTATATACAACAGCCTGCGCGAGTTGTTTTTGGGTAAAGAGGTAAATTTCCCTTGTTTTGATCAGCTCATATGCACAAAGCCAAGCAGAGCAAAACACAAATGGACAAACATGAAAACTTCAACCCGCAGACCAGCTGATTGCCAAAACTTGGGACACGCTTCCTGTCACATAAACACTGAAGCGTGCGAGTCCTGTCGTATTGACCATGTTTGGCTCCACATGCGCACGCGAGCAGTCCTCCTCACCCCTGAAAAGCATCAAGACCAACCTGCAGTCAATGGACTACTAAACACCTGCATGAAGCTGAACCTCAGCACATATCAACCAGACTACAAAGCTATCAGCAACACCATGCAGCACCAGAAGTCGCATTAATAGTAAGAAGTACTTTTCATATTAATAAATAACTTCGTTGTAACAATGTTGTTTAAAATAAATTCAGAGTCTTATTATACTCTCAAATTATTGGTCTCAGTATTAAAAAATATATATGGCTCTCAGAGGATTAGATTTTAAATTGCTTTGGGGTTTTTTTGCTCTCTTAGTCAAAAAGGTTCCCGGCCCCTGTTCTAGATACTCTGGTTTTCTCCAAAACTGCACATTAATATATGCACAATAAGCTAACTGGCTGTTTTAAATTGCCTGTAGGTGTGAACGTGTTGGCCCTACGGTGGTCTGGTGAGTTCTTTAGAGTGAAACTTGTTTTTTCAGTGTCAACCGAGGCAGCCTTCCCACAACCCTAGTACAGTGGTACCTTCATTTCGGAAATTAATCCTTTCCGAGGGCAAGCTCGTAAGTCAAAATGGTCGTCAACAGTCGTGTATAATTTACTCAGGTTACCTCTGCATGGCAAAGCCAATGAGTCTGTGAGTACAGCCAACCTAATAGGGGACAAATAAAAGGGGTAGATCAAAACTAAAAGACATCTTTTGTTGCACTCCATGAGATCCATCCTAGAGATCTCTGAAGGAAAATGGCTCAATTTGTGATTGGATCAATGACTCACAAGGTCTTCAACTTCATATGATAAACAGGCCAAAATAGGAATGATGGGGTGCGACCGGGTTTCCGTTTGCACTGAACATCACCTGAGACAGCGGAGGACTCATAAAAGGCTTAACAAACATGGTTATCTTCTACTGAACTCTGCTTCATGCCCTTCCCCCTGTTTCTTGGCATTCAAGATAAATGAGGATCCACTTATCGGATGGTCATGTGACACTGTGGGGTTGTAATCTGCCATGGCCCAGATTACAAGTCTAATCCATCTCAAACTGCCTGTTCACAACATGGAGTTCTATGCTGCCATCTGCACCTGACACCAAAGATATGGTCAGATCCATAAAATATCAAAATATGTCCAAAAAACATACATGTAGAAGATTTAATTATATTTTGGTTTGGTTTCCCCTAAGCGGAACTGACTAGGCTCAAAGTGCGATTTTGTATACAGTAACTAACACTGTTGAGCATGCGGGCTCACAGCTGACGCAACAGAAGACGAGCCTGCGAGTTTGAAATCTGACAATGTTACAGCCATCTGTAGCCAAGGGTCTTAGAGACAAACTTGGCCATGCTCTCTGGGTGAGAGGGATGCTATACTCTCCCGCCTCCCTGCCAAATGCACACGAGTCAATTGCAGGTTCTGTGCGTTCGAGTACACTCAGAAGAGGGCAGATTTCCACCACATTCCTCTGGGTGTGTGATGCAGCTCTGTGACACAAAATGAGCAGCAAGAAACAACAGAAAAAGAACAGTTCAAACAAAAAATATCTGGAAGCTCAATACTGCCGTGATAGTCATGTCCTCCTGATTACAGCTGTAGCTGCACATATGCTCCTGACCACATATACACAGACATACACAAGAATTTCTCTTTATATCACAGATCACCTAAAGCGCCACTGCTATATTGGGGATGCCATCTTGGATACAATGGCATAAATCATCCACACATTGCTCAGTTCCTTGTGTATCGTTCTACATTGTTTACTGTTTGAGTGTTTTGTGTGAACATAAGTTTGACTTCAAGCCATCTGATTCTGCCCAAACACACTGCATCTTCTAAGCCTTGTGGTAATGAGCCCACACGGCAGAGGAAGATTCGGACCATTCAGGATAAAGTAAAAATCCTGGATGAAGTAAAAAGCCTGGATGTGACTAAGGAAGCATTAAGTCACCCCACCATGGAAAAACTATGGCTTAAACTAATAAAAAAAGGGGGAGGTGGTCTTTCTATAACATGGATTTTCAGCGAATCTACTGGGGTCTGAAGCGTAACCCTCACGATAAACGGGAGATTACTGTATGTATGTGTTTATATGTATATACAGTGATCCCTCGCTACTTCATACTTCAATTCAAGCTTCAGTGCATCGCGGATTTTTCTAAAAATATTCATCTAATTAAAAAATAAGGAAATTAAGGAAGAATAGGGAAAAAAGTTAAGGAAAATGCCACAAAAACAAGGCCAATTATGCAAAAAAAAACAAAACAAAACACTAAACAAAGTAAAAAACAACTCAAAACTAGTTACATTTATCTGAGTGCCTGCACGAGCAACTGAGTGTATGCGTGCGTCTGTATGTGTGTGTATTTATATTTTATTTACATCTTATGCATTATTTTTTAATGTTTAATTGTTATTATAAGCATTCAATATGTATTTATTGATATTATATACACATGTACGTATATGTCAGTTGGGGGGGGGGTTTGATCCAACTTCGCGGAATTTGGTGGTCGCGGGATGGGGGGGGGTCTCAGTCTGAATTAACCGCAGAAAGTGAGGGATCCCTGTATATACACACACACACACATACATAATGCGATTGGTTATGAATAAACAACTTTGTCTAATATAAAATGTTATTGTACACTTTTAAATATTGAGACAATTCTCTGGACAGTTGGATTATATTTTATGAGATAGATGGCCTGGGAAATTAAATACCCCGTTTCATGCTAAACAATCATAATCAAATAAAACCTTTTCTTTACTTCCTATTACTGGAATTTCACCACATTCATCTTTGATGCAGGCCGTTTTAAAAACATTAATACACCAATTTCCTGAAACACTGCAGTGCTGTAGTTCATCCCAAACACACCTACACACCCTGCTTCAGAGTCGAAGTGTGTGGGTTTTTACACACCCGGATATTTGCCTTTCAGGTAGATCCTTGATAGCTAGCTGCCAAATCACGCATCATCTAGTATTAAGATTACATAACAAAAAAAGTCATGTATACACGTGGAAATAGAGACTATGACACACCCAGAGTTTTATAGATCTCTGTGGAACCTTAATCGGATCAGACAGCATAGAAATGCTTTCTGAGGTATGAAACAACTGCAGGTTCGCTTTATGACAAGCACAGACACATGACTTATGATTACAGGAGGGGTGATGAGGAAAAAGGGGCAGGAAAAATGCTCAACTTCTTCACTGAGGTCCAGTTCTGCTTTAAAGAAGTGAACATCTCATGAGGAAGTGCAGCACAATTTTTGTTCACAATTATTCATTACTCAAATCACACTAGTAGCCAATATAATGCAACATAATACCTTCTACTTGGTTCATGGGGTCTCAGCCGACATTGCACGAGGGTGGAGTACAGCATGAAAAGCTTGTCAGACCATCACAGGGCCAAAACACAACTCACTGCACTCACATCAAGGGACAGGTTATTTGTACAGCCAATTCTGTGGCACCATGCAAGGACCAGAGAATCCATAAAATGTTCATTCGAGGGAAGAAAAGAAAAAAAAAAAACAAGGAGTGTTTGTTTTTCTGAAAAAGGTAAAGGTAGGTAAAGTCTGTTGGGTTTTTACACCCAAGCCTCGTAGCTCATCAGACTGGTGCTTATCCCCGGTTTCCATAGCATGAAGTGACCAGGAGTTCAACTCTCCTTGGATGGGATGCTAGTCCATCGCAGGTTACCTTCCCAGTATATTTTTACTGGTACCCATTTATACTGCTGGGTGAACAGAGGCACACTTGTGGTTGAGACCTTGCCCAGGGGTCTTAGCACAGTGAAGGTCTCAGTGGGATTCGAACTCACAACCTCCCGATCATGAGCGCAGCACCCAAACTACTACGCCACTGACCCCTTTTCCGAAAAAGACATTTAAAAAAAAAGCCTTGGGATATGGCATCTTTAAATAATACAGTACTGTTCAAACAATTTTACAGATTGTATGATTGATGCTCAAACCTACAATAGTGCTCTGGACTCACTTTTAATGGTCCAGTGGGTTGTCTGGCTCTTGCACAGTGCCACAGAATGAGCCTAATATGCATGCTTTTGGACTGTACTGAAGAAACTGGAGTACCCAGAGGAACCCCATGCAAGCACATTAGAAGATGCAAACTTCACACACAAATTCCTGAGCCTAAGACTTGAATGCAAGACCCTGCTGTGAGATGAATGTGCTAACCAATACACCAATATGCCACTCCCAATGGAACGGAATATGTGAGGCGCTCCACCGAAAGGAGGCACTTGTCGCAAGTGACATATGGTGCTTGTGAGACAAAACGCGACTTATCCGATCTTTCAAGTGAGCAACTGCGCATTGAATACTCGTATAGTACTCAACCTTCACTTGCTCACCTGAAAGACCGGAAGTCCAGATAAGCCGCGCTGTCTCACAAGCACCATACGTCACTTGTGACAAATCGCCTACTTTCGGTGGAGCGCCTCACATATATTCAAGGTGATACATGAGGCACCAGACACATTTAATATGAGATTTCTGTGAGACCTAGGGAACTTGAGAGTTGTGAGACTGAAGGAATACTTCACTCTGGCAAGTGCATGCTATGGTTGCCTATGGTATGGTTTAGCGCATTAAGCACTTGTCCAGGATTAAGGTGACTGACTTTTTTTTTTTCGTGATTTAATTAACCACAAGCAAATCGGAAAAGTCAATGATCATACATGAAATGGTGTAAAATCATAACAGTGATTAGCATTTGCAGGGCCTGTAGCTTCAAAACTGTAAGGTATTTGGTCGTGAGGAAACAGTAAAGACACAGAATTACAATTTCTTACCCTTGTAGAGCACTTTTTTTAAAAAAAAAAACATTTTTTAAAAAACATCAGTTTCAGTGAGCATCTTTTTCATGTGAACTGAATGCCAAAACATAGAGAAACAAAATAGATGTTCATGAGATCAAAAAAATTTTAATCAAATTAGAGGGATTCGAATGACTTCCATTTAGATCCTCTTAGGAACAAAGAGGACCCTCAAAAAAATCCTAATAAAGCACAGCATCCAATCAATTACGACGTTAGTCCCAACACGCCTTATCACATGATTACTCTGAAATGGGAGTCATGGGACAGGACGGTTTCCACAGACGAGGCCACTCAGACAATCTGAAGTTCATAGCTGGGAATTTGAAGGACATGCGCTCATGAAACCTCATAAAGTGACAAAGGTCAGCATAACGATCAGATCTCAGGTCTCTGTTTATTTAACTCATGTTGCAATATTAAACTCATCGCCCTATCCACTAGACCACCACTGCCCCTCTGTACAGTTAAATATATACATATGAGATTTCCTTTCGGCGTTTTCCCTTTTTCAGGGGTCGCCACAGCGAATGATTCGCATGTTTGATTTGGCATAGGTTTTTAAGTTGGATGCCCTTCCTGACAACCCTTTAGCAAGGGACAGAAACATGCTGACGGCTGTGCAGCTACTCTTTACAAAAGTCAGCAATGGTTCTTTTACATGAACCTCTCACCATCGACAGTGAGAGAGAGGGCTGGCCTTTGATAACCCAGTTAGCTGCACTGGGGGGACAGTGACAACCTTCTGAAGAGTGGGACTCGAACCCCCAACCTTAGGATCAGCTATCCACTATACCACTATACCACCACTGCCCCTTACAATTAAATATATACATATAAAGGATTAATATGTATGTGGTGGCCTAGGAAAAACCCTTAATGGGGTCAAATTTGCAGAGCTACTATACACAAATGTGCCATAACATTACCACCGCCAGACTAATCTGCAGCTGGACAGCCCCATAAACAGCAATCTGGAATGCACTGTGTGTTCTTTGTACTTTCTGTAAAAGGCTTTCACCAGTTTCTGCTGCAGTAACTCTTCCATGGGATCAGACCAGACGTATTAGCCTTCGCTATGCATGTGCATCAGTGAATATTGAACACTCATGACACTCATGCCAAGAAGGTCCTCGGTTTGAGTCCCGAGCTCTGGCTTTTCTAGGTAGAATTCACTTGTTCTCCCTGTGCTTGCACAGGTCCCCTCCAGGTACTTCAATTTCCTTCCACAGCCAAAAGACCTACACATCAGGATTACTGGCTGTTCCAAATTGCCCCCATGTGGAGTGTGGATGGTTGTGTTTGTGTTAGTCATGTGATTGTCTGGCAAGCTGTTCAGTGTGTACCCTGCCGACACCCAGTGTCGGCTGGGACAGGCTCCAGCCTTCCAAGCAACCTATCCGCTCAGCAAATGAATCGAGGAGTGAGATTATTATTAATCAAATGAGATTATTAAACCATTTTCTTATTAAAACATTTTTCAAAATGGAAAAAATCAGTAATTTCTTACAGAATAAAACAACGGTTCATGTGTGCTCTGTATAGCTATCGCATATCTAGCGTAGAATGTAGTATTTAAGATTCTTTTACAAGCAAGAGGATTTCCTTTTCTGCAAAGCCATCTAGCCCTCAAACACTGTCATTCAGCTCAGAAAAATGTTAAAGAAAACAACTGCATTCAGTTAAATAGCCGCAGCTGCAGCAGAGAGCAGAAACCTGAGAGTGGAATTTTCCACCTGCAAGAGTTGGAATGGACTTGCTGGTAACTAAGGGCAACTACGATAAGAAACCATGGGGTTGGCTCTCAATACAGCAGCACACAGTAACACACCACGCAACAGCACTGATAAAACACAATGGCCATGTTTACATTTCTGCTCATGTTACAGTGGGGCGTTAAGTCAGAACTCCGTAGTGTTTTTGGAAAGAACTGCGCCTTGAGTATGAGTGCTTTAAGGTGTATGGATTACTTGGATAGCCATGATTGCTACAGCTTTAGAAATAGTGGATTATGTAATTACCCGAAACACACCGCTGTACGCATCGTGCTGAAACATGTCGATGATGCATGGGAGATTCATGAAAACAGAAAAAATCCACAGTGAGCTGGAGAGAAAGCCTGTGCTGAAGCTGCATCATTCACTTTCCTCAGCATGTGCTGCAGAGCCTGTCTGGTGTCCACATCTGATGCAGATCATACTACGCTTCATCTAAAACAAATCCCAGACCACCGTTTTCAAAAAGATCAAGAACCCTTCCGCTGGACTGCTTTCTGGTGTGAAAACGGCTTTCGCACTCCAATCAATCATAAACGCAGGGCCCATAAGTGTCGAAGGTGAATCAAACCCTGGTGCATTTTCTTGTTTGGTGAGAACACAGCAATCACACTTGGGTGTAAAGCAAAACAACCAGGAACTGAACTCAAAATGCTGTGTGTATTGGATTGAGAAGCAACCTTTTTGTGGATGTGAGCTGCTACACTAACCTGTGAGATACAAACTGATCCAAAAACAGTGCTGTGGATGTAGGTCTTTAAAACAAACGAAAACAGGACAACACTGTATGCAAAGCCTTTCCTCGACTTACTCATACTAGTCCTTCTCAAAAAATTAGTATATTGTGATA
This sequence comes from Plotosus lineatus, assembly GCA_024760905.1. NCBI lineage: Eukaryota > Metazoa > Chordata > Actinopteri > Siluriformes > Plotosidae > Plotosus > Plotosus lineatus. The sequence continues at coordinate 80,362,098 of CM045728.1, read as the reverse complement.
GTTGATTCTTTTCTGTAATGTACTGATAAACATTAGACTTTCATATATTTTAGATTCATTACACACAACTGAAATAGTTAAAGCCTTTTATTGTTTTAATATTTATAATTTTGGCAAAAAAGTAAAGAAAAACCAAAAATTCCTCTCTCAAAAAATTAGCCTGTCATCCGACCAATAAAAAAAAAAAGTGTTTTTAATACAAAAAAAAGTCAACCTTCAAATAATTATGTTCAGTTATGCACTCAATACTTGGTCAGGAATCCTTTTGCAGAAATGACTGCTTCAATGCGGCGTGGCATGGAGGCAATCAACCTGTGGCACTGCTGAGGTGTTATGGAGGCCCAGGATGCTTCGATAGCGGCCTTAAGCTCATCCACAGTGTTGGGTCTGGTGTCTCTCAACTTTCTCTTCACAATATCCCACAGATTCTCTATGGGGTTCAGGTCAGGAGAGTTGGCAGGCCAATTGAGCACAGTAATACCATGGTCAGTAAACCATTTAGCAGTGGTTTTGGCACTGTGAGCAGGTGCCAGGTCGTGCTGAAAAATGAAATCTTCATCTCCATAAAGCTTTTCAGCAGATGGAAGCATGAAGTGCTCCAAAATCTCCTGATAGCTAGCTGCATTGACCCTGCCCTTGATAAAACACATCTCCATAAAGCTTTTCAGCAGATGGAAGCATGAAGTGCTCCAAAATCTCCTGATAGCCAGCTGCATTGACCCTGCGCTTGATAAAACACAGTGGACCAACACCAGCAGCTGACATGGCACCCCAGACCATCACTGACTGTGGGTACTTGACACTGGACTTCAGGCATTTTGGCATTTCCTTCTCCCCAGTCTTCCTCCAGACTCTGGCACCTTGATTTCCGAATGACATGCAAATTTTTTTTTCATTCGAAAAAAGTACTTTGGACCACTGAGCAACATTCCAGTGCTGCTTCTCTGTAGCCCAGGTCAGGGGCTTCAGCCGCTGTTTCTGGTTCAAAAGTGGCTTGAGCTGGGGAATGTGGCACCTGTAGCCCAGTCCACTGCTTCCACAGGTCCCCCAAGGTCTGGAATCGGCCCTTCTCCACAATCTTCCTCAGGGTCCGGTCACCTCTTCTGGGTGTGCAGCGTTTTCTGCCACACTTTTTCCTTCCCACAGACGTCCCACTGAGGTGGCTTGATACAGCACTCTGGGAACAGCCTATTCGCTCAGAGATTTCTTTCTGTGTCTTACCCTCTTGCTTGAGGGTGTCAATGATGGCCTTCTGGACAGCAGTCAGGTCGGCAGTCTTACCCATGATTGCGGTTTTGAGTAATGAACCAGGCTGGGAGTTTTTAAAAGCCTCAGGAATCTTTTGCAGGTGTTTAGAGTTAATTGGTTGATTCAGATGATTAGGTTAATAGCTCGTTTAGACTACCTTTTCATGATATGCTAATTTTTTGAGATAGGAATTTTGGGTTTTCATGATCTGTATGCCAAAATCATCAGTATTAAAACAATAAAAGACCAGAAATATTTCAGTTGGTGTGCAATGAATCTAAAATATATGAAAGTTTAATTTTTATCAGTACATTACAGAAAATAATGAACTTTATCACAATATGCCAATTTTTTGAGAAGGACTAGTTCATCGTTTTATTCTGAGCCAGCCTTATGATCTCAAAGCTCAGGACAATTTTTTTCTGATTTATACACATTGAGCAAACATTTATTTACCCATACCATTTTCATCTGCTGACCAATGAAATAAGGTTCTCATAGGAACATTTTCAACTTTAATATTCACCTCTTTATTTTTTCATTTGGTGAATCCATTACTCCAACTAAGGTTATGGAGGTCTGGTGCCCATCTCACCCTACATTGGGTGAAGGTTGCGTGCACACACACACATACCGAAAGGCAATTAGGAACATCCAGTTAGCCTAATGTGCTTACAACTGAAACTCGGAGAACCCGAAAGAAACCTGTGCACACATGGGGGGTACATGCAAACTCCACACAGAAACACCTGAGCCAAGCCCAGGACTTGAACAGATGTTCAAAAATAATAATAAGAGGAAGACTAAAGTTTGCCAATGAGCATAAAAGCAAAGAGATCAGGGATTTTAGAATGTGCTCTTGACAGAGGAATTGAGCATATTGTTGCTTGACCACACAATGAACCAACTACAAAGCATCATGTCATGGTTTGGGGTTGCTACACTGCCTCAGGGACGGGGCAACTTACGTTCACTGATTGATAAATTCTGTAACATACCAAAGAGCTTTGGAAATAAATGAGTGCTCAAGTTGACCTAGAAATTGATTTTTCAGCAGGATAATTATCCTAAACTCAGAGAGAAAATCCACCAATGATTGGCTCAAAAAGAAGAGAGATTGTAATAGTAAAAAGATCTGATGTGACCCCATTTTAATGTTGTGTGGGGGAGGGAGGAAAAGAGCAGGACATACAAAATATTTAATATTTGTGCCAAAAATATTTGACAACTAGAGCTTCTCAGAGCAAGGGTGTGCTTCCCTTCAGCACAGAATAAATATTACATTTATCTAAGCTTTGTTAAATAGTAGTAATGCAGATTTCTCTTTGTGGTTTGTTCAGGTATGTGACCTTTAACTGTAGAGGTTGTACTACAAAAGGTTAAATGTTAGCTTATTCAAATAATATGAAAAAGGAAACAAGTTGTACTGGATGTACTTATGTCCATTCATAGGTATAGAGCCCTTGTACAGTATACTTATAATGTACAAAGTACAGTCGGCCCTCTTACGAAATTAATCCGTTCCAGCACCTTTTTCGAAACCTGGAGTTTTCGTAAGTAGAGGTGCATTTTACATGTAAAACGCGTGATTCGCTCCATAGCTCCCAAGACTACCCTTGCATAGCTTTTAAGGTACTTACTTCGTGTTGACCATGTCTTCTTAGCAGTTATAATCTCACAATGACCATGGCACCGGCAATCACACGTGTGTGTGTGTGTGTGTGTGTTTGTGTGTGTGTGTGTGTGTGTGTGTGTGTGTGTGTGTGTGCACGCATGTGTTGACCATGTCTTCTTAGCAGAGTTATAATCTTGCAATGACCATGGCAGAGAGAATCACTTCACCAGGAATCACACGTGTGTGTGTTGATCATATAATCTTACAAATGTTGACGGAAGGTGAAAATCCTGAGCCATAAAATACAGTTTGAATGACACAAACATGAACATGGTTCACACACAAACTTGAACAAAAGTTGAAACAACAGCGTCATCCCTTCCTAGCCAATAGGAGGCCAGCAGGACGGGATGTTGAGAGATAGCCAATGGGAGGGAGCTGCGTCATCCCTCCTAGCCAATGGGAGGCCAGTGGGGCGGGATGTTGGGGGACAGCCAACGAGAGAGCAACTCACGCATTGTTTGAATTTTTGAATGGCGCATTTGAATTTTTGAATGGCGCTTTTCGTAACAAGAGGTTGTTTCGTGTACAGAGGACGGAAATTTAGGAAAATGTTTTTCGTAACCTGGATTTTTCGTATTCAGAGGCTTTCATAAGTAGAGGGCCGACTGTATTAAAATCAAGCTGAAATGTATTTTTAGGATGAGGTTTATGTTTTAAACTTTTAATTTCGCAATTTTCTTTTTTTTTTTTTTTTAAGTACTGTATTAATCCCAAATGTTAAATTTTGGCTCTCCATTTAACCCATCCAAAGTGCAGTGTTCATTACAGATCAAAATTTTATGGGGACAAATTGGCCCCTAGAGAAAAAAAACCTGGGGACATTGGCAAAAAATGGGGTCATAGTAACGGGTCAAATTATTATATATTACATTATTCTAAGAAAATAATTCAGCTATTTTCTGACAGCTCACTGGTAAAAATTGTACTTAAATTAGTAAATACTCCAATGTAATGTATAATAATATTTCACATCAGGTATCACATACTACTCTATAAATTTAGTGGTGAAGCAAGTTTATTGCTTTAAAGTTTTAATTTTTTTATTTTAGCAGATTAAAGGTAACAACACTTCAAGTTAAAAAGTGGAACAAACTGTTTTTAACACTGTCTGTATTTTAATTTACATCAGGCACATAGCAGAATTAAACAAAACCAAACATTTAAAAATACTTGGAAGTTGACAAAATACAACACAAACTGTTTTAAACCGACAGTAACAGACTTCCAATATTATAATTCAAAGTTTCTGCTATGCTTTCAGGCTATTGACAGTATTTTCACCTTATTTGCTACAAAAAATATCCCTATCTTTCTTTCCCTTCCAAACCGTCAGTGCTAACGTTAGCGATTGCAGTCTCAATATGACTAGCAGTAGCAGTGCTAGCACTACAAGCGGCCACCCCACTGTCACTAGTGGTAGCAATGCAACTAATATTATCAGTGATATCACCGGAATTAGATAAATTTGACACTTGGTTACTAGCACCCCACATGGTTAATACATTTATCTGTTTTGAGCAACGTTTTTCGCTTTGGACACCATTTTATGTTTCTATAGTAAACATCAGGGGCTGGGTTCGTTTTCACAGATCGTGAGCAAGGGTAGTGTGGGTAAGCACCGGAGCATGCGCATTATATACATGTGTGTTAATTTGGAGCAAAGCGAACGCTGTAAAAGTGGATTCTACACTCGTGTGCCCAAAACGAATGAAGTGCATTGCATCATGTTTGCGAAGGAAAAGCAGTTGTGATTTCTCAGCTCGGGAGCCACTGGCCAATCACGTGCTATCTTTCATATTACCATCGCTAAATGCGAATGTCCTCACTGGCATGATTTATGTAGCATTTCTTTGAACGATATTAACTTTTAAAATTAAACAATATAATAAACTAGATTTTCCCGGACATTTTCTATGCACCCGGCTGACACACGGACATATAGTTCAATGGGGACACAGGCACAATCAATGCGCCGTTGGCGCAATGGCACAGCCTGTAATGATCACTGAAAGTGTGCATATATACTCGGAGCAGTGGGCTGCCACACACTTGGGGTGCTTGGAGAGCAGTTGGGGGTTAGGTACCTTGCTCAAGGGTACTTCAGCCATGAAGATGGAGGAAGATAAGGTGCAACTCACTCCGCCACTTCAACACATTTTTCCTTATGATTCCGGCATCAAACCAGCGACTTAAGTCCCAAACACGCTTCTCTAACTGTCACACCACGACCACCCCATAAAAATGCTTATAAGTATGACAGGAGAATTTGGATTACAAGAAGCATATCTATGGTTTATCCAGTGACCAATTTATTGGAGGCAAAAACGGTCATTCTAGGCCAAAGGTAATTTAAAAATCACACACAGTTTCCTGTTAGACTTCCACAGTAACAGAATATCTATAGGCACTAATTACAAAGGCATAAGCTCTAAAATACTGTGAACCTTCTCTATCCTCTAGACCAGGGGTGCTCAATCCTGCTCCTGGAGATCTACCTTCCAGAAACCATTCGCTCCAACCCTAATAATACCCACCTAACCATCCAATCATCTAACCAAGGGACATTGAAATGTCTTAAGACCTGACTGGATCTTATATGTCACATGGGCCACATTAGGCTTGGAGATAAAGTCATCTGGAAGGTAGATCTCCAGGAGTAGGATTGCGCACCCCTGCTCTCGACATTCCAAATCATCTCTGGGACTCAGTAAGTCCAGGCGGGGAGGAGCCGAACGACGACTCCGGGGCATGGGATCGCAGAAGATGAAGGCCGTGTATCCAGCTGGTGCAATCGCCTCATCTGGTGTACTCTCCTCAAGCCATGTTTCACAGAAACACAGCATGGAGCAGTCCTGTAGATCCCTCATCAACATGACTCTGAGAACTCCACCTAGGTTATTGGTAGTCGGGGTGCAGCTAGCATTGAGCTACTATGGCATATTAGCTCAGGATAGGAGTTGAGCGTGCTCAGTTATAAACGCCCTAAGACTCCGATCTCATAGTTGTAGTATGGTCGACCGGTGATAGACGAGAATAGCGCAAAACATGAACAAAACAAAACAATAAATAAAACAAATTAAAACGAACAAAGAAACAATTTGACTCTGAGAACTCTACGACGTCGCCCTCTAGGCAGCGCCATCTTGGAGACGTCACTCCAAGTTCAATGTAAAAGGACATGAAGCGTAATAATGTTTAGAATGTTTGTGCGTGAGATTTTATGTTCTGTAGCATGTTTAACAAACGATACCAAAAGGATAAAATTTAATTTAGGTACTGGACTGGAATAATAATTGAAAAAGACTTTAATACTAGTGCTTTACAACAGTATATGCTGTATAATGTTTATATTTTATCATCAATAAATATAACAGTAAACAGTTTTTCTTAATCACTACTACATTTTAGTACATTAATACTGTATTAACGAGTAAGACTGTCTATAGAATGTGTTTCAGAAGCATATTTAAGCACATGTAATAGATACACAGTATTTTACTTCCGGTTGCTCATTGTGCATGTAATATGATACATGTGGTTTTATTTCCGGGAGCAGTTCGTGAAGATTAGATTCAACCAAATACAATGAGATGTAAAAGAGAAAGATTCCATTGCAATTCACTATGTGCCTCTTCTTCCTCCATAATATTCCTATATGTGACTTGAGGAGAATTAAAGAGATGAGACTTTTAATTTGAATCCCACTGAAGGCATGGTGAGTAAGCCACCATGTCTTCAATTCTCCTGCTGTACCGCCTTGTATGAAGTGACTGGACAGGTTTCCAACTAAAACACGAGACAGTTACCCTAAAAGACTTGGTGAGAAATGTTGACTGAAAGTAGGAGAGATGAGGGAGCGCACACTTTAGAAATCCTTTACTGATGCAGGTACCAGTGTTGGAATCAACAATGTACAGTTCATTCTAGTTAACAGTGCTTGGGAGCTGACTCGATTAATTTATTTGTAATTTAAAGAAGACAGTATTTTCTGCACAAGTAGAAATATAAGCACTTCTGAAAACGTCGTACATGTGCAACGCACAGTAAATATGACATGCTGGCAAGCAAGCTGCAATGTACGCTGCAATGTACGCAACAAGCCCATGGGAGCTAATTGGACGAGCTATCATGGGAGAGAGAGAGAGAGAGACAACATATGCTCACGTCCCTGTGACTCATAGCATTCACCACTCAATCATGAGTGTCTGTAAGTTCATTCGTATGAGGGGGCGGATATTGCTTTCAGTCCAAGTATGTTAGACCGCAACCAAATACCTGTGGCGCTGTAATTTGCAAAAAGGCAAGTGACTAGCACTGCGTGTCACGGAGGGGGCATGTGCATGTTTTCGCTCCTCCCTGGTCAGTGATGGTTGTGTGATAGGGATGGTGGGAATTGGATGTGACTAAATTGGGGAGAAAATGTTTTTTTGTTTGTTTTTTTTAAAAGACATTAAAAAATGGCTCTTCTGGATAAATTTGATCAAGCTTTGGATCGATCCACCCAACACTAATAGAAACGTTCGGTGTACAGTACACCCTTGACTATTCGCGGTTTTGCACCCACGGTTTGACTATTCGCTGACTGCCGAGCAACCAGCACGTGATTCAAATTCAGCCAATGGCTGCCCTCCTTTCTCCTGATGGTTGAGCTGATGTCCCACTCCTTTTTCCTCATTCGTGCACAAGTTGTCAATGAGCCTCTTTTTTGTGTGTGTTTTAATCACCAGTTAAGCTCTATGATACCACTCAAACACTGTGCGTCTTCTCTGGCTAAGAGATAGAAAATGCTGGATGTCTCTTCTGAAGAAATAAGACTTTCTCCTGAGAAATGACGGTTTTCTCTGAACTGTTGCATTAAAATCTTTTTCAATTATTATTCCAGTACAGTCCCTAAATTCATGTTTATGCATGAGATTTTATGTTCTGTTTAACAAACGATACCAAAAGGATAAACTTTATTACAGTATTCTTCATGTCCTTTTACATTGAACTTGGAGTGACGTCTCCAAGATGGTGCTGCCCAGAGGGCGATGTCGCGGAGTTCTCAGAGTCAAATTGTTTCTTTGTTTGTTTTAATTTGTTTTATTTGTTGTTATGTTTGTTCATGTTTTGCACAATGCTCGTCTATGGCTGGTCGACTCTACTACAGCTGTAAGATCGGAGTATCTTCGGGCGTGTATAACTAAGCACGCTCAACTGGGCTTGTTAGCTGGGATGCGGCTAGCAGAGCTAATATGCTATGGTAGCCAGCTCAATGCAAGCCAAACCCAAGCTGACATGAAGCCCAGACGGGACGGGGCCGAACGACGACTCCGGCGTTTGGGATTGCAGGGGATGAAGGTCCTGTAGCCAGCTGGAGCAATCGCCTCATCAGGTGTACTGTCCTCGAGCCATATTTCACAGAAACACAGTCCTGTAGATCCCTCTGCACTGCAATCTGAGCATGAAGCTCGTCCATCTTGTTTCACAGGGACTGAACATTTTCAAGTAGTATGGCCGGAAGTGCTAACCAAGCCTCTGAGAACTCCTCCTGGGCTTAGCCGGTAACCGCTAGCTAACTGCTAGCATTGAGCTCCCATAGCGTATAAGCTCAAGATAGAAGTTGTTGCATGCTTAGTTGCCCGAAGCTGAAGCTGCTCATAGCTGTAGTAGGGTCGACCGATCATAGACGAGCATAGCGCAAAACATGAACAAACAAATAAAACAAATTAAAACGAACAAGTAAACAATTTGACTCTGAGAACTCCACTACGTTGCCCTCTAGGCAGTGCCATCTTGGAGACAAAAGAACATGAAGCGTAATAAAGTTTATCCTTTTGGTATCATTTGTTAAACATGCTACAGAACATAAAATCTCACGCACAAACATTCTAAGAATTAACTTAGGTACTGTACTGGAATAATAATTGAAAAAGACTTTAAAACGAGTGCTTTAGAACAATATATGCTGTATAATGTTTATATTTTAATCATCAATAAAAATAACAGTAAACATTGAAAAGTTTTTCTTTATCATTACTATAGTTTACTGATCTGTCCCAGTGCGGCAAGTGGAGAGGAATCATCCTTCTTTCCATACCAAGCAAGGTGCTCACCAGAATCATCCTGGAGAGAATGAAGTATGCAATCGACCGGGAACTCCGAGATGAGCAGGATCTCTCTTTCCTGCACTGACCAGATTGTAACCCTCAGAGTCATCATGGAGCAGAGTATAGAGTGGCAGACGTCGCTCTACATATGCTTTGTGGACTTTGAGAAGGCTTTTGACAGCATGGAAGGGCAGACCATCTGGAAGATCCTGAGACACTACGGTGTACCAGAGAAAGCGGTCAACATCATCCGCCTACCCTATGAGGACTACTCTTGCCAAGTCATCCATGACGGTAGACTTTCGGAAGAATTTGCGGTAACCACCGCCGTCAGACAGGGCCGCTTGTTGTCACCTCTTCTTTTTCTTGTCGTGCTGGACTGGGTCACCCAAACAGCCTATGCCAGCTCCGGAAAATGCGGACACTAACGATGAAGTTAGAAAATCTGGAGTTTGCAGATGATCTGGCTCTACTTTCACACCGCCTGCAAGACATGCAAGAGAAGGTAGATGCCCTGAGAAAAGCCTCGTTGCGAGTTGGACTGAAGATAAGCCAGGAAAAGACAAAAGTACTGTGCACCAATAACAGACATGAAGACCCCATCACCATCGAAGGAGCGGCAACAGAAGATGTACAAGAGTTCGTCTACCTGGGCAGTAAGATCAGCCAGACAGGGGGGACCAAGAAAGACATCCAGGCCCGAATCAAGAAAACGCGGCAAGCCTTTGTCATCCTTCGACCGGTGTGGAGGGCCACTGCAATTTCTACACGCACCAAACTCCGCATCTTCAGTTCAAATGTTAAATCAGTCCTTATGTATGGCTCGGAAACATGGAGATTCACCCACAGCAGCTATAAGAAGATCCAGACTTTCATCAATAATTTCCTCTGGCAGATCTTGCGTGTGAAGTGGTTTGACAGAGTGCCAAACACGGTACTATGGTCAAGGGCAAACCAAGAGCCTGTGGACATTCCGATCCGAAGAAGGAAATGGCGATGGGTTGGCCACATACTGAGGAAGGAACCTTCAAGTATCGCACGCCAAGCACTTGACTGGAACCCGCAGAGAAAAAGAAGGTGAGGGCACCCAAAACAGACCTGGCGAAGGACCGGCATTGCCGAACTGAAGACCATTGGCATAACATGGGAGTCAGCCAAGAAAAACGCCAGAGACTGCAGGAAGTGGCGAGCTACTATTGGGGCCCTATGTTCCACTAGGAGTGAAGAGGACCAAGTCAAAGTAAGAGAAAATTTTACTACATTAATACTGTATTAATGAGTAAGACTGTCTATAGAATGTCTTTAAGAAGCATATTTTAGCACGTATAATAGATACATACTATTTTACTTCCGGCTGCTCATTCGCGCATGTGATGTGACGTGACACAGGTTTTACTGCCGGGTACAGAACTCGCGGATTATCTCGATTCGCAGGAGGGCTCGGAACCGAACCCCTGCGAATGTCGATGGCCTACTGTATCCTGATTTTAGCCCAAATTTTATCCGGTGAACAATTTTTATTAAAAAAAAAAAATCAAATTGCTACAAAACAATTTATTACTTCTAACATCCTGCCCTGTTGTGTCGTATTCGATAAAGCCAGGCAGAGGAAGTTGAATATTAATTCATAATAGTTTGAGTTTTGCAATATTCTGTAAAATTCCATCAAAGAGGCTCAAAGCACTGTCCTTTATCAGCTCCAATTCCCAAAACCTTAGGAATCCAAAAGTAGTGTTCAAACGTAGAAATCTGAACTATAGAATGGTCAGTGCTATCATCTTCCATGAGGCAGGTTTCACGATTTCTGGCATTTTTTTTTTTGTACTTTGGAACACAGCAGCTCATTACAGCAAAAGCCTTGATAATTAGGTATAGATGCTGCTAATAGAAAGCACACAGTCTGAGCACAATACAAATGCGCATCTCCATCTTGATCCTGTAACCTGCTGTTTACATACACAAGATGAAGCTCCCTGTGCATCAGCTGCGGTGACATGACTCCCATGTATGCAAACATGAAGAATGGACAGATGGCTTCACTACAGGACAGACATGGTCAGGAGCAAGACAATCGAGCTATGAAGGCTCATCACTGACTGCAAGCTTTCAACTAGAAATTTAAAAATGGGAGATACTCCCTCTGTCATAACATTTTGGGGAGGTTTTCAATTATTCTGGAGAATTGTTCATTAAATGTAATTGTACGTCACAAGAAACTGATCAAAGCCTTGGAGCATACCGAATTCGACGTAATAAGCGCCCTGCTCCCATTTGACCCCGCCCCTCAGTGGTTTTTTTTTGTTTTGTTTTTTTTTATCTTATGTCTAATACCCGCCCATGTGTACTGGGAGCAAAGTGGTAGATCAAACTTACCAATTTTATTCGATCAGTCTCTGTAACTGTAAAATGAGGCATTCACTGCCTGTAAAAGTGAGTTTACACAGTATTTCAAGACCCCCTTCCACTGAAAAATATCTATGATGTTCATCAGTAACAACACATTTGATTGTTCAGCCTTGCTTTACAAAACAGGAAAATACAGGGATCCCTCGCTACTTTGTGCTTCAATTTATGCAGCTTCAGTGCATCGCGAATTTTTTATTTATTTTTTTTTAATATTCATCAAAATAAAAAATAAGGAAATTGCCACAAAAACAAGGCCAATTATGCAAAAATGTACTTTTCTGGCCTTTATCTCAAAAGTGGTCTGTGCGACAAGCGCCTACTTTATGTAGACAATTCACAAGGTATTGATTAATAAATGTAGAACAGCTTCTCTAATTTGTACAATATACATGTAGCAAATCTTGCATCTTATTTTGGTAGCATAGCCATCGTTGATGTTTAGTACTACAAAGTCGTCTGTAAACGAATATTTTCTGAACGTTTTCGCGTGTACCCATGCCATGTCAGCCATTTTTGTTTACGACATACGAACCCCTTTTCAGCAGTGCGCGGTATCACACATTGCATTATGGATGTGAAACATGTACGCGACCATTTCGTCATTCACGGGTTTTGAAAGACCGCTGTTGGGTCGCGTCATCTGTCAGGGCTTGCACTTACTAAACCACATTTCTTTTGACAAATCTCACCTGATGGGATCAAGTACTGAGTGTTTGTCCATGAGGGGCCCAATTTTGACAATTCTGTGCCCTGTACATAATTCCTAAATATTCCATCTTTCATAATCATTCCTGGCCTGCTGTTATCTAATCCTTATAAGATAGCTGTTTTTGTCTCTTTTGACTGTTTGATGAACTATCCAAGTTATTTACATCCAGGTCAGTGTAATATTTACTTATTGTAATTAATCAAGCTTACAAATTAAGTCAGTCAAATTCACCTCTTGTGACTCTAATATAGCTGTTTCTTAGGATGGTTTGTATGGAGGCGGTCACCAGGTCTTTCCATAACGCTCCCATTCACCTGGGTTACAAGCGACCTGGCATATGAATTACCACACATCAGTTCCATTCACACTCATTTACAAGTTAAAGCAATGGGGAATAGTCAATTATGCTGATGATCATGTCATTAGACTGTATAAATACACCAGAACACCAGGAGCAAACCCGTGCTTCACATTTACACTGGTCATCCATACAAATCTATAGTTCCTGAGTGAGTAAAATGAAGCCTTTTGGAACCACTGCTAGCCCTGTTCGAGTTTGAAAAGATGAAGCAGACACCCATGTTCACTTACTGATTGGGCATTATCAGTCACAACGTATCCCTGCACTCCTCTCACATGACCAAGAGCATCAGCCTCAAGTAATCAGAGCAGGCAATCTGCTTCCTGTTTATACCAGCACATGTATGCCCGGTGCATGTAAATGTTCATGCAAAAACTGTTTTCAGGAGCATTTTGTGGGGACAGAAATCATTTCTGATACAAAACTAAAAAGCTGGCCGGGACAAAGAGTCCACATTTCAGCTATGAACCATGTTCCACCAAAAATATTAATCTAAAGCTGCAAGTCAACACAAAATTTCTGACTTTAGTTCTTGTAAAATATATCATGGTACATGCTACTTTACCAAGACACTCGCTTATTCTCTGAACTGCCTAATCCTACTAGGGCTGTGGGGAGGCTGAAGCCTATCTCAGCTGATACGGGACAAAAGCAGGGTACAACCACAACAGCTCACTAGAACATGGCAGAGCCAATACACCCTTAACCATTCACACAGACAGCCATATCTTCAAGCAATTAGGAACAGCCAAATAGCCTGGACTGTGGGAAGAAACCAGAGAACCCAGAGGAACCCATGTAAGCACGGGAAGAACCTGCAAACTCCACACAGAAGCACCCGAGCATGATGCCCAGGACCTTCTTGCTGGGAGACGGATGTCATAGTCACTATGCCACCTGAATTAAATACTGCTGCCATCTAACAAAACTACATTTCCATGAGCAAAGAGAGGAAAAGGTAAATGACTGGTTCAACTACAGGTATCCCTCGCTACTTCGCACTTCAATCCAAGCAGTTTCAGTGCATTACTTTTTTCGTTGATTTTTTTTTTTTTTAATATTCATCGAATTAAAAAAATATGGAAATTAAGGAAGAAAGGGGGAAAAAGTTAAGGAAAATGCCACAAAAACAAGGCCAATTATGCAAAAAAAAAAAAAAAACTTCTTTTCAGCTTTTCCCTTTTTCAGGGGTCGCCACAGCGAATCATCTGATTCGCACATTTGATTTGGCATAGGTTTTTACGTCGGCTGCCCTTCCTGACACAACCCTTTATCAAGGGACAGAAACATGCTGACAGCTTAGCAGCCTACTCTTTACGAAAGTCAGCAATGGTTCTTTTACATGCCTCTCACCATAGACAGTGAGAGACATGGCCCGCCTTTGATAACCCAAAAAAACTAAACCAACACAAAACAAAAAACAACACAAAACCTCCCATCAAAACTAGTTACATTGCTGTGAGGTGCACATCTGCGTGTGTGCGTGCGTCTGTATGTGTATTTATATTTTATTTACATCTTATGCATTAATTTTTAATGTTTGTTATTATAAGTATTTACAGCACTGAATGTGTATTTATTGCTATTATGTACACATATACATGTACGTATACATCAGTCAGGGGGGTTGGGGTGATCTTACTTTGCGGATTTTGGTGGTCACGTGGGGATCTCAGCCCCAATTAACCACGGAGAGTGAGGGATCCCTGTATCTGCTTTTATATGCAACAGCTGACATGAAATATTGAGATCTTCACCAAAATACATGACACACAGAAACTATAACGGTCAGATCCAACGTGACCAAACAAGCAACCCAAAGTCACTCCTGCACTTCCTGATTGGTTTCTGCACCAGAATACAGTGGCACCTCACTTTACAAAATTAATCCGTTCCAGAGCCTTTTTCGTAACCTGAACCGCATTTTACATGTACAACGCATGATTTGTTCCAAGGCTCCCAGTACCCTTTAAAAATTAGAAAAGCATACCTTTAAAGACCTCCTACTTCAATATCGTACTGATAGTAGACGGGTTTGGCCATATTCCTTTGTGATATCACTCGAGCCCGTTTCTTCTCCTCACTCGCACCAGAAATCGAGCGCATGTGTGTGTGTGTGTGTGTGTGTGTGTGTGTGCGTGCGCGCGCGCGCGCTGACCATGTCTTCTTAGCAAAGTTATAATCTTACAAATTTTTATGGAAGGTTAAAAGCCTGAGTCAAGAAATAAAGCATAAAACAAGAGTAACTCTATCCTTTACATAAAATCATAAAAAATAAAATTTACATGTCATCCCTCCCAGCAAATGGGATCCCTGTCCAAGATGGCGTCAGGTGGACCTGTCCAAGATGGCACTCGAGTGAAGGCGACATGAACGACAGCTCAGTCATTAGCCAATGGGAGGCCAGCAGGGCGGGATGTTTGAACCTCAATGATGCAAGAGCAGTTCGTGCATTGTTTGAATGCCGTGTTTTAATGTTTGAATGGCACGTTTGAATTTTTAAGATGCCGCTTTCGTAACATCAACTTGTTTTGCATACAGAGACAAAAATTTTAGGAAAATGCGTTTCATAACCTGCATTTTTTGCTTGGTGAGACTTTCGTAAAGTGAGGTACCACTGTATATAATTTTCCTTAAACACAGGTTTATTGCAGAATTTTTACTATTAAGAAATTCCTGTCAGTCACTTAACACTTAATTACTTTTTTAAAAATATTCAGAAATGAATTCTGGATCTTTATTTAGCTGTAATTATCGCTGTACCTCTTTTATACATTTAGTATGTATATTTTACTGAAAAAAATAACATGTACCTTTACATCATTCACTTTTCTAGGTGAAAGATGCGCATTAAAGGTTGACAAGATATACCCAGCGAGAGCTATTATATGTCTATATAAATATTTCTTGAGTGTGGCGTATCTCAGATATGATAAATTATCACAAATCATCAGCATCAATTATCACAACACAAAATGGATATTGTGATTCAATAATAGTTTACTTATTATTTTTTACTCATATATTTACGAAATTAATCCGTTCTGAGGGCAAGCTCGTAAGTCAAAATGTTCATTAGATAAAACAAAAATTCCCATAGGAAATAGAAAAATCAATTAATCCGTTCCAACCACCTCCCAAACTCAAATAACCTGACACAAACATGTATATTTGACCTAATATATTAAAGATAAACATGTAAAAACAAATATTTCGTAATAATAATAATTAATAAATGTTACGAGCATGTACATATTTGTGTGAATGTAAATATAAAAATACTTATATAATACATGTTTGCTGTATCTACTCACTTGTACACATTGGTGAGTCAGGGCTAGTGATAGTTTCACACCTGGGTGCACGTGTACTGGTGGTATTGTACAATGTTTTGGGGTGTTGCGAAATCATAGGGGAGTGCTGCATCCTATAGAAAACGGTGGAAAGGACTGGAGTTGCGCAATCCAACGGAGGGGAGGAGCAACACAGACATGTCGGGGCTTGTCTGGGCTTGTCTGGGCTTGTCTGGGCTTGTTCGGGCTTGTTCCAGAGAGAAAACAACTTGTTGGGGGAATCTATATTAAGGACCTGTTGCCGACTGGCTACAGACTCCTCCAGGATTTCGGGTCTCTTCCTGTCACTTCAACTAAGGAGGCTCATCGCGGTGGATCACCAAAAGGGGAAGTCATCCAAGGCGGATCATGGAACGCGCTTCACCCAAGTGTCGTCGTTCGGGACTTCATTGCCAAAGTCCATCATCCACAGGCACCCACAGCCCACACGAGGACGGTCATCTTTTGTGTCTTTCAACACGCAAGATGGCGAGCCTTTCCCCGCCAGCACATGCGCCATCTCTAAATTTACCCTGCTGCTGGCGTTTGGTGACTATGGGACCCTTGGTTAATTTGTATATGGTTTAGGTCTAAGTTGTAAGTTATGAATTTTGTCTTGTTTTGTTCATATTAGTAAATTGTACATAGTTTATGTCGTGGTCTGTCGGGCTTTGCTGGTTTCACAGGGCAATTTCAATCCTCTAAATTTCCCAATCCGTAACAAGTGGGGGCTCGTCTGATGGAATCCATTTAGGCATACGTAACAATAAATAATAATAAAACAAGAATAAACAATCAGTCAACTATCCTTTCCAATCATCGACTATGGCAAAGATGTTACGTGGGCAGACATGAGGTGATGCGTAACGGAGGAGGTGAATTTTGTGCATGTGCACGCTATGAATGCCAGAGAGGAAAGGCTCATGGTGAGCTCTCACAAGGCCAGTGCTTCTCAAATAGTGGGGGGGTGCAGTGTGATGCCGGGGGGAGGAGGGGCATCATATGAACCTGGGGAACATGCTTTTTTGCCATACTGTACTAAAATTAAGTGTAATTGCGCACTGTCTACAGTAAGCAGCAGATGGCAGTAGAGGATGAGCAGTTACACTAGTTGGCAGTGGCACTCTCACTGTGTTCCCTATGGTGTAGGGAAAAAACAGAGCAAACAATATGAAATGCAGTAAACATTATTTATAGTCATGCGGGGTGGAGAGGGAGGCGAGAAATGTTTTTTTTTTCTTCCTATAGGAGGCATCACAGAAAATAATTGAGAAGCACTGTACAAAGCGTTCTTGGAGTGTGGAGAAATACACGTAGAAGAATACAAGGCTAATTGACCTGGAAAAGCCATTTCCCCAGCACAGCTCGTAAATTAAAATTTTGCTCGTTGGATGTGGCAGATTTTTGGTGGGATTTAAGTTCGTATAATTGAAATTCATCATAAAAGACACTCATGAGTCAAGGTACCACTGTGTGTGTGTGTGTGTGTGTGTGTGTGTGTATATATATATATATATATATATATATATATATATATACATACACACACACATTCATACATATACACACACACACACACACACACACGTACACCAATTGAAAGGAGTGGATGTTCTGTTAGTAAGTACCGGCAAAGAAAAAATTAAAATCATCATAAATGGATGGTTTTAGGTTCTATTTGTTGGGTTACCCATTACAAATCACCAGTCCAAATATCATGCAATTATCTTGAACAGTTTCTGAGATAGAGCCTGTTCTGTTACTCCCGCTTCAGGCCCCTGGTTCGGACATCATTTGGAACACTTTTTTGTAGTCTGTGAAGCAAGAATTATTACTTTCGACAAAGTCTTAATGCCATTTCTTAGTCATTTCTACAACCTAGTTCTGCATTGTGGAGTTTCAGACCTCTCAGATAATAGGTTTTGTAGTAAAGGCCATTTCAAAATGCATTTTATTTCAAATTATGGTAGCAACAAATTGGCAAAGATGGCATTTTTAGATGCCCCTATTTTCAAAATTAGACATCTAGAAATCCCCATTATGCTATTTTCCAAGATAAAAGGATAGAATAAACTGTATCATGCCTCTACCTACTGTTCGAATTTTGTGTTTTATTACTTAAAACCATTCATGTTAACATGTTTAGGTTTTTTCCTCCCTTTTCGGGATTCTTTATAAAAAAAGTGTTAGATTTTTATTTAAAAAAACTATAGTTTTCACATTTCATATAATACTATCCAACAGGTTTTCAATACAACAGGACTGTATTGTTGAGATATTGTTTGCAAACCTGAATATCATGACTCATCATTTAACACATAACTGCCTTCAAGCGTCAATGATGCAATAGTTTAGTTATAATTGCCTTTCTTTGTTTCTTGTGTCTTTTTAAACATTTTTACTTTGTATTATGACCCTTATAATGACATTAGTCCAGGGTATGTACCATATATATATATATATATATATATATATATATATATATAAATATATATATATATGTGTGTGTGTGTGTATGTATGTATGTGTGTGTTGTGTTTACATTTTTATGGCACAAATAAAATTATTTAATTTTTATTTTTGCATGTGTGTAGTTTGTTGTGAGAAGTAAGAAGTTTCTATTGATAAGCTACTGGCTTAATTCTTTAATGGTAAGTGAGTTAAAGAAAAACCATAATGTATATCCAACGTGCTGATGTTAGTACAAAATGATTACTAATACAGTGTGAACTTTAACCTTTCACCTCTTACAGTGTTTTTCATACAGTTAACTGTTTTTGTGCAGAAATTGTTAGGCTTAATCCTCCTAGTGAGAGTTTTGAAACTTCCTTCCTTGACATATTCATTTAATCATGCAGTTTAACCTGACCTCAAAAACACTTAAAAACAATGAAAATCTTTATAATTCTTCATTCTGATAGCTACACCTGCAGAAATTGTGATTTTTATTAGCTTGCTGTGTCCACCTCCATGTTAGCTAAACGCAGCTAACTTCTGTTAGAAAACAAACAAGCAACAACAGCTTCAGTCTTGTTTTTTTCTTTCTTTCTTTCTTTTTTTCGCGCAGGTTTTCAAGCAAACCATTTCATACATTTATGTTTATCACTCACCTTGTTCGTATCCCTCCATGGTTGCTTGAATCCCGATATAAGTTTTATATTTTTCCTGTTCAGTGATTTTTTTTTCCACTCAAGTAGCACTTTGAAGCAGTTTGAAGCTGTGACAAGCTATAGCTGAGGCGCGTGCAAGAGAGGTGGGGTTCCGTTTGACGTCATCACGCACGAAACACACGCATATAATAATAATAATAATAATAATAATAATAATAATTAGAAATTATTAGAAGAAATTAGGAAAGATAAATCTAAATGAAATCTCAGGATTATTTATTCCTAATTAGCCCAGAAGATAAGATAAATATTAACATCACAAACTAGGTTAATTCACCTAAATATGTTGTTTCAAAGTGTACAGGATCCAAATAAACTTAAAATAATTTATTGTTTCCCTCTAAAGCCTCATAGTAAGAGAACATTTGAAATATAAGGATCTTTTTTATTGCAGCAGAAATTGAAGTCTCATTGAATAAAAAATATACACACTCAGTTGAAAACTTACAAAACTGTGTCTGGGCAAGAATTATTTTGTCTTAAAGTTGAAAGTTAAAATGTAAATTTTAATTTAAAAACTAGCTACAGTCAAATTACATTCCATGAATCAATGTATTATATTCACATTTCCAGGTAATGGTTACATATGAAATATACAAATTAATATTTGGAACTACTGTATAGGTCCAGTGGTGAAGGTAATGTACATCTTAAAACTCATTCATTCATTCACTTTCTGAACCCCTCAATTCCAATTAGGGTGATGGGGAGGCCGATGCCCATCTCAGCCGACTCTTGGCGAGGACGGGGTATACCATAGACAGCTCACCAGGCCATCGCAGGGCCAACACTCACACAACAGCTCATATTCACATTCACACCTAGGGGGATTTGGAACAGCCAATCAACCTACTGTGCATGTTTCTGGACTGTGGGAGGAAACCAGAGTGCCTGGAGGAAACCCACGCAAGCACGGACAGAACATGCAAACTCCACACAGAAAAGCCCAATCTGGGAATCGACCGCAGGACCTTCTTGCTGTGAAGTGGACATGCTAACCACTACATCATTGTGCTGTCCACCTTAAAACTTTATTTCAGAATGTATGTTTCATAAATCAATGAAAATACTGTACATAAACAACTGCATTACTTATCATTAATATGTCATATTTCTGGGACATACAGTTGATAAATGGTTTATGGTCTTACTTTCCCATCCTTTCCAATTGATTAGATTAGGGAGAAATATGGGACGTATTTGTATGAACTGAGTATAACATAGATTTTCTACAAAATAAACATATTTCTTGAGAATCTTTTGAGTGATGAATAGAATGTATTGACAATTTACTGGCATATATAAAAAATTAACAACATAAAGTTTATAATGTTAACACTGTTTAATTATAAACAGATAAAAATGTTGTTGTTTTTTATTCCTTACATATCTATCTTCGTTTCGGCTTTTTCCCTTTTACTCGGGAGTCGCCACAGCGAATCATCTGATTCGCAAGTTTGATTTGGCAGAGATTTTTACGTCGGATGCCCTTCCTGTCACAACCCTTTTTTAGCAAGGGACAGAAACACGCTGACGACTTTGCAGCTACTCTTTACGATAGTCAGCAATGGTTCTTTTACATGCCTCTCACCATAGACAGTGACAGACATGGCCCGCCTTTGATAACCCAGTTAGCTGCACTGGGGTTTTTATTCCTTACATCATTGTTTAAAATGCTCTTACGTGCATAATGTACATACCAACCTTATCGAATTAAGCAGACGCTCTTATCCAGTGCGATTTACATTTTCATTTGAAATAATACAACTACGCAGATGAGGGGTTTGACAACTTGTTCAAGGTCCCAACTGTAGCAGATTAGGGGGACTGGGGCTTAAATCCCCGATCTTTGGCTCAGTAGTCCAGAACCTTAACTACTGAGGCACAATTGCTCTTCACAGGATATCAATATTGGTCATTAGAGAGAAAAAAAAAAATCTGTATTCTTCAAGTATTTCTTAATACTTAATACTTCTTAGTTATTGAGATAAAAAATAAAACATTTTTCTTTAATCTGGAGTTTCCCACTGTTTTTGAAGTGCTAAACTTAAATAATGTTTAATTGTGAATTTTTTTTTTATTTATTTATTTTTTTTTTGGGGGGGGGGGCTTAAAATACAACAGATATAAGAGTTTTTTGGAGCCACAACTTTAACCACAGACTCTAAGGCTCCTTTTGTTAGTTGTATTGACCATCATTAACATAGTTCATCAGAAATTATTTTAATTTAGGCATGCATTGACTTAAAAAAGGATATATTCGAAATCTTTAGGTTTTCCGACTAGATCATCAAACATAACAATCTCAACTCACATATAACAGTGGTACACGCAGTGAAGTCACATGTGAGACTGGACCATTTACAGTCTAAAACAGAATCTTACACACACAGCAGGTTGTTTATAAACCGAGTCATAAGAATCTGAATGTGACCTGAAAATGCTATGTGAAACAAAGGTTTAGTTAGAAATGTGCTCCAAATCCTTTACATCGGACAAATGCAAATTTTTTAACAGCTCCAAATCTTTAACCTTTTGTCTGATCTTTAGCGAAACACAGGTGAGCTGCAAGGTGTGGCTCTGAAACAGCAAAACAAATTACATTAAAAATACCAACTAATAGGTCAATAAAATAAAACAAAAAGACAGTACAGACAGCATACATCTTGAAGTTTTGCAATAGGTTATGTCAGCAGAGGACAAAAAATACAGTTGATATATTTCAGCAGAACTCAAAATGATATTTATCTGGTATAAATACTTTACATATTTATATTTGGTTCAGAACACATCCATACATTTTTAACTATTTTTAAAAAGTGCTCAATCTCTCTCACACTCATTTTCTGAACAATTTAATCCTATTAGGATCGTGGAGAGGCTGAAGCCTAGATCAGTCAACATTAGGTGAAGGTGGGTACACCCTAATCAACTTGTCTGACCCCTTACAAGCCCAATAGGCCAACACACAGACACACACACACACACACACACACACACACACACACACAGCCATTCATATACACACACCTAAGGGCAATTTTGGAATAGCTAATTAGTCTGATGTACATGTCTTTGGATTGTGGGAGGAAACGACACAAACTCGGGAATAACATGAAAATTTCATATAGTCACTTAGTCCAGGACTTAAACCCAGGACTTTCTCGCTGTGAGACGATTCAGGCCAAAACCAAATTTTCTCTGAAATAAAGAATGTTTATGTGGGGTAAAATCTGATGTTGATCTGATAAATATCTGAGATCTTTTATACATTGTTTTTGGGGTCAGTGGTGGCCTAGTGATAAAGATGCTGGGTCACTGGGATTAAGGTTGGGGGTTCAAGCCCCGCTCACCACAGGTTGAAAGTGCCCACCCAGTGCAGCTAACTGAGCTATCAAAGGCCAGCCATGCCTCTCACTGTCTATGGTGTGAGGCTGTAAAAGAACCATTGCGACTTTCGACAAGAGTAGCTGCAAAGCCGTCAGTGTGTTTCTGCCCTGTAATGGCCTGGTGAGCTGTCCAGGGTGTACTCTGACCTCACCCAGAGTCAGCTGGGATGGGCGCCAGCCTCTCCGCGACCCAAATTAGGATTAAGCGGTTACAGAAAATTAACTGAACATTGTTTTTTAACTCTTCTTTGATGGCAGACCTTTTCCATTATAATTTTTCATGTAGTTAAATAAGAAGTTTTATTTTGTTTTCTAATACCAATACATGTACATGTCATGAAACTTAGTATCAGCTGATGTTTTTATTTTATATAGATTTTTAAAAACACACTTTTTTAAAGCCTAAAATATGGTGTGTTTGTGTGTGTGTGTGTGGGGGGGGGATCACTAAAACATGACACAAAACCTCAGCTTTAATTACTGGTTCATTTAAAAATGTATAAGCATAAATAACATGGCAGATATAAGATAGCTTAATATAACAATACAATACAATACATTTAATATTAGGTGTCATTGCTTGTAGACGAGGAAATTTTACATAATCTGACTGAATTCAGAGTTTTTTCCTCTTGAGCCAGTCTTCTTTTTGACTGTTACTGGCTGATCCTGATACTGGCTAGCAGGTTGATCAGACCTGTCACGAATTCATTTCACACATTACTTTTTTCCCTATGATTCATTCGTTCATTAATTTTCTAAGCCGCTTAATTATGGTTGCAAGGAGGATTGGCACCCATCTCAGCCAACTCTTAGCAAGGGCGGGGTACACCCTGGACCCCAGAGCTCGCCAGGCCATCGTAGGGCTGATTCCTTTATTGACATAAAAATTTTATTCAAATTTCACACGTGAATAAACATGTTTTTTTTTTTTTTTTTTTTTAATTTCCTGTTCAAAAAATGGGCAGTGGTGGCCAGGTGGCAAGGTGCTGGATCACTGATCCTAAGGTTGGGGGATCAAGCTTCATTCTCAACAGGTTGTCAGTAAACCAGTGCAGCTAACTGGGTTATCAAAGGCCGGCCATGTCTCTCACTGTCTATGGTGTGAGGCATGTAAAAGAACCATTGCTGACTTTCAACAAGAGTAAGCTGCAAAGCTGTCAGCGTGTTTCCGCCCTGCAATGGCCAGCCTCCCTGCGACCCTAATTAGGATTAAACAGTTCCAGAAAATGAACATGATGTTTGAGCAGTAGCAATAATATCAGTAGTAACACGAGTAATAGTACTATAGTACTAATAGTAATAGTGTTGTACTGGCAACACAATATTTGTCCAACATGCATAGAATAGTGCAGATCACAGACAAGGCTTTTAAAGGAAGCACAGCTGGGTAATTTCTCTTCTTCATACTGTTTCAAATTCCCCAAATAGGCGACTGAAAAGGGGAAAATCCTCCAGAGACCACGGCCCTCATTAGTAACGTGACAGAGGGGCGGCACCGACCTGATGGTGTACAGAAAAGGGAAAGAAAGAAAGGACGCCACCCACTGGGCCACCAGCTCCTCCAGATCCACGTGACAGATAAATTACACACCTGACATTTCATATAGGGGAGGAAATAACCCAAAAGCTAATAAACACATATAATTTGACTTAAAGCTGTATATAAATTATACTTCATTATTAAAACAAATTCTAGTCTTAAATAAAAAAGTAAATTTTATAATACAGTAATTGAATGAATCGATTGATTAATAAATGTTAGAAAACGTACGGTTGTTATCAAAATGATTTTATTAGAGAACATTTATAAAAAGTTTCTTTCGAGCACAATTTCCATCCAATAAAAAAAAACTTAGATGTAGAAATCACTCGCATTTTGTTTTGTTTATATATATATATATATATATATATATATATATATATATATATATATATACAGTCATTTTGAACTGGGTCTGTGTCGCACCTGGAAATATACACCTCCATAATCACGTGACTGTTGTTCATCTTTATACCTGCGCTTTGTACTGTATTTCTCTTTAAAAACAAACACTTGTGCGTATGTTTTTAATGCCAGTCCCTCAAAAACTCCGCTTTACACGAGCACTGAAAGCCAGACAAGGATTTCAGGTTCAAGACAAGCAAATCCTGAGATGAAAAGCATGCGGAAAATGGGTGCAGTCACCAACACAAAAGATCCCTTGCTGTTGGTTAGTCACCCCCCATCTTCCTTTAAAGCGATTCCCCCCGACCCCCCTCACTCCAACCGAGATGCATTGTGGGGAAAGTCGTTGCCATTCGACCTCTGCAGGGCCTGCGCGGACGCAGCCAGAACCCTGAAATTCATTATGCCTTTAAAACCCCTATTTATTTCCGCATAACCTACATTACTCTCGCCAGGAGGCCAAAGCGACAAAACACGATCATCTCGATGCGGGGTTTTTATTTCTAAACAACAAAATAATCAATCGGGGAACTGTTAGGAAAGAGAATTCTTGAGGAAAGAGAAATAGATTGTAATTTATTCAGAAAAACATGTCTATTGAGCGAAACCGCAGGTCGCTGGCTTTCCGAGGAGGTGGATTAGCCGTCACCGGCTCCAGCGGCGTCCGAGGCAGTAACGGCGACAGCTGCGAGGCCCAGGCCTGGACCGACAGACACTTAAACGGCAACAGGCCGGATCAAGACGACGACGGGGATCTGGGAGCAAAAAAAGGACCATCGCCCGAGCAAGTGGAGGGCGGGGGATCCGTGAGCGACAGCACCGAACCGGAGGCTGAGGAGGAAGAAGACCCGGAAGGGAGCAAGCGGACGGCCGTGAGAGACGCTGTCAACAACCGCGGCTGGACCGCCGTGACGCCCGCAGAAAGGGCCGAGACCAGCTGGACCACCGGCAACGGAATGAACGGGGACGACGGAGCGGTGGGCTCCGAAGACGAGAGGGGTTCGGCCATGCGCGTCGGAGACGTCAGAAAGCCCTGGGTTGAGATGAGACCTCAGACGCTGCTTCTGAAATACTCGCAGTTCCAGGCGTCCTGGCTACAGGAGTTTCCGTGGCTGAAATTCTGTCACGAAACGGGACTTATGTCTTGTTCGTGGTGTCACGACATCCACACCAACAACAACAGCGACGAGCTGGTGAAAGGCAGCCGGAATTACAAGCGCGCTCTGCTGCTGAGACATCACCTGTCCTCCGAGCACGGACGGAACGACCCGACCAAACAGGTAAGTGAGAGAGAGGTGTCAAAGCCCGACTCCCAGAGTTTACCTGACAGGCGCGACACATACTACACAACACGGGTTTTCTCTTCTGGTGACTTTTAAACGAGACTTTATTGTTATTATTATTACTATTCTTATTATTCTTATTATACTCCGTATTCCTTGTAATGCTTATCGTGACCTTTTTCTCCCGACAAAATTATTGCGTTAGCATGCTAGCTGGTTAGCTAGCGCGGGTTAGCCTAGTCGATGCTAGCTCGGTTGCTCAGGGGAAACTTGCTAATAGTATGCCAGTTAGCATGAAGGCTAACCAAGGTCCTCCCTGCTATCTGCCAGACCGATAGCTGAATATGTTGCTTATCAGTGTCGAACTGTGACAGGTACCATTTAATTCTCGGCACTTTCTTTCTGTATACTAATAACATATATACTTTTTATTGTGGCTACACATTTCTAAGAAATGTACCAACTGTTAGCGCAGAATTCACTCCCTGCCTGTTTGATTGCCTTGTGATGTTTTGACTAGTGTAATACTCTAGATATTGCATGTCCAAGGAAAAAGATTAAGGTCTTTTTTTCCCCCATAAATGTATGATTAAAACCTGTCCTTATAGTAATCATTTGAGCTCAGATTATCAGTACGTTCCTTTTCTCTCCTTTGACCAGTTTTGCTCCAAACAATGCACTTATTACACTGTAATTATCTCTCCTTGTTCTTTGTCACTTTAGTTGATTTTTCTACAGAGGTCATAATGCTAAGAGCTTGACCCAACAGGCTTTGGGGAGCCACAGCCCAACCCATTCCTTCCCAACCCCCTCTCTGGCTGGGGAAAAATGACCTCTGGCACATCTCTGTCTTCCCCTTTCGGGCTTCTAAATCAGCCTTTGTGCCAGATGAGTGATCCATATATCCGTATTAATTGTATAGTGACTTGTATTTGACCATCCTAAATCAAAAATCACTGAGACACTGTTGGCGCTTGATTCACAGAATCCATAGAGTGAGTCATGGCGAGATTGCATTTAAATAAATTTATCTTATGACCTTGTGACCTAGTGGTGTGTCCCCCGCCCCACTGTAAAGGGACTGGAGATCAATAAGCTTGCCTGTGCTCATCTTCAGAGCTCACATGTGGACATGCTATAAGCCTTAATGCTTTGTGATGAATCTTTAGTCCTAATTTCAATTAGGGCAGTGTTCAGAAGAACGATCTATAAATGCATATCAAGTCTAATGGCATGACAGCGAAGACCATTTGTGTTCATTTTGTAGGTTAATAACAGCCCTAATGATATCATGAATAGAGCGCAGTATGTTAATTAACTAGTGTACATGATGTGATAAATTTATCATTTATATTCTTGACTTGTTATTGAAGACAGCAGTAGAAAGTCTTGCCGGACTTATTATATTCATGTTTGATGTGTGTGTAAATCAGAAAATTGGAATAGTATTAATGATCTCATTCTGTTTATGAATGATGTGTTAGCATACCAAAACAGGGCATAAAGACAGGGAAAATTAGCATAGACAGATGTTTTTCTATTAAAATAAACCATAAGACAGGGATACAAGCCCAAGTGATTTGCCTGAGACAATAGACTTTGTTTGTGCAGATGTGATTCTGTGAAGCAAGGGCCATAACTCAGTTAACCAAATAGGGGGTATCTGGGTTGCTTCACTCTTGTGTCTGGACATTGTCCTCAAAGTTGCCATCCCTGGTTAGATTGTCTACAGGGAGAAGACAGTGGCTCCACCTTCCCCTGTCTGCCCCATGTGAAATGTAGGCTTGTGTATATTTGGGGGGGGAGGACTCTGTGGAATTCTCTATCGATGAGCTCTCCACATTGTTGGGAGGCCCAGAGCCTGGTGTTCTCCACCCACACCTTGGGTCAAGCACACTGCTACATTGTTCATGCATCTGCAAGAAGGGCTGGGTGAGGGGACCAAGTACTGGCCTAAGGGCTAGGCTGGCCTAGGGTGGGGATTACACAGGGAAAAGCAAAACTACTGTCCCAGTAATCTGGGGGACAGTGTTATTCCCCTGAGTCATTCTGCGTTTTTGCATGTATGCAATTGCTTCACATACCTAGTGGTGAAGGATTAAACTAAAGGGGTTTCCAGGTTGGTTGAGCATGCTTGTTTAGAGTCAGAGCTGAGTGAAGTGTCTGACAACATTGTGAGCAATTTGTACATTAATTGAACAGCACACTAGCAAAGGTGATATCAGTGGTGGTGGTTGTGATGTGTTCCGGTTCCACATCAAAACGAAAGTCTGAGGTGTGAAACCAGAACGTGAAAAACCACAGTGGGTTTCATGTCATTCTCTCGGAGCGTATTAGTTCAGGTTTACTTTAATACAATAGTTTCAGTATTTGTTTGATGACTCCTGACCAGTCTATTGAATACGGGTTTTTTTTTCAGGCTTTCCCTTCTGTGGTCAGTATTTGTAAAATTATTGTACAAAAAAAGGCAAAAACCGAACCCCCACTCCCCCAAAAAAAAACAACAACAAAAAAAACATACACGCCATTTCTGAATCTGACTGCACCCATAGATTCATTTGAAAACGTGGTGTTGGTGCTCCCCTAAAAGCATCTGTTCTCCAGCTCAGTGATAACACGTGGCACATCTGGAGAAAGGATGAACAGAGCAAGAGAGACTGTGAGAGAGAAATACAGAGAAGTGCATTTTGCACCAGTGTTTCTTTTCCTCCTAATGATGATAGACATTGTTTCTGTCTCTGGTGAGGCACGGTGTCAGAGCTTCTCCCTGAAACAAACAGATGCTTGAAAAAAGGAGGAAATAATAAAGAACAATAGGATACTGCTAGCCAACAGTCATTCCAATGTGTCTTTCATGCACCCCTCCTTTTCAGAGAAACCCATGCCCATCTGGTTCCTTTGGTTTTTCCATTCTGATCTTGCTTAAATGTACCAGCGTCTGCTAAAATGGTCTCCTCATAATAAAATAATTCTGCTCGTATTGTGTGCAGTCTTTCGCAGTCCTTGTGGACGTACGGAGCACAAAGCCTCGGCGTACCACACTACATCATTGAACAATAAGCCTGGAGGAAAGGACTAGCATTGTGTAGGAAAAATGGGGTTGCCCTCTATCTCTCCTCTGCCTGTATGCTGGCCTGCCACTGGAGCTACCGTAATAACCCCATCCACCCGGACAAGGGATGCAGTGTGGAGGAGGCTTGGATGGCCTCCGCCCTGAGAAATGGATTTAATCTAAATTACTTGTGCAGAAAACACAGCTGTGTGGTAGGACGAGGGGGGATTTCTGGGCCTAAGTGGTATAAATGACTCTTTAGATTAGGACATCTGCTTTGCAATCCAGAAATGGAGCACACAAGTACTCCCTATAATAGGTACCAGTCTGTTCTACCTCTTCTTCCCCCTCTCTACCCAAGAGGCAGAAGAGTTCTCAACCACTACTGAATACAGGTGTGGGAAAAGGGTGGAGGCCCAAAATGGCTCTCCTGGCTTTGCCCAGTGAGCGAAATGGTTTGCTTAGGGTGTGTCTTGTGATACAGTTTCTGTTTGAGTGGGGGGTTTTGACAGCGATATACAGTTCCCTTAGAGCTGCAGTTTGAGAGCTGGTTGAACCAGTTCCACCTTTTGTAGTGGTGTCACCATATCCCAGCCAGTTGAGTTTACACTGTACATTAACCCCATTTGCCTTTTTTCCTGTTGTTGTTGTTGTACCTTCACTAGGAACCCGAGAGGCTCGAAGACACAGAGGGCATTGAGGTGGAGGACTACAGAAACAAACCTAATGAGAACTCTTACTGCTACCAGCTGCTCCAGGAGCTGGACAAGCAGCGCAAGAGTGGCATCCTGTGTGATGTGAACATTGTGGTTTGTGGACAGGTCTTCCGTGCACACAAGAACATCTTGGTGGCAGGAAGCCGCTATTTCAAGACCCTCTACTGCTTGACCAATAGTGAGAACCTTGACCAGACCACAGTTACACACCTAGATGTTGCTGCCGTGCAGGGTTTCTCGGTCATTCTGGATTTCCTGTACTCGGGCAACTTACTGCTCACGAGCCAGAATGCCATTGAGGTGATGTCGGTGGCCAGTTACTTGCAGATGAGTGAGGTTGTGCAGTCATGCCGTGCTTTTATCAAAGATGCTTTGAACATCAGCATCAAGCAGGAAGCACCCGACTCGGTGCTAGTGGACTATAACAAACGGCGTGCTGTGCCCCAAGATGACAAGAAGCCTGGAAATTTCTGGGCCACCAGCATCCTATCTAAACTGTCGATTAAAGCCAGTGGGCAGGTCAAGGAAGAGCCAAGTGACCCAGCTGTGCCAGCGCTGGGTACCTCAGCCTGGAGTGGAGAAAACTCTGTGGAGTCCGGGGAGATGCAGACGCAAGGGTCAGTGCCTGTATTCGTATGGAACGAGCTGCCCCCAGGTGCTGGAGCTGCCATGAAGAGCGAGGAGCGCCACGAGCCAGGTAGTGGCAGGCGGAAAAAACAGATCGCTAAACGCTTTGTCTACAACATCCCACCTGAGCCAGAGGAGGGCTTTGATGAGGGCATGTTCATTCAGCCATCAGCGTCCTACACCAGAGATGACTACTCCTATCTCTCCGAGAAAACAGGTAACACAACTTGTGCTTCAACCTTATACGTATACTGAAAACTGCATTTATATTATACCCTATTAGGCCCATGAGGTGTGAATAAATGATGCCTATTGGCTGCTGTCCAGCCACATCAGAGTAAATCCCAATAAAATGAAACATTTTTTGTGCATATAATTGTTAGGCATCAGCATAAGTTGGTGCATGTTACTCATCAATGTGCCATTCACATTGAAATGAAAGGCAACAGGTGTGTTTTTAACGGGTATCCAAAAGTCCATGTGAGCACAGCCTGAGGCTTGGGTTTATTTGAATAATGTGGTAGCTTTCTTCTGAGTCGTGACTATGCTAAATACTTGTTACTATTCAGACACCAGACCATGTAAAGGGTGTAATGCTTTCTGTTGTCCTTGACTGTTCTCAATCACCAGCAGCCTGGGATCCCTTTTCAGGATGTTTTACTATTACTAATGACAACGGCTAGGAAAAGCAATGTGTGCGACCTTTGGCAAGAGGTCAGACTGCATTTGGGAGCCAAATAGATTTCAGGTCAGGATTGGGCTTTGAAAAAACCTGTCATTGAACACCATGATTTGACTTCATATAATACAATACTATTTCTTTTTGAAGCAGTGAGGGAATACACGAAAACAGGTTAAAGGGCTCGAGTGATTTCGACAGCATCCAATAGTGTTCAAGATCAGGGCATCAGATTTATACAGATTAGCAAGTGGCTTTTAAAACCAACATTCTTTCTTTCGGCTTTTTTCCCTTTTCTCGGGAGTTGCCACAGCGTATCATCTGATTCGCACATTTGATTTGGCATAGGTTTTTACGTCGGATGCCCTTCCTTTCACAACCCTTTTAGCAAGGGACAGAAACACGCTGACGGCTCAGACCATAAATGTCTGCCGCCCTCAACCTAAAATGTAGCTTTATAACCAGCCACATAACAGGGTATGTCATTAAGTGGACTATTTTGTTTACCAAATAACAACTTTGTGTTAAGCGTAGACCCCAAGTCGCCTCACCTTGGTAGCTGACTGTGTCTTTTATTTCCAAAGTGTTTCTCAAAAACAGGTACTAATGGGCAATAAAGTTAGTTTAATGTTGAGCTTCCATTACTTTGTCTAATATCATGTTCTTCTCTGTTGGTTTGTTGGTGTTGCATAATTAAGAATTGTTTGAATGAAAATGTATTTTTAAGCTGGAATTAATGTTTCCAGGCTGATTACTCTAATAAATATAAACTATCATAATCGCAGGTGTGTAGGAGGTTCTGGTAAGGTTGAAATGTTGTTTCTGGTATTAACTGAAATAGGAATTAAGGGAGATCATCATACAGAGTAAAGTCAATGGCACTACTGCTAAAAGCATGATCTACGCTCAAAGGGAATTATATCTTATATCTTTAAATAGTATCTGCATAAAGTATGCCTTATATTAACAACGGAATGATGTACTATGTACGTGTAAAATATTTTATAATGAATTGCTCAATTTGTCTTTAATTATTAATTTTATTTCTGTATAAAGTGAGCTGGATTCACTATTATTCATTTTTGTTTTTATATTATTATCATACTATTACTATTATTGTCTTATTAAGGAGTATCAGGGCATATCAGTGTCAACGGCAGGCTCAGATAAGGGGTTTTGCTTGCTCTGTGACTAACACTGTAGCATAATACAAACAAGCAGCATTAGAATGGTACAGCAAATAATTTAAAGCATTACTAGCGAATGCTAGCTGGATAAAGCTAGCTCAGACAGGCAGTGTTACCAAAAGAAGGAGTTTATAACCTGGAAGTGGACCGCTGACGTCACTTACCCTGTTGACAAAGAGCTTTTGAAAAGGAACAACTGTTTTCCTCATGTGACTGATTAGTCTGTATGAAACTCAGCATGGCAAGAGCATTTTGGTCTTAAGGAATAAATTCTGATCTCACCTGCAGTGGTTGACGGTCAGATAACTTTAATATGAAATAAAACCAATGGCCAAAAAGAAATTAAAAAATAAAATAAAACCACCAAAAGTTAACGTTCTCTCTCAACATATTTAGAATTTTATAATTGTTAGTTTATATAGAGTATTGAATAAAATGTGTAATTGATTTACACACATTTTTGTAAGGTTGGCTCTGACGACTGATGCAGAAACCAACCAATGTTACTTCATACTTTATTTACTGGCTTAAATAGCATTCCAAGAAAAATACTGCATGGAAACAGTGCAGTTCTGCTGTCTCCAAATAATAAAAGCAAACTTATTCTAAGTGGCTAATGCTTGAATAAAAACAATGGACATCAGTTGTTTTTCTGGAATAATTGGGACAGGGCAGTAATATCATTATCATGTTATCTATCATAAGAGCAAAATGTCTTGATTTTATTTGACCGTTGTTCTGTGTGTTTTTGTGTAGTATATTCTAAAACACCATTACTCGAGCGTACTTTACTTCTATTTTCATGTAGTATGTCCTGAACTTGAAGTCAGTAGGCTACTTCTGCTCAAAGCCCAGAGTTCACCTGACCTGCCTTTGTAAAAGTTAAAATATGCAAAAAGAGACTATAACATTTTGTTTAGTTTGCTTTTCTTCTTGTTTCTGTGTAGTATATACTAAAACTCTAAAACGGAGTTACAGAGACACTGTTACACAGCACTACACCTGCTTGTGTATGGTCTTGGACTCGGTCACAGCCATCATGGGTTAAACAAATGTATTTTAGTGATCTTTTATGCTGATGTTCTCATCTAGTATACAGACACTCCCCGACTTGCGTTCATCTGTTTTACTATTTTTTTTTTAACGTTTTTTTTTTTTTCCCAAAAAAAAAAAAAAAGTAAAATTTTAAGTTTAGACGTACAGTAGGCCCTTGACTATTCGCGGTTTTGTACTCACGGTTTGAGTATTTGCTGACTGCCGAGTAGCTCGCACGTGATTCAAATTCAGCCAATGGCTGTCCTCCTTCCTGCTGATTGGTTGAGATGATGTAACGCCCCTTTTTCCTCATTCGAGCACAAGTTGGAAATGAGCCTTTCAGTGTTCATTTTTGCTCAAGAAAGTTATGAGTCCCAGGGACTCGCAGGTTGGGAAAGTATGAGTCCAAATGCAATAGTAATGAGTCCTGTCAAATAACGGAAAAGATTCGCCCGAAAATGTATAGAACTTTATAGAATTTTCCTCTTCATCAAAGACATTCTCTTTATCCCTGTTTGAATCTTTGTTCATTGAGAAAAAATTGCTTAATCTACGCTGATTTTCGTCGACTTTGAATACTTTTTTCAGAGGCATGTTGCACGTTAAACACTCGAGAACTAGCGGAAATGAATGAACACTGGCGAGCAGACGAAATCACGTGAGCAGACGAAATCTCGCGAGAGGATCCCGATTCGATATCTCGAAAGCGCAGAAGGCAAAACTCGCACTCGGAAAGGTAAACAAATATGGCGGTATTGTCAAAGCATCGACCGATTTCGCAAGATATTTTGGCAAATATTTCTGTTTTGGGACAATGTTACATAAATTGATGAAAAATATTAATGAGTCCGGCGGACGCACATTGGTTTGACACCATGCGTCCCTACGGATTTTCATGCGTCAGGGACGCAAGGACGCACGCAAACGTGAACACTGGCCTTTTTTTAATGTGTTTTAATTACCAGTTAAGTTCTATGATGTCACTCCTGCTAAGCACCAGAAAATGGTTATGACGTTGGATGTCTCTTCTGAAGAAAGAAGACTTTCTCCGGAAGAAACAACAGTTTCCTCTGAAGTGCCTGAAGCATTGGCCTGAAAAAAGTGTTTTGTTTATCCAATTTATTACATTTCTTGTTCTTTTGTGTCCTTTTTGTTATGGTCTGTGTTTTGGGGGACTTTAATTTTGTTGCTGTGCCTCTAACTGTTTACTCTCTGCTTCGGCTGAGGGGCGTGGCTGAGCTACTCAGTAACTCACACCTGAATTCACTATTCTCATTTACTCCCAATAAACAAAAGCATGCTCACCTCTGTGCTAGAGGATTAACTCACATCACCCTTTGGTTTGTAATGCCTCTAACTTTCTCACTCTAAAACTTCGTTTGAACTCGCTCTGGCTGAGGAGCGTGGCTGAGCTCCTCGGACTTAATGCAGTTAATACCTGAATTCAATCATCTCATGCCTAATGCAATACGTTCCTCTAGTGGGCATTTTTGAAAACCACACTGCTGTATGTTTTTCAGAGAATGCATATAAAAGTGTTTTTATATGTGTGCTGTATAATGTGTTTATTTTATTATCAATCAATATCACAGTAAAAATTGAAAATTTTTTCTTAATCATGACTACATTTTACTACATTAATACTGAATTAATGAGTAAGACTGTCTATAGAATGTGTTTAAGAAGCATATTTTAGCGCATGTAATAGATACATAGTATTTTACTTCCGGCTGCTCATTTGCACATGTGACGTGATATATGGGGTTTTACTTCCCAGTACAGAACTCGCGGATTATCTCGATTCATGGGAGGGCTCGGAACCAAACCCCTGCGAATGTCGAGGGCCTACTGTACGTAGTACACTGACGTAATGACGCAATGACATAATAACGCTGTATTGTTTACAAACGACAGACTGAACGTGTTTAGTATATATATATATATATATATATATATATATATATATATATATATATATATATATATATATATATATAGTTATAGTTATATAACGTGTTACCCTTGTTTTAAGACGTCGTCTCTGTGATCTTTGTGTTTACACTGTTTTGTGGACTTTTGTAACCCTAAGCAAATATGGCTGGTCAGAAGCGTAAGCCTACTAGCATGGGTGCAAGTCTTATACACAGAGATGAATTAACTATCTGCTCGGATCGGCGCAATCTACCATGCATACTCAGTTAAGCAAAGAGAGTTGTAAAATGAATGAAAACCCGAATCCAGAAAAGAAAGAGAACTATCCGCTCTGTTGGTGATTCACATCAGTACAGGCTGAGTTCTAAACGAGTTCAGCGGAGCCTTGCTCACTTGAAAGACAGGACGTCCGTATAACCCACAGCAAGTACACGACTTTTGAGCACCTCACATATTGTAAACGTTGATTGGCTGTTTTCAGCTTCATGTAAAGTGAGTCGGCTCAGCTTCATGTGATGTGACTCAGCTCAGCTTCATGTAAAGTGACCATCCGTCGACCATCGGAACCATTTATAAGCAGAAAGATCGCATCATAGAGAATGTTAAAGGTTATATTTGGTACTGTATTTGATATTTGATGAGTGAATTTGATTAAAATTGATCAATTTGAAATTATTTTGCTTGAATTTAATTTACTTGAAATTAATGTTTATTATTTGATATATTTGATATTATTTTACAATGTTATGTTTATAATAATTTATTTAGGGATGTTTTATGAGATACGGTAATGGTATTTATGGATGTATAGTCCAGTATGAGCGTCGTACGTCACACGTCATATGTCACTGTAACAACTTGCGTTCACTTCAACTTACATCCGGCCGTCCGGAACCAATTAAAATGTAAGTTGAGGAGCGTCTGTATACTGAACAGTTATGCACCTCAGGCTTGGTGGATGTTGATGAATTGAATAGTGTCTTTTCCCATTGAATTCTGCAACATCCACCTCGTCTGTGGTGAGTACTGGGAATTGCTAAGTGTGATTGTGTGTTTCACCTCATGTCTGTCTGGATGACTTTTTTTCTGTGATTTTGATGTTCTTCCTCGAATACTGAAACAGAAAAACTGTGAGTCAGTGTAAACATAAAGGTTGCATCCTGTAAGAGTAAGACAATGTTAGTATCCATGAAGTGTAATTAAAATACAAGCTGATGGCATAGAATAGTCATCTATATTCATATTCACACAAAGGAGCCGTAACATAGCCGACTTCCACCTGAATTTGCTTGTTCTTGAATTTGTCTTGTTCTCCAATTTAAAAGAGGTGATGTGAAAAATTTCTGGGCTAAAGCTTGCTTGAAGTGAAATGAATGACAAGCCTCCCAAATGCTCCTGTTACACATGGACATAAGCATGTATTCATTGTCCGGTGGTTTGTCCTTACAGTTTTGTAGTCTTGATCTACTAAAATCCGTTTGATGGATGTCCTTCGCCAGGAATGATAAAGCTGATGTTTCACCATATAAGCCAAGTTAAAGGTAGTAATAAGAGTATACAGATATTAACCTGACAATCAGATATAAACTCGTAAATGTCTGAATAAAATTAAACGAGGCACAAGTACAAATCATACACTCTTCCTTTCACACATAAAAAAACTCAAGAGTCTGATCATACATGTGAAAGAAAGGAATGCCATGCCATGCTTTAAGATTAGTGCTGCAACAACAAATCGATAAAAGTCATAGTAATAATAAGTGTTGGCAACAAATCTCGTTGTTGAATAGTCTCGAGATTATTTTGTAAGCCCGTCACTATAGACGAGTGTCACTCAGTACGGAGTTGAACGGACGTGTCATAATGTCTGTGATTCCAGATGTCTGCTATTTATTGGAATTCCGCTATTTTTACTCGCCAAAGTGATAATTATTTTTATTCTTGTATAATTTCGCTAAAAAATTGCATGGACAGTTCATAGATTAGCAGAATGTATTCCAAATGAGTTGGCTTGCTTTTGATATGTTTTGGTCGATATCGGTTGTTTCCATTGACATTCGATAACGCTGAGAAGTAAAGTACCACAAGAATGTACGTGAAATAATGAGAAAACATATATGGCAGCTTCCTTCTGGTCCATTTCTTGCCAGCTTTCTCAATTTCAACATGTCGTGGAAGAGAGACATTCTCCATAAGAGCGATAGCGGAACGGTATCGAGGTTAGATGCTAGGATCAAAAATTCATGGAACTGGTCATGGCTGGAAAAAGTAGTAGACAGATGTCTGCCATCGGAATTCATTTACAAACATAAAGATACAGGGAAAGCATTTTTTGGTCTGTGCGACAGGAAAGTGATCAATTAGGGAGGTAAAGGTTGGTTGGCATTGAAGCAGCATTGTGAGGGGAGTAAACATGCCAAAAAAGAAAAAATTGAGAAAACAAAACTACAAACTGCCTGGTGAGTCATTAAAAAAAAAAAAAAAAAAAAAAAAAAATTTTTTTTTTTTTTTACAAATTTATGCAATAAGTACTGTGTAAGACTGTTTACGAGTGCAGAGGAAATGTTGTGAATTTTGAATTATAGTGTTATACTATGAACATACTAACTTGTAGCAGGTATGCTCACTAGTTGAACACAAATGTTCGTTGTGATAATATGTCATGTGTTATGTGATCATTCTATAAATTAGTTCATAGTTATTTCATAATTATGTTACACATGAATGTTGAGCCTTAGGGCTACACTACTTGAATTATGTGTGTTCATCTACACTGAAATAACCTTTTAGTATTTTTTACATTTAAGCTGTTTGTTTGGTGTTTATGCATGTTACAAAACAATGATTAACTTGTTTGCATGATTTTTTTTTACATGACATGCTCTGCCCTTGTACCCCGCAAGGGGCCCTGCGGCCCCCTTGACCCCCAGCTGAAATATTTAATTTCCTCTATTTCTAAACTTGTTTCCTCTATTTTTTCTAAACCTCACTGGGATCCCTGATATGTGCACCTCGCTGCAATTGTAAGACATGGGTGAATTGTAGACATAGAATGCAGAACATTTTTTCATTTTCATAAATATTACAAAACATGGCTTAGTTGACTGCCAGTGGCACTGGGATGGACAAAAGTGTTCGACTGAAATCTTCAAAAGTTTGGGAGCATTTTAATCTACATAGTCCCCAAAAATGTGTTGAATGCAAGCTTTGTAAAAGTGAGATGGCTTGGCACGGGAGCACTACAGTGACGCGGGAGCATCTTAAAAGAAAACATGCAGGAATTACTATTGATGAGGGAGCTGGCCCAGAATCGAGAAGCCTAAATTTATTCTGTTTTGAAAGGGAAAAATATATACACTCACTATCCGAGTTACGACCTAGATCGGTTCCGACCAACCAGTCGTAAGTCAGATTGGTTGTAAGTCGGATATTTAACACAATAGAATCGAAACCACCCAGCACTTGCGATGAAGTCATGTCAAGCGTATTCTTCACCTGCACATTCTTTCAACATGCGACATAAACTTGTAGCCTTACTTTGCACTGCTCGCAACATCACTTTCACATTTCTATGCCTATTTTCTTCCAACCACGTGTATAGCAACTTTTCCATCTCTGCAATCGGTCCTTCACACTGTTTTATGATGAGAGTTGACTTAATTGGGGCTGCTGCTTTCACTGCTTCCTTAATTCAGCCCTTGTCCATCAAAATTGTAGACACAGTGGAGTGGGAGAGATAGAGATATCAAGCGATGGAATTTACTTTTTTCCTCCTTCATACTGCTTTATCACTTTCATCTTCGTCTCCAACAAGAGTGTCTTCCTTGCTTTCTTGGTAGAATTGCCATCTGATGAACCGGACTTCCTCTTAGGAGCCATGGCAACGGTGTACAGTAAATGAATGTAAAATTGTACTGTAAAAGAGATGTTAGTGCGATGGTATCTAGTTACTGAGTGTAGTGGGAGAATGATGTGAGTGTGAGATGCTGGGATTCTGTGCTGCCACAACAATGTTACATTCTGCGCTGCCAGACATACATAGTAAACTCATAATAGGCATCTGCTAAGATGTGTTCATAAGTGCGAGTGGTCGTAACTCACATACGTCGTAACTCGGATAGTGACTGTATATGATAGTTTATTGTGAAATCTCACAATGTAATGAATCGGCTCATTCCGCCATTTTCGCACATTGAGACCCAACCTCAGCACCCGGCCTGGGCAGCGCATGAACAAGAGCAGTAATACATAAGCATGTTTGCTTATCACACGATATAAAGTAGATCTGGAAAGTCAAGATGGCAGCCGTCATGTTCCTAGTGACGTTGTTTAACCTTTACCGGAATGCGTGAGCCGAAATGTTGTACGATTGCGAAAGTTCATTAAACTATTTGAAATGTTAAGGTTATTTGTCATGCTTCTTTATTAGCATTTAATAACTGTTTACGTTAGCATTAGAAACTCATGTTGAGTGCTGAGAAATTGCTGTATTATTTATAGAAGCAATAGACCTCTTACGATTCACAATTTGGCAATGCTAATAGAGGGAAGAACAAAACATATCGACTGATTCTTTAGAATACACAGTTTGCATGAAGATTGAAATATATGAATTTTGATTTATAAAACTAATTTTAAACTTTATACAAAATTAGTTAAAATTAAGTCAGCATTTGAGAACCAAATGGCATGTAATTATAATCTTTTGCATGTATAAAATTACATTAATAAATAATGTGTGTGTGTGTGTGTGTGTGTGTGTGTGTGTAGACATATATATATATATATATATATATATATATATATATATATATATATATATATATATATATATATATATATATATATATATATATATATATATATACATACAGTGATACCTCTGCTCACGAACATAATTGGTTCCCAGAAAGTGTGTGTAAGGCGAAAAGTTCGTCTTCCGAACATTTATTTCCCATAAGAAACCATTAAAATGAGAATAATCCGTTCCCAGGTCCCCATAAAACATAATTTTCTACTAAATAAGCTTTAAAACTACACAAAAATATACCTTATTTTATGTATAATAAATGTGCTATTGTATTGTAATTAAAGAAATAAACTGTACTGTATAATAAAGTGGTTTTATTTACCTTTGTGATGGTAGTTGATGGCTTGATGGAATGGAGTGGGAGGAGGAGGGAGGGAGGGACTTACTGTTTGGAAGAGTTTGGAAACGCCTACTGTTTGGAAACACCCTTAGCCACACACGCACCCTTAATAGCTTCCTTGTTCTTAAGGATGGTAGCAATGGTAGACTTAGCGTACTGGTACTGGGACGCTGAGTCACACAAACGCACACCTCGTTCGTGTTTTTCAATGATCTCCGCCTGTGGTGGGGTCTTTTTCGGTCCCATAATAGCAAAAGTACACTCAATATGGTCTAAAATGTCTATCAAACACAAACCACTTCCGCACTCAAAGAAAGGGGGTGACGAACTGTGACGCCGTGAGTGTGCGTCAGCTTCTCGTGGCCGCCACCGTGGCGCTGTTCGACCGCGTGGTTTGATTCATCCGCCGAAAACTAGTTCGTCAGCAGAGACTATATGCTCGCAAATTTAATGTTCTTGAGGCGAAAAGTTCGTGAGCTTAAGCGTTCGTCAGCGGAGGTTTTACTGTACATACATACATACATAGCTGCCAACTAGTATGTAAAAAACAGACTTAGTACGTTTTCTTGGCTCTCAGTACAGAAATCCATTTTTGGGTCGGATAATACATATTTGAATAATAATGCCGGCTATTTCCCAAAATATGTATGAAATATGAAAATGTATGAGCCACTCAGAGTACCGTCCCTTGCCAAATTTAGCGAGTGCGCATGTGTATGGACACTGTTTATGCTGGAAATTGGGCCATGAATTCGCACGCATCTGTGAAGCAGTCGTGCAGCACTGTAAGAGCAAGGTGCATGAAAGGGATTTACAATCTGAGCACGTCCTACTTCCAGTGTTCATTT
This sequence comes from Plotosus lineatus, assembly GCA_024760905.1. NCBI lineage: Eukaryota > Metazoa > Chordata > Actinopteri > Siluriformes > Plotosidae > Plotosus > Plotosus lineatus. The sequence continues at coordinate 80,321,259 of CM045728.1, read as the reverse complement.
TTGATCAAGAAAGTAAGGAGTCCCAGGGACTCACATATTGGGAAAGTATGGGTCCAAATGGAACAGTAATGAGTCCTGCCAAATGACGTAAAAGATTTGCCCCAAAATGCATAAACTTCAAATAAATCATGACCAACACAAAGTCCATTTTATAAGATTAAGTTTATTAAGTTCACAGATAAAACAAACTTAAAAACACTGAGGTCATACATGATATATAATGAAAAAATAATTACATAAACATAAAAATAAAATAATACTGTTTTTTATAATCACATTCATACTCATGAAAAAAAATGCAAGAAAACAATGCTGACAGTCACTGATAAATTCTTGATCTAATATTTATATGTTGTCATGATATATTCTTCTGTGCTTGGCATTTTTCCACACCTTGAGTGCTTTGTGCAGGTCCACCTTTCCTGCAAGCTGAACCTTCATGAGCTTGTCCTGCATGCTGACATTGAGCCTATTCCGCTTCTTGGTCAGGATTTTGTTTTGCACTGAAAAATCCCCGCTCGCATACTGCTGTATGGATGGCAGATGTCATTGTCAACTGGGCAAGGTAAAGCAGGTTGGGGAAATTCTCCTTGTGGTATGTGGCGATCATCTTCCAAAGAGAGGTCATGCTGTTTCGAGGATATTGCTGAGCATTTACCACTTTTTTCAGCAGGGACCATTCTTTTTTTCGTCGCAGAAGGAATAATCTTGGGAGCGGATGTAGTTTTGTAATGTCAATCATCATCTTCAGTGAATCATCTTATTCGGTGAGAAGAAATTACGAAGTGTACGCTGATTTTCGTCAACTTTGAAGACTTTTTTCGGAGGCATGTTGCAAGAGCTCTTAGACTTTTAACGTTTTTTACTCTCGGCAGCTGATCGGAAATGAACAAAGTCTCCCGAGCAGACGATACGAAATCTCGCGAGCATGAGAGGCAAAATCTCATGCTATGAGAGGTAAACAAATACGAGTGGGCCACGCCCACAAGACATGAATTCAAAGCGCATTCCCTGCTTGACAAACTCAACTTGAATTTGATTCCTTGAGGGATTGGAATTCCAGATGAGCGCAAATGCACCCACATTTATTAAACATTTACTGAATTAAAACAACTTAAAAAACTAAAAACTAGAGCATTACTCCCTCTCTCTCTCTCGTGCACGCGCTGCGGGCCACGCCCACAAGACGTGAATTCAAAGCACATTCCCTGCTTGAACATTTACTGAATTAAACAAAATGGCGGCCTTGTCAAAGTATGGATCGATTTCAGAAAGGTTTTGGCAGATTTATTTGTTTTGGGGCAGTATTACATAAATTGCTGAAAATTATTAATGAGTCCGGTGGACGCACATTGGTTTGCTGCTATGCGTCCCCACGGATTTTCATGCGTCAGGGACGCAAGGACGCACGCAAACGAGAACACTGTACTTCCGATTCAAACTTCGTTGATTTCTTTCACCTCAAAGACAGAAAATACCAATGCTATCAAAGCTGAATGTTTGTTTGCAGCCTTCTATGTGGAGCATAACATTCCTCTAGCTGCTGTGGACTACGTGGGCAAACTGCTCAAGTAGCAGATGGTAAACAAGAGAGACACCTGTACCTTCAATTCCCTCAGATTGTTTTACACAAAGTTTCCAGTATTGATCAAAACTGTAATTTAAGACACAGATGAAGCTATCAACAACCTTAAGATTGCGTTTAATGATTATTGCTCAACCAGGTTCAAAGAGGTGCAAATGAGAATATCTGGAAATGAGTTCTGGTTCTCACTTTCCCACACTCTCAAAGGAGATGGGAAGCCAAGATTTCAAAAGTTGAATCACTGCATGTTAGGCATTTTATCAATTCCACACAGCAGTGCTGAATATGAAAGAATTTTCAGTCAGTTGAGGAAGAATAGGACTGACTTCAGGGGATCACTATCAGATGACATGCTGTCAGCCGTACTTATTAAAAAAATCAAGAAGCAACACCTGTTGCCTCCTCCTTGAAGAGAGCAAAGGCTGCTACAAAGGAAGCATTCAAAAAGGATCAGTGATAAGAATGATAATAGCTTGGCTTTGACATCCCCTTGTCTGTCTGTATACTTCTCAATGATTAATTGTTTGGGTTTTTACACCCGAGCCTAGCGGCTCATCAGGCCGGTGCTTATCCCTGGTTTCCGTAGCGAGAAGCAATCAGGAGTTGAACTCCTCCTGGATGGGACGCTGCAGTTACCTTCCCAGTATTTTTTTTCTGGTACCGTTTATACTGCTGAGTGAACAGAGGCACACTTGTGGTTGAGACCTTGCCCAGGGGTCTTAGCACAGTAAAGGTCTCAGTGGGATTTGAACTCACAACCTCCCGATCATGAGTCCAACACTTTAACCACTACACCAATGGCTTCACACATACTTCTCAATTGGGGAAGTTTATTTTCAAGTGATGGGATGTATACACTATGGAGTTAGGATTGCTTTGTGGTGAGTTAAAATGCTTAGTACTAGGAAACTACCATTTACTGTTTGTTGCATTTCATGTGAATCACATTAAAACATGTTGTAGAATGTTAATTCTTTAAAAAAAAATGGGGAAAAGGAGGGTGTTTTGTATTGATTCGGTGCATTTTGACAGGCCACAGAGCAGAGTCTTTTTTTTGGTTTGGAAAAGTTGGCAGGTGTGTGTGTGTTTGTCTGTATATGTATATGTATGTGTGTGTGTGTGTGTGTGTGTGTGTGTGTGTGTGTGTGTATATATATATATATATATATATATATATATATATATATATATACATATACATATACACACACATACACATATACACACAGATGCTGCCCGACTTATGTTTTTAATTGGTTCCGGACGGCCGTACGTAAGTTGTTACTGCGACGTGTGACGCTCATACTGTACTATACATCCATAAATACTATTACCGTATCTCATAAAACACCCCTAAATCAATTATTATAAACCTAACACTGTAAAATATCAAATATATTAAATAATATCAACATTAATTTCAAGTAACTCAGTTATTTATACCAAGTTACTTTACATGAAGCTTAAAACAGCCAATCAATGCTTACAATATGTGAGGCACTCAATACCAAAAGTAGTGTACTTGCAAAAGTAGTGTACTTGCTGTGGGTTATACGGACTTCTGGTCTTTGAAGTGCACAAGGGTGCTGTTGAACTCGTTTAGAACACAGCCTGCACTGATGTGAATCCCAGCAAAGCGGAGAGTTCTTTCTTTTGTGTAAGTAAGTCAACTTTATTCAAGAGATGCATACAATGAACAAGTAAAAAATCTAATGAATATTAATATAAAATAAGCATACACTCTTAGGATTCTGCTAAAAGATAATAAATATCTGTAATTGTTCTGTACTTTGTGCATTCGGGTTTTCATTCATATTGCAACTCTCTTTGCTTAACTGCGTATGCATGGTAGATTGTGCTGATCTGAGCAGACAGTTAATTCATCTCTGTGTATGGGCCTTGCACCCATGCTCGTAGGCTTACGCTTCTGACCAACCATATTTGCTTAGGGTTACAAAGTCCACAAAACAGTGTAAACACAAAGATCACAGAGACGACATCTTAAAACAAGGGCAACACGCTATATAACTGATATACTGTGTGTGTGTGTGTGTGTATATATATATATATATATATATATATATATATATATATATATATATATATATATATATACACACTCAGTCTGTAGTTTGTAAACAATGAATGCAGCGTCATTACGTCAGCGTGCTACGTAGATTTGTCTAAACTCAAATTTTTTTTTTCTTTCTGCTGTTAATTGGCACTCCAATGTGCACCTCACATAAAAATGTAAGTCGGTTTGATTGGGGGTTTTGGCTTGTTCTTTTGTTTTAATTTGTTTGGGTTTTTTTTTTTTTGCATAATTGTCCTTGTTCAGTTCATTTTCTGTAATCGCTTTATCCCAATTAGACTCGAATCCCCAACCTTAGGATCAGTGATCCAGCGCCCTATACCACTAGGCCACCACTGCCCTAATTGGGCTTGTTTTGTGGCATTTTCCTTAACTTTTCCCCCTATTCTTCCTAAATTTCCTTATTTTTAAATTCGATGCATATTAAAAAAAAAAAAACAAACAAAAAAAAAAAACCACGATGCACAGAAGCCGCATTAATTGAAGCGCGAAGTAGCAAAGGATTCATGTATGTGTGTGTGTGTGTGTATATATATATATATATATATATATATATGTGTGTGTGTGTGTGTATATATATATATATATATATATATATATATATTCATCATTCATTTTCTGTAACCGCTTCATCCTAATTAGGGTCGCGGGGAGGCTGGTGCCCATCCCAGCCAACTCAGGGCGAGGGCAGAGTACACCCTGGACAGCTCGCCAGGCCATCGCAGGGCGGAAACACGCTGACGACTTTGCAGCCTATTCTTGTCGAAAGCCAGCAATGGTTCTTTTACATGCCTCACACCATAGACAGTGAGAGACATGGCCGGCCTTTAATAACCCAGTTAGCTGCACTGGGAGGACAGTGACAACCTTGTGGAGAGTGGGACTTGAACCCCCAACCTTTGGATCAGCGATCCGGCGCCTAATACCACTAAACCACCACTGCCCTTATATATATATATATATATATATATATATATATATATATATATATAAAAGGATATATGTATGTGTATGTATATATATATATGCATATATGTGTGTGTGTGTGTGTGTGTGTGTGTGTGTATATATATATATATATATATATATATATATATATATATATATATATATATATAAACACACACACACACATATATGCATATATATACATACACATACATATCCTTATATATATATATATCTATATATATATATATATATATATATATATATATATATATAAAGGATATATGTATGTGTATGTATATATGTGTGTGTGTGTATATATATATATATATATAAGGATATATGTATGTGTGTGTGTGTGTGTGTGTGTGTGTGTGTGTGTGTTTCAAAGGACACCGAGAGAGCCTCTGAGTTTCGCACTTCTATGATACTCCATTTTCATTTGTGAGTTCTGCAAAAATCTCCCATGTTTCAGGGAAATGGCTGGTTTGACATTGGAACAGTTCCTTGTTGCACGCTCTATGAATTACTAATAACTGTCATGGTTGCTGGCATTTTCCTCTTAATGGGGGCATCTCCAATATTGCCCAAGCACATTCTTAGACACACCCTCATAGTTATACCCTGACCTTTGACTATGGCATCATGCCAGTCATGATCTTACATCAAGATTGCTTTTGTGGCTTGTCAGTTTAACTGGGTGTGTAGTATGCGTGGCCATGAACCAGCTCTCCTTTTAATTATAGGTCGAGTCGGTGAGTCTGTCTCTTTTATTATGCTTGCTGCCTCTGCCTTCTTGGTATCACACAAACCTGTGTAATCTTCAGCCAGAGGAGCCGTCAAGCCTTAGACTCTGTTCGGCACATTGAAGCGTGAAAGGATATTACATATTAAAGTGGTATGGTATGAAAGTGAAGATGGGATGCTTAAATGCTCTGAAATGCATTGAGGTTGTATTGCTGTTAGACAATCTGTTATCCATGACTTGAGCTGTGTGCACATTTTAAAACTCTCTAGACTCAGAGCTTTTTCCTTTATACAGTCAGTTATTTAAAGGAATTCTCCCGTTTTTTTTAATCCTTATCTCTGTCAGCCACATCTGCAGCTTATACACGATTACCACAGTCAATAACTCTGTCACATTTTACTTTGAAAAGAAAAGAACATGCATTCTCTCAAAAGCTCCTTTATAACATTAACCGGAGGGCAGTTCGGGAAAAAGTTTACAATGTTCATTCATATAATCTAGAGAAAGGTCTTTGAATGAAAGGAGGTAGTGCTGAAGCTGTTTGTCTTATTTTTGTGATGTATTTATTAGCACCTGGGTGGTAAGTTCATCCAAGACCACAGATTGTACTCTCAGTAAAAGTGATCCATGTTCAAAGCATGTATTATAAAGATTTATATCACTGCAGCAATTGAGTGCTGAATTCTGATTGGTTGTAAGGTTTAATGTATTTAATATAATGTCAGTTTGTTCTTTTTCTGCAGTGAAATTATATCGCAGGTTTATATTAATGTACTCATTTTAATATTGTTTACACAGTAAAAAATACATACATTGGGGATGGGGTACGGTATGATGGATAATCCACATTAATCAAGGTTAAAAATAAAATCTAATTAAAAAAAAATTTTTTTTTTAAAGGCAGCATGGACCCATAGTGGTTAGCATGTTCACCTCATAGCAAGAAGGGTTTGATTCCCGAGCTCGGCTCAGGCGTTTCTCAGTGGAGTTTACATGTTCTCCCTGTGTTCCTCCGAGTACACTTAAGTTTTTTCCTACAGTCCAAAAACATGCACAGTTTTCTAATTGGCTGTTCCAAATTGTCAGGGTGTACCTCGCCCAGAGTTGGCCAAGATGGGCACCAGCATCCATGTGACCCTGATTAGGAGTAGTGGCTTACAAAAATATATATGTGTATAATAAATATATAAATAAATAAAGTGTATATCTATATATATATATATATATATATATATATATATATATATATAAGTGGCTTACAAAAGGAATGAATATATTTCTCACTGTTATTATCATTTAACTAATAATATTTATGAAAGGAGGTGTTTACTTAAAATTTACAGAGAGCATTTTGCGGGGTCAATGAATTATAAGTGGCGGTGCTCCTGCATGGGAATCTTCAGGGTAGAGGAGGTTGCGCTTGTGGTTTCTCAAACCAGATGAGGAGATTTTTTTGTTGTTGTATTATTAACACGAACTGCGAGATAAAGAAATGGAGCCCCAAGCAGTTACATGAACTAACTTGTCCTCCACACATTCCACAATGTTAAATGTAACTGTAAATGATTAGAACAATGATAAGCCTTTCTTTAACTACTAAATATACCCCATATAGCTATAATATATAACCTCGTACCAAATGTGAATTTATTTATTTATGTTTGCATAGGGTCTATGTCCAAATTTCTTTGATGTTAGTGTAATGGTGAACATGTCTGCCTCACAGGAAAAGGGTCCTGGTTCTTGCATTTAGTTTGCATTCTCTCCGTGTGCTAGTGTTGGTTTCCTCTGGGTACTCTGGTTTCCTCCCATAGTCCAAAGACATGCACAATAGTTCCAACTTTCCCCTAGGTGTGTGTGTGTGTGTGTGTGTGTGTGTGTGTGTGTGTGTGTTAGTCCTGCAATGGTCTTGAGAGCTGTTCAGTGTGAGTGTACGCCACGCCTTCATGTCAGTTAAGATAGGCTCCACTCTCCCCATAGCCATAGTAGCATTAAGCGGTTCAGCAAATTGTGTGAGTGAATGAACGGCAATTGCCCACACATTAGTGATGTGGTAGAGACGGAGTTAAAAAAAAAAAAAAAAACTAAAATTTTAATGATTCTTAATGTTTTTTTTTGTTTGGTTGGTTTTTTTGTGAATGAACTTGCAGATTCTTGCTGATTTAGAAACTGGACGGAGAAATGGTTGCTCTGTTTAGCTTTGAGGTTCTGGATCCATAGGAAATGGCGTGAACAAACATTACTTGTTGTAAATCCTTTAATTCTGTTCAATAAGGGCTTCAGTTGAATTATTTGCAGGTGCTGGATGGCTACACACGCGCGCACACACATACCGATACACTAACTCCTCCCTTAGTCCTCTGAGATGCCACACTGCCAGGGGTCATCTTGCCCGAATACTCCCTAATGCAGAGTGCCCGTTGCTGCCTTTGCAAATATTGACCAGGCAGCATTGGACCTTTTTATAGTGTGATTTAATGGCTTACCTACAAGTCCCCTAAATGCACCCTGAGAAGGCTGATCCACTGCTTTGGGCAATCATTTACACATTATACTCCCACATTACCATGCCAAAGACACACACAGTTTGGAAGTAATGCATGTTCTTTAAGAGTTAGACAAGTATTTATGACACATAAGATACATTTAATAATGAGTACAGGCAAAGGCAGTACCCGTAAGTGCAGTTGTACTCAAGGGATTTGGGGTAGTGTACAGATGAAGCAATTACTAGGTGGAGATCACTAAATCCCTCAGTCTGTTCAAAGCCCTCTCCCACCACAGAGCTGGCTCTCCAACATTACCAGTGAAGAGAGCTGAGGAGATGCATTACAGCTTCGAATGCTCTTTGAGGGTTTTCTTTCTTTCTTTCTTTTAACCAGTAGCAGCGTCGTATAATTTCAAAATCTGGTTTGATGATTAACTATGTCAAGTCATGCCTTAATAGCAAAGTCTGATCCTAGGTGTGTAGCTGACTAACTTAGAGTGGCAGGTTGAAGTTTAATTTTAATACTGGTTAACAGTAAGGGAAGATGGGAGCAGTGTAGTGAAGAGCAGTTCAGCTCTTCTTTACTCCACCCACATGGTGGTGTTTGGGGTACATTTAAAATTCCCAGGTGATCTGGCTCTCGTCAACCCCTTGGCAACCTGCTTGACGACTCTTGTGTTTGGGGCATTTTGGGTCAAACAAAACTGGACTTTTCACCCTTCTCTGTGTAACAGCAAAGATACTTGTGCTGTGCTTAATCATTATTTAAGACAAGCGCCCCGGACCCACTGGGACGCAGTTGTGTAATATATTTTGCATACGTGAGCTCCTATTCTTCTGGTCTGTATATTCTGTTTAAAAGCCAGTGGAAAGATGTAAAACTTGGTCTTTATTCATTTGTTACTTAATCATCGGGAAGAATTGTATTATAATAATACGGTTATAGCTTCTGGAACAAAATCGCCATAGCAACTGACGGTACTTCACCAGGTAACCCAGCATCTCGGGAAGTAACACAGAAGAGTGCGTCTCTTCCCATCCTCCATAAACATGATCTCTTGACCTAATAAAATACTCCTGCCTTTCTCTCACTGTCTCTTAATACAACACACAAAGGAACTGAAGGACATGCTGATGTGGAGGAGAAAATCTTGGCTAGCTGCAGCCATTCCTTTCTCCATTCAGCTGTTTATGTATGCTGGAAGAACTGGTACAAAAACAAGCATCACACTGATAATCTGTTTGTTTCTGTCCTAGGTGAACCATCTGATAGCGCTCTGAATAAGCTCAAGTGTCCCCACTGTAACTACATCGCCAAGCATCGACGAACACTAAAACGACATCTGATCATCCACTCGGGCGTCCGCTCCTTCAGCTGCGACATCTGCGGCAAGCTCTTCACACGCCGAGAGCACGTCAAGAGACATTCCCTGGTCAGACCAAAATGTTCTTCCATTTATGCTACATATCTGTATTATAGTCTTTCTACTCTGACCCACTGTTACACTCATGTACTTCACCACCAGCAGTGTCACTTCATCCAAACTCCTTTATCGAATCCTCATCCATATTTAACTGCATGGGTTTGTGGATTTTGTTTCATTTCCATTAGAATTAGTGTTTAAAAGAAATGCAGCGATGATGATGATAAAAAAGCAGGCTTATTCGCAGGCAGAGATTTGTTCCTACTTGTAATTTTTTTTATTTAATATGTTTAAGTCCAACAACTATTTTGTTTCTACAAGCCTTCAAAAGTCGTTGTGTAAAATTTAGTAATGTGATATATAAGATTATTTAAGTAAGGACTGAAAGGAAATCTTGTGATCGGAAATGAGAAATCAATGATAGGGTGATGGGTGAGTTTTAGACCTTTACTACCCTTATGTTATTTTTGGATGGGGGTGGGGAAGAGCTCAGTTGTTGGGGGAAGATTGGAGGCCATAAACCCCTGTGAACATGAGTCTCAATCAGCATACATTTAAAGTGAGTGCAGTTTTAGAGATAGTGCAAAGGGTGGGGGAGGTGAGCCACCCACCTCTTGTTCGAGGGCATTGGCATTTTTAAATTATTTTTATTTTATTGATGCCAAAAAGTATAGAATGATCAACTCCAAACAGTATTTTCAACCTACATTTATAAAAGTGTATAATGTTTTTGAATGTTATAATAATGGGGCAGCATGGTGATGTAATGGTCAGCACGTCTGCCTCACAGCAAGAAGGTCCTGGGTTTCCCAGGCTCAGGTGTGCGGAGTTTACATTTTCTCCACCTGCTTGCGTTGCTTTCCTCTGGGTGCTCTGGTTTCCTCCCACAGACCAAAGACATGCAACATTGTGTGTTGCCCTGTGATGGTCTGACAAACTGTTCAGGGTGTACCCTGCTTTCATCCAGTGTGGGCTACGATAGAGTCGAGTCTTCCTGCCACCCTTTTAGGATTAATCAGCCTGCAAATGAGCGAGTTAATACAGGATTTCCTCATTTTCCGCGGTTAATTGGGACCGAGATCCACCACCCCCCCCCCCCCCCCACGACCACCGAATTCCGTGAAGTGGGATCAAACCCCCCCGGACTGGAGTATACGTTCATGTATACGTGTATATATTATCAATAAATACATATTCAATGCAATAAATGCTTATAATAACAATTAAACATTAAAAAATAATGCATAAGATGTAAATAAAATATAAACACACATACAGACGCGCGCACGCACTCAAATGCGCAGCTCAGAAAAAATGTAAGTAGTTTTGATGGGAGGTTTTTGGTTGTTTTTTGTTTTGTGGGTTTTTTTTTTTTTTTTACATAATTGGCCTTGTTTTTGTGGCATTTCCTTAACTTTTTCTCCTATCCTTCCTTAATTTCCTTATTTTTTAATTCGATAAATTAAAAAAAAAAAAAAAAAACGCGATGCACTGAAGACACATGAATTGAAGCGCGAAGTATCGACGGATCCCTGTATTATAATAATTTTGTCAATATGAGTAGCGATATTAATGTGTTTCTTGGCAGTGCATTCCTATCATCTCAGTTACAGCATGTGAACAGTGAAGAGAACATTAAATATTTTTTTATATTATTCAGTATTTTTATTACTTTTTTTTTTTAATTTTGGTAACAAAACAATGATTTTTTTTTTGTGTGGCATGCAGCACAGCTAAGAGGAGATTCTGTGTACAGCTGAGGAATGCTTTTAAAATGTTTTTCACTTTGTGATGGGTATTATTACCATGGCCAGAAAAGATGTACCAGCATTAATGACATTGGAAAGTTTTTAAAGTTCTTCATTCCCTTCTCACAAGTGTCTTTAGTAATCACCTCTGTTTTGAGTTGTTTGTGTCAGTCTTATTCTAGCTGCAGTGGCGTCGTCTACACACCCGCACGCATGCACGCGCACACACACACACACACACACACACACACACACACACACAAGCTCTCTCCTCATGTTCTTTGACTTTAACCATACATTTTGGGGTGCTTATCTTTTGAGGCGGTTAAACAGGTTTGTCATGTTTGGAGAAAACACGTTTATCTCGCCTTTGCTTACTTTGCAAACAGTTGTTGTTTGTGCCATGGCTGTTCTTAGAAACCCAAGCCAGTTCTTTACCACTGTTAAATTTTTCAACACCAGTTAAGCGGCTGTCCATATTATTATTGGTTTGTATGTGTCTGTTATTTCGCTCTCTTCACTGCATTTCTTTGGGGTTGTAAAGCTATGAAATGGCTAAGAAATCGCAAGGGAAGGTTTGAGCTCAGGTGAGGAGTTTATGCTGTTATCACATTACCAGTAACATCAGGATTAGATGTAATGGTTTAAGAAATGCAGATATGTTGGATTAAATTGTTCATAGTGTTTGAAAATATGTGTTGACATTTTGTGTCAACAAACACTCACACGTTTATCGAAATGAATCGAGTAGAATTCTACTACTGGCTGGCAGGGAGGCTTTAGCCTATCTCAGCCCACACTGGACAAAGGTAGGGTACACTCTAAACAGTTCACCAGACCATCATAGGACAACAAAGACAACCACTCACACTCACTGCTGGGGGCAATTCTGGAACCACCAATTCGTCGGATGTGCGTGTTTTCAGACTGTGGGAACAAACCCGGAGTTAACCTATGCAAGCACAGGGAGAACATTTCAAATTCCACACGAACACCCAAGTCCGGGATTCGATCCCAGGACCTTCTTGCTGTGAGGCCGATGTGCAAACCAAGACGCCTGTCAATAAACAATAACTCAGTCACTCTTTCATTTGCCAAACCGTTTATAAGCCTACTTGCACCATGGGGAAGCTGGAGGCTATCTCAGTCAACACTTGGGTACACCCTGAACAGTTCACCCGATCATTACAGGGCCAACATACACAAGCATTCACACCCACACCTAGTGGCAGTTTGGAACAACCAATTAGCCCGACAGGTGTGTCTTTTGATTGTGGGAGGAAACCAGGGTACCAAGCACAGAGGGGGATATGCAAACTCCACATAGAAACTCAAGAGCCCAAGACCCCAGCACTGGATCCTCTTGTATTGAGGTGGACATGCCACTTGTTCATTTATTCTTTCATTTTCTGAGCCGCTTAATCCTAATTAGGGTTGTGGGTAGGCTGGCCCGCATCTCCGCCGACTCTGGGTGAGGGCAGAGTACACCCTAGACCAGGGGTCGGCAACCTTTTGCCATTCAAAGAGCCATTTGTATCCGTTTTCCACAGTAAAGAAAACACTTAGAGCCACAAATCCTTTTTTGATATTTAAAATAATTTCCCCCTTTTTCCTCCATGTTAATATAAAAACAATGTGTTGCATTGATTTAAACAACTGCAGAGACAATTAAATTACAATTCTGCTTGCAACAAAAACATTTAGATTCAGAAAAAGATGAATAAAAATTTACTTTCAATGAAAATTCCCATTGTCTGTTTGAGGCCTGAGGCAGTGGTGGCCTAGTGGTAAAGGTGCTGGATCACTGATTGGGGGTTCAAGCCCCACTCTCCACGGATTGTCACTGTCCCTCCAGTGCAGCTAACTTGGTTATCAAAGGCTGGCCGTGTCTCTCACTGTTTATGGTGCAAGGCTGGAAAAGAACCTTTGCTGACTTTCAACAAGAGGAGCTGCATAGCCATCAGCATTTTCCTGCCCTGTGATGGCCTGGCGAGCTGTCCAGAGTGTACTCTGTTCTTGCCCAGAGTCGGCTGGGATGGGCTGCAGCCTCCCCGCGACCCTGATTAGAATTAAGTGGTTCAGAAAATGAATGAATGTGTTTGAGTCCTTCTTGTATTTTTATAAAGGAAAAAGAATATCTATCCCACGAAGCGAGGGACGGGGTGCAGCCAGATGTGTTATCAGATTGGGTAGATGAAGCATCATTCCCTTTCGTGGGATCTTCTTTTGCTTTATTCGTTAAATTAATGTTGTTTTGTCATAGTTTTAATTTACAAAAACAACAGCAACATAGAAACGTATATGAAGACTTATTTTAAGAAGGAGCCTGCTCAACATTCTTTTAAACAATATTAATGCTTAAAGCTGCACTGACCGACCCATTCTCAGAGTGGAGACTGAACCACACCCAGTCTTTTATTTTGTCACTGGGAGGAGAGTTATTTAATTCGGAGATTGCTGTGCAACCAAATCTCATCCACCGTCTCTTACTTCAACTGTGTTTTCCGTTCCTGGATTACAAACCCCGGCGGCGGAAAAAATCTCTCTTGCGCACTGTGCTACTGATGGCGAGAACACTTCTAATGAGCACAAGGGTTTGGACTACGGTGGCTCCCTCCACCAACACAGTAGATCCAAAACACAGACTTTCAATGTAGCTGATTAATATAACGATAGCCATGTCCACATGAACACGCACACAAAATCACCCCGCCTACATCAAATAAATATCCACCCACACCCGTGACTGTTAATTTTCATTTATGTAATCATCAACCCTAAAAGAGCATTTTCTTCAAAGTTACCACTGGCTACCTGTAGGTATCTGACAGTTGCAGAACTCTGCCTTGGGCAGATTTTCCCGTCATTCAGTTGAAGACTGGTTTAATTCATTCCTGGTGGCCCAGAGTGCTTCCGTTGTGAGTAAATAAGCAGTATTTTCCTTTTGCAGTTGTTTTTGTAGATGAAGCACTTTTGCACCTGTCGGCCACCATAAAGTACAACATTCATTATTTTTAAATGCCATGGAGCTGCATCAGAGAGGTGAAAGAGTCGCATGCGGCTCTGGAGTAGCGGGTTGCCGACCCCTGCCCTGGATGGCTCGCCAGGCCATCGCAGGGCAGAAACACGCTGATGGCTATGTAGCGACTCTTGATGAAAGTCAGCAATGGTTCTTTTACAATGCCTTTGACTTCTTCCCTAACAAAACATGCAAAATGAACTAAAGCTAATCGTCGTCATGTTGACCAATAAACTGTGAGTTTTGCTAGATCAGGCTGAGAGACAGTAGGAAGTGGCCAATCAAAATCGCACACTGTATATCTGGTCAGTGTGGAGCTCTGTAGCTGTCGATAGTTTAAGTCCCTGTTATTGAAGCTGAAACATGTCTCTGTCCACTTGTAGGTGCACAAGAAAGATAAGAAATACAAGTGCATGGTGTGTAAGAAGATCTTCATGTTGGCAGCGAGCGTGGGGATCCGTCATGGCTCTCGCCGCTACGGTGTGTGTGTGGACTGTGCCGACTCGCATCAGGCCACACAGGAAGGGCTGGAGGCAATGCAGGAGCTGGAGTTCAGCCGTGATGAAGACTTCGAAGAGAATGTCGAAGGAGACGAGGACATGGGGGAGGAGGCAGATGCTGAGGAGCCCAATGACAACGACCAATCCAACTTCGAGGGTGACACAGGTGCCATCCCGGACGAGGACTAACATCAATGCAACTTAAAAAAAAAAAAAAAAAAAAAAGCTGGGAAACAATCAACAACTCCAAAGTGCTATCAAACCTCACGGTTGCACAGTAGTGTGTATGTCTAAATGAAAAACAAAACGTTTGGTAGATAGGGACTTAAAAATGTAAAGATTATGTGTGTGACAGAGTCTAGGCCTGCTGCCTGTTAGAGAAAGAGATACAGTGATGATATATGAAAATCAGGTTTTTCAGTGATGTATTTTTTGTTCTTCTTTACTAGGGTCTGATGGTGTACAGTGTTTTAAGTTACTATAGGCCAATCATCTTAAAGATATTATTTAATTTATGAAGAAAGTTAATATGGTCTTATTAAAATTCTATAATTTGTTGTTGTTTTGTTTTGTTTTTTTTGTGTCTAATGAGAGTTTGAGAGAGGTTCCGTTTTAGGCTGCGCTTCCTGGCAAGTGTGAACTTCCACGACTTCTGACTGTCCTGATTAAATAACAACATTGCAGATGTTGCCTAAAGGAAGATTTTATTTCCTTTTCAAGTTGTATAGATATGTTTAGTTATCATAAAAGATCGTCGAGCTATATTTCCTTTACTTTTTTTTCCTGCACAAATCTTGGAACCAAAAAAATCTGTTTTGTGACTCTAATAGACTACAGCCATATTTATGATTAAATTATATTGGGGCTGTGCCATTGTGCCAAGCAGAACGCACACCGAGATTTGGCAGGAGGCGAACTACTGAAAATGCTGAGAGTAAACATAAAGCAGAGAAAAAAAAGTAAAAAAAAAAAAATAAAAAAGTATAATGGGAATATATTATTGCTAGCTTTATATGAATCACAGCATCACCGTAACACTTTATAGAGCATTTTGACATTCACTTAAAGCTTGAATTTTGCCAAATGACGGAAACGTTTGGTGCTGTAATGCTTGTTTTTGAAATACTGGACCTAAAAGCTGTATATGATATTAATAATCGTAAAGCCTACTCAACTCAGATATTTTAATCAGCTCTGTATGTAACACTGTTGTGCTAAAGAGCCGATCAGGTATGCTTTGCTGTTGTTTTTGCTTTTATTTTTTATTTAATGCACATGCATACATATACATACCATTTTCTATATTATTTTATTTTATTTTGATCTAATCTACCGGCAGTACAGTAACAACGAAACAAAGTTTTGGACCTTTCTGATTTGGTGTGATGAGGTACTGAGTATACTGATAATCACTTGAATTATGTGTGTGTTTTTGTGTAGGTAATTGTGAAGAATGCTGATTGGTTGGGATGTATGAAGTTTGTTTTGTAAGACTTCATTTTAACGCAAAAACCAAAACAAGAAAAAAAAAAAAAAACAACGCATACTGTTTGCATTTTAATTTAATTTTATTTTATTTACCACAATGTTGTATATGTCTGCTGAGAAAGAAACACTTTGGTCTTGCAAATGTAAAGTGGAGTTCTATGGAGTGTCAGTCCCGCACTTACTACTTTGCGTTCTTTTTTTTCTATTTCTTTTCTTTTAAAAAAATTTAAAATTTTATTTCCCCAAAGCCGGTCTGGATGGAAATAAAAGAAAATTGTTTAGTCCATTTGCAAATTCTTTTTTTTTTTTTTTTTTTTTTTTTTTTAATTTTGGCATTTCATTATTTAATATATATATATATATATATATATATACACTGATTCCAAAATGCAATCAAGACTGTTAATTTCTATTTGTCCTACCAAAATTGTTGCTTAATTAATGTTGAATTAATGTATGAGAAAGCCAGGTAACCTGTTTAGTGTAAATTCTTGCTTGTGTATGTAACTGTCAGATTGAAATGTTTTTATGCTAAAAAAAAATAATAATTCACTTTTCCCTAGATGCATATATTGGTTTTTTTTGGTTTTTAATTCCTTTCTATGATGTTCTTTCTTTCTTCCCTTTTTTCTTTTTTTTTTTTAAATTTCGTCAGATTTTATAAGAAATATTTGTGGTTTGAAACCTAGGAACAGCAGTTTCTGGTCATATGCAGTGGATATATTGAAGTGCTATAATGATACAGAGTATGTCTATCTTTCCCTTTACTTCAGATGAACATGTATTTTGAGAGCTCTATAGACGATATTCATCCTGTTTGTATTATACACCTTCAGTCACTGTGGGAGGGATATACATATATACGTACATACATACATGCGTATATGCATGTGTATGCATATGTATGTGTGTGTGTGTATGTATGTGTATATATATATATATATATATATATATATATATATATATATATATATATATACACACACACACACACACACACACACACACACATGCATATACGCAGGTATGTATGTATGTACGTATATATATATATATATATTTATATATATATATATATATATATATATAAATATATATATAAAATTTAAGTTGGTTTGAGTTATTGGAAGTTGGGCTTAACTTTGCTGTTTTTTCACCATTCTTCCTGTGTACTTGTTTGCCCACACACACTGTTGCTTCGTTCACATTGTCTTTGTTTCTGATGAACTTAAGATGACTTCCTCCTTACATTTTATGCTATATGTGGGTATAATCAACAAAAAAGCAGAACACTACAGATGAAGGGTTTTTTCCAGCTGTATTTTTTTAAAGCCGTTTCAAAGATGTATTTTTCAACGCTCTTACAGTGGATGCAAACCGAGCTTTCTGCTCACCTCATACACAAAGCAAATCAGGTTACTCTTTTTATGTTTTTTTTCTTCAAGGTTTTAAGACGAATACATTCTCCTTTCTGTTTCAATTGTACTACTGTTCCTCTGTAATAAATTTTAAAATAAAACTTTGATATCGCTCTAGTGTGGCTCTTTGTCAGAAGTGAGTGCATTATTATTATTATTGTTATTATTAGTGGGGGTAGGGGGTGACTAGCCATAAAAAAATGAAAGCATTTAAAATTGAAAGCAGTTAGGAAAGACTAACTGAAGTGAATTGTTATTTTCTCACAGTAAAGTAACCTTTTATTTCATTAAGCCTTTACTGTTCCCTAACTTCTCAAATTTAAAAGGCCCGTTTTTCATCTTGTCTGTTTATGATTAACTCAAGATGACGTCCTAGTTGCACTGAGTATAATCTTCAAAATAAGCAGAACACGGCACTAAAGGGGTTTTCCAGCTGTATTTTCTCAACATTTTTCAGTGCACCTCCAGTGGATGTGGTCATGGACTGCACATTTCAGGATAAATTAGAGCCAAGTTAATACAGATAGCAAGATGAAGTCCTAAAGACATGCAAATGTGTTGGAACTCATCATGTACAAGGTCGGAAAACCTATGGTTTATGTTATGGGCCCACCGAAATCCTAATATGGCAATGGACAACTCATGCATATTCATCAATTTATCATACAGAGTGGAAATGGCTGTAGAGGAATAATGCCTGGTACTAACAGCTTCGACCTGAATTCCTGGAGATACAGGTTGCTATTCAGTTAATATCGACATCAAAACTCAGAATGGCAAAAAATATATAGATATGATTTTGGTGACATTAATTGTACTGTGGCTGCTGGTCCCAGAAGAGCTGTTCTGAGTAGTCATGTAGGATTCTCGCACACTTCAGTCTCTGTAGAATGATGGGCTACAACAGCAGACGACCATGTCAAGTTCCATTGCTCTCGGCCAATAAGAAGAAAAAGAATCTGAGACTATGATGGGAATAAAACTCACCAAATGGGACAGCTGAAGACCATGTGATTTTGTTTTCATTTTTCATCTTCAACTCTCCTGTGTGTGAAAGAACCTTTGCTCTCCATAAGGAAACAAGTGGGCTGGTGAAACAGAATTATTGGATAATGATGAGAGGCTTTGTCACAATTATGAGTAGTTTAGTCATAATTATAATATAGCTCAATTAAAATTGTGCGGCTGAGAACCACAGATGTCCAATCCACAAAAAGCTGAATAATGAGAACAGGTCTTATTTCAACAAACATAGACAAGGTCTATCCATGTCAGCATGGTCCCTTCATCTTCCTTATGGTCTGGAATCATACAGTGAGCATTATCCCTGATTCTTTGCACTGCAAAAACAGTTGATGATAGCTAAGTCATAATTGTGTGATCTTATAAGTAAGTAGTAATTATGAGAAACTATAGGTAAGTGGTCCTGGGATGGCCTGGTGAGCTGTCCACGGTGTACCCCACTCTCACCCAGAGTAAGCTGAGATGGGCAGCAGCCTCCTCGCGACCCTAATTAGGATTAAGCAGTTCAGAAAATGAATATACTATAGGGGCAGTGGTGGCCTGGTGGTAAAGGTGCTGGATCACTGATCTTAAGGTTGGGGGTTCAAGCCCCACTTTCAACAGGTTGTCACTGGACCCCCCTTTCCCCCGGTGCTGCTGACTGTGTTACCAAAGGCTGGCTATGTCTCTCACTGTTTATGATGTGAGGCTGTAAAAGAGCCATGGCTGACTTTCGTTAAGAGTAGCTGCATAGCCATCACCGTGTTTCTGCCCTGTGATGGCCTGGCGAGCTGTCCAGGGTGTACTCTGCTCTCGCCCAGAGTCGGCTGGGATGGGTGCCAGCCTCCTTGAGATCCTAATTAGGATTAAGTGGTTACAGAAAATGAAAGAATAAATATCAGTAAGTAATAATTATGAGATGCTCAGTAATGATTATGAGGTGCTATAGGTATGTAATAATAATCATTACCCATCTATAGTACATTCATTTCCCGAACCACTCATCCCATAATCATTACTGACCTACAGTTTATCAATATTTATTGCTATACAGTAATATATATGAGATATGAGAAATTAGACAAATAGTAATTATGAGATACAGTAAAACCTCCGCTGACGAACGCTTAAGCTCACGAACTTTTCGCCTCAAGAACATTAAATTTGCGAGCATATAGTCTCTGCTGACGAACTAGTTTTTGGCGGACGAACCAAACCACGCGGTCGAACAGCGCCACGGTGGCGGCCACGAGAAGCTGGCCTTGCGCTCACGGGCGTCCCAGTTAAATCACCCCTTTCTTTGAATGCGGAAGTGGTTTGTGTTTGATAGACATTTTGGACCATATTGAGTGTACTTTTGCTATTATGAGACCGAAAAAGACCCCACCACAGGCGGAGATCATTGAAAAACACGAACGAGGTGTGCGTTTGTGTGACTTAGCGTCCCAGTACCAGTACGCTAAGTCTACCATTGCTGCCATCCTTAAGAACAAGGAAGCTATTAAGGGTGCGTGTGTGGCTGAGGGTGTTTCCAAACAGTAGGCGTTTCCAAACTCTCCTTCCAAACAGTAAGTCCCTCCCTCCCTCCTCCTCCCACTCCATTCCATCAAGCCATCAACTACCATCACAAAGGTAAATAAAACGACTTTATTATACAGTACAGTTTATTTCTTTAATTACAATACAATAGCACATTTATTATACATAAAATAAGGTATATTTTTGTGTAGTTTTAAGGCTTATTTAGTAGAAAATTATGTTTTATAGGGACCTGGGAACGGATTATTCTCATTTTAATGGTTTCTTATGGGAAATAAATGTTCGGAAGACAAACTTTTCGCCTTACACACACTTTCTGGGAACCAATTATGTTCGTGAGCAGAGGTATCACTGTACTAAGAAATAATTAAGAAATGGATAAAATAAATTATTAGGTGCTAAGTAATAATTGTGAGATAGTTATGAAATAATTAATTAACATTTATGTCTCACTAGCTCATAGTTATGAATCAGCATTTTATATTTAAGATTTACGATCAATCTTTTTTCTTTGGCGGCAGAAATAGGCTTCCGTTTGGTGTACATTTTGGCACTGCAGTAGAATGGGACAGTGTTGACTCAGTGGTTAAGGCTCTGCATTATTGATCTGAAGGTTGTGGGTTTATTACCCAGTATTATCCAGCTGACTCTTTTGGGCAATTGAGAAAGGTCATGATACCTCAACCGCGAGTTTGTACAAAGACATAAATTACACTAGTGATTTCATGATTTTTTTTTTTTAATGTAAAGAAAGCCATCAGTTTTAAAATGTGTTCCAAACTGAAGCGAACACTGAACAGATGATTGCTCTGGTATTAAGTCACTCCAGTAGGCCCACGTTTACAAACACTGAAAATTCTGTGGCATTTGCAACTGGACTGCTCTGGCATCCCTATCTCAACCCTGAGCCATTTATTTCCAGTCGTTTAATTAGAACGTCACCTTAATATACTGAATTTCCTGACACCTAGTCCAACAATTTTTGAAAATGTAGACGTAAACTGACTACAAGCAGGTTACATTTAAACGACTACCATTCATTTATAAATTAATTTTTCAAACCACTTAAGCCTACTAGGGTCATGAGGAGGCTGGAGTCTAATTTCCAGTTGGCCAGACCATCTCAATGCTAACACACACAATCCACACTTGCAGGGTAATTTAGAGCAGCCAATTAGCCAGATGTGCATGAGGTCTTTGAGGGCCGGGGGGGAACAAGAGTACAGTACCCAGAGGAAAGCCACACAAGCAGGGGGGATAATGTGCAAATTTCAGACTGACATGCTCCAGCCAAACCTGGGGCTCGAACCCAAGACTTTGCTTCTGTGAGACAGGATAGTATAGACACCACTGTGCTACCCAAAACCGCTGCAGATAGAATTACCAGTGTAGAATTACACCGAAGAATCGAGATTTAATTATAAGTTAAATGTATGAAATGAGAGTCTCTCTATCTTTCTATTTCTATCACCTTCCCTCACATTCCTCCTGTCTGTTAATGTGCAGCTGGAATTATTTCAGCTTGGTAAGTAGTAACACTTTACATATTCAATTTACATATACACACAGTTCTGAATGTGAGTTACTATTACAGGACAGCTAGAGAATTTGAGACAAATTACACACATCAGACAATAAACATTGCATTGTTACTTTCCTTCACTATAAAATCATGTTTTTCTTAAACACACACACACACACACACACACACACACACACACACACACACACACACACACACACACAGTGTAAGATGCATAATATACAAACCAAAATATTTATTTCATTTTTCTACTTACAAAGACAGAAAGAACATGCAAACTACATACAGTAGCACCCTCAAATCCAGACCCTCGTTCCTGTGAGGAAGAAATGCTATCCACTACACCACACTATTGGGTTAAATCTATAGTCACAATGCATAAAGTCCCTTTTAAAACCTTTTTAAAGCTATGCTTACTGCTGGGGTCAGTGGTGCAGAAATTAGAATGGTGGGCTCAGCTGAGAGGTTGTGAGTTCAAATCCTGTTTGGCCACCACTGTGCTAAGATCCCTCGGCAAGACATCAAGCACAGTTGTGCCTCTGTCCAAAAGGCTGTGCAAATGAAACCAATGAAAAATGTTGCAAACTCTGATTGTGAATATTAAAAATTCTGGACTCAGCATAAACTGTATCTCTCTCTCTCTCTCTCTCTCTCTCTCTCTCTCTCTCCCTCTCTCTCTCTCTATCTATACACACACACACACACACACACACACACACACACATATATATATCTTCTTCTTTTCCTTTCGGCTGTTCCCTTCAGGGGTCGCCACAGCAAATGATCTGCCTCCATCTCTCCTTATCCTTTGCATCTTCTACTCTTACTCCAACGACCTTCATGTCCGCCTTCACCACATCCATAAATCTTCTCTTTGGTCTTCCTCTGGGTCTTTTGCCTGGTAGTTCCAACCTCAGCATCCTACTACCAATATACTCACTATCCCTCTTCTGTACATGTCCAAACCATCTCAGTCTAGCCTCTCTGACTTTGTCTCCAAAACATCTAACATGTGCTGTCCCTCTGATGTACTCATTCCTGATCCTATCCATCCTCGTTACTCCCAAAGAGAACCTCAACATTTTCATCTCTGCTACCTCCAACTCTGACTCCTGTCTTTTCCCCAGGGCCACTGTCTCTAAACTATACAACATTGCTGGCCTCATCACCGTCTTGTACACTTTTCCTTTCATTCTTGCCGATACTCTCCTATCACACATCACACCCGACACTTTTCTCCATCCATTCCAACCTGCCTGCACGCGCTTCTTCACCTCTTTTCCACACTCTCCATTGCTCTGGATTGTTGAGCCTCAGTACTTAAAATCCTCCACCTTCTTTATCTCTGTCCCCTGTAACCTCAAAGTTCCTCTTGGGTCCTTGTCGTTCACACACATGTATTCTGTCTTACTGAGACTAACCTTCAATCCCCTCCTTTCCTGGGCATACCTCCACCTCTCTAGATTTTCCTCCACTTGTTCTCTGCTCTCACTACAGATCACGATGTCATCTGCAAACATCATAGTCCATGAGATTCTTGTCTAACCTCATCTGTCAGCCTGTCCATCACCTTAGCAAACAAGAAGGGGCTGAGAGCTGACCCTTGATGCAGTCCCACCTCCACCTTGAACTCTTCTGTCACACCGACAGCACACCTCACCACTGTCTTACATCTCTCATTCATGTCCTGCACCACTCTAACATACTTCTCTGTCACTCCAGACTTCCTCATACAATACCACAGTTCTTCTCTCGGCACCCTGTCATATGCTTTCTCCAGATCCACAAAGGCACAATGCAGCTCCTTCTGAGCTTCTCTGTGCTTCTCTATTAACATCCTCAAAGCAAACACTGCATCTGTGGTGCAGAAGAAGAAGATCCAAATGATAGGGTGAGATGGAGGCAGATGATTCGCTGTGGTGACCCCTGAAGGGAAAAGCCGAAAGGAGAAGAAGCACCTGCACTGATATTAACTTAGGTCAGTGCTTCACAAATACTGGGGCAAATGTATGATGTCGGGGGGTATTTCTTCCTTAGAGGGGGTGCCACAGAAAATAATTGAGAAGCACTGACATAGAGGCACAAAATAGGTATAGTCATTATTAATCTATGTTGAAAAAAGCAAAAACAGCAACTAATACACCTTATTTAGTTTCAACCTAAGGGGACCCAAGGTATGTATATATTTACAGTATGTTATATATATATATATATATATATATATATATATATATATATATATATATATATATATATATATTTATAGAATCAGCCCTTCTATGATGCCAGGAACATTTAGCCGGACCCAAAAAATGCAGGACACAGGGTATGATGAAAACGGATGAACTTTATTATTCACAGGGAAGGCACTAGAGCACAGGGAAATCGTAGTCACTGGTCAAGAAGCCCAGTGATTGCTAAGTGGAATCAGGTGTGTGTGTTGAGCACTTCACCCTTGTGTGATAGCCATGCCCCTCCAAAGTGCAGAGAGGAAGAGAGAGTTCGTGCCACCAAAACCAGAGTCTCACAAAAGAGACCATAACACACAAAAAAACCCACAGTGCAGTTAAAGCATAAGAACAATAAATATAAGAATTTTAACCTTTGTGGTGATGAGCAGTTGGCATACGTAAATGTTGGAGAGGGAGAGAAGAGGAGGATTCCCTTCCATAACAGCTTCAGGTAAATCAGCCAAAGGTGTTTTTTTTCTCTTGCTAACACTTTGCATGGATGACTCTTCTTCAGGATGTTCCTTTCTTTTCTTGAAGAACATTTCTAATGTGGCTTGCTTCTGCCTTCTTTTCAAAACCTTACGAAGTGGCTCATGACCTCATCATTAAAGGTGTTCACAGTGCTCCTAGCACTTTCGCTTAGCTTTATCACTTTAGCTTAGCTTTACCGCTAGCTTTAGCTTTATCAGGGTGATACATAGTATCAACAACTTCCAGAAGTCGCACACTTTTTGTTCCTCTCGGTCTCCTTTTTTCTTGTGCGTTTTTCGAGTTCGACTTCCGGATTTTGTTCAAATTCCGATTTGTTCAAACTAAAGCGTTTGAATACCGAGGCTCCACCTCTCTCTCTCTCTCTCTCTCCCTCTCTCTCTCTCTCTCTCTCTCTCTGTATATATATATATATATATATATATATATATATATATATATATATATATATATATGTATGTATATACAGTAGGCCCTCGGCATTCACGGGGGTTCGGTCACGGGCCGTCACGCGAATCGAGATAATCCGCGAGTTCTGTACCCGGAAGTAAAACCCCATGTATCACGTCACGTGCGCGAATGAGGAGCCGGAAGTAAAATACTATGTATCTATTACATGCGCTAAAATATGCTTCTTAAACACATTCTATAGACAGTCTTACTCATTAATTCAGTATTAATGTAGTAAAATATAGCAATGATTAAGAAAAACTTAATTTTTTACTGTGATATTTATTGATAATAAAATATAAACATTATACGTCATACATATAAAAACACCTTTCAATGCATTCTCTTTGAAAAACATACAGCACTCTAGTTTTCAAAAATGCCCACTAGAGGAACGTATTGCATTAGACATGAGATGACTGAATTCAGGTATTAACTGCATTAAGTCCGAGCAGCTCAGCCATGCCCCTCAGCCGGAGCGAGTACAAAACAGAATTTTAGAGTGAAAAAGTTTTAGAGAGCATTACAAACCAAAGAAACAGTGATGTGATGTGAGTTAATCCTCTGGCTTAGAAGTGAGCATGCTTTTGTTTATTGTGAGTAAATGAGAATAGTGAATTCAGGTGTGTGCTACCAAGCAGCTCAGCCATGCCCCTCAGCTGAAGCGGAGAGTAAACAGTTAGTTAGAGGCAAAATCAAAGTTCTCCAACACACAGACCATAACAAAAATGACATAAAAGAACAAGAAACGTAATAAATTGGATAAACAAAAACAAAATGAGAAACATGCTACACCGCAGTAAATAAAATATAACACAAACATTTTAAACATTACCTTAGGTCATGTACTGGAATAATAATTGAAAAAGACTTTAATAGTGGAGTGTTTTACAACAGTTCAGATGATTATTCTTTCTTCAAGCACTTCAGAGGAAACTGCCGTTTCTTCCGTAGAAAGTCTTATTTCTTCTGAAGAGACATCCAATGTCATTACCTTTTTCTGGTGCTTAGCAGGCATCTGAGTGACATCATAGAACTTAACTAGTAATTAAAACACACTAAAAAAGGCTCATTGACAACTTGTGCGGGAATGAGGAAAAAGGGGCGTGGCATCATCTCAACCAATCAGCAGGAAGGACAGCCATTGGCTGAATGTGAATCACGTGCGAGTTGCTCGGTAGTCCGCGAATACGCAAACCGTGAGTGCAAAACCGCGAATAGTCAAGGGCCTACTGTATAGTGTTTAATTACATTCAACAATAATTTGAATGTTAGATGCATGTACAGTAGTTATCCCAATCCATCCATTTTGTACACTTTATGTAAACTCTAATGCTGAGTGTGTTGTCATTTCTCTGCACAGTTTTTGTTCTTTACCACCGGACCAGATAACTACAGAACTTCATCAGTGACTTTAAACCGAAAGAAGTTGGTGATATTCAATGGCCGTCAGTGAGGATTTACAACGACACAAAGACCTTGTATTTAGGAAAAAACACAACATTCCCATATAAACACAGTAATGTCTTAAGAGGATAAATGCAACTTGAATTAAACTGGAATATTGTTCGCAAAGAAACTATTTAAAATGAATCAAAATAACAGACAGATGTAAACAGATCATTGACAAAAGTCTTTCAAGAAATTATAATCAACTTACCAGAAAAAATTAGACACCCCCGATGGGGGAATCACACCAGTCACGACCTGGGGATTATAAACAGTTGGTGGCCATTTAATTGACTTAAAACTTTACCTACAATAATCTTTTCATGAATTTTTTTCAGCCTTTGGTCCCAAGTTGCTATTCTAAAAATTTGATGGTGATATGCCAAGCACTTCTTTTGACATTTTTACAACAGCGTTTCGCAGACACTCTTATCCAGAATGACTTACAATTAACATTTTATACACAACTGTGGGTTAAGGCCATTGGTCAAGAGCCCAACAATGGTGATACTGGGGATTGAATTGCTGACACATCGCCTTACCTACAAAATCAGCACTGCCCTATGGGGATCGGATATAGGTGTGCTTAGCCACAAATAATAAAAGAAAATACTAATTAAAAGCACAAATAGATAGAAATTAAAATACTACCAGCTATACTCATTCATTTTCTGAACTACTTAATCCTAATTAGGGCTGTGGTCAGGCTGATGCCCATCTCAGCCGACTCCAGGCAAGCATGGGGTAGACCCTAGACAGCTCTCCAGGCCATCGCAAGGTAAACACTGACACAACCATTCACACTCAAACCTAGGGGTGATTTGGAACGGCCAATTAACCTACTGTGCATGTTTTTAGGCTGTGGAAGGAAACCGGAGTACCTGGAGGAGACCCATGCAAACACAAAGAGAAGATGCCAACTCCACACAGAAACGCCCAAGCTAGGAATCAAACCCAGGACTTTCTTGCTGTAAGGTGGATGTGATAACCACTACGCCACCGTGCTGCCTCTATCAGTTATGCTATCACTTGAAAATATATATGATGTATATGTATATATTATGACTAATGAATGTTTATAATTTCTAGTACCAGTACTTTTCTTTCCATGAGTCAGTCTGGCCTAGACTTCACAAAATATATTTTATTTATGTATTAAAATATCTTATTAACTATTAAAATGCAGCCGTGAGGGGGAGGCACAAACCAGTGTCTCTCCCTCACGCCGGTCCCAAGCCCGGATAAATGCAGAGAGTTGTGTCAGGAAGGGCATCCGACGTAAAACCAATGCCGAACTTTATCATGCAAATCACAAATATTACCTCCATACCGGATCGGTGGAGGCCTGGGTTAACAACGACAACCATCAGTGCTGTTAACCAACAGTGTGCTGGTGGAAATTGGACTACTGTTGGTCGAAGAAAGAGAGGCGGGAGGCATATCCATAGGCCGAGAGAGAAGAGGAAAAGCATGAGTCTAGGACTAAGAGTAGGGACTTTGAATGTTGGAACTATGAAAGGAAAAGCGAGAGAGCTGGCTGACATGATGCAGAGGAGGAAGGTGGACATACTCTGTGTTCAGGAGACCAGGTGGAAAGGTAGCAAGGCTAGAAGCTTAGGAGCAGGGTTTAAGCTGTTTTATCATGGTGTGGATGTGAAGAGAAATGGAGTAGGAGTCATCTTGGAGGAGGGGTTGGTCAGGAATGTTCTAGAAGTGAAAACAGTGTCAGACAGAGTGATGAGTCTTAAGTTAGAAATTGAAGGTGTGATGGTCAACGTTGTTAGTGCTTATGACCCACAGACAGGATGTGAGCTAGAAGAGAAGCAGAGATTCTGGAGTGAGTTAGATGAAGTGATGCAGAGTACCCCCCAGAGGTGAAAGAGTGGTCATTGGTGCTGACTTCAATGGACATGTTGGTGCAGGAAACAGAGGGCATGAAGAAGTGATGGGCAGGTTTGGTATCTAGGACAGGAACACAGAAGGACAGATGTTGATCGATTTTGCAAAAAGTATGGAAATGGCTGGGGTGAATACTTTCTTCCAGAAGAGACAGGAGCATAGGGTGACTTATAAAAGCGGAGGTAGGAGCACACAGGTATACTACATCTTGTGTCGAAGATGCAGTTTGAATGAAGTCAGTGACTGTAAAGTAGTAGTGGGTGAGAGTGTTACCAAACAGCATAGGATGGTGGTGTGCAGGATGATGCTGATGGTGAGGAAGGGGAAGAAGGCAAATGCAGAGCAGAAGACAAAGTGGTGGAAGCTGAAAAAGGAAGAGGGTCGTGTTGTCTTCAAGGAGGATTTGAAACAGGCTTTGGATGGTCAGGAAGTGCTTCCAGATGACTGGACAACCACAGCAAATGTGATCAGGGAGACAGGTAGGAGAGTACTTGGTGTGTCCTCTGGAAGCAAAGTAGATAATGAGACTTGGTGGTGGAATGAGGAAGTGCAGGAGTGTGTTCAAAGGAAGAGGTTAGCTAAGAAGAAGTGGGACATTGAGAGGACCGAAGAGAGTAAACAGGAGTATAGGGAGACACAGCGTAAGGTGAAAATAATGGCGTCAAAGGCCAAACAGAGGATGTATGATGACTTGTATGCTAGGTTGGACAGTAAGGAGGGAGAAAATGGTTTATACAGGTTGGCAGAGCAAAGAAATAGAGATGGGAAGGACGTGCAGCAAGTTAGAGTGATAAAGGACAGAGAGGGAAATGTATTGACTGATGACAGAAGTGTGCTTTGAAGATGGAAAGAGTACTTTGAAGAGCTGATGAATGAGGAAAATGAGAGAGAAAAAAAGAGTCGAAGAGGTGACCGTTGAGGAGCAGGAAGTCGCAAAGATCTTTAAGGGTGAAGTGAGGAGGACACTGACGAGAATGAAGAGTGGAAAGGCAGTTGGTCCTGATGATATACCTGTGGAGGTATGGAAGTGTCTAGGAGAGGTATCAGTAGATTTTCTGACAAGAACATCCAACAAGGTCTTAGAGTGTGAGAGGATGCCGGAGGAATGGAGGAGAAGTGTGCTGGTGCCCATTTTTAAGAACAAGGGAGACATGCAGAGTTCGGGCAACTACAGAGGGATCAAGTTGCTGAGCCATACGATGAAGTTATGGGAAAGAATAGTGAAATTGAGACTAAGGGCAGAGGTAGGCATTTGTGAACAACAGTTTGGTTTCATGCCAAAAAAGAGCACCACAGATGCAGTGTTTGTTTTGACATGTGTTTGGGTGTTAATAGAGAAGTACAGAGAAGGTCAGAGGGAGCTGCATTGTGCCTTTGTGGATCTGGAGAAAGCATATGACAGGGTGCCAAGAGAAGAACTTTGGTATTGCATGAGGAAGTCTGGAGTGGCAGAGATGTATGTTAGAGTGGTGCAGGACATGTATGAGAGATGTAAGACAATTGTGAGGTGTGCTGTCGGCGTGCCAGAAGAATTCAAGGTGGAGGTGGGACTGCATCAAGGGTCAGCTCTGAGCTCCTTCTTGTTTGCTATGGTGATGGACAGGATGACAGACGAGGTTAGACAAGATTCCCCATTGACTATGATGTTTGCAGATGACATTGTGATCTGTAGTGAGAGCAGAGAACAAGTGCAGGAAAATCTAAAGAGGTGGAGGTATGCCCTGGAAAGGAGAGGAATGAAGGTTAGCCTTAGTAATTCAGAATACATGTGTGTGAATGAGAATGACCCAAGAGGAACTTTGATGTTACAGGGAGCAAAGATAAGGGAGGAGGAGGATTTTAAGTACTTAGGCTCAACAATCCAGAACAATGGAGAGTGTGGAAAAGAGGTGAAGAAACGTGTGCAGGCAGGTTGAAATGGTTGGATAAAAGTGTCAGGTGTGATGTGTTTTTGGAGAGTGTCAGCAAGAATGAAAGGAAAAGTGTACAAGACGGTGATGAGACCAGCGATGTTGTATGGTTTAGAAACAGTGGCGCTGAGGAAAAGACAGGGGGCAGAGCTGGAGGTAGCAGAGATGAAAATGTTGAGGTTTTCTTTGGGAGTAATAATAATGGATAGGATCAGGAATGAGTACATCAGAGGGACAGCCCATGTAAGATGTTTTGGAGTCAAAGTCAGAGAGGCTACATTGAGATGGTTTGGACATGTACAGAGGAGGGATAGTAAATATATTGGCAATAGGATGCTGAGGTTGGAACTATCAGGCAGAAGGCCTGTGTGAATGTGGTGAAGGAAGACATGAAGGTCGTTGGCGTCAGAGAATAAGATGCAGAGGACAGGGTGAGAATGAGGCAGATGATTCGCTGTGTCAACCCCTGAAGCTAACAGCCGAAAAGAAAAGAAGAAAGAAAAAGATCTTATTAACTATGTGGGAGGAAGATAAGGAAACTACTGTTTCTTCTTGGCTTTTTCCCGTTCTCAGGAGTCACCACAGCGAATCATCTGATTTGGCATAGGTTTTTACGTCGGATGCCCTTCCTGTCACAACCCTTTAGCAAGGGACGGAAACACACTGACAGCTTTGCAACCTACTCTTTACGAAAGTCAGTAATGGTTCTTTTACATGCCTCTCACCATAGACAGTGAGAGACATGGCCCG
Organism: Plotosus lineatus; assembly: GCA_024760905.1. Classification (NCBI taxonomy): domain Eukaryota; kingdom Metazoa; phylum Chordata; class Actinopteri; order Siluriformes; family Plotosidae; genus Plotosus; species Plotosus lineatus. The sequence goes on along the minus strand of CM045728.1, from coordinate 80,290,539 downwards.
CCTTTGATAACCCAGTTAGCTGCACTGGGGGACAGTGACAACCCTGTGGGAACTTGAACCCCCAACCTTAGGATCAGCAATCCTGTGCCCTATCCACTAGACCACCACTGCCCCACAAGGAATCTATTGTTTATCGCTACTATATTGTAAGTGATAACAAAGACTATCTGCCTTTTGGATGTTCCACAACATTAAATATGTCTATTAATTATTTAAAAGCATGACCCTGATTATAAGTATAAACAGTGTAAAATTGTGTTGTACATATGTTGCCCTGAAATGGTCTGGCAAGCTGTTCAGGGTGTTCCCCGCTTTCGCCCAGTGTTCGCTGAAATGGGCACCAGCCTCCCCTCACATCTAACTAAGTGGCTTAGACATGTTAGAGGCATGTAAAAGAACCATTGCTGACTTTCATAAAGAGTAGCTGCATAGTCATCAGCATGTTTCTGTCCCTTGCTAAAGGGTTGTGTCAGGAAGGGCATCCGATGTAAAAACCTATGCCAAATCATGCATGCCAATCAGGGGGAAAAAAGAATACACACACACACACACACGTATATAGTCTCCATTACATTCTAAGGCAGGTGTTGTGCGCCATCTAGCGCCATAGACGCTGAAATGCATGACAGCCTTAAAGGATGCTCAAAGCTCCTCATTTTTACTCATTCGTTCATTTATTCATTCATTTTCTAAACTCTTCTTTTCCTTTCGGCTTTTCCCCTCAGGGGTCGCCACAGCGAATCATCTGCCTCCATCTCACCCTATCCTTTGCATCTTCTTCTCTTACACCAACGACCTTCATGTCCTCCTTCACTACATCCATGAATCATCTCTTTGGTCTTCATCTAGGCCTTCTGCCTGGTAGTTCCAGCCTCAGCATCCTATTACCAATATACTCACTATCCCTCCTCTGTACATGTCCAAACCATCTCAATCTAGCCTCTCTGACTTTGTCTCCAAAACGTTTTACATGTGCTGTCCCTCTGATGTGCTCATTCCTAATCCTATCCATAACATCGTTGGCCTCAAAACCGTCTTGTACACTTTTCCCTTCATTCTTGCCGATACCCTCCTATCACACATCACACCGGACACTTTTCTCCAACCATTCCAACCTGCCTGCACATGCTTCTTGACCTCTTTTCCGCACTTTCCATTGCTCTGGATTGTTGAGCCTAAGTACTTAAAATCCTCCACCTTTCATATCTCTGCTCCCTGTAATCTCACTGTTCCTCTTGGGTCCTTGTCATTCATGCACATGTATTCTGTCTTACTGAAGCTAATCTTCATTCCCCTCCTTTCCAGGGCATACCTCCACCTCTCTAGATTTTCCTGCACTTGTTCTCTGCTCTCACTACAGACCACAATGTCATCTGCAAACATTATTTTCCATGGGGAATCTTGTCTCACCTCGTCTGTCAGCCTGTCCATCATCATAGCAAACAAGAAGGGGCTCAGAGCTGACCCTCGATGCAGTCCCACCTCAACCATGAACTCTTTTGTCACACTGACAGCACACTGTCTTCCATCTCTCATACATGTCCTGCACCACTCTAACATACTTCTCTGCCACTCCAGACTTCCTCATGCAATACCCCCGTTCCTCTCTCGGCACCCTGTCATATGCTTTCTCCAGATCCACAAAGGCACAATGCAGCTCCCTCTGACCTTCTCTGTACTTCTCCATTAACATTCTCAAGGCAAACACTGCATCTGTGGTGCTCTTTCTTGGCATGAAACCAAACTGTTGTTCACAAATGCTGACCTCTGCCCTTAGTCTAGCTTCCACTATTCTTTCCCATAACTTCATCGTATGGCTCATCAACTTTATCCCTCTGTAGTTGCTGCAACTCTGCACGTCTCCCTTGTTCTTAAAAATGGGCACCAGCACACTTCTCCTCCACTCCTCCGGCATCTGCTCACTCTCTAGTACCTTGTTGAATGTTCATGTCAGAAAATCTACTGATACCTCTCCTAGACACTTCCATACCTCCACAGGTATATCATCAGGACCAACTGCCTTTCCATTCTTCATCCTCTTCAATGCCCTTCTCACTTCACCCTTACTAATCTTTGCTACTTCCTGGTCCTCAACAGTCACCTCTTCTACTCTTTTTTCTCTCTCATTTTCCTCATTCATCAGCTCTTCAAAGTACTCTTTCCATCTTCCCAGCACACTTCTGTCATCAGTCAATACATTTCCCTCTCTGTCCTTTATCAATCTAAATTGCTGCACATCCTTCCCATCTCTATTTCTCTCCTGTGCCAACCTGTATAAATAATTTTCTCCCTCTTTACTTTCCAACCGAGCATACAAGTCATCAAACGCGCTCTGTTTAGCCTTTGACACTGCCACCTTTGCCTTACGCTGTGTCTCCCTGTACTCCTGTTTACTCTCTTCGGTTTTCTCAACGTCCCCCTTCTTCTTAGCTAACCTCTTCCTTTGTACACACTCTTGCACTTCCTCATTCCACCACCAAGTCTCCTTATCTACTTTCCTTCCAGATGACACCACCAAGTATTCTCCTACCTGTCTCCCTGATCACATTAGCTGTAGTTGTCCAGTCATCTGGAAGCACTTCGTGACCACCCAAAGCCTGTTTCAACTCCTCCTTGAAGACAACCCGACACTCTTCCTTTTTCAACTTCCACCACTTTGTCTTCTGCTCTGCCTTTGCCTTCTTCACCTTCCTCACCATCAGCATCATCCTGCACACCACCATCCTATGCTGTTTGGCAACACTCTCACCTGCTACGACTTTGCAGTCACTGACTTCCTTTAAATTACATCGCCTGCACAAGATGTAGTATACCTGTGTGCTCCTACCTCCATTTTTATAAGTCACCCTATGCTCCTCTCTCTTCTGGAAGAAAGTATTCTCCACAGCCATTTCCATCCTTTTTGCAAAATCTACCAACATCTGTCCTTCTGCGTTCCTGTCCTGGATACCAAACCTACCCATCACTTCCTCGTCCGCTCTGTTTCCTGCACCAACATGTCCATTGAAGTCTGCCCCAATGATCACTCTTTCACCTCTGGGGGGTACTCTGCATCACTTCATCTAACTCACTCCAGAATCTCTCCTTCTCTTCTAGCTCACATCCTGCCTGTGCACTAACAACATTGACCATCACACCTTCAATTTCTAACTTGAGACTCATCACTCTGTCTGACACTCTTTTCACTTCTAGAACATTCCTGACAAACTCCTCCTTCAAGATGACTCCGACTCCATTTCTCTTCCCATCCACATCATGATAAAACAGCTTAAACCCTGCTCCTATGCTTCAAGCCTTGCTACCTTTCCACCTGGTCTCCTGAACACACAGTATGTCTACCTTCCTCCTCTGCATCATGTCAGCCAGCTCTCTACCTTTTCCTGCCATAGTTCCAACATTTAAAGTCCCTACTTTCAGTCCTAGACTCATGCCTTTCCTCTTCTCTCTCTGGCAACGGACACGCCTCCCGCCTCTCCTTCTTCGACATTTTCGACCAACAGTAGTTCAATTTCCATCAGCACCCTGTTGGTTGACGGCACTGATGGCGGTCGTTGTTAACCCGGGCCTCGACCGATCCGGTATGTCATTCTTTCTTGTGATTCGCATAGTTTATTTGGCGTTTGTTTTACGTCAGATGCCCTTCCTGACGCAACCCTCTGCATTTATCCGGGCTTGGGACCGGCGTGAGGGAGAGACACTGGTTTGTGCCCCCCAGGCTGCATTATTCATTTTCTAAACTGCTTAATCCTAATTAGGGTCTAATTAGGACACTGGCGCCCATCTCAGCTGACTGTGGGCAAAGGCAGGATACACATTGAGCAGCTCGTCAGATCATTACAGGGCCAACACACAACCATTCATCTTCATACTTACTCTTAGCGGGACTTCAAACAGCCAATTAGTCTAATGTGCATGCCTTGGTCTGTGGAGGAACATAAGCTCCACACAGCGTCCAGAACTTTCTTTCCTATTGCTATCGTTGGACTGGAAGACAAAACTGGAGTATCATGAGTAAACTAATACAAGTATAGGGAGAACATGCAAGCTCCACACAGCTTAACCTGGGACTCAAACACTGGACCTTCTTGCTTCTTGCTGTCTTTGGACTGTAGGAGGAAACTGGAGCATCAGGAAGAAACCCATGCAAGTCAGAGGAGAGCATGCACACTCCACACATAAGCCGAGCCGGGGACTCACACCCAAGACCTTCTAGACCACTGTGCCTTCATATTTTCCATTCAATGTCAATATATTTTGTAAAATGCTTCTCATAAACCAAATGTAAAGTGTATTTAACAATATAATTAGGTAAACTTTCCTGATTTAGTGCAGACCACCGGAAAGTTACCCATAGAGGGGTACATTCACTCGTGAATAGCTGATGAGTTTTATATTCCATGATCAGTTTATTTTTGGCTGGATACAGAGGTTTCCTGGACGGCCTTCAAAATGGCTACTAATCGATCCAGATCCGAAACTTATCCCAAGAGCACTGGGTGCAATAATATACTAGTCCATTGGACCATGCACACATACAGTATTATTCATTCACATTTACAACATTTGGCAGACTTATCCAGAGCGACTTAGTTCTTAGACTTAGTTACAACTGTCATTTTTTTATACAACTGAGAAATTGAGGGATTTTGACCTTGCTCAGAGGCCCAACAGTGGTGACAGAGGGGATTGAACCGCTGACCTTCAGATCAGTGACAATCACCTTAACCTAAGCCACCACGACCTGGTAAATTCACACACTCATTCACACATAAGGTCTTCAATTCAATGTATGCCATCAATCTAAGAGTATGTTTGACAGAGGCAAACCCCCCCAGAAAATTAATTCATTCATTTGATGATCCATTTAATCCTACGAAGGTCGCAGGGAGGCTGGGACCTTCAGTTCACATCTGGGGATGTCATTGGGGCACCTTCATGGCGAAACTTGGGCTGATTTGGCCTGGCAGCGCCCATCCCTCTCCAGGTTGTAGAAACACGCTGACGGCTTTGCAGCCTACTCTTTGCAAAAGTCAGCAATGATTCTCTTACATGCCTCTCACCACAGACAGTGAGAGACATAGCCTGCCTTTGATAACCCAGTTAGCTGCACTGGGGGGACAGTAACAACCCTGTGGGGACTCGAACCCCCAACCTTTGGATCAGCGATCCTGCGCGCTAACCACTAGACCACCACTGCCCAGTGGTGTTTATCTCTGCCGTAACTGGATTGAAGACAGGGTACACCCTGAACAGCTCACCAATTCATTGCAACTCCACACACAATGATTCACACTCACACCAAAGGGAAACTCGAAACAGCCAATTAGCCTAATGTGCATCTCTGTGGACTATGGGAGGAAACTGGAGTATCCAGAGGAAACCCACACAAGTACTGAGAGAAAGTGCAAACTCCATGCAGAGACACCGTCGCCAAACACATGAATACAACGCACAACTTCTTGCTGTGAGGTGGATGTGCTAACCACTACTTTGCTCATAAACAAATCCATGAAGAAAACTGGGACATGTAGAGAAAATGAGAAAGTCTACACAGACAGTAATCCAATCTCAAGATAGAGATGATGTAAAGGATAACTAATGATATAAACGTTCACTTGTTACCCCTAACAAAGTAAACAATGACTGGGTTACCATGTTAAAAGGTGAAGCACAGATGAACTTGAATTTTTCGAGAATCACCCATCAATGTTTGATGGATCTCAGGTTAGCTGAACGGGAACTTCGCCTAGACTTTTACTTTTCATCCGCCACCTACTCTCTATTCATTCCACCCTTTCTGGCCAAGCATTCCTCAGTCTGGGGTTTCGCTGTCAGTTTATGGGGATGAAGCTGGGATACAGCTGGAGTGCAGTTTCTCCAAGTTACTCAGTAACAGGCAGGATAACTTCACAATCAGACACTAGGTGGCAGCCAATCATTTTGTAGATAAGAGCATCTACTGTAAAACTGTCTTTTTAGCTCCCACCTATCAGAAGCTATAGGAGTGGGTTTCATCCATCTGTCTGTCCAACACACTTTAGTTTCTGGACGTTTACTTGCTGTGTACTGAAGCTGGGGCTTTTAAACTTGCTACGCTTCTTCTATATTGGCATGTTGGTCCTTTTGGTGGGAGCATCTGGACCCTTGGAGTCTTTTTTTTTTACTATCACGGTAATACCCTGAGAGTTCCATGAACACTTTGAACCCCTGTACAGAGAATATATACGTGAAAATGTAAGATTTTCAAATTTGTCATGCTGAGGTCACTTGATTTGACGTGAATGTTTTCTGTACAAAATATACAGTAATAGTATAATGAAGAGTAAATTATTAGTTGTAGTGGACTACACTCAGTGACTCGCAGGGTCTCTTAGACTGTCTGTATGAAGATGTGCATGGGTGTCTGTGTGTATTTATATACTGTGCTGGCTGTTTAAGAGTGTGTGGGTGTCCCCCCCTGTTTGTGTGTGTGTGTGTGTGCGTGTGTGTTTGTTTGTTTATGTACTGTGCTGTCTCTCTCTCTCTCTCTCTCTCTCTCTCTCTCTCTCTGTTTGTTTATATACTGTGTAAGTGTCTTTGAATGTGAGTGTGTGTTTGTTTGTTTATGTATTGTGTTGTCTGAGTGTGTGCATGGGTGTTACTCTATGCTCTCTGTGTGTTTGTTTATTTATATACTGTACTGTCTGTCTGACAGTGTGCATGAGTGTTTCTGTGTGTATGTGTGTGTGTGTGTGTGTGTGTGTGTGTGTGTGTGTGCGCGCTCGCACTGTTAAAACATGCCCCTAGGCACCCATACACTGGCCCATTCTCTCTGCTGTGTGAGAATGGAGGGCTTTGCTTTGTGTGGGTGTCTGTCAGTGCTGTTGTGTGGAGTTGGCCCCATTGTGACCGACCACTGTTCCTTATTGACACAGGACTCTCTCTGCTCTCTGTTCCCAGGCTCGAAGCCTGCGTCCGGACCTCCAGCACCCTGAAACCGGATCCGACATGCACCATCACCGCTGGTGCGCTCTCTTTCTCTGCACTATTGTGTGTGGCCGTTATTTCAGTCTATGCTGTAGCTGGGCCCATGAAAGGACAGCAGGTAATGGTGTGGTCACAGCTGCAGCTGCTGATAGAGCTGCTCTTTTAGAATCACTCTCGAATGGCTGCACTCATTTTCACTCCTCCTTATGCATCCTGTTGCTCTGTGATAGTATAGCAGCACCAGAACCTCAGGGTCAGAGGGAGGACGTGCTCCATATTAATTGTGATATAGAGTGTTGTGTGTGTGTGTGTGTGTGTGTGTGTGTGTGTGTGTGTGTGTGTGTGTGTGTGTGTGTGTGTGTCTATCTGTCTGTCTGCTGTAAGTGCTGTTAATTGTATTTCAGAACCTCCCACTGCCTCAAAGGCAAGTAGAATGACTTGGTGGGTAAATAAATAGGGAAATAATCAAATTGAATTACTACTACTACAACTACTACAACTACTACTACTACTACTACTACCAATAATAATAATAATAATAATAATAATAAGTAGAAAGACAAAGTGTTTATTTAGCCTTTACAACAGGAAGAGCATACAATTATTCACATAAAAGAAATTGTTCCACGAGAAAATTCTTAGACTACCAGCGCACAAGCTTGTCTTATTTAGTGCCCATTTCACTCTGACTGGTCTATCGTGACATCATATATCAGCTTAACCCAACATGTCTCAACATGCCTTGAACTGACCTTGAACAATCAACTTGACACATCTGATTGCTTAGAACGGCCATTTTGTTCAAAAGTTCTGTGTTCAAGGTCAGCCGAGCAATGGCCGAAATAAAATAATCTTACACTCACTTCAGTGCAGTGCTCATACAATAGTCACATAAATCATCCAATAATTAAAGTAAATCATACAATTACTCTTCTATAGGTATAAGCATTAACAATTAAAATATTAGAGATGAGACCACTGGACAGTTCTCAGTTCTGGATTATAAATGAATTTAAATAAAAGAAATATGATCATTCATTCCAAAAATTACAATTTCTGTGTTCGTATTCATATTGATATTGATGCTGTTCATGATCAATAATTAATTTGAGTATGTGGTAGAGGGAGTCGAACCATTTGCATAGGATTTATGGAGGAACAAATATATGACATCATGACATTTTAGACCTGCGGGCCATAGGCTTTCCTCAGTTCTTGGGTCCAAAACACACAGCACCCCTGTTGGTGCCTGATACTCTGATATTCCTTCACTTCAATATTATCATCATGCTTTTACTAAATTTGATGCTCGTGACATCAAAATCAGGTAAAATGATGTCCATAGGAATAGCTACTATAAATAACAAACAATCATGTGCTAAATTGTTTTCATTTCTGACTTTTTAATTGACCATGTGTATATTTCATGTGGCCCCTGTGACCAGTTTCAATAAGCTTGAGACCTCAACATGAACTGTAACGGGTTATTAATTGGAAGCTGAGCTGAAAAAAATGCACCCTCCAGAGTGTTAATGGGCATTTTTGATGAATTGACCTCAGTGACCTTGAAAATTAGGTCAAGGTGACCAAATTTCAGTAGGCTGGTAGGGTGAGCCACAGGGAACATTCAACATAAATAGAAGTGTCAGATGCAGTGTCAGCCGCAAAAAAAAAAAAAAAGCCTGTGAAAACAGTGTCCACAACGCTTTGCAGGGGATACAATAATAATAATAATAATAATAATAATAATAATAATAATAATAATAATTATTATTATCTTAGCCAACCTTAGGGATGAGATTTGGAGTTGGGGTAAATTCACTGAAGGGGCAATACAAACATTCACATTCACAACTAGTGGTTATTCAAAGCAGCCAATTAGCTTAATGTGATTGTTTTTGGTACTGGTGGAGGAAACTAGAAAACCCAGAGGAAATCTAAGTAAGCATGCAAACTCTACACAGAAACACCCTTACTGGACTCGAACTCAGGATCTTCCCCCTGTGAAGGGGATGTGCTAATGATTACACCACCGTGCCCTTTGTTTTCATTGGTGCATTAGACTTTTTGACAGGAGGGGAGAATTTGTTGCTCAGAGATTGCACAGGATGTACTGTTTTCTGTGTTCAGCTGTGGGAGATCAGCTGAGTCTCAGAGCTGACGTTGCCATGGTCTGTATGTGAAAATAAGCGCAAGAAGGGAAACAGAATATTGCCTGGACGCTTCTGGTGGATGAGACAGTGCTCTGTTGAGAATTGTGTGATTGGCCAACCTCTCTCTCTCTCTCACACACACACACACACACACACACACACACACTGGTGTTCACACTAGTCTTTTGAACAAGCTTTTTTTGGGTCAGTTGTGTATGTGAAAACCTGAGGAACTATACTTATATACTGCAGCTTCTATTGTCTTCAGTTCATCTCATCTTTATATTATTAAATTGTTTATTAAATTGGACTAATATTGAAGTCAGTTGTCCAATATACACCACTGCTTACAAATCCAACTTTGCATACATAGATTAACCAATCTTACCTACTCAGTAACACACACACACACACAAATCCTCGAGAAAGTTGTATGCATCTCATTCGTGTCTGTAGCTATGAGTGAGGTGTGCTTGATTGTGTGTCTGCAATCTGTCAGTGTGTTTATTCACAGTACAGCCATGTGTGCACACGTGTGCCTGAGTGTGTGCCTATGCGCGCGAGTGTGTGTGTGTGTGTGTGTGTGTGTGTGCCTGACAAGGTGCCGGTTCCCACAGCTCTGATCTAATTCAGCTGTAATCCAATCTCCGTGTGAGTGCCGCTCAGCCAACGCTCTCCCCCCCACCATCAGCATTCAGTATGTGGGTGTGTGGTGTGTGTTCACGCTTGTGTGTGTCAATGCATGCACGTGTTTGTGTGTGTGTGTGTGTGTGTGTGTCAGCCCCCCCAGCCCCTTGGCACAGCAGCTCGCAGGGATTGGTTTACTGTGTCAACTCCGGCAGGCACACTCATATGGCCCGCTGCATCCTGTGTGCACACCATCGTGACACTCTATACCTGCCGCTCAGCAAATGTAGGAGTCAGGCGGAGATGAACAAGAGAGCAATGGAGGGGAGCAGAAGAGGTGCAGATATGTCATACGTCATCCCAAGCACATACTCTTTTTCTTGACCAGTTTCCCCAACTCTCTGTATTATTGCATGGACAATATATTGTTTACTGTTATCCTGAACAGGAAAAAGTCTTGCATGGCCTTTTTTACTCATCTAACACAGTTTCCTTAGTTTGTCAACACATAAATACACCATAGACTCTAGCACTGGATTACTGACATTCAACAAATTTCTGAACAATACTGTATTTTCAGTATTAAGGCCCAAGTACAGATTTTTTTCCGAAAACAAGGACTATCTCAAACAGAAATGCACAGCAAATTGGAGTACGATATCATCTTCCAGAGATTGGAGGAAAAGAATAGGAGGAAGGAGATCAGTAAAACTGAAGGATGAACATCTGGGAAGTCATCAGAGGAAGACAGCAGGAGGAAATAGAAAGATTAGTAGGAGATTGTAGATGAAAAGAGCAGGAGGAAGGAGATCAGAGGAAGAGCACGAGGAAGATCAGAAGAACAGTTCAGGAGAAAGGAGATCAGAGGAAGAGAGCAAAAGGAAGGAGATGAGAGGAAGAGGGCAGTAAGAAGGAGATTAGAGGAAGAGAGCATGAGGAAAGAAGTGGAAGAAAGAGGGCAGGAGGAAGTAGATGAGAGCAAGTGAATAGGTGATAGAGAGCAAAAGGAAGTAGATTAGTGAAATTACATTAAAGAGATTAGGACGCTTTGCAGATGAGGTAGATCACTAGAAGAGAGAAGAAAGAGAATCAGATGCTAAAAGAGAAGGAGAGCATAAAGATGCAAATTCATGGATATCTGTAGATAATTGTAAGGCATAGGAATACAAATAGGAAGAGAGGAGATCACTGGAAGAAAACAACAAGGAGTTTAGAGGAGGAGTACATGAAGTGTTTAATACCAGAAAATCTTAAGAATGAGTCTGGGTTTCTGCTAAACAAGAACCATTGAATACATGAATGTGTGCACATCTTTTATTTCTATATTTTATATATACTTTCTTCCCAGTAAGACCACTCAGATACTTGTTCAATTCCTTTGTCATCTCAAGACGAGATTACTGCAACTCACTCCTGGCAGGTCTACCTTTGAGCACTATGTGACCTCTGCAAATGATCCAGAATACAACTTGTTTTCAACCTTCCCAAATTTTTCCACACCACACCACTGGCTTCCTGTAGCTGCTCGCATTCGATTTAAAATCCTAATGCTTCCTTACAAAGCCAAAAATTGAGCTGTACCTTCCTACCTCAAAGTACTTATCACATCTTGCACTACATCACGTTCTCTCAGATCCTCCAAGACTGCGACACTGACCCTTCTACCAAGGGACAATTGAAGAATGCATCTAAACCCTTCTCTGTTCAGGCTCCCATGAGGCGGAATGAACTTCCTCTGGAAATCCGAAGAGCTGAATCGCTGGATATTTTCAAATGATGGATGAAAACTCACCTTTTCAAGCAGTACTTAGATTAGGCACTATACTGTATACTAACATACACCACAAAAAAAGGGAAAACCCACACAACACCTACTACCGGAGTTTGACTCATGGTATACTTAGTCTTTGTTCTAACAAACCAGTATAAGACTATATTCACTGATAAAAACTTTAAAGAACTTCTGTAAGTTACTGTTTCTGTAAGAACTCTGGATAAGAGCATCTGCTAAATTCTGTAAATATAAATGTAAATGTTTTATCAACAACAGTCCAGTATTTTCCCCATCTACGCAAAGCACAGATATTTCTTCACAAATAGTGATTACATGAAAGATGAAACACATTTTTACTGATACTAGCTGTTAATGTTCATGATTCCACTGATCAGGCCTGGAACTATGCAGAAAAGTTCCAAATCACTTACTAGTTCCTTGTAGGAAGTGTGATGCTTCATGACAGTTTGTCTATAGTGAATGAGTGTCATAGTGTGTGTCTAAGCTATTAGTATGTTGCGATTGTAATGAAAACAGATGTGAAGCAGTGTGAAAGGAGAACCTTTTCAGAGAGAAATATGAAATTTGTATATGAATATAGGATGGCAATGCAGCTGTGACGATGGGCACAAACAAGTGTCCGTCCTCACGCCGGTCCCAAGCCCGGATAAATGCAGAGGGTTGTGACAGGAAGGGCATCCGGTGTAAAACTTTTGCCAAAATACACAATGCAAACCGTCATTACTCATTTCATACTGGATTGGTCGAGGCCCGGGTTAACAACGACCGCCATCAGTGCTGTCAACCAACAGGGTGTTGGTGGAAATTGGATTACTGTTGGTTGAAGAAGGAGAGGTCGAAGAAGGAGAGGTCGAAGAAGGAGACGTCGAAGAAGGAGAAGCCGAAGAAGGAGAGGCGGGAGGTGTGTATGTAGGCAGAGAGAGAGAAGAGGAAAGGCATGAGTCTAGGACTGAGAGTAGGGACTTTGAATTTTGGAATTATGACAGGAAAAGGTAGAGAACTGGCTGACATGATGCAGAGGAGGAAGGTGGACATACTGTGTGTTCAGGAGACCAGGTGGAAAGGTAGCAAGGCGAGAAGCTTAGGAGCAGGGTTTAAGCTGTTTTTTCATGGTGTGGATGGGAAGAAAAATGGAGTAGGAGTCATCTTGGAGGAGGGGTTGGTCAGGAATGTTCTAGAAGTGAAAAGAGTGTCAGACAGATTGATGAGTCTCAAGTTAGAAATTGAAGGTGTGATGTTCAATGTTGTTAGTGCTTATGCCCCACAGGCAGAATGTTCAGGCTTCTTCCAGAAGAGACAGAAGCATAGGGTGACTTCTGAAAGTGGAGGTTGGAGCACACAGGTAGACTACATCTTGTGTAGGCGATGTAATTTGAAAGAAATCAGTGACTGCAAATTAGTAGTGGGTGAGAGTGTTACCAAACAGCATAGGATGGTGGTGTGCAGGATGATGCTGATGGTGAGAAAGGTGAAGAAGGCAAAGGCAGAGCAGAAGACAAAGTGGTGGAAGCTGAAAAAAGAAGAGTGTCGTGTTGTCTTCAAGGAGGAGTTGAAACAGGCTTTGGGTGGTCAGGAAGTGCTTCCAGATGACTGGACAATTACAGCTAATGTGATCAGGGAGACAGGAAGGAGAGTTCTTGGTGTGTCCTCTGGAAGGACTATAGATAAGGAGACTTGGTGGTGGAATGAGGAAGTGCAGTCTGTCTGTCTTCCTTTCGGCTTTTTTCCCTTTTACTCGGGAGTCGCCACAGCGAACCATTTGATTCACACGTTTGATTTGGCAGAGGTTTTTACGTCGGATGCCCTTCCTGTCACAATCCTTTTAGCAAGGGACAGAAAAACGCTGACGACTTTGCAGCCTACTCTTTACGAAAGTCAGCAATGGTTCTTTTACATGCCTCTCACCATAGACAGTGAGAGACATGGCCCGCCTTTGATAACCCAGTTAGCTGCACTGGGGGGGACAGTGACAACCTTGTGGAGAGTGGGACTCGAACCCCCAACCTTTGGATCAGCGATCTAGCGCCCTATACCACTGCCCCTGGAATGAGGAAGTGCAGGAGTGTGTAAAAAAGAAGAGGTTAGCCGAGAAGAAGTGGGACATAGAGAGGACTGAAGAAAGTAAACAGGAGTACAGGGAGACACAGCGTAAGGCAAAGGTAGTGGTGTCAAAGGCCAAACAGCGGGCGTATGATGACTTGTATGCTAGGCTGGACAGTAAGGAGGGAAAAAATGATTTACAGGTCCTTCTCAAAAAATTAGCATATTGTGATAAAGTTCATTATTTTCTGTAATGTACTGATAAAAATTAAACTTTCATATATTTAGCTTCATTGCACACCAACTGAAATATTTCAGGTCTTTTATTGTTTTAATACTGATGATTTTGGCATACAGCTCATGAAAACCCAAGATTCCTATCTCAAAAAATTAGCATATCATGAAAAGGTACTCTAAATGAGCTATTAACCTAATCATCTGAATCAACCAATTAACTCTAAACACCTGCAAAAGATTCCTGAGGCTTTTAAAAACTCCCAGCCTGGTTCATTACTCAAACCGCAATCATGGGCAAGACTGCCGACCTGACTGCTGTCCAGAAGGCCATCATTGACACCCTCAAGCAAGAGGGTAAGACACAGAAAGAAATCTCTGAGTGAATAGGCTGTTCCCAGAGTGCCAAAATGCCTGAAGTCCAGTGTCAAATACCCACAGTCAGTGATGGTCTGGGGTGCCATGTCAGCTGCTGGTGTTGGTCCACTGTGTTTTATCAAGGGCAAGATCAATGCAGCTAGCTATCAGGAGATTTTGGAGCACTTCATGCTTCCATCTGCTGAAAAGCTTTATGGAGATGAAGATTTTCATTTTTCAGTACGACCTGGCACTTGCTCACAGTGCCAAAACCACTGATAAATGGTTTACTGACCATGGTATTACTGTGCTCAATTGGCCTGCCAACTCTCCTGACCTGAACCCCATAGAGAATGGGGTGAGCTTAAGTGGATGAGCTTAAGGCCGCTATCAAAGCATCCTGGGCCTCCATAACACCTCAGCAGTGCCACAGGCTGATTGCCTCCATGCCACGCCGCATTGAAGCAGTCATTTCTGCAAAAGGATTCCCGACCAAGTATTGAGTGCATAACTGAACATAATTATTTGAAGGTTGACTTTTTTTGTATTAAAAACACTTTTTTATTGGTCGGATGAAAAATGATAATTTTATGAGATAGACATTTTTGGTTTTTCTTTACTTTTTTGCCAAAATTAAAGTGCTTAAACTACTTCAGTTGTGTGTAATGAATCTAAAATATATGAAAGTCTAATGTTTATCAGTACATTACAGAAAATAATGAACTTTATCACAATATGCTAATTTTTTGAGAAGGACATGTATACAGGTTGGCACAGCAGAGAAATAGAGATGGGAAGGACGTGCAGCAAGTTAGAGCGATTAAGGACCGAGTGGGAAATGTATTGACTGATGACAGAAGTGTGCTGGGAAGATGGAAAGCTTACTTTGAAGAGCTGATGAATGAGGAAAATGAGAGAAAAAAAGAGTAGAAGAGGCGACTGTTGAGGACCAGGAGGTAGCAAAGATTAGTAAGGGTGAAGTGAGGAGGGCATTGAAGAGGATAAAGAGTGGAAAGTCAGTTGGTCCTGATGACATACCGGTGGAGGTATGGAAGTGTCTAGGAGAGGTAGCAGTAGATTGTCTGACAAGAATATTCAACAAGGTCTGAGAGAGAGAGCAGATGCCTGAGGAATGGAGGAGAAGTGTGCTAGTGCCCATTTTTAAGAAAAAGGGAGATGTGTAGAGTTGTGGCAACTACAGAGGGATAATGTTGATGAGCCATATGATGAAGTTATGGGAAAGAATAGTGGAAGCTAGACTAAGGGCAGAGGTCAGCATTTGTGAACAACAGTTTGGTTTCATGCCAAGAAAGAGCACCATAGATGCAGTGGTTGCTTTGAGGATGCTAATAGAGAAGCACAGAGAAGGCCAGAGGGAGCTGCATTGTGCCTTTGTGGATCTGGAGAAAGCATATGACAAGGTGCCGAGAGAGGAACTGTGGTATTGCATGAGGAAGTCTGGAGTCATCACCATAGCAAACAAGAAGGGGCTCAGAGCTGACCCTTGATGCAGTCCCACCTCCACCTTGAATTCGTCGGTCACACTGACAGCACACCTCACCGCTGTCTTACATCTCTCATACATGTCCTGCACCGCTCTAACATACTTCTCTGCCACTCCAGACTTCCTCATGCCATACCACAGTTCTTCTCTTGGCACCCTGTCATATGCTTTCTCCAGATCCACAAAGGAACAATGTAGCTCCTTCTGACCTTCTCTGTACTTCTCTAGTAACATCCTCAAAGCAAACATTGTATCTGTGGTGCTTTTTCTTGGCATGAAACCAAACTGTTGTTCACAAATGCTGACCTGTGCCCTTAGTCTAGCTTCCACAATTCTTTCTCATAACTTCATCGTATGGCTCATCAACTTTATCCCTCTGTAGTTGCTGCAACTCTGCACGTCTCCCTTGTTCTTAAAAATGGGCACCAGCACACTTCTCCTCCACTCCTCCGGCATCTGCTCACTCTCTAATACCTTGTTGAATGTTCTTGTCAGAAAATCTACTGCTACCTCTCCTAGACACTTCCATACCTCCACCGGTATGTCATCAGGACCAACTGCCTTTCCATTCTTCATCCTCTTCAATGCCCTTCTCACTTCACCCTTACTGATCTTTGCTACGTCCTGCTCCTCAGTGGTCACCTCTTCTACTCTTTTTTCTCTCTCATTTTCCTCATTCATCAGCTCTTCAAAGTACTCTTTCCATCTTCCCAGCACACTTCTGTCATCAGTCAATACATTTCCCTCTCTGTCCTTTATCAATCTAACTTGCTGCACATCCTTCCCATCTCTATTTCTCTGCTGTGCCAACCTGTATAGATCATTTTCTCCCTCTTTACTTTCCAACCTATCATACAAGTCATCATACGCCCTCTGTTTGGCCTTAGCCACTGCTACTTTCGCCTTACGCTGTGTCTCCCTGTACTCCTGTTTACTCTCTTCGGTCCTCTCAATGTCCCACTTCTTCTTAGCTAACCTTCCTTCTTAGCTTCCTTTGTACACACTCCTGCACTTCCTCATTCCACCACCAAGTCTCCTTATCTACTTTCC
The DNA here is from genome assembly GCA_024760905.1 of Plotosus lineatus. NCBI lineage: Eukaryota > Metazoa > Chordata > Actinopteri > Siluriformes > Plotosidae > Plotosus > Plotosus lineatus. The sequence continues at coordinate 80,273,813 of CM045728.1, read as the reverse complement.
TTCCAGAGGACACACCAAGTACTCTCCTACCTGTGTCCCTGATCACATTTGCTGTGGTTGTCCAGTCATTTGGAAGCACTTCCTGGCCACCCAAAGCCTGTTTCAACTCCTCCTTGAAGACAACCCAACACTCTTCCTTTTTCAACTTCCACCACTTTGTCTTCTGCTCTGCCTTTGCCTTTTTCACCTTTCTCACCATCAGAGTCATCCTGCACACCACCATCCTATGCTGTTTGGCAACACTCTCACCCACTATGACTTTGCAGTCACTGACTTCCTTCAAATTACTACCTGTGTGCTTCTACCTCCGCTTTTATAAGTCACCCTATGCTCCTGTTTCTTCTGGAAGAAAGTATTCACCACAGCCATTTCAATCCTTTTTGCAAAATCGATCAACATCTGTCCTTCTGCGTTCCTGTCCTGGATACCAAACCTGCCCATCACTTCCTCGTCCCCTCTGTTGCCTGTACCAACATGTCCATTGAAGTCTGCACCAATGACCACTCTTTCACCTCTGGGGGTACTCTGCATCACTTCATCTAAGTCACTCCAGAATCTCTCCTTCTCTTCTAGCTCACATCCTGCCTGTGGGGCATAAGCACTAACAACATTGAGCATTACACCTTCAATTTCTAACTTGAGACTCATCACTCTGTCTGACACTCTTTTCACTTTTAGAACATTCCTGACAAACTCCTCCTTCAAGATGACTCCGACTCCATTTCTCTTCCCATCCACACCGTGATAAAATAGCTTAAACCCTGCTCCTAAGCTCTTAGCTTTGCTACCTTTCCACCTGGTCTCCTGAACACACAGTATGTCCACCTTCCTCCTCTGCATCATGTCAGCCAGCTCTCTACCTTTTCTTTGCATAGTTCCACCATTCAAAGTCCCCACTCTCAGTCCTAGACTCATGCCTTTCCTCTTCTCTCTCTGTCTACGGACACGCCTCCCACCTCTCCTTCTTCGACGTCTTCGACCAACAGTAGTCCAATTACCATGATTCCCTGTTGATTGACAGCACTGATGGCGGTCGTTGTTAACCCGGGCCTCGACTGATCCGGTATGGGGGTATTGGCATTGGTTTTACGTCGGATGCCCTTCCTGACACAACCCTCTGCATTTCTCCGGGCTTGGGACGGGCATGAGGGGGAGAGACACTGGTTAGTGCCCCCCCCCCCCCACCGATTGTGTGGGTTTCTCCCACACTCCAAAATCATGCACATTAGGCCTATTAGCTGTTCCACATTTACCCTAGGTGTGTGTATGTGTGTTCTGTGTGTGTGTGTGTGTGTGTGTGTGTGTGTGTGTGTGTGTGTTTGCAGTACAATGACCTAGCAAACTGTTCAGGGTGTTCTCAGCCCCAGTGTCGGCTGACTTAGATTACAGGCTCCCCATAAGCCTTGTAGAAGTCAATGGTTTGGCAAATGATTAAGTGAGTGAGTGAATGACTGAGCTTAAGTAAGCACACACACACACACACACACACACACACACACACACACACACACACACACTTCAAAGTAATGTGCTCAATGTTTCATACCTGTTGTTTATCCATGGCTTGACAAACAAAGGGTATGAGACATTGCGTGTATTTTTTGTGCGTTTGTGTGTGCAGAATATCCTGCTTTTGATCTGAGTCTGCCTCTTGGTTTTGACCTTGATCTTTGACTTACCTGATCCTTGTCTGCTCTTCTTTCATGATTGTATATCTGATATATTAAAATGTGTAGTGTCCATTACAAAAATTGTTGTGTGCATCGTTGCAAATGACTTACAAAATATTAGACCAGATTGGAAGCAAAATATTAATAATTCCTGTCATGGGTAGCACGATGGCGCAGTGATTAGAATGGCTGCCTCACAGCAACGTGTGGTTAGAACGTCTGCCTCGCTTCTGTGTAAAGTTTGCATGTTCTCCCTGTCCTTGTGTAGATTTCTTTTGGGTACTCTGGTTTCCTCTCACAGTTCAAAAACATGCACAGTAGGTGAATCGGCTGTTCGCCAATGTACAAATTGCCCCTATGTGTGAGCGTGAATGTGAATAGTTGTATGTGTATTGGCCCTCTAATGGCCTGGTGAGCTGTCCAGGGTGTACTCTACCCTTGCCCAGAGTCAGCCGAGAAGGCGGGCAGCCTATCCGTGACCATGATTAGGATTTTGGGGGCTTATAAAATGAATGAATGAACAAATTTAGTAGCACTGCGGTACAATATGTGCAGTGATACAGGTGTATGTAGTAATATAGTAGTAGTTTGTTTTCGGCGTTTCCCCAGAATCATCTGATTCGCACATTTGATTTGGCATAGGTTTTTACGTCAGACGCCCTTCCTGACACAACCCTTTTAGCAAGGGACAGAAATATGCGGACGGCTTTGCAGCTACTCTTTATGAAAGTCAGTAATGGTTCTTTTCCATGAACCTCTCACCATAGACCAGGGATCACCAACGTGGTGCCCGTGGGCACCAGGTAGCCCGCAAGGACAATATAAGTTGCCCGCGGACCTGTTCACTGCTATTTTTAGGACAGGCCCATTTTTAGGACAGCGCCACTCTCCATTGAGCTGCATATAATTTTTTTGAATATATTTTTAAATCAAGTCAATATCTTCACATAGATGAATATCATTAATTATTAATAATAACATCTAATTAAATCTAATTAAATGTAAATTGAGCAAATTTGTAATTTCAGAGGTGTGTATCGACCTAGTAGCCCTTCGCATTAATTGGTACCCATGAAGTAGCTCTCAGTTTCAAAAAGGTTGGTGACCCCTGCCATAGACAGTGAGAGACATGGCTGGGGTTTGATAACCCAGTTAACTGACCCTGTGGAGAGTGGGACTCAAACCCCCAACCCTAGGATCAGGGTTCCAGTGCCCTATACCACTGGGCCACCACTGCCCAGTGATACAGGTGCATGTGTTGGGTATAATTAATCTTATATCTGAGGTATGCAAAGACTATAGAAAGACGATGGCTTTCTTTAGACACACTTTATAGCATTTCATTATTGCTCAGTCACAGAGACTCTCTCTCTCTCTCTCTCTCTCTCTCTCACTCTCTCTCACACACACACACACATACACACATACACATACACACACACACACACTTGTCATCACTAGTTTCAAATCTCACCTCAGTCGACACTAAAATAGCCAGTGCTCATATTAGCCTCCATGTCCCTCCTCACCCTGTGGAGAAATAAACTGTCCAATACACACACACACACACACACACACACACACACACACACACACACACACACACACACACACACACACACACACTCAGACATGTCGTGCTATCTTTGTTATTACTATTTTTGCTTGTTTATTAATTACACCTAATAATGGTATGCCTTACTTGAAATCTGAGCCACTCGATAAATAATAAAAGCGTTTGTAATTGTTATTGGACCAATAATTGGACCATTTGATCATTATGGAGGGTATTCATTCCCACAAAGTGCTGGTTATATGCTGTCTCACACACACACATGAATGTATGCACACACACACACACACACACACACACACACACACACTCTCTCTCTCTCTCTCTCTCTCTCTCTCTCTCTCTCTCTCTCTCTCTCTCTAGAGCAAATAAACACGGAGCACTCACCTCCCCATCCATGTAAAGCAAACACATAGGCTCTTTCTCACCAACCCAAGTGACAGAGTAAAAGCATGTTCACACATTTATCTCTTACTTGCTGTAACTACACTGAAGGCTGCACAGAGCAACTTGTTTAATCCACGGTGAATTTACAGGCTCAGTGTCTTAAACACTCTTTGTTATTGTCTTTAAACCTGTCACATCCCTGTGTGTGTGTGTGTGTGTGTGTGTGAGTGTGTGAAAAAGCACTGAAAGTCTCTGTGGTAATATAGAGTTGCCAACTACAGTAGATGCTTAGAAACATTCCTTTCTATAAAATCCCCTGGGGTTGTATGCAAGCTGAAGCCTAACTCAGCCAACACTGGGTGAGGGTAGGGTATAACTTGCCAGACAACTACAATCCGCCCGCCACACACAAAACACTATTTACTCTCAGACTTCCACCTAGGGTCAATTTGGAACAGCCACTGTGGGAGGAAACCAGAGGAAACACATGGAAACACGGGGAGAACATGTAAAGAGCTTAACCCAGGATTCAAACCTAGGACCTGCTTGCTGTGAGGCAGAACTACTACATCATCATGCCACACATGATTAACCTCCTTCCCTTTCATAAGTGCTGGATATTTGTATGGTCTTTGTAAACAGTACTGTAATGTGGGAACTGAGTAAATTTATAGGTCTTTTGTTTTCAGTGGAGAAGTATGTAATAACTACCGGCGAGACAAGCCCGAGCCCTAACCTAACTGAACTGAACTGAGTAGGGTTCCCAACTGATTCAAGCAAGATGCTCTTTTTATATGAGTAGAGTTGCTAGACCAATGGGCTGTTGGAGGAATAAAGGACCTGCACTGGCTTTTAACCTTAAATTGTAGATATTTAAGCCCAAACTGAATCCGAAAACTTAGCCATTTACTTTTATGGCATTTGGTGGATGCCCTTATCCAGACCAACTTACTTTTTTGTTTTGATTCCCCCCCCCCCATTTCCCCCACTAATTTTAGTTGTATCCAATTCCCATCTATCAAGTTTTGGCTCTCTATCATATATGACCCCTCCATGACATATGATGCTGCCACCAGCCCTCTTATGAACTGCTGTGCATACACATTTGGAGGCGGCCTAACACACTCAGAGGGAAAGCACTATCTATCCCTTCGTACGCATGAGATTACAGACATTCATGTCTTGACCGGTGATAGCTGAGTGACAGGGGAATTTATTCCACCTCTCACTCTCATAAGACCTTGGCCACTTAGCCCAGTCATGGATGGCTGCGGCATCAACATGGACTCGGACTTGTAATATCCAGGTTAGTCATATACCTTGTTGATGTGCCACTTGGGATACTGGGGTCTTATGTTTTTATCTCATTTATACAGCCGAGCGAATGACTCAAGGATCCAGCAGTGAAGATTGGTTTGGGCTGGGGCTTGAATCCTAAACTATGTGATCAGTAACCCAGAGCCTTAACCACTGAGCCAACAATGCCTTCTGAGAGTACTTCAGGTTGTCTTTGATGTTGAATAGTTTCTGAAATTACAATAATAAGAGCTAAAATAAGATTATATACAATTTTTATGAATCCATTATGGGGATTTTCTAGATACTAACACACACACACACACACACACACACACACACACACACACACACACACACACACACACACACCACTCTCTATGGTACTTGCTTTGCAGTAGTTTATTTAGTTTCATTCCTTTCGACATTTCAGTTGACCAGTGGGCTATGTGTGGTGTGTGTGTGTGTGTGTGTGTGTGTGTGGTGTGTGTGGTGTGTGTGTGTGTGTGTGTGTGTGTGTGTGTGTGTGTGTGTGTGTGTGTGCGTGTGTGTGTGTGTGTGAACTGTAAAACATGTCCTCAGGGAGTCTGGCTGAACTAAATCTGAGTTGAGCAAACAAACCCCGCAGTTCCGCTTCTCATGCACACTTTGACACTTGATATCTTTCTCTCTTTCCCTCCCTCGCCCTTTTTATCTATCCATCTGTTGCATGCACATGCTCACTCATTGTTCCTGATAGAACACAAACATACACACTGACACACTCACAATCCACATATTTATTAACATGCTGTCACAAGCTAGTTGAGAGTATTTACTTGTGGGCTCAGTTTTTCTTCATTTCAGGATGGGCTGTATCTGTGCAAAGACCTGTTTATGATTCAGATCGAAAGCATGCTTTCTAAAGTATGGAGAGGAACCAGATTATCTGAGTGCCAGTTCTCTTACTTATGAATAAAATATAATAAACAAAACACACAAATTTATTCAATTTCATCCAATTTAAAAGGGACATGAGATGATTTTATACATTAAAGTACATGTAAAACTGTCATCTGTCACATTTGGTGAAATATGAGAATACGAACTTACTTTTATTTTAAAAGAGGGCTTGTTTTTGCTAGAGTGATGACTGAGAAGCTCTGTGCAATGACACTATGATTGGACTTGTTCCACATATGCATAACATGTGTATTATTTATCAAGTATCAGGTACCATATACATACAAACATACTAAATTATTTGTTTATGTTCATTCATTCATTCGCTGAACCACGTAAGCTTACTAGAATTGCATGAGACTGGAACCGATCTCAGCCTACTCTGAATGAAGCCATGGTACCCTGAGAACAGCTTACCGGTCCATTAAAGGAACCACAACACTCACACACACACACACACACACACACACACACACACACACACACACACTAAACCATTGACACGCTCACTCACTCCTATTCCTAGATTCCTAGAGACAATCTGGAACATCCATTTGGCCTAATAATGTGTATGTCTTTTGACTGTGGGATGAAACTGAACTACCATGCAATTACAAGGAGAACATGTAAACCACATAATTAAACACCTTTGAGACTTGAACCCAAGATTTTCTGCAGTGAGACAGACATGCTAGCAACTACACCATTATGCTGCCCATACCCGGAGGAAACTCAGCTACATTAGCATGAGTAAAAGATGCAAATTCCACACAACAACACCCTCGCCAAGCCCAAGACTCAAACCCAAGACCCACTGCTGTGAGGCAGACATGCTAGCCACTATGCCACCATACTGCCTGAACCAAGAGGAAACGCATCTACATTAGCACGAGGAGAATGCGCAAATGCCTTTAGAAAAAATAAGAAGAGAGAAAAGGGTGACAAAGTTTATCTTTTGAAAAGCTCATGTTTTACAGTGACGATCTGCATGTAAATGGTAAACAACTATTTAGTCAGCACTGGCAAAGACAGAGGCAGATAAGTAGGGTATTTACGAATGGCAGGGCAGAAAAACAATAAAAATAATCGTCCATCACAATTTTATTATAGAGAAAAGTCCCTGTTTGCAGGGCACAGGCTCTCTTGCCAGTGGCTGCTCTGTGCCAGCTGTCTTGGCGATGCAGCAGTGTGGTTTTCCCAAGCTTCTGCCTGTGGGAAAATCCACGCTGGCCAGTAATTGATTCCGCCCTGCCAGCTCCATTAGTGCACAACACAGTTACCAGCCAGTGATCAACAGACAGCCTGAGAACGAGAGAAGCCTCTTCTCATCTCTCTCTCTCTCTCTCTCTCTCTCTCTATCTCTCACTCTCTCTCCCCCCCCCCCCCACTATGAATTGAACTCACAACTTGTAAGGTTGACCCTCGCCCCAATTAAGTGTCTGTGCGAAACAGACCACCCCTGTCTGCAGGCTCAGCCACCTGACCTAGCATGTGCAGCTCCTTTCATACACACTGGGCTACCTCCTGGTGCCAAACCATTTCACACACACACACACACACACACACACACACACACACACACTTCATAGTTCCTTGCCCCCCAACACACACACACACATATTCAATGTCAAGAGATGAATGGATATGCGAGTGTACATCTATGAGCACATGCATACACCCACACAGGTGCCATCGTAGAAAACACACCACAATGGACAATGCCACATTTTCAACAGGGCATCACTCAAAGAGGTCTCTATAGAAATGTGTTGAGGATTCCTGTATTTTGCATATATGCACACAGTGAATTTCTCTTACAAAGTAAATATATTATATCCTTGTTCATGTTGTCTCACTGATTAACTGATAACAGGATGAGAATGAAGTGATGCAATAATTTAAGAGATTCTGACTTAAAATATCCTCACTCATTTGCCAATCTGTTTAATACTACTATTAGGGTCATGGAGAGGTGGGAGCCTATCTCAGCCGACATTGCACAAAGGCGAGGTACCATTACAAGACAACACACACAACCATTCACACTTGCAGCCATACCTAGGGACAATTTGAAACAGCCAATTAGCCTACTATGTCTGCACTGTGAGAGGAAACCCATGCAATCACAGGGAGAACATGCAAATTCCACACAGAAATACCTGAGCCTGAGAATAGAACCCAGAAGCTTCTTGCAGTGAGCTGATCACCATGCTACCGTGCTGTCCTTCATCTTCATTTTCTTCCACTTCATCCCTGGTATGGTCGCAGGGGCAGCAGCTTAACATTGAGGTCCAGACGTCCCTCTCCCCCGCCACTTCCTCCAGCTTTTCGGGGGTTGTGGGGGGGTGGGGGGTGCTGAGGTATTCCCAGACCAGCCAAGAGACATAATCCCTCCAGCGTGTTCTAGGTCGACCCCAGGGTCTCTTGCTGGTTGGACATGCCTGAAACACCACACCAGGAGGCGTTTGGGTGGCATAATAATCAGATGCCCAAGCCACCTCAACTGGCTCTTCTCAAGGAGAGAGCAGCTACTCCAAGCTCTTCCAGGATGGCTAAGCTTCTCACTTTTTCTCTGAAGGAGAGCCCTGCCACCTGAGGAAGGAAGTTAATTTCAGCCGCTTGTATTCGTGATCTTGTTCTTTCATAACTACCCACACCTCGTGATCATTGGTGAGGGTTGGAACATAGATCAAATATTAAATTGAGAGCTTTGCCTTGCAGCGCAGCTCCCTCCTCACCATGACTGACTGGTACAGGCTCCCCTTTACAGCAGAGGCTGCAGTGATCTGCCTGTCAATATCCTTCTCCATCCTTCCCTCAATCATGAACAAGACCCAGAGACTTGAACTCCTCCACTTGGGACAGGACCTCATTCTCAACCCAGAGAGTGCATTCCACCCTTTTCTGACTGAGAACCATGGCTTTGGACTTGGAAGTGCTGATTCTCATCTCAGCCACTTCACACTCGACTGCAAATTGATCCAATGAGAGTTAGAGCTAAAGGACGACATCATCTGCAAAAAGCAGAGACGAGATCTGATGGCCACCAAAACAGAACCACTCAACGCCTCGGCTGTGCCTAGAAATTGTGTCCATAAAAATTATGAACAGAATCGGTGACAAAGGACAGCCTTGTCTGACTCCAACCCTCACCGGAAACGAATTCAAACTTTGTTCCCAATATGGACCAAGCTCTGGCTCCTGTGATACAGTGACCAAATGGCCCATAGCAACAGGTCCGGAACACTGCATTACTGGAGCACGCCCCACAAGATAACTCAAGGGACACGGTTGAAAGCCTTAGCCAAATCCAAAAAACACATGTGGACAGATTGGACAAACTCCCATACCCTCTCCAGGATCCTGCAGAGCATATAGAGATGATTGAGAGGGCCGCAGCTAGAATGAAAACCCATTGTTCCTCCTGGATCTGAAGTTCAACTATTGGTTGGATCCTCCTCTCCAGCACCCTGGCATAGACTTTCCCGAGTAGGCTGAGAAGTGTGATTCCATGATAATTAGAACACACTCTCCGGTCCCCCCTTTTTAAAAGGGGGACTATTGTAGAATCTGGTTTGCCAACCCAGAAGTACAACCCCCGATGTTGCAGAGACATGTCAACAGGTCAACCGAGACAGTCCTACAACATCCAGAGTCCTGAGATATTCAGGGCGGCTCTCATCCACCCATGGAGCCAGATCACCGAGGAGCTTTTTGACTACCTCAGTGACTCCAGGTTCAGTGATGGGGGGGCCACACCCACCCAAACCCCCAGGGTCTTACTCCTTCATGGAGGGTGTGTTAGTTGGATTGAGGAGGCCCTCAAAGTATTTCCTCCACCTCCTGATAACATCCCCACTCGAGGTGAGCAGCATACTTCGCTCTCCTGAGGCATCGGATGGGGGTCCAGAACCTATTTGAGGCCAACCAATAATCGTTGTAATAATGGCTATAGCTCTGCTGGAGATGGGAATTAAAGGCCCCTCTGACAGGAGACTCCGCCAAATGTTCCCAGGAGACCCTAACTACACGCTTGGGCCTGCCAGGTCTGGAGGCCGGCCTCCCCCGCCATAGGAGCCAACTCACCACCAAGTGGTAATCGGTTGACAACTCAGCCCTCTTCACCCGAGTGTCCAGAACATGTGGCCACAAGTCCGGTGACATGACTACAAAGTCGATCATCTGCACAAGTGCACTTATGGACACCCTTATGTTTGAAAATGGTGTTTATGATGGTCAAACCGTTACAAGTACAGAAGTCCAACATTGAAACACAGTTCGGTTTAGAGAGGCCATACCTACCGATTATACCCTTCCAGCTCAAACTATCATTGGTCACATGAGCGTTGAAGGAACAACGAGTTCTCCAACACACCTCCTAAAGACTCCAAGAAGGGTGGGTATTCTGAACTGTCATTTGCTGCATAAGCACAAACAACAGTCAGGATCTGCAAAAAAGTGGAGGGAAGCTACCCTGTTATTGACTGGGGAGAACCACAATGTTTGAGCACCTCTCCCCATGAGCAAAAACAGAATGGAATAAGGTCCAACCCCTCTTGAGATGAGTGGTTCCAGAGCCCATGCTGTGCGTTGAGGTCAGTCTGATTACAGTATATCTTTTCGGTGTCTCTCCACCTCATGTACCAGCTCAGGCTCCTTCCCCACCAGAGAGGTGACATTCCATGTTCCAAGAGTCAGCACCAATGACCACTCTTTCACCGCTGGGAGTATTCTGCATCACTTCATCCAACTCACTCCAGAATCTATCCTTCTCTTCTAGATCACATCCTGCCTGTGGGGCATAAGCACTAACAACATTAAACATCATGCCTTCGATTTCTAACTTGAGACTCATCACTCTGTCTGACACTCTTTTCACTTCTTGAACATTCCTGACGAACCTCTCCTTCAAGATGACTCCTACTCCATTTCTCTTCCCATCCACACCATTATAAAACAGCTTAAACCCTGCTCCTAAGCTTCTAGCTTTGCCACCTTTCCACCTGGTCTCCTGAACACACAGTATTTCCACCTTCCTCCTCTGCATTATGTCAGCCAGCTCTCTACCGTTTTCTGTCATAGTTCCAACATTCAAAGTCCCTACTCTCAGTCCTAGACTCATGCCTTTCCTCTTCTCTCTCTGCCTATGAACCCGCCTCTCACCTCTCCTTCTTCAACGTCTTCGACCAACAGTAGTCTAATTTCCACCAGCACCCTGTTGGTTAACAGCACTGATGCCGGTCGTTGTTAACCCAGGCCTCGATCGATCCGGCATGAAATTTTTTGTTGTGACTCGCATATTTTATTTGGCATTTGTTTTACGTCAGATGCCCTTCCTGACGCAACCCTCTGCATTTATCCGGGCTTGGGACCGGCGAGAGGGAGAGACACTGGCTTGTGCCCCCCCCCCCCCCCCCCTCACATTTAAGATAAGATAAGATAAGATAAGATAAGATAAGATAAGATACAGCTTTATTAATCTCACAATGGAGAAATTCACTGTTACAGGCTCTTGAGGTACCATCAGTAGGGGGTGCAAAAATAGATACATATACAAACATACACACAAACATATATTATATAAGTAAATAAATAGATACATAAATAGTATAAATTAATAAACAATAAAAGAAAAGAAGGGAACAACTTTGTAGACTAGCCTATATTCACGTGTATATGTATCTGAGGGCAGAGTAGATGGGTTGATATGGTTCACAGTCAGTGGGGTAGATGTGGTTGATTAAAGTGCACGGGGGTTTTTATTGCACATAACCGGTATTTTCACAGACAGTTACAAAGTGGCGTTGTACAGTCTGACAGCGATGGGAATGAACGACCTGCGGTAGCGCTCCTTCCTGCACTGAGGATGTCTCAGTTGTCCACTGAAGGAGCTACTCAGCTTCTCTACAGTCTGGTGCAGTGGGTGAGAGCTGTTGACCATGATGGATGTGAGCTTTGCTACCATCCTCCTCTCACTCACCTCCTCCACAGAGTCCAGTGGGCAGCCTAGGACAGAGCTGGCCCTCCTGACCAGCTTGTTCAGTCTCTTTCTGTCCCGCTCTGTGGTGCCCGGGCCCCAGCAGATGGCAGCGTAGAGGATTGCAGAGGCTACCACAGAGTCATAAAAAGTTCTGAGCAGAGGTCTGCATACTCCGAAGGACCTAAGTCTCCTCAGAAGGTGGAGGCGACTCTGGCAAATTTATTATAAATTTATTATGAATTTGAAATTATTTTGCTTGAATTTAAATTATTTGAAATTAATGTTGATATTATTTGATATATTTGATATTATTTCATAATGTTATGTTTATAATAATTGATGTGGGGGTGTTTTATGAGATACGGTAATGGTATTTATGGATGTATAGTACAGTATGAGCGTCATACGTCATATGTCAATGTAACAACTTACGTTCACTTTCAACTTACGTTCGGCTGTCCGGAACCAATTAAAAATGTAAGTCGGGGAGCGTCTGTAATCCGTCTTATCAAAATGGAAGATTACATTTCCAAGCTCAGAAAATTTGCAAATCTTGACTTTTAATCAAAACATCAGGTAATAGCGAAAAGATCACAATGCAGCTGGAATAAATTCTAACTTCAAATAAATATTCAGAAATATTCAGAAATATGTATCATATAAAAAATGCTGATATGTGATTTAAAACACAACGCATTTGTCTGTTGTCAGTCAAATGATGAGTAATATACTCTTTTGAGTTAATTTGTATTTGTAAAGCTGACTCTAAAAGAGTCAGTGCCTCAACATCTGTCAACCTCACTGCACGTCATGGTTAAGGAGAATTATTTAAATTATGAGGGAAGACACCATCCATGATCAGAAGAAATCTCTATACAAAAGCTTAATTCTATACCTCTTCTATTCTTTATTTTAAATATTTTCAGGTCCTTAGGAAAGTGCATCATAACAGCCAGAAGAATTGAAATATTTGATGTAAAGAATCTATTTTTATTTTCAGTAATTACACTTTCATTCTCCTCCAAATGTGACTTGTTGAGAGCAGCAAAGCTTTAGTTTTAAGAGTGAGTGCCATTTTATCAGTAGCTTTCTTGGGGAGGAGGGGAAGAGGAGGAACGTAGACATCAAATAAATTAGCTTGACTATATCATACTGACAGCACTGTTGGGTGGTGGAACTTTGCAATACCATCTTTGTCGTTGTTGCTCACTTTAAGATATCACTTACAAGTGAGATATTTCATAGTGAGAAAGATCAACCCCTTGTTAATTATTTAGGGGTACAACATTTAGGGGTATAACAGAACTAACAGCCTATGAGTTATTTGTAAGAGCAGCGGGGAGACTGTCTATTTCCCCCCGCTAAAGAAGCAACAGCAGCCCTTCATCCTGCACCAAGTGTATACCACACTGAAGATGATTAACATCAACAGGGCTGCAGAACCAGATAAGTTATCGAGCCAGACACTGAACTCATGCGCTGACCAGCTGGCAGGAGTTTTCCTGGACATTTTCAACCTCTACTTGCAGCTTGCTATGGTCCCCATCTGCCTCAGGTCTTTCATCATTGTGCCTGTGCCCCCCAAAAAATTAGTGGCCACCTGCCTCAAAGACTATAGACCAGTTGCCCTGATCCCAGTAGTAATGAAGTGCTTTGAGAGGATCCTCCTTAACCACATCAAGGACACTATCCCTGTGGGACTTGACAGCCTTCAGTTCGCCTACAGGGAGAACCACTGTATGGAGAATGCTGTCTTGCTAACATTCCACACAGCAATGACTCACCTACAGCACTCAAACGCTTATGTTATTATGCTATTTGTGGACTTCAGTTCCGCTGTCAACATTGTTCTGTAGAGAAGAAGCTGGTACTGAAGCTCTACAAATTGGGACAGTCAGCCACTTTGTGTTACTGGATCCAAGACTTTATGACCAACCATCCTCAGGTGCTGAAGATAGGAGGCTTTATATCATTCACCCAGATCCTGAACACTGGGATGCCACAGGGCTGTGTACTCAGCACAGCTCTCTTCAGCCTCCTTACACATGACTGTTCTGTTATCCACTAAACAAACATGCTTGTGAAGTTTGCCAACAACACCACTGTGGTAAGCCTCATATCAGACAATGATGGGAGGAGATGCAGCACTTGATGAGCTGGTATTCAATTAATAACCTCATCCAGAACGAATGAGGTCATCGTAGAATATAGGAGGGCCAGGAAGACAGACACTCCTCTTTGTATTCATGGGGAGGTAGTGGAGCATATGAAAAGTAATAAGTTACTGAGCATCCACATTTCATCTGACCTGTCCTGGTCTGTTAACACCTCACACCTGGTGAAGAAACCCCAACAACTGCTTTTCTTCCTCAGGAAGCTGAAATGTACTGGTCTCTCCTCTCAGCTGCTCATGAACTTCTACAGTGCTACAATAGAAAGTATTCTCTGTCTCAGTGCAATGGTGTAGTATGGCAGCTGCACTGCTAAGTACTGAAAGGACTTGGCCCGGGTGGTGAGAACTGCACAGGGGATCGTGGACTGCCGTCTACCAGATCTGTCTACCAGAAGAAGGCCAGTCGTATCATGATGGATCCCACATACCCGGGAAATGGATTGTTTGTACCACTTCCTTCAGGAAAATGGTAGAGAAACATCAAGATCAGCACAATCAAACTCAAAACTCAAAACAAAAATACTTTTTTTCTTTAAGAATCAGAATACTTTATTGATATCGGATGAAACTGTGTTACAGATTACACAATTTCCTCCGGGATCAATAAAGTATTCTGATTCTGATTCTGAAAACGCAGCTTTTACCCTGGAGCGGTGAAAACCATCACATTCCACCCCCTTCTCCCTTTCAATCTCACAAAAACAAAATCCTCCTTCACTGACACTCACTCACTCACTCACTCACTCACACCCTAACACAGACATCAGCTCTTTGAAAAATGACATTGAATCCACAAATTCTATTACTGTACTGTACTGCCGCACTTTACCTTATTTACATTCTAATTTATCCACTTTGGACATTTACATTCTATTCTGTCCACCTTGCTACTACTATTTATTTATTTATTTCCACAATGCCTCAATGTACATACTGCATATCTTGGTGTTCAGTTCTCATTCATAGGTACCGAATTTACATTTTTATTTTCAGTTAAAGTTTCGTGTCCAGAATTACTTGCAGTTTATTGTCTCTTTTGCACCTTTTTAACCTGTTTGCACCTTTTAATGCTAAGAAATTTCATTATAGGTAAACATAATGACAATCAAGACTCTTGAAGCTTGAATATTGACTCTATTTAACTTTCACTGCTGGAGAACACCTGTACTATTTTGTCCCTTAAAAGTATTCATCATTATCCTGAGGTCAACCAATTAGGGGGGCAGTGGTGGTCTAGTGGTATAGGGCGCTGGATCGCTGATCCAAAGTTTGGGGGTTTGAGTCCCACTCTGCACAAGGTGCAAGGTACAAGGTTCCCCCCCCCCCCCCCCATTTTAGATGGTGTGAGGCATCTAAAAGAACCATTGGTGACTTTTGACAAGAGTAGGCTGCAAAGCTGTCGGCGTGTTTCTGCCCTGCGATGGCCTGGCGAGCTGTCCAGGGTGTACTCTGCCCTCGCCTGAAGTTGGCTGGGATGGGCACCAGCCTCCCCGTGACCCAAATTAGGATTAAGCGAGTACAGAAAATGAACTGAACTGAACAACCAATTAGGCCTCGGGGTGCATTTGTGTAGATTGTACTCTGAGTACTATCACTGTGTTTTTAGTTTTTATTTTTATTTATTTTTATTTTTATTTATTTATTTATTTTTACATATTTTAGTCCCAATAATTACAATAAAGCAGTTAATCATCCCAGGATAGTTCTAAAATATCCTCCATTAACACCCTATGCAAAACATGACTCCTAGTCATTACACACTCGATTAGGCTGACCCTAGCCAGCAGATGTGATGCTGATAACATTGGAGGTAGAGGTGACCTGTCTGGATGTGCTTTTGGCAGACAGGATGATGGCCAGTCTTGTGAATTTGACCCTTCACTGACAGAAGTGTAATTGGGGTAATTAGATTCCCTTAAGCCATACATGCCCCATCCGGTGTGGTGGCCTCTCTCTATTAGTGCTGTATGAAATATTAACAGCAGTCAGCTGCACACATGAGAGGACTGAGGGTTGAAGTTCTGGCCCCCCTCTGTCCTGGGCTCCTTTACCACATGGCTTATTAAAAGTAAGTGCCTCCATTCGCCAATTAGCATACAAAACCAATACCCCCTTCTCTTTCTCTGTGGTTGTGCATCTGCGAGTCTTGCAATGGATCGGAGAAAAGGGATGTTGAATGGGGTTGGGGGGTGAGATAGAAGTAATGGGGTTACTTCTTGGGGTTAGGAGTACACTGTGTTGAATAAAAAAACGTTTTGTTATTTTTTAATTGTAAATTCAAGGGACAAGTGGCTTTTTTATTTCTAAATTTCAGTGACCTTAAACTGGGTTGGATAAAAAAATTTACTGATCATAAATTTAGTGGGAAATATTATTATTTTTGTTTCACTTATTATTCATTTCTTTCAAACATCACAAACGGATAACATATTTGAGAAGCTATTGCTTATGTGTTCATTGCTTTATTCATTTGCTAAGTCACTTGATCCTAATTAGGGTTGTAGGGAGGTTGATGCCCATCTAAGCCAACTGGAGGGCATGGTACACCTTTGGACAGCTCGCCAGGCATCGCAAGTCCAACACACATACAATCATTCACAGTCCCTCTCACACCTAGTGGTGATTTGAAACTGCCAGTTATCTTATTATGCATGTTTTTGGACTATGGGATGAAATCACAATGCCAAGGGCATCAAACCCAGACCTTCTTGATGTGAGGCAGACATGCTAAATACTGTGTCATCAAGCCGCTCCTGCTTATGTGTTAAACATTATAATAGACAAACACATTAACAAAAAAAGTTAATTTACTAACTGCTCAAACTTATTCTTGTAGTTCAACATCTGGGTCATTGTCCCGTGACCTGGAAAGCAGATAATTCTACTGGGAATAGTCAAATATAGCACCTGAAATTGCTGAAAGAATCACATGATTGTAATGTCACGATGACTACAAGATGGATAGTGCAGTTGGCCATCCTTGTTACAATCACTTGTGACCATTTTAAAGTTGGGGAACACAGTTCAGTTAATGTGTTTCTACATGACTGTGACGTCACGCTGACTATCAAAATGTTATACATACAAAATAGTACAATGAGAAATGGTACAAACAGTTACCTGTTTTCTTGTAATTTATTATACACTGTCTGGCCAACAAAAGAAAAAGTCGACACAGCCGACTCTGTGTAAGGGCAGAGTACACCCTGGATAGCTTGACAGGCCATCACAGTGCACTCAAAACTACTTAAGTCTATTTAGAAATATAAAATTAATTTTAAATTGTCTTTAATTTTCTGCACAGTACAAGAACAACTCTTGGGTTCACCTTTCAGTCCACTCTTTTACTAACTAAATCCAAATTTTATATCTATGCTATTAGGGAAAAAACATCTGTTGACGTGATAACCTGCTCATTCAGTACATACATGAAACATAATGTTGGCAAGGGCATCATGGTGGCTTTTGATTAGCGCATCTACCTCACAACAAGGAGGTCCTGTGTTCAATTCCCAGGCTCAGGTCTTTCTGTGTTGAGTTTGCATGTTCGCCCAATGATTGCATAGGTTTCCCCCAGGTACAGACGCTCCCCCACTTACAAACATTCATTTTAAGAACATCTGGAGATACGAACATCCAGTCCAAGGTCGAAAGTGAAAGTGGAATGAAATTGAATAACAAGTAGAAATAGAAATGGAATAAAATCTACAGAAAGATATATCATAAATATAAGTATGAAATATGATTAAACATTATCCAGAGGTACACTTAATACTAGGCTCCAGCAGAGGGGTGTGGCTGACGTGCTTTACACCGGAGGTCCAGGAAGAGAAGCAGAACAATTCATTTCTGAACTCCTGCTAAAAGTTTCAAAGAAGAAACAAATTGACTCCAGTCTGTCTGTCTGTCTTCCTTTCGGCTTTTTTCCCTTTTACTCGGGAGTCACCACAGCGAATCATCTGATTCGCATGTTTGATTTGGCAGAGGTTTTTACGTCGGATGCCCTTCCTGTCACAACCCTTTTTAGCAAGGGACAGAAACACGCTGACGACTTTGCAGCCTACTCTTTACGAAAGTCAGCACTGGTTCTTTTACATGCCTCACACCATAGACAGTGAGAGACATGGCCCACCTTTGATAACCCAGTTAGCTGCACTGGGGGGGGGGGGGGGACAATGACAACCTTGTGGAGAGTGGGACTTGAACCCCCAACCTTTGGATCAGCGATCCAGCGCCTTATACCACTAGACCACCACTGCCCCAAACCAATTGACTCCAGTATTATAATGAAATGGATAAGAGTGAAACTCTCTGTAAATCTGATCTGATCCGCTGTGCTGTGCTTGAGAGGAACCAGGAGTTTAAACATGGGACATAATGATATTGATAATGTGATGATTATGGAGAGAGAGAGAGAGAGAGAGAGAGAGAGAGAGAGAGAGAGAGAGAGAGAGGTTAAAAGTTTTCCAAGTTTTTAATTTCATGTCTCACTAGTATGAACTTTCCACCTGTGAGTCGGTAATGTGCATGCGCTGCTCTCAGAGGTCAGCTCGTCTTGCACCGTTCCAGTGACGTGCAGCCTGAAGCGCACGTGCGGCCACCATGCACCTCCAGATCCTACACAGATAACTTCATTATCTGTGACCGAGGACAGGAACTGGTGAGTTAAATGGTGTGCCTTGACGATGCTGAGTGGTTTTGATGTGCAGGATGATGTTTACTGTGGTGTCATCGAAGGAATGATGTCATTAACAATGATTTGTGATGGTCATGATTTAACACCATAAAGACTTTAATGCTTCAGGCACGCAGGCAGCAGGTTGAATCGAGTGGGGTCAATGTGGGGTTGAGTGAGACACAAACTATGAATCATATTGGGAAATGATTCACAAATAATCCACCAATCAAACAGAATTATCTAGGAAGCATTACACACACTTCAGGTAAATAAATAAATAAATCAGATTATCTTCATGTCGAAGTTCGATTATAGTTCTCCGGTGCTCCTTTCTAGGAGCAGCTGGAAGATGATCAGTTCAATTGTCCAGTTGTAGTACTGCCTGTGTGTGTGTGTGTGTGTGTGTGTGTGTGTGTGTGTGTGTGTGTGTGTGTGAGAGAGAGAGAGAGAGAGAGAGAGAGAGATCGTATACAGTACAAACTCGTATAGGTTACTTATACAAGGTTTAAACATACATCATCATCTTCATCTTCATCATCATCATCATCATCATCTTCCACTAAGTCCAGGGTCGGGTCCAGGGCAGCAACCTAAGCAAAGAGGTCCAGACGTCCCTCTCCCCAGCCACTTCCTTCAACTCTCCCGGGGGACACCGAGAAGGTCCCAGACAAGCCGAGATACATAGTCCCTCCAGCGTGTTCTAGGTCGACCCAGGGTCTCTTCCCGGTTGGACATGCCCGAAACACCACACCAGGGAGGCGTCCGGGAGGCATTCTGACCAGATGCCCGAGCCACCTCAACTGGCCCCTCTCAATGCAGTGGAGCAGCCGATCTACTCCGAGCTCTACACGGATGGAAGCCCCGGTCACACAGCGTTTTACGGCCTAATCGTACAAAAAGTTCTGAAAATCTGGTGGGCGTGGTTGTAAGTGATAACTTTTGGTCAATTTTGGCTTGGCCATGCTTTGTACGTGCTTTGTATGTGCTTTTTACGTGGTAAGGCCGTCGGCGGCTGTTCTACTGCTCTAACACTGCCTAAGCACCGCTAACCACGTCCAGCAACGTGTAAGGCAACTGGGCAAAACACGTGTTCGAACGTGGGGGAAAAAACTACAAGTTACCACGGCTAATCACGCTCTCATCACACCTGTATCACTGCCGATCCAGTCTTGAGAGCGGATGTAAAATAGGCACTCCACTGCCCTCGCACTACCATAGCACTGCCATAACACTGTCCTAGCACTGCCCTAGCACTGTCCTAGGACTGCCATAGCACTGCCTAATCGCAGGAGGCATCCTCATAAAGTTCTGAAAGGCTCTTGGATCTTCGTTACGCAGCTCATCCGGAATTCCGATCCCTCAAGAAATCGAATTCAAATTGAGTTTGTCAAGCAGGGAATGCGCTTTGAATTGACGTCTTGTGGGCGTGAACCGCAGCGCGCACGCCCGAGAGAGAGAGAGAGAGAGAGAGAAGGAATAACGATTTTAGTTTCGTTTTTTAAGTTGTTTTAATTCATGAGACGGTCATAAAGCCCCAGCTTAGGGCTCCTCCCAATCCAGTCACGCACCCAGATGTTCCGTACCCCCCCACACACCCCCACCCCCACACACACCCTCCTCCTCCTCCTCTTCCTCCTTCTTCTTCTCTTATATGTTGGACCTGTATCAGTTGGTTCTGTTGGTGTTGGAGCATGAAGATGAGGACATCACGGCATTGAGGGTTCATGTTCACCCCTTGACATCTAGACTGCAAGTGCCGAGGTCTCAGAAAATGACAGTATTTTATATGCCCTGAATCCGAAGTGATACAGAAGTGATGAGTCAATGATTAGGCAGTGATCAGTCGTATTTAGAACGTGATCAAGCCGTTGTTAAATGGGTTTAGGTGGTGCTATGTACGTGGCCGTGCTCTGGCCGTGCTCTGGCCGTGACAGACCCCGAAACTTTTGCGTCTTATCACGTCTCCCCAAGTTTTTAATCACTGCCCGAACACGGATTATTACGTGTGTTGCACGTCTTTAACACGTCTTACGTGGTTGTCCGCGGTCTAAAATTTTGAGCAGTTCAAAACTTTTTTTCCACGTCCAGCGCCGTTCAAATTTTTCCCCACGTCCTGCCACGTCTAAAAATCGACTGTAGCTTGATCTTGATCTTGATAGGTAGCACGTCTTAAACTCGACATCAACACGAACAACACCTTCTGCTTCACAGGAAAACATTTTTGGACGGGTTTTGGCCGTGATTAAACCGTAAAACGCTGTGTGACCGACCCTTAAGGGACAGCCCTGCCACCCGACGAAGGAAGCTCATTTCAGCCGCTTGTATCTGTGATCTTGTTCTTTCGGTCACTACCCAAAGCTCGTGACCATAGGTGAGGGTTGGAACGTAGATCGACTGGTAAATTGAGAGCTTCGGGGATCAGCTCCTTCTTCACCACGACGGACCAGGACAGGCACCGTTTAACAGCAGAGGCTGCAGCGATCCGTCTGTCGATCTCCCGCTCCATCCTTCCCTCACTCGTAAACAAGACCCCAAGATACTTAAACTCGGGGCAGGACCTCATTCCCGACCGGAGGATGCATTCCACCACTGTCCGACTGAGAACCATGGCCTCGGACTTGGAGGTACTGATCCTCATCCCGGCTGCTTCGCACTCAGCTGCAAATCGCTCCAATGAGAGCTGGAGGTCCCGACTTGATGAAGCCAAAAGGACAACATCATCCGCAAAAAGCACAGAAGAGATCCGATGGCCACCAAACTAGAACCCCTCAACCCCCAAAATTATGAACAGAATCGGTGACAAAGGACAGCCTTGGTGAACTCCAACTCCCACCTGAAACGAATTCGACCTGTTATTGCCAATACGGACCAAACTCTGGCTCCGGTGATACAGCGACCCAATGGCTCGTAGCAACGGGTCCGCAACGCCCTACTCTCTCGAGGGACACAGTCAAAAGCCTTCTTCAAATCCACAAAAAACATGTGGACAGATTGGGCAAACTCCCATGTCCCCTCCGGAATCCTGTGGAGCGTATAGAGTGGGTCAAGAGTGCTAAGGCCAGGAAGAAAACCACATTGTTCCTGCAGAATCCGAGGTTTGACTATCGGTCGGATCCTCCTCTCTAGTACCTCTGCATAGGCTGAGGAGTGTAACTCCCCGATAATTGGAACACACCCTCCGGTCCCCCTTCTTAAAAATCGGGACCACCACCCCAGTTTGCCAATCCAGAGGTACAGCCCCTGATGACCACGTGAAGTTGCAGAGACGTGTCAACCAAGACAGTCCTACACTGCCCTCCCAAGCCAGACCGCAGTATCTGCAATTTTAGCCAAATTGGCCTTTTATGTTTTTCTGACTAAGTGCAATCAGCTCCACCTAGTGGGCTCAATTTTCTCAGTTTCATGATTTTGCAGATACTGCGGTCTGGCTTGGGAGGGCAGTACAGCATCCAGAGCCCTGAGATAGTCCGGGCTGATCTCGTCCAACCCCGGAGCTGACCACCGAGGACCTTTTTGACAACCTCAGTGACCTCCACTCCAGTGATGGGCGGACCCCCACCTGAACCCCCAGGGTCTTCCTCCTCCACTGAGGGCGTGTTGGTGGGATGGGGAGGTCCTCAAAGTATTCGCTCCACCTCTCAACAACATCCCCAGTCGGTAAGAAGCTCCCCAACTCTCCGCCCTCACCTAACTCCTCCCACGCCCGAGATTTTGCATCTGTGAAAACCTTGGCTGCAGCACGTTTGGCCTGCCGGTACCTGTTTTCTGTCTCGGGAGTCCCACAGGCTATGGCCCCCTTCACCGCAGGTCCCACCACTGGGTTCTGGAATTACCGCCACGACAAGCACCGACGACCTTAAGGCCACAGCCATGGGCTGCCACCTCAGCAATGGAGGCATGAAACATGGCCCACGTCCCTGCCTCCTCCGAGACGTGGTGTAGCTCTGCCGGAGGTGGGAGTTAAAGGCTTCTCGGACAGGGGACTCCCAGCAGACCCTGATTACACTCTTGGGACTGCCAGGTCTGGAAGGCAACCTCCCCCACCACCGAAGCCAACTCACCACCAGGTAGTGATCGGTAGACAGCTCAGCTCCTCTCTTCACCTGAGTGTCCAGAACATATGGTCGCAAGTCCGATGACACGACTACAAAGTCAATCATCGAATCAACCTAGGGTGTCCTGGTGCCAAGTGCACTTATGAGCACACTTATGTTCGAACATGGTGTTTGTGATAGAAAAACTGTGACGAGCACAGAAGTCCAACAACAAAACACCAGGCCGTACCTACCGATCACACCCTTCCAGGTCACACTATGTCACACTATCGTTGCCCACATGGGCGTTGAAGTCTCCCAAGACAACGAGTGAGTCTCCCAAGGGAGCGTTCTCCAGCCCACCCCCCAAAGACTCCAAAAAGGGTGGGTACTCTGAACTGTCATTTGGTGCATAAGCACAAATAACAGTCAGGACGGAAGCTACCCTTTCGTCAACAGGGGAGAACCCCAACATTTGGGCACCGAGACAGGGGCAACAAGAATACCCACACCCCATGAGCAACTCCAGAATAGAATAAGGTCCAGCCTCTCGAGATGGATGGTTCCAGAGCCCAAGCTATGCGTTGAGGTGAGCCCGACTATATCTAGTCGGTATATCTCCACCTCACGCACCAAATCAGGCTCCTTCCCTGCCAGAGAGGTGACATTCCATGTCCCGAGGGTCAGAGTAAGTAGTCGAGTATCGGTCTGACAGAACCCATGCCTTCGGCTGCCACCCAACTCACATTGCACCTGACCCCTAAAACTCCTCCCATGGGTGGTGGGTCCATGGGAGGGCGGACCCATGTCTCCTTTTCGGGCTAGGCCCGGCCAGGCTCCATGGGCAGAAGCCCGACCACCAGGTGCTCGCCTTCGAGCCCCTCCCCCGGGCCTGGCTCCAGGAGGGAACCCCGGTGACCGCGTCCGGGCAAGGGAGACTGCTTCCTTTGATCTCTGATCTCTCTGAGATGTCATAGGGGTCTTCTGAATCGCACTTCGTCTGGACCTTCACCCAGGACCTGTTTGCCTTGGGTGACCCAACCAGGGGCATTATGCCCCTGACAACATAGCTCCTAGGATCATTAGGTCACGCAAACCCCTCCATCACGATAAGGTGGTGATTCAGGGAGGGGGGTTTAAACTGGGTTTAAACATACGTTCCACTGTAAAGAACATCCTGCACATTAGATTAATTAGCTATTTTAAATTGCATGTAAATGTGGTTGTGAATGTGAATAGTTGGGGGTGGTTTCCAGAAATGGTCTGGTGAGCGATTCAGGGTGAACCCCGCCTTCGCCCCAATTCAGCTGAGATGGGCTCCAGCCTACAAATGATCCAAATAGTGGGATTAAGCAGATTGGAAAATGAATAGATGAATAATAATGAGCTCAGTCCTGACCACCTGAAGCAACAATGCTAAATTGGAGCAAATTATTAAAAATTTTCCAGTGTGAGGCTATTTTGGTTTAAAGAGTAACTACACTATGTGCTCTTATGCATTTAGACATTGTTGGTATTATTATTACCCGTATTTTTATTTTGAAGGTATTGATTCCTCAGTAGGGTGGCATGGTGGCACAGTGGTTAGCACGTCCACCTCACACAAAGAAGGTCTCGGATTTGATTCCCAGGTTTGAGCTTTTCTGTGTGGAGTTTTCATGTTCTCCCTGTGTTTGTGTTGGTTTCTTTCCACAGTCTAAAAACATACACATTAAGCTAATTGCTTGTTGCAAATAGCACCTAGGTGTGAAAGTGAGTGTACGTAGATGGTTGTATGTGTATTGAACCTGCAATGGTCTGGCGACCTGTTCATGGTGTACCCCGCCTTTGCTCAAAATCAACTAAAAAGGGCATATTATTGCTTTTCCAGATCTTTTAAGTTGTCTTTTCAGTTTAGTTATGTACATAGAAATTTATCTATGTAAATGTCACTGTAAAACTTCTCCTCTCTTCTTCTCTTTCGGCTTTTTTCCCTTTCTCAGGAGTCGCCACAGCGAATCATCTGATTTGCACATTTGATTTGGCATAGGTTTTTACGTTGGATGCCATTCCTGTCACAACCCTTTAGCAAGGGACAGAAACACACCAACGGCTTTACAGCCTACTCTTTACGAAAGTCAGCAATGGTTCTTTTACATGCCTCACACCATAGACAGTGAGAGACATGGCCCGCCTTTGATAACCCAGTTAGCTGCACTGGGGGGACGGTGGCAACCTTGTGGGGACTCAAACCCCCAACCTCAGGATCAGCGATCCTGCGCCCTGTCATCTAGAGCACCACTGCCCCAAATGTCATTGTAAAACAAACAAGAAAAAACATCACTGTGTCCATTTTATCTCTCAAATCCCTACATTCATGTGCTGTGGTGTTCTGTGTATAACGAACTGACATTTTAACAGTGTAATATTAAACTTACTGAAGAGTGTGTGTCTGTGTGTGTGTGTGTGTGTGTGTGTGTGTGTGTGTGTGTGTGTCTGCGTGTGTGTGTGTGTGTGTGTGTGTGTGTGAGATCCAGGTCCCTTTATGGGGAGAAAGTGTCCTAAGCAGTCCCCATACTGTAAATCATTATATTTTAAGGTGGAGGCACGTTTAAGTTTATAGTTGTAACAAATGTTGTTTATTGCTAGGGTAAGTAAGTCAACAGGAAATTAATGTCTATGTATTGTTCCCTAAAGTTATGGAACCAGGATTGTGTGTGTATGTGCCTTGCAATAAGATCAGATATTTCACTGTGTCTGAGCAGCTGAGCCACAGAGTGGCACAAAGTAGATAATCTGGAGCATGGGGCACACAGCCGGCAGAACACAAACACACACACACTGCTGTCAGCCCTGTGACATGGGAACCACCAGGCCTGGGCTTGATCATGCTCTCTGAGGTCCCAGATACTACACATTCCTCATTCCCAGCCACTGTGAGAACCTCACGGCATTGAGAGAGGGGTAGCATGGTACAGTACAGCCACTCCTGCATGAGGGAACAGAGGGTCTACACAGAGAAATGAGCTCTGCGTCGGTTCCCACGTGCTCCAACATCCAGACACAGTTCTCTAAGGCTGTATTGTAGACAGAGATTCATGTATGCAATTAATTCTTATGTCGAGAAGGATACACATTCTGTGGATTATAGTTTGTCTTCTGTATCTGCTTGTGTGGGTTTTTTGTTTTGTTTTGTTTTAAGTGGGGGTTGGGATTTAATTCTAAATCTAAAGCCGAGCTGTTCTGAAGGGAGTTGTGGCTCAGATGAGGGTTGCATGACAGCTGAGTTGAGCACTTTCCCATACTGCAAGGGGTCATGGGTTCAAGCCACAGGTTGAGAAGCAGTTGTTTTGGCCACACAAGGCTCGCTAGTGTGCTGCAGTCCAACTGAGAAAAAGAGGAAGAGATGAATGCACGGCCACATGCACAGACTATTTCTAATGACACTGGCCATTTGGTGAGCACCTGCAAGAATCTGTGTATGTGGGTGTGTGCTTTTAAATCATAAATAATTTAAATCAGCAGGCTGATAAGTTATTTTTTTTGTCCAGATGTACACTATTGCATAAGCTGTAAAAGATTATGAGTCATATTTTCA
Organism: Plotosus lineatus; assembly: GCA_024760905.1. Taxonomy (NCBI): domain Eukaryota; kingdom Metazoa; phylum Chordata; class Actinopteri; order Siluriformes; family Plotosidae; genus Plotosus; species Plotosus lineatus. The sequence continues at coordinate 80,247,503 of CM045728.1, read as the reverse complement.
GGATGACTAGCTCTTAGCAAACATCCTGTCAGAGCTCATTATACAGGGATCCCTCGCTACTTCGCGCTTCAATTCATGCAGCTTCAGTGCAGCACGTTTTTTTTTTTTTTTTTTAAATATTCCTCGAATTCAAAAATAAGGAAATTAAGGAAAATGACACAAAAACAAGACCAATTATACAACCCCCCCCCCAAAAAAAAAACCCTAAACAAACACCAAACAAAAAACAACCCAAAACCTCCCATCAAAACTAGTTAAAGTTTTGTGAGGTGCGCATCTGAGTGTGTGTGCGCGTCTGTATGTGTGTGTTTATATTTTATTTACATCTTAGGCATTATTGTTTTTTAAATATTTCATTGTTATAATAAGCCTTTATTACAAACTACTGAGTTAATGTTTTCATTATAAAATGTACTTCAAGGTACTAGCCCATAGCCACCCTCCCCGACTTACGTTCATCCGTTTTACTTTTTTTTTTTTTTTAAGTCAAATTTTGAGCTTAGACGTACCTACGTAGTACGCTGAAGCAAATATGGTTGGTCAGAAGCGTAAGCCTACTAGCATGGGTGCAAGTCTCACACAGAGATGAATTAACGATCTGCTCGGATCAGTGCGATCTACCATGCATACTCAGTTAAGCAAAGAGAGTTGTAAAATGAATGAAAACCCCAATATACATATTAAACTATTCAAAACGTGTATCGGCCAATCTCTTTTCAACAGAAGATATTCACATCTTAGTTATGTTACTCAAACTCATATGTCATTTAAAAAGCCTGTTCAACAGCATGCGAGATACGTATTCTGTTTTCCCCTCCAAAAAAAAGTGTTCATTCATTCATTTTCTGAACCGCTTAATCCTAATTAGGGTCGCGGGGACGATGGCACCCATCTCAGCCGACTCTGGGCAAGGCAGAGTACACCCTGGACAGCTCAACAGGCCATCGCCGGGCAGAAACACGCTGATGGCTATGCAGCTACTCTTATCAAAAGTCAGCAATGGTTCTTTTACAGCCTCTCACCATAGACACTGAGAGACATGGTCGGCCTTTGATAACCCAATTAGCTGCACTGGTTGAGCAGTGACAATCCGTTGATAGTGGGGCTTTAACCCCAACCTTGGGTTCAGTGATCCAGCATCTTCACCACCAGGCCACCACTGCTCCAAAAAACTGTTTGTTTGATAAAATATTTAATCTTTGTTATTAAGACATCACTATATACCACTCAGTCCTGCTACTTTCACACTCCCCTGTTACTTTTTATGTAGCTAACAGTACCATAAGTAACAGAACTGAATATTTAGTATCAAATTATCAAGTACATGAAGTATAGCAACATGGCATCAAGGTTTAAAAAAAACTATTATAATATCTGTTTTTTTTTCAAGTTTCCGTGGGTTGTATTGTATATGTCAAGTATATAGCCTTACATTTACATTGCAATCTCGTAGTTCCGGTTGAGGCTTTGTCAACGATATGACGTCACGGCAAATGCGGCATTTTAAAACTCCTGTGCTCTGAAGTTTGATGTTAGTGAAGCCCTTAAATCGCTTAAAGCTGGTTTGTGAGAGAAAATAATAAACGTCTTATAGGTGTATTGTCAATAACTATACACAATAAATCAAATTAGGTATATGAGCACTTTCACTACAGGTACCCTTTAAGTATCAGTCATAATTAAAATAAACAGAGGGAAAACATGCCTGCACTTACTTTTGGTATTCACACTTATTTTCCTGCAAAGATCCAAATGATACAAGTGCCTCTTGAACATGTGGCTCAAGCAAAGTTCCAATTTTTTAAAAAGAGCGAATGTTTTAGGGGGAAAAAGGATAAACTCACACAAACATTCATACTCACCCGCTGGCAATTTGGAACAACCAATCAGCCTAATGTCCTTGGACTGTGGGAGGAAACCGGTGTACTCAGAGAAAACCCACACAAGCCCAGGGAGAACAAAAAAAAGCTCCACAATGAAACATCTGAGCCTGGAACTCAACCCAGGACCTTGCTGAAAAGTCAACATGCTAACTACTATGCTATCACACCACCCGCTAGGAAACAAGCCGGATTTATTATTCTAATGTACAGTATTTAATATGATTTACAACCATTGCTTACTTTTAATGAATAATAAAAAAAATAAAAATAAATAAGTCACACACCAACATTTCATTCTTTAACCTCTGTAACATCACTCATCTTCAACCGTTTCTGCCTAAGATAAGATACAGCTTTATTAATCTCACAATGGAGAAATTCACTGTTACAGGCTCTTGAGGTACTATCAGTAGGGGGTGCAAAAATAGATACAAGTACAAACATACACACATACATATATTATATAAGTAAATAAATAAATAGATACATAAATAGTATAAATTACTAAACAATAAAAGAAAAGAATGGAGAAAAGAATGGAGCAACTTTATAGACTGGAGAATATAGACTAGTACTATATACTCTGGTTTCTGATTTTATTATATCTTATATTCATTACTGTAATTCTCTCTCCATTGTTCTCCTTGCAAAATCTTTACAAAAGCTTCACTGTGTTCTTATCTCTGCAACCACAGTTCTGACCCATACCATCCATCACTCCATCCATGCCATCCCTCCATCTTCTTCCAGTTACACTGGCTACCACTTCAGTCCTAAATTCTTCTCTCTCTCTCTCTCTCTCTCTCTCTCTCTCTCTCTCTCTCTCTCTCTCCCCTCTTCTTCTTCTTGTCCTTTCGGCTTTTCCCTTCAGGGGTCGCCACAGCGAATCATCTGCCTCCATCTCACCCTATCCTCTGCATCTTTTTCTCTAACACCAACTGCCTTCATGTCCTCCTTCACCACATCCATGAATCGTCTCTTTGGTCTTCCTCTAGGCCTTCTGCCTGGTAGTTCCAACCTCAACATCCTACTACCAATATACTCACTATCCCTCCTCTGTACATGTCCAAACCATCTCAATCTAGCCTCTCTGACTTTGTCTCCAAAACGTCTTACATGTGCTGTCCCTCTGATGTACTCATTCCTGATCCTATCCATCCTCGTTGCTCCCAAAGAGAACCTCAACATTTTCATCTCTGCTACCTCCAGCTCTGCCTCCTGTCTTTTCCCCAGGGCCACTGTTTCTCAACCATACAACATCGCTGGCCTCAACACCGTCTTGTACACTTTTCCTTTCATTTTTGCCGATATCTTCCTATCACACATCACACCGGACACCTTTCTCCAGCCATTCCAGCCAGCCTGCACACGCTTCTTCACCTCTTTTCCACACTCTCCATTGCTCTGGATTGTTGAGCCTCAGTACTTAAAATCCTCCACCTTCCTTATCTCTGCTCCTTGTAACCTCACCGTTCCTGTTGGGTCCTGGGCATTCATACACATGTATTCTGTCTTACTGAGGCTAACCTTCATTCCCCTCCTTTCCAGGGCATACCTCCACCACTCTAGGTTTTCCTGCACTTGTTCGCTGCTCTCACTGCAGATCACAATGTCATCTGCAAGCATCATAGTCCATGGAGATTCTTGCCTAACCTCGTCTGTCAGCCTGTCCATCACCATAACAAACAAGAAAGGGCTCAGAGCTGACCCTTGATGCAGTCCCACCTCCACCTTGAACTCTTCTGTCACACCGACAGCACACCTCACCACTGTCTTACATTTCTCATACATGTCCTGCACCACTCTAACATACTTCTCTGCCACTCCAGACTTTCTCATGCAACACCACAGTTCCTCTCTCGGCACCCTGTCATATGCTTTCTCCAGATCCACAAAGGCACAATGCGGCTCCTTCTGACCTTCTTTGTACTTCTCTATTAACATCCTCAAGGCAAACACTGCATCTGTGGTGCTCTTTCTTGGCATGAAACCAAACTGTTGTTCACAAATACTGACCTCTGCCCTTAGTCTTGCTTCCACTATCCTTTCCCATAACTTCATTGTATGGCTCATCAACTTTATCCCTCTGTAGTTGCCACAACTCTGCACATCTCCCTTGTTCTTAAAAATGGGCACCGGCACACTTCTCCTCCATTCCTCTGGCATCCTCTCACTCTCTAAGACGTTGTTGAATGTTCTTGTCAGGAAATCTACTGCTTCCTCTCCTAGACACTTCCATACCTCCACCGGTATGTCATTAGGGCCAACTGCCTTTCCATTCTTCATCCTCTTCAATGCCCTCCTCACTTCAGCCTCACTAATCTTTGCTACTTCCTGGTCCTCCACGGTCACCTCTTCTACTCTTTTTTTCTCTCTCATTTTCCTTATTCGTCAGCTCTTCAAAGTACTCTTTCCATCTTCCCAGCACACTTCTGTCATCAGTCAATACATTTCCCTCTCTGTCCTTAATCACTCTAACTTGCTGCACGTCCTTCCCATCTGTATTTCTCTGCTGTGCCAACCTGTGTAAATGATTTTCTCCCTCTTTACTTTTCAACCGAGCATACAGGTCATCATACGCCCTCTGTTTGGCCTTTGACACCGCTACCTTCGCCTTCCGCTGTGTCTCCCTGTACTCCTGTTTACTCTCTTCAGTCATCTCAATGTCCCACTTCTTCTTAGCTACCCTCTTCCTTTGTACACAATCCTGCACTTCCTCATTCCACCACCAAGTCTCCTTATCTCCTCTCCTTCCAGATGACACACCAAGTATTCTCCTACCTGTTTCCCTGATCACATTAGCTGTAGTTGTCCACTCATCTGGAAGCACTTCCTGACCACCCAAAGCCTGTTTCAACTCCTCCTTGAAGACAACACAACACTCCTCCTTTTTCAGCTTCCACCACTTTGTCTTCTGCTCTGCCTTTGCCTTCTTCACCTTCCTCACCATCAGTGTCATCCTGCACACCACCATCCTATGCTGTTTGGCGACACTCTCACCCGCTACTACTTTGCAGTCACTGACTTCCTTTAAATTACATCGCCTACACAAGATGTAGTCTACCTGTGTGCTCCTACCTCCGCTTTTATAAGTCACCCTATGCTCCTCTCTCTTCTGGAAGAAAGTATTTACCACAGCCATTTCCATACTTTATGGAAAATCTACCAACATCTGTCCTTCTGCGTTCCTGTCTTGGATACCAAACCTACCCATCACCTCCTCGTCCCCTCTGTTTCCTGCACCAACATGTCCATTGAAGTCTGCCCCAATGACTACTCTTTCATCTTTGGGGGTATTCTGCATCACTTCATCTAACTCACTCCAGAATCTCTCCTTCTCTTCTAGCTCACATCCTGCCTGTGGGGCATAAGCACTAACAACATTGAACATCATGCCTTCAATTTCTAACTTGAGACTCATCACTCTGTCCGACACGCTTTTCACTTCTTGAACATTCCTGACAAACTCCTCCTTCAAGATGACTCCAACTCCATTTCTCTTCCCATCCACACCATGAAAAAACAGCTTAAACCCTTCTTCTAAGCTTCTAGCCGACGTCTTCGACCAACAGTAATCCAATTTCCACCAGCACCCTGTTGGCTAACAGCACTGATGGCGGTCATTGTTAACCCAGGCCTCGACCAATCCGGTATGAGATTTGTGTTTACAGTTTGCATTTTGTAGTTTGGCAAAAGTTTTACGCCGGATGCCCTTCCTGTCGCAACCCTCTGCATTTCTCCGGGCTTGGGACCCTGCTCCTAAGCTTCTAGCACACAGTACTACACAGTATGTCCACCTTCCTCCTCTGCATCATGTCAACCAGCTCTCTACCTTTTCCTGTCATAGTTCCAACATTCAAAGTCCCTACTTTCAGTTCTAGACTCTTGCCTTTCCTCTTCTCTCTCTGCCTACGGACATGCCTCCCGCATCTCCTTCTTCGACGTCTTCGACCAACAGTAGTCTAATTTCCACCAGCACCCTCTTGGTTAACAGCACTGATGACGGTCGTTGTTAACCCAGGCCTCGACTGATCCGGTATGAATTTTCTTGATATGACTCGCATGTTTCATTTGGCATTTGTTTTATGCCGGATGCCCTTCCTGACGCAACCCTCTGCATTTATCCGGGCTTGGGACCGGCGTGAGGGAGAGACACTGGCTTGTACCCCTCCCTCACGGCTGCATTCTCTCTCTCTCTCACCCCCTCTCTCGTTAAATGTATATTTCAATTATGCCTTTTCTATTTATAAATCCAGCTTGTTCTGATCAGCTACTAGCCAATATTATACTTTTAAAACATTCCCTACTTGAGAAAGAACTGGATTGTTCTTAGAGATGAGAATAAACATGGCATCTTCAAAGACATCATCACAGCTTGCTTTGTGGTTACTCCAGTTTTGCATCCAGAATGGACGGATTAACATTGTTTTTCTTTGTGACTGCTTGTTTGGTTAGCCAACTTCTGTTGGCTGACATCCTCCCCACACTCATGTACGATTAGGTCCTGCTAACATATAACTGGAACCTGCTGAATTATGTTCAAAGACCAGTCCCAGTTTTCGATTGCCAAAGATTCTGGTAATGTAATGGAAAAAAGTTCCATAAACAATAATGTTGTCTTTCAGTAAGCAGTTGCTGATTAATAGACAAAGTAAATCAATCTAGCTTTCAGAGGTTAAGTAAAGTAAACCATCATGTTTTCAGGGAGTTGTGATCAATGGCAACATCATGATCCTGTCATGAGAGCACATGTCTGCAGACCGGGGCCCTATCCGTTTGTTGTGGCACTGAAGAATTTGTGCTGAAGCCATAGAAAAGACTAGAAAAAACCCTGGGTAGCAGGGCTCGCCGTGCTTAGTTCATTCTTGATCATTCTTATACACATGGATGCACACAGTCTCTCCATCTCGTTTTTTCTCTCATTCTCTTTCTCTGGGCCTTTCTATGTTGAGCCAAAAAGTCTGGACCAGCAAGGAACAAGCCAATTATATTTGTTTTTCTCTCTCTTTCTCTCTCTCTCGCTCTCTCTCTCTCTCTCTCTCTCTCTCTGTTGTTGGAGTACCATGTAAAACCTTGCTTTCTTCTATGTTTTCCTTTTTTTCTGTTGATTTCATTCCTGTTTTCACAGAATGCATGTCACTATGTATCCCAACCACATCAAACCCGCTGCACTCTGCTTCCCACTTTCTCTGTAGCATACCATTACTTCGTCTTCGTGGCAAAACATCCGCACCCTAAAATAGTCTTTCCTTTCCCCTGACCCTCAGCAGAGTGATGTTACTCCATTTCACACACTGACTGACAGAAACAGAGTGGTATTGAGGAGAACATTAGTTGCCAGGGGGGCAGGCAACTACATGGTAAACACTGGTAGTCATGGCACAAACACTCTTTTTGAGAAGGAGTTATGGACGATGCATTCTTCTCATTCAGGGCAGCTCTGCTGTAAACAATGAACTAAAGGTTTATGTGTTTGGAGCAGTTGCTACTTGTATGGTGTGAATGTGTTTGTTCCCAGCCAGGCAGTCTGCAGCAGTGACAGAGCATTGGGACGAAGGCCGAGGGCAGGTAGAGTCGGGGTAGGTCCGGATCTCTTGGCGCCTTGGCTGTCACTTTGGCTCAAGGGAGGAGGTGGAGTTTGGCTCAAAACATCATGATGAACTTAAGGGTAATAGAAGGCGCAACAGAGTTCTCCTGGCTGCTTTCTATCCATTTCCATTTTCCTCCATCTTCACGTTTTTAAGCATTTTTCCCAGTCAGTAAAGTAATGAACCCTCAAGCACCAGAAGTCTGTCTGCTGGTTCCGTCCCAGTTTCTGTACATTTCCCACTTGTTTAGGATCAGTGCATATGCAATGGTACTGAGGGATGGAATTAAAAGCACTGTCATTGTTCTTGTTGACTGTTTACTATACATCACACTAGGTTGTTTATAGTGTTTGGAGTGGCCTGGCGAGCTGTCCGGGGTGTACTCTGCCCTCGCCCGAAGTCAGCTGGGATGGGAGCCAGCCTCCCCGTGATCCTAATTAGGATTAAGCGATTACAGAAAATGAACTGAACTGAACTGATGAACTGAACTGTGTGAGGTCAGACATATCTGTGCTTTTAATATTAGTAATTATCTTTCTCACTAAGAATACATTGCTAACAGCTGACTCTCATGTAAGTGATACAGCCTTGAAATAGTGTGATGTTTTCGGTTGTAATTGTAATTGTAATTTCAACCAAAATCCAAGACCATGAGTACAGATCACTTATTTTGAAATTGAGTGACAGTTTCCAAAAATTCTCCTTTTGAAATAAAATTTGCTTGAACTTCCAGAAAAGATTAGTATGTGTGAGTCAACTTTAAATAAAAAGATGTTTTAGTTTTCTCATCATATTGTGTGTGACAGAGCAGCCTGGCGTCATGGTATATATACCCTATCTTAGCCTACTGTTGGCAGAGATAGGCTCCAGCCTTCTTGCGACCCTAATAGGATTAAGCGGTTCAGAAAATGAATGAACAATTTGGGACATCAAGTTTTAAAAGATGGCTTGATGATCTTCTGTTTGTTTGGCCATTTCTCATTAGTCCATGAGTTCAGAAAAAGAGCTTTTAAATTTAGTTACGGTGCACATTTTTTCATAATTATCAATTAAGTAATGGGGTGGGGGATGGGGTGGGGAGTTTGTGAAACATGTCATTATTGTTAATAAAAACCTGATCAGATAATAGAGCAAAATTATTCCAAACACTTGTTCCATATTGAATATTATTTTTGTTTTTTGACCTGTTACTCATCATGGTGCTCTAGGGGCAGTGGTGGTCTAATGGTATAGGGCGCTGGATCGCTGATCCAAAGATTGGGGGTTCGAGTCCCACTCTCCACAAGATTGTCACTGTCCCCCCCAGTGCAGCTAACTGGGTTATCAAAGGCGGGCCATGTCTCTCACTGTCTATGGTGAGAGGCATGTAAAAGAACCATTGCTGACTTTTGTAAAGAGTAGCTGCAAAGTCGTGAGCGTGTTTCTGTCCCTTGCTAAAAGGGTTGTGACAGGAAGGGCATCCGACGTAAAAACCTCTGCCAAATCAAATGTGCGAATCAGATGATTCGCTGTGGCGACTCCCGAGTAAAAGGGAAAAAGCCGAAAGGAAGACAGACAGACTCATCGTGATGATCATTCTTTAAAGTTGTTTTAAAAAAAAAATCCATCAGTTCTTTTGTTTCCCATTTGATACTCTTCTTGTTTTAAATGTAAAGAAAAAAACAAACAAACTCAGCACCGCTTCCCTTTCACTCTTCTCACCGACTTTCTTTCATTGTCTCCATAAATCTCACTCTCTCATCATTAGCAGCATTTTTTCTCATACACACCCTCATACAGTCAGGCTCACTCGGTCCCTGAGTACTGAGGTCTGGAGCATGTTCTCCTCCATCTCTGTGCTGTTTTTTTCCCCCCAGTGGGTCCGCTCAGGTGCCAAGAAGAACATCTGCACAGCCCTGCTGGCTCTCAAATCAATCATACAAAGGGAGTTTTCAGGAAACACTTCCTGTCTATGAAGGAGAGTCTAAGCATTTCATTTTCACCTTCAATCTCCCACAGATCAATTAAACAACATGAGGCGGCTGTGAAATGAGAAACAAATACATTAATGAACATACAGAAACTGATCATTTTCATACGTCCTATTTTAATAATTTTATTGCTCAGAATTTTAAAATATATTCTTTAAAAAAAGACTTGATTTTTAACTTTCATTGTGGAATCGCAGTGAAGCAAGTTAATTCCTGTGACCATCTATATTATAGCAGCCATAAAACATACCCTTACTTATTCTTGAAGTTATTAGGGCAAAGAATGGGCTGAGACCCCTCCTCGACTGCTGATTTCCGTGAAGTAGGATCGACCCCCCCTGACTGACGTATACGTACATGCATATGTGTATATAATATCAATAAATACATATTAAATGCTGTAAATGCTTATAATGATTAAACATTCAAAAATAATGCTTAAGATGTAAATACGATATAAATACACACACACACACACACACACACACACACACACACACACACACACACACACACACTCAGATGCGCGCCTCACATAAAAATGGAAGTAATTTTGATGGGGAGTTTTGGGTTGTTTTTTGTTTGTTTTGTTTTTTTTTTAATAATAATTGGCCTTGTCTTGTGACATTTTCCTTAACTTTCCCTATTTTTCCTTAATTTCCTTATTTTTTTATTTTTCGATGAATATTTTTCAAAAACCTGCGATACACTGAAGCCGCAGAAACTGAAGCATGAAGTAGTGAGGGATCACTGTATACTGGATAAGTTTAGCAAGATCAATTTCCTATAAATAGAGATGTCAATTTGAGCTCTGATTTTTAGCAGTGCCTAAATATTCATCATTCATTTTCTAAGCTGTTTAATTTTAATTAGCGATGCAGAGAGGCTGGTAACCATCTCAGCCAAATCTGGACAAGACCTGGTCAAGAACTTGGACAGCTCTCTAGACCATCGCAAGGCCAACACAAATACAACCGGTCACACTCCCTCTCATACCTAGGGCTGACTTGGAACAGCTAGTTAACCTACTGTGCATGTTTTTGGACTGTGGGAAGAAACCAATGTACAAAGAGGAAATTCACGTAAGCACGAGGAGAACATGCAAACGCCACGCAGTAATACCAAAACTCGGGCCTTTTTGCTGTATGGTGGCGATGCTAACCACTGCACCACTGTGTGATTTGAAAATTAAATAACACTTTCAAAAAATGTGATTCTAGTGAAATCATGAGCCTTCAGAGTCATTCACAATAAGCAGTCATGAGAACTTTTCTTTTCCTTTCGGCTTTTCCCTTCAGGAGTCGCCACAGCAAATCATCTGCCTCCATCTCACCCTATCCTCTGCATCTTCTACTCTTACTCCAACGACCTTCATGTCCTCCTTCACCACATCCATGAATCGTCTCTTTGGTCTTCCTCTAGGCCTTCTGCCTGGTAGTTCCAACCTCAGCATCCTACTACCAATATACTCACTATCCCTCCTCTGTACATGTCCAAACCATCGCAATCTCAATCAAACCTCTCTGACTTTGTCTCCAAAACGTCTTACATGTGCTGTCCCTCTGATGTACTCATTCCTGATCCTATCCATCCTCGTCACTCCCAAAGAGAACCTCAACATTTTTATCTCTGCTACCTCCAGCTCTGCCTCCTGTCTTTTCCCCAGGGACACTGTTTCTAAACCATACAACATCGCTGGCCTCAACACCGTCTTGTACACTGCACCACTGTGTGATTTGAAAATTAAATAACACTGAGAAAAATGTGATTCTAGTGAAATCATGAGCCTTCAGAGTCATTCACAGTAAGTAGTCATGAGAATATGAGATGTTTATTATTGCAATAATCATGAGGCGTTTTAATCTCTGATGCACATATTTGTATCTTAATCAGAAATACGGCATTCCTTCATGCACAGCTTGGATTATTTGTCCCTCGACATCCACGTTTTCCCTCAATATTCATGAATTGTTATAACAGTTCAGTGTTATGACAACCTCTGTTTTAATAAACGACAGCCAGCACAGCTGAATCCTGCTGCAGTCGTTGCCTGATATCCTCCCCGGACAGATCAGGAAGTGACAGCAGTCAGTCGTAACATTAATAGAGGAAACAGCACCTTGAAGAGTCAGCACAGCGGACACATCAGTTTAGTAATATTCGGATGTGACTCCATAGGTGTCCTTTAGTCTTAACGTCACAGGATGTGTTTATTCCTGAGCTTACTTGTGTGGTGATGGGATAGTTTTTCATGTCCATGAAACAGGATTTCATCATAGCCCTAAAACCCCCCCAACTTATTTATTTTTTTATTTTTTATTTTTTGAAAAAAAAAAAAAAAAAAAAAGGAATGAGTTTAAGGAAGATAGATACAGAAAAACCTAATAATAGAGCTTTGATACCATGTGTATAATATTGCATCTTCTTCAATAAAGGTCCACATATTGTACGAGGCATATGTTTCATAAGAAGAGTGTTTACATTGTAAACATAGTGGATAAAGTGATGATAAAATTGAGGCTATGATGGAGTGGTAAGACCTGGATAGCTGTTAAAGGATAGTGCCTCCTTTATAGGGCAGTCCCTGATTGTCCTCAGTTCCTGTTGTTCTATTTGTGGCTCTGTGGTCGTCTCAAAGGTTTCCCACCGGATCAGATTGCCGCAGCATACAGCCTAGACAAAACTCCATTCAGTGCCTGAGCAGGCCAACTTCTCACTCTCTCACCACCCTCTTTCCTGTAACCCTTCCCCACTGGAGCCTGCTGGAAAACAATGCTTCGTTACCAACAGTGCAGGACAACTGGGTGAGACAGAAACCAGCCCGCCCCAGGACTGCCTGGGAATGGACTCCGCTGGTGACAAAGGAAGTGTGTGTGTGCGCGTGTACATGTGTGCAGTAAACACCCAAATATACTACAGCAGCATTGTTGTTGAAGGTAAAGTGACAATGTGGTGAGCTGATGTTCCTCAGAGAGGCCTGGTCAAAGTTCACTGTGGCGTCAAAATGTAAGGCTCGCAAGTATAACACCAGCAACCACATAAGATGGCTAGCGGGATATTCTGGCTCCAAAACACAGAAAAAGTAAAAAGATACCAAGGACAGAATAAACAAAGACAAAGAATGTGCAGAAGTCATCGTCACAAATGTCTTTCCACATGACAGTAAAATTATTCGGCTCCACCAGATCAAAGGATCAAAATACAAAGACAAATATGAAAAAAAATTCTGATTTTATTCCTGATGTGACAGAAAAGCAGCCAGGCCTATACTGTAGCTGCTGCATCCGGTGCAAACCATTATTACTCTGTACTGCACAGGACTCTCGCTCAAAATAGGGAATAGTGTATTTAATTTTTATTTTTGCTTATTATCTATAATACCTCATAGAGAGTAGTGAGCATATTTTTCCTCATTAATTTTATCAGAAACATTTGCCACAAAATTGTTGTGTGAATGAATCGCAGCTTTACATCGCCAGAGATATTACAGAAAAATCAGTTCATTTTCTGTAACCGCTTAATGCTAATTTGGGTCGCGGGGAGGCTGGTGCCCATCCCAGCCAACTTCGGGTGAGGGCAGAGTACACCCTGGACAGCTCGCCAGGCCATCGCAGGGCGGAAACACGCTGACGGCTTTGCAGCCTACTCTTGTCGAAAGTCAGCAATGGTTCTTTTGCATGCCTCACACCATAGACAGTGAGAGACATGGCCGGCCTTTGATAACCCAGTTAGCTGCACTGGGGGGGACAGTGACAACCTTATGCAGAGTGGGACTCGAACCCCCAACCTTTGGAACAGCGATCCAAGCACCCTATACCACTAGACCACCACTGCCCCATTACAGAAAAATAAATAATTTAATTTCTTTCTCCCCCAGTGCAGCTAACTGGGTTATCAAAGGCCGGCCATGTCTCTCACTGTCTATGGTGCGAGACATGTAAAAGAACCATTGCTGACTTTCGACAAGAGTAGGCTGCAAAGCCGTCAGCGTGTTTCCGCCCTGCGATGGCCTGGCGAGCTGTCCAGGGTGTACTCTGCCCTCGCCCTGAGTTGGCTGGGATGGGCACCAGCCTCCCCGCGACCCTAATTAGGATGAAGCGGTTACAGAAAATGAATGAATTTCTTTCTACTTTTGCTTCAAAAAAGATTCATTCACATGACACATCTCAGTATTAATCTAGCATGAGTAACATTTGGCTTTGCTGCATACACATGCATATCATAAGCACACACTCTCTACACAGTGTAGACACATACACTCTTTCACACACCTACCCATTGATGAGAGACAGACTAATCATGATGTGCTCATTCTTAGGGCATGTGGTGGGGGTGGTGTGTGTGTTGTGAGTACAGGCTGGAAGAGTAGTAGCTACATGTTCTTGGTCGTAATCCGTGACCCTCGCTCACGCTCTGCTTCTCCCTAAGCCTGGGAAGCAGCGGGAAGGGGCGTGGGGGTCTCACAAACAGGACCGACATGAGTAGACAGCTGTGTAGATGGCAGTGAGCAGCCGTTACAGCAGCCATGCTCACCGCTGCCCACTGTATGAGTTGCGCGCCCGCACACACACATACACAGAGAGAGAGAAAGAGAGAGGAGGGGGCATGTGTGTGTGTGTGTGTGTGTGTGTGTGTGTGTGTGTGTGTGTGTGTATATATATATATATATATATATATATATATATATAAACACTGCCATGTTCACAGACACTGATTTTAAGTATTTTATCCAGCACACGGATGATCTCTCAATTTATCAGACGATTAGATTGAGTAATATTTAACACCACATGACATGACGCACATTCAGTCACTCAATTGCTGAACTGCATAGACCCTATTAGGGTCACAGAGGGGTGGAGCCTATTTCAGTTGGCACTGGGTGAAGCTGGGGTATACCTTGTACAGCTCGCCAGACAACTGCAGGGTATTACACACAGCCATTCACGGTCACACCTAGGGGCCATTTGGAACATTCAGTTAGCCCAATGCTTCTCAAATAGTGGGGGGACGCGGTATGATGCCGGGGGGATGACCCTGAGGAACATGCTTTTCTGGAATAGTGTACGAGAATTAAGTGTAAGTCACCTCCACTCCACTAGTTGGCAGTGGCGCTCTTATTGTCGCGCTATAGTGTAGCGGTTTTTCGTACGAGCAAACGATATGAAGTGCAGTAGACAACCCCTCAAGAAACAACATGGAAAAGTTTCTAACAGGAACGAAGAGAAATATGGAGAGAGATGGAGATATTAAGACATGAATAAGTTGAATGACTTTAAACAAGTTAAATGAGGATGTGTTTTTTTTATTTCAGGCACATTGGTGCACTTTAAATCTTTTCTATTACAGATTAAAAAGCAATGTAATTAAGTTTTTCTTTATTGTAAGTTGAACTATATTTTTCTTTTTTTGTTTTTAATGATAAAAATACAGTGTTATGCAGAGGTGTACTAATAATTTTATAGACAAATAATACTATTTATAGTTGTTCACGTGGGTGTGTGTGTGTGTGTGTGTGTGTGTGTGTGTGTGTGTGTGTGTCAGGGGTGGGGGTGGGGGTGGGTATGAATGTTTTTTTTTCTTCCTAGAGGGGGCGCCACAGAAAATAATTGAGAAGCACCGATTTAGCCTAATGTGGGACCGGTGCTGTATTGGTTATGGTGCTGTCCTCATGATTGACAGATCAAGGGTTTTAATCCCCAATAGACTCCCACTGTGGTAAGACCCTTGGGCAAGATATTAACCACAAGAAAGCGTCTGTCCACCATAAATGTGTGTCATTAAAAACACTGGGAGGTAACCTGTGATTGACCAGCATCCCATCCAGGAGGAATTGAACTCCTTGTCATCTCACACTTAGGAAACCTAGGATAAGCTGCATGATAAAAATTGCAATAGACTTTCCTCCAGATTACCAAGAGGAAACCCATGCAAGCATGTAGAGAACATGCAAACTCCACACAGTACAGCAATTGTCAATCCCTAGGGCCTTCTTGTTGCGAATGACTGTTGCCAAACAAGAAAACCACGGGGGGAGGAGGGTTGCATTCTTCAAGTTAAATATCGTCTTATGCTTATTAAAAAAAAAAACAATGTTTGGCATTTTTTTTTTTTACACAAATTCAGTAATGCAGACGCCATAAAATCAACGTGTACAATAATTTTTAGTTATACAAAATCAGGGTGCCCTTGACTTGTTCGGAGAATTTGCTTTTTCAACTTGCCTCTTACAACCCTTAGGCAAGAATAGTCACACCCTCAGGCCCCCTACATTAAATTGTGTGCCTCTGGGCCATTTCCAATAATAAGCTCTAAACAGCCTCCCATGAAACTAAAGCGGGTGGCAAAAAAAAATGCTCTTCAGATTGAATTGTATTCAGGCAGTGACTCCATCAAAGCCTCTACAGCAGTCACAGGAGTACAAACTCACACTCTGCAAACTTTTCAGGGTTCAATGCCTTCTTGATTTTATTTTGACTTCTTTTTTTAATTTTGAAAGACGCCTTTATTTAAAGCAAATGAGCAGACAGAGGTTAAGGTCTATATTGGTGGTACAGCAGTCGTAGCTTGGTGTTAATGGGATTCAAACACACAATCTTCAATAATCAAGAGTATTAAACATACTGCAGGAACCACTGTCTCAGTCAGACTTCAGCAAAGTTATTGCTCTGACCATGACAGGTTTGTTCTCTTTTCAACAAATGGTACAAACAAAAAGGTTAATTCTG
Source organism: Plotosus lineatus (assembly GCA_024760905.1). NCBI lineage: Eukaryota > Metazoa > Chordata > Actinopteri > Siluriformes > Plotosidae > Plotosus > Plotosus lineatus. The sequence goes on along the minus strand of CM045728.1, from coordinate 80,231,334 downwards.
CAGTTCAGCACAAGAGATTTTTTTATTTAGAAGAAAAACAGTTCACATACTGTTCTGAACTTTCATACATTTGACAAATTGCTTAATCCGATTAGAGCCGGGATCTCCGCCGACACTTTGTGATGGCGGGGTACACCTTGAACAGCTCTCCGGTCCATCACAGTGCTAACACACACACATACTCTCTCTCTCTCTCATTCAGCCTCACATCAAGGGGCAATTTGGAACAACCAGGTCACCAGAGTACCCGGAGGAAACCACCACAAGCATAGGGAAAGCAATTAAACTTCACACAGAAGTGCCCTTGTTGAACCCACGACTCAAACCCAGGACCTTCTTGCTGTGAGTCGACCATGCCAACCATTTTGTCACTGTGCCGCCTAGTTCTGAACTTGAGAAGGTTAAATTCATTGTTTAAAGCCAGTGTGCTCTTTCAGATACTTTGGTTGACTGATACTTATTTCCATGTCCCCGTACCCGACAGCACAGATGCCTTGTTTGCCTTCCAAAACTTTCCATTTCACATCCTACTCATCTGTCTCTCTCCTGGTAGCTCGTAGACAAATAACACATCAAAACCAGAACTATAATCGGGAAAAATAGCAAAGCGAAGCAGTCCATGTGTCTGGGTCCAAATCTTACCAACACCGTCAATGGCTTTATTACTTCACAAGTCCAGAATTGGCCCATAAGAGTCCCATTGTTCAATTTTCATTTTCCTATGACCTCCGTGAAAGGATGAAGAAAACCAACGATGTAGACATTTAAATGGGATGATTTCCTCTCTCCCATTTACACATTGCACCACTTTCACTCCCACATCATGCAGCATTATTTAACCCTGAAGAGTTGGTCAGTTCAAGATTGCTTTTCTAGCACTGTTTATTCCCTCCACTCCCTCATATTTCCCCAATATGCTATATTCTAAAAAAAAAAAAAAAAAAGTCAAATCACTTTTATTCATTCATTTTTCAAACCACATAATCCAGATTAGGGCTGAGGGGAGGTTAGCACCTATCTCAGCCAACTCTGAACAGGTTGTCATTGCAGGGCCAACACTCACACAACCATTCACACCCTCACTCACATCTAGGGGTGATTTGGAACAGCCAATAAGCCTACTGTACATGTTTTTGGACTATGGGAGGAAACCCGAGTACCTGGAGGAAACCCATGAAAGCACCGAGAAAACATGCACACCTCACACAGAATGCCTGAGCCCAGGAACAGAAGCCAGGACTTCTTTATGTGAAGCGGGAGGTGCTAACTACTGTGGCACCCTAAATCAATGATCTATAAATTAAAAATGTGAAACAATAACCGTTTCCCATATTTTCCGGACCAAACTTAGCACTTTTTTAATACTTTGGCTGAAGGTGCGACTAATACTCCAGAGCGACTTATATGTGAAATTATTACACATAATTCTGTTCGTCATCATAACAAAAATAATTTCACATGTTTGTTATTTTTACACGCACAACCACAAGAGGTGACTCAAGGCTTGGGTACCAGTATCTGCTCATCCACCACTGAAAAAACATCCCCAAAAAGAAAATCCTATTCTGTGGATTACAAGCTGCAAGTAGTGAGATATGCAGCAGAAAATGGTAATCGAGCAGCAGAAAGAAAGTTTGGAGTGAACGAGAAGCTTATGAGAGACGGGCGAAAAGCAGAGATTACTATTATTGCAATGAAGAAAACAAAAAAAGCTAATCACTGGATAAAAGCTAGAGGAACGAGCTCGTACATGGGTGCTTGAACAACATGCCACAGGGAGAGGCTTGTCAACAGTGCAGTTGTGTCTCCATGTGCAGGTAGTGAAATTATTACAAATAATTCTAACAAGAGGGAAGAAAAGCGGAGATTATTTTTACTGCAATGAAGAAAACAAAAAAAGCTAATCGCTAAAAAGCTGAAAGATAATCGTTGGCCACATCTAGAAGAACGAGCTCGCACATGGGGGTTTGAGCAACGTGCTGCAGGGAGGGGCTTGTCAACAGTGCAGTTGCGTCTCCTCGTCCAGGTATTTGTCAAGGAGATGAATATAAATGGTGAGGACTTTCTTGGTGTTACCGCTTCATGTAATGCAATGCAACCCCCTCTCTATATCAGAGTGAGGATCACAATGTTACATAAACTGCCAGCAGATTTCCAAATCAAGGTAGACAGTTTCCATGGGTTTGCGATTTCTCGTCCAGTGCGACTTATGTTTTTTTTTTAATTTATTTTTTATTATGCATTTTTTTGGCCAATGCGACTTGTACTCCGGAGTGACGTATAGTCCAGAAAGTATGGTACATTACAAAACAGACTAAAAATAAAAATGTATATTATGCCATGACTATAAATTATATGACGAATCCACTCTGATGTCACCAGTTAGTGTTTGCCTCATGATCACCTTGTTCATAGTTTCTGAACTCACACTATACCCCCCATCAGCCATCACACCATTCATAGTCACTTAACTTCCAATTCATGAATATGATCATGAACACACCTGTCCAGTCAAAAGAAGAAGAAGAAGAAGAAGAAGAAGAAGAAGAAGGTGTCATTTTAAAACATTCTGCCTCCAAAATTTATATGCATGGGCCAGGCAGGTTCTGTAGGAATCAACGGAATCATTATCTTCATGCAGTAAAAGGCAACACTAGATAAAATAAAAGTAGCACTTGAACACTGGATTCTCCCTGAACAAGGGTAGCATGAGGGCATAGGGTTAGCACAGCCGCCTCACAGGAAGAAGCTCCTTGGTTCATGAGAACATTATAGCGTGGAGTATGCATCTCCCTGTGCTTGCATGGGGTTTCTCTAGGAATCCCAGTTTCCTCACATAGAGCAAAAACATACATGTTATAGTCCAACTGGCTGATCCTATTTCCCCAAGATCAGTGGTTCTCAAATAGTGAGGCGTGCCTCCCTTGGGGGAACGCGGTGCGATGCCAGGGGGGCGCGTGTGACCCCAGGGAACATGCTTTTTTATTTTTTGTCTGTATTAGGATAAAGGGGCGGTACGGTGGCGTAGTGGTTAGCACGTCCACCTCACAGCAAGAAGGCCTGGGTTCGATTCCCCCGTGCTTGTTTGGGGTTCCTCCAGGTGCTCTGGTTTCCTCCCACAATCCAAAGACATGCACAGTAGGTTAATTGGCCGTTCTAAATTTCCGGTAGGTTCGCATTGTGCAGAAGGCAATAGCAAACAACTGCACTAATCCTGCCAAGAAAACCTCCATGAAGATGTAGGGTGTTATCCTTCATGGCGGGTCGCCAATGGTCCTCCTACGACTCAGGCACTGGCTAGATCGATAGATTAGGATAAAGTGTAATTCTACATCCACTACAGCAGGTGGCAGTGGCTTTCTCACTGTTAGAGTGTGCCCAGAGGTAAAATAAGAAGTGAAGTTAATAAACCAACCATGGAAATTTTTAACAGGGACGGATAGACAGAGACGGAGACAGTGAGAGAGACGGAGACAGTGAAAGAAACAAAAGTTTCTCGAAAGCTAAGTCGAGGAGGTATGATGAAGCGAATGTAGCACTCGGATTCACTATGCTGCAGTGAGAAACGAGGAAAGACTGCTGTGTTTACTGTGTCTATAAACATTGGCAGCGAAGAGTATGAACCCAAATAAATTCAGGCACCACTTAAAGACATCACACCCTCATCACGTGATGAGCCACGTGAGTTTTTTCAGCGAAAACATGCCGAGTATTGCCAACAATCATTCCGCTTTATCAATGATATTCCAGCAAACCAGCGAGCTCTGTTAGCTTCAGATAAGGTGGAGTTCCAAACTGCTCAGTGCAGAAAACCCCACAGGAGAGGAACTGATCCGACCGGCAGCAGACACGGTCTCTGTCATGCTGGATGACGTCACTGTTGCGGAAATAAGTGCCGGTCTCAGTTCAGCATTAATCAGGAGCTGAGAATTCAGTATCGTGCTTTAAACCCGGCTTCGAAAAACTGTGCATTGCGAAATGTGCTCATTATAGCCATTAATCTGGACTTAATCATTCTGACAATAATAATAATAATAATAATAATAAATTGTTTTATTCATTTTTGTTTTGTAGGTTAAAGTGTTTTATATATTGTGCTCCTGAGTTAATATTGCTGATCAATTTGACTCGATTATTATTTACTGATTTTATTTAATTTTATTTTTCAGTATAAAATGGTTCAAATTGTTGGTTAAAAATGTTCACAGTTTAAATAAGGATACTTTTTTCTTTCAGGCAAATCTTTTTGTTTAATGAATAAAAAATTGTTAATAAAGTTATTCTTTGTTGGAATTTGATCTATATTTCTTCATTTTTTGTAGTCCATAATGATGATAAGGATTTATTATGTTAATAAGGATAGTGTTATGCAGAGGATTACTTATAACAATTTTTAGACAAATAACACTGTTTATATATACTGGGGGCGCAAAATGTTTTCCTCTTCCTTGGGGGGGCGTAACAGAAAATAATTGAGAAGCACTGCCCTAGATGTGAGTGTGAGCATTACTGGTTGTGTGTGTGTGTTTCGCTGTGATGGACTGGCACTGAATAAGTGATTGAATCAATCCATCTATCAGAACTCTGGTTCTGGTCCTGTAGTTCTGCATTGAATTGAATGAATATTTTACTTCAGGTCAAACCCTCAAGACTCCATGGTACCAATTAGCACTTCTGCACAGATTGTGATTTTCACCCAAAACAGGGATAAGTGGATTTTTATTTTCTATATGTAAAGAAAACGTTCGAGGTGAGCTCCTTGCTCGCAGCAGGAATGGTGTGAGCAAGATTGTAGTGTTTGTGTAAGAGAAGCCCTGGGATCTTGTGAAAACAGACTGGTGGAGCCGGGCAGCAGCCACAGTGCAGCCTGTCAGTGTAATGACTGAATAAACACTCACCAGGCTTCCTGACGCTCTGTATGTGTTCACACATCACTCAGAGCCTTCCACACCATCAACACTAACACGGCAGGGTTTAAAATGCAGGTTTGGGGTGTTATAGAAACGTGGTATCAGGTCACCGTGGGTACAAACTGCTGCATCGGCTTATTTTCTTGAAAGCTGAAATAACACCAGAGAATCACCGCATAAGAAGCAGAATATCAGCGAGAGAGCTGAAAGAGTGATTTCCGATGAGAGTCATAAGGTTCACAGTTCTCACTATATCCAATTTCGAAGTTCTTCTTTATCATTTAATAAGAAAACAGGTAGTAATATATTTGGATTTTAGCATTATTCACGCATGCTAATTACCAACTATACACCAAAGCAAGGCAGGAAACATCATCAGGCATAGGATTTGAACCGTGGACCTTCTCACTGGGAGGCAACAGCAATAAGTGCTACCTCACTGTAGATATGTGTTCACATAACCAACATAAACATGACTCTGGATGAGATGCATGCTTGGCAGCTAGCCATCACAGAGTAGAAACATGCAGACGGCAACTCAATGGAATACTATTTATGAAAGTCAACAATGGATCTTTCCTTTTCGGCTGTTCCCTTTCAGGGGTCACCACAGCGAATCATCTGCCTCCATCTTCATGGAAGTCATATTAATGATTCGCACATTCGATTTTGCATAGGTTTTTACGTCGGATGCCCTTCCTGACACAACCCTTAGCAAGGGGTGGAAACACACTGACGGCTATACAGCCTACTCTTGACAAGAGTCAGCAATGGTTCTTTTACATGAACATCTCACCATAGACAGTGAGAGACATGGCCGGCCTTTGATAACCCGGTTAGCTGCACTGGGTGGACAGTGACAACCTTGTGGAGAGTGGGACTCGAACCCCCAACCTTAGGATCAGCAATCCAGCACCTTTTACCACCAGGCCACCACTGCCCCAGGGCACAAAGAACCTGCTGTTAGTGTGGCTTGAACCCCCAACCTTTGGATCAGAAATCCAGCATCCTACCACTGAACCACCCTTTCACGCATTAGTACTTTGAAATTAAGCGTGGAAATGGAAAAATATTACTGCTATCTCACAAAACGCCAGTACGACACATATTCACTGTATTATTTGGGGACCTAATAGGCAAAGTTTGACTGAGATATCGCAAAACACTGTAAACATGGGACATTTCAGAAAATTTATGCATGACCCCAGTACTGCCCCCCCCCATTTTTTTGCCAATTTCCATGAAGCGTTCTCCTAACCCCTGACGAATACAGTTTGAGGTTTTTGGCCCTGTTTCACAATTACTGTATAAGATCAGAATTGCCCACGATCTCATTTTAAATTTGCACGAGTGGCAGAGAAGTATGTTAGAGTGGTGCAGGACATGTATGAGAGATGTAAGACAGTGGTGAGGTGTGCTGTCGGTGTGACAGAAGAGTTCAAGGTGGAGGTGGGACTGCATCAAGGGTCAGCTCTCAGCCCCTTCTTGTTCGCTATGGTGATGGACAGGCTGACAGACGAGGTTAGACAAGATTCCCCATGGACTATGATGTTTGCAGATGACATTGTAATCTGTAGTGAGAGCAGAGAACAAGTGCAGGAAAATCTAGAGAGGTGGAGGTATGCCCTGGAAAGGAGGGGAATGAAGATTAGCCTCAGTAAGACAGAGTACATGTGCATGAATGCCAAGGACCAAAGAGGAACGGTGAGATTACAGGGAGCAGAGATAAGAAAGGTGGAGGATTTTAAGTACTTAGGCTCAACAATCCAGAGCAATGGAGAGTGTGGAAAAGAGGTCAAGAAGCGTGTGCAGGCAGGTTGGAATGGTTGGAGAAAAGTGTCCGGTGTGATGTGTGATAGGAAGGTATCGGCAAGAATGAAAGGAAAAGTGTACAAAACAGTGTTGAGGCCAACGATGTTGTATGGGTTAGAAACAGTGGCCCTGGGGAAAAGACAGGAGGCAGAGTTGGAGGTAGCAGAGATGAAAATGTTGAGGTTCTCTTTGGGAGTAACGAGGATGGATAGGATTAGGAATGAGTACGTCAGAGGGACAGCACATGTAAGACGTTTTGGAGACAAAGTCAGAGAGGCTAGATTGAGATGGTTTGGACATGTACAGAGGAGGGATAGTGAGTATATTGGTAATAGGATGCTGAGGCTGGAACTACCAGGCAAAAGGCCTAGAGGAAGACCAAAGAGACGATTCATGGATGTGGTAAAGGAGGACATGAAGGTCGTTGGTGTAAGAGAAGAAGATGCAAAGGATAGGGTGAGATGGAGGCAGATGATTCGCTGTGGCGACCCCTGAAGGGAAAAGCCGAAAGGAAAAGAAGAAGAAGAAGACTCAGGTATATTAAAGTGGCGGCCGGTGGCGTAGTGGTTAGGGTGCTGAGCTCATGATCAGGAGGTTGTGAGTTCAAATCCCACTGAGACCCTCACTGTGCTAAGACACACCACAAGTGTGCCTCTGTTCACCCAGCAGTATAAATGGGTACCAGTAAAATATACTGGGAAGGTAAACCTGTGATGGACTAGCGTCCCGTCCAGGGGGAGTGCTACCTCACTGTAGATATGTGTTCACATAACCAACATAAACATGACTCTGGATGAGATGCATGCTTGGCACTTGGTCACTTCATGTTACGGAAACCAGGGATAAGCACTGGCCACTAGGCTTGGGTGTAAAAACCCAACAGACTTACCATACCATATTAAAGTGTCCATACATCAAAAGCATGAAAAGGACTTTATAATTATAATGTTTGTTGTTTTAAAATATTAACATGTTTATTTATTTCGAACCAAGTACTGTTCGTTCTCTGTCGCTCTCTCTCTCCCTCTCTCTCACATGTGCGCGCACACACACACACACACACACACACACACACACACAGTTGTGTTCAAAATAATATCAGTCAGACATCACTAACCTGATCAATCAATGTTTTTGGTAGAAACTATATTTCTACATGGCAAATAATTTACTAGCAGGTGTAGTAGAGTAATAGAACCCCATGGACCCAACAGTCCTGACATGCTGCTGGTTCTGTGTAACAGAATCACTAATTGAGAGGGGCGTGTTCAAAATAATAGCATTGTGGAATACAATTAGTGACATCATTCATGCTTTGAAAAACAGGTGAGAATTATTGGCATTATTTCAGGAAGGAAGGCAGCAAATGTTGTACATGCTGGGTATAGAGAATTTATCTTTGAAATTCTGAGGCAAATGGGTCGTTCCAGATGTTGTTCAGAAGACCAGTGTACATTAATTAAAAAGTTGTTTCCAGACCAACAAGATTGATGTTATGGAGTTGCTGGCCCAATCTCTGGACCTTCATCCAATAGAAAACTTGTGGGGTGACATCATAAACGCAGTTTCTGAGGAAAAACAAAAAAACATAAAAGAACTGTGGAATGTAGTCCAATCATCGTGGGCCGAAAAACCTGTTCACAGGAGCCAGCAGTTCTCAGAATCAGTGGATATACAACTAAATATTAGTTCAGTGATTCAAAGGAAAGCAAAATCGAACAACATTTTTCAGTTTATACGGCGAATATTTGAGTTTGTAGTAAAGAAAGCAGACAGTGCTATTTTTTCAAACAGTCTAATAGTCACTGTTCTGTACTTTTCTTTAAAGGAATAATACAAATTTGATATTTTTCTTCATGCTTTAACTTTAGATAGAATGTGTTGTGTACCCAATGCACTTGTGTTTATGGAAATAAAAGGTATCATAAGGATTTTGAGCTTTATTCACTTTTTAAAACACCGTTTTAAACACATAAACCCACACTTTATATAAAAAGGCTATGTAGTAGATCAAAGCACAGACTTATATAGTGTCAGGATTGTTTCCACTGTCAACACATTCAATACAGACAAGCACACTTTAGGTGTGCACTGTTTATATGTGCTAAGTAAAAGGTGTGGGAACTGGGCTTATGACTGATATTTTGAGATCTGTGACACACTGACAGCTCACTGACATTTACAAGCCAAGTGTGACTGTGCAGTTGTCTGCAGTGATCAAGCACAAAGAGTCACATGGCAAAGCTATGGTGCAGAAGGTCAAGCACTTATGTCATTAAGGGTGTGTGTGTGTGTGTGTGTGTGTATGGCTTGGTATGCTTGGGAAAGAAATCTGAAGCAGGCAAAGTCACATAGTAAATGACAGCCACTGTATAATTGTAATTATGCGCCAACGGAGAAGTGGATGTTCTTGAATACTGTAGTTCCTTAGACAGAACATCAGTCGCTGAGGCAAATACCTTTTTAGTACTGTATATACTACACGTAAAAGAACACCCATAGTCCACAAACATGCACATTAAGCCAAGTGACTGTTTCACATTGCCCTAGGTGTGGATGTGTGTGTGTGTGTGTGTGTGTGTGTGTGTGTGTGTGTGTGTGTGTGTGTGTGTGTGTAAAGTGCACTATGTAAAGAGTAATACAAACAATGCAGAAAAACAAGCTAAAATTAGATTTTAATGTTTTATTTTTCCATTTTAAAGCATGGTAATAATGCCTGCTTCAAGTGCCTGTAAAAAAAACCATGCGTCTGTCATTTGGATTTATGTATTATCTACTAGTGAACCTATCATGCTCTGCGATGGCCTGCTGAGCTGTCCAGGGTGTACTCTGCCCTCACCCAGAGTCAGTTGAGATTAGCGCCAGCCTACCCGCAACTCTAATTAAGATTAAGCGGTTCAGAAAGTGAATGAATGGCTGAATGATTCAATCATATCACGTGTTCCTGTGTTGTATATACTATTAGTCGTTACATTAAGTTTAAAATGCAATCTGTTGCTAACAGCTAAAAGTTAGGGAAAGGTACTGTGTTAATGATCCCAAGGTTGGGGGTTCAAACCCCACTATCAATAGTGTGTTTCTGCTGTCCCGTCCAATGCAACTAACTGAATTATCAAAGGCCGGCCATGTCTCTCACTGTCTATGGTGAGACACATGTAAAAGAACCATAGCTGTCTTTCATCAAGAGTAGACTGCATTGCCCTCAGTGTGTTTCTGCCCTGCTTCCAGGGTGTACTTTTCCCTCACCCCGAGTCGGCTGAAATGGGCTCCATCCTCCCCGCAAACCTAATTGGGATTAATTCAGAATTAATTCTGTTGAGAAAATGACAAAATGAATAAAAGATAAAAATAGCTCCAGAGCAAAGAAAGCAGGTTATTTTAAACTCTGAATCTATTGCTTTAGCCAGGAATAGACAGCAGCCAAGTGAGAAAATGTCACATGATGTGAGCAGGCATTAGTTATGTATTCACCTATTGGCAGTAGTAGCTCTCGGCTAAATAAGGCTATGACTGCAAGAAAAATCCAGCTGAGATGACAGATCATTAGTTTCTGAAATGTCTCCTGTGGTTAAATATAAACCAATCATGAATGCACCTCTGAGTAAGGTCCTATCACTTCAAGTGTACTTCACTTCATTCTGAAGTATACATGTATGTCCCACATTAATTGGGACATAATTGTTTCTCTGTGTAACGATTCTGTCCACACTAAAGCAATTCACTTTAAAGAAAATTATAATTTTTTAAAAAATGGTGGTGATCGAGAAGAAAGTTTTGTGGTTGATATACCAAAACAAACCTTACAGATGTAAAGCTGTGCGTATGATTCTTGAGCATTTTGGTGTGGACATTAAACATTTGGAAAATTAAACTATGTATGTATGGAGAGCATCTTTCACCAAAAATCCGTTAAAGCATCCTGGATAAACAGTCTGCCACAAGGATTACTCTAAAATATATTACATTAATCATTCAACATACAATATGTATGTGCTTTAACTAGTCCCGCTGCTGTGGAGAAAAAATCGTGGGTATCAGGAGCCACTAGGGGCGCTGTGTGTTTTGGACCCATAAACTGGAGAAGGCCTATGGCCTGCCTCTCTGAAATGTCATTATGTTATAAATCCTGTGCAAATGTTGGACTCTCCTACCACATATTCAAATTAATTATTGATCATTAACAGCGTCAACATGAATATAGAAATTAGACTAGCTTTGGAATTAGCATCATATTTCCTTTATTTGTAATCGTGAAATGGAAAACTGTCCAATGAAGTCATTTCTAATGAGGTAAAAAGTCTGTTGGGCTTTTTACACCTGAGCCTACTGGTTCATCAGACTGGTACTTTTTCCCGGATTCTGTAGCGTGAAGCAACTAGGAGTACAACTTCTCCTGGATGGGACGCTAGCCCATCGCAGGTTACCTTCCCAGTATATTTTATACTGGTACCTGTTTATACTGCTGGGTGAACAGAGGTACACCCGTGGTTGAGACCTTGCCCGGTGGTCTTAGCACAGTGAGGGTCTCAGTGGGATTCAAACTCACAACCTCCCGATCATGAGCGCAGCACCCTAACCACTACACCACCGGCCCCAACATTGCTAATGAAATCTATATTTATATTGTTAAAGATTATACCTATATAAGCGCAGTTGTATGATTTACTGTACAATTTAATTATTGGATAATTTATGTAACAATTATATGAGTTTATTCACTGAAATGAATAGTGTGAGACACCCTGAAAAATAAACAAGATGTTCTATGACATATGGCATATGATGTAATTTCTCAGAAAACGCCATCATGACAGCATCCCAACGTCACAGTTTACCAGAACTCTCTATGCCTGAGACCCCCAGATCTGCTCCTCTGCCTAATAAAAGGCTATTAACAAAATGCTTGACTAAACAAATAAGTTTTCCGCCTCGTCTTAAAATCAGAGATTGTGTCCGAGTCCCGAACATTAACTGGAAGGTTATTCCATAACTGTGGGGCTTTGTAAGTGAAAGCTCTGCCACCTGCAGTAGTCTTGATTACTCGAGGTATCACTAAACATCCTGAACCTTTTGGTCTAAGCTGGATCATAAACAACCAGAAGTTCACCAAGATAATGTGGCGCGAGACCATTAAGTGCTTTATAGGTTAAAAGTAGTTTACAACTATATTCAGTTTGAAACTTAACTGGGAGCCAGTGCAGTGTAAAAAAGATCAGGGTGATATGCTGGTGTCGACTGGTTGTCATAAGGACTCTCACTGCTGCATTCTGGACTAACTGGAGCTTGTTTATGCTTCTATTAGAACAACCAGACAATAACACATTACAATAATCTAATCTCAAGGTAACAATAGCATGAACAAGTTTTTCCGCATCATGCACTGACATCATATCTCTTACTTTAGCAATATTCCTGAGATGAAAAAAGGCAACACGAGTAATATTATCTATACATGAGCTTCAAATGAAAGACCAGAGTCAATAATCACTCCAAAGTCCTTTAATGCTACACATGATGAGACTGAATCAGTCTATCAGAGTGACATGGGCAGTATATAAGACAATGCAGAGCTGGTAGATGGGGTACAATGTCCTTTCTTGGCACAATTTCCTTTGTGATTGATAGTATAATTTTCTTTTCCTCAAGGCTAATAAACAACTGAAAAATGAAGTTGGATCTCTTGCATTGTGAACTGGACATTTTTGCCACAACACAGCTCATTTCCGAATGCCCCAGTTTTAATCAGACATGCAGGTTTAAATCAAATGCTGCTCTTTTGCGTAGGCCAGTTTCCGGAAGCGTCTGCTGCCCTGTCTCTAGCCCGATTTCAAGGCTCAAGTGCTCAATTTCACGGGCTCAAAGGATTAGCAGGGGTTCCCAGCAGCACTACAGGCATTTAGGGCATTCACACAGCCTTCACTCTGACCCCACCATTACATAGGTCACAGGGCGGTGCAGTCCCAGGCTGCAGTATACAAAGGCCAAATCACTGCCATTTCAGCAGGGCAAAAGTCAATTACATAAATGGTTTGATCATGGCTTGTTATCAAATAAGGAAATGCATGAATGTGACAGGGTATAGTGTATGCATCCATGTGTGTGTGTGTGTGTTGGCAAACTTTATCATCAAAGGAGCAGCGAGATGAGCCTGCTAACTGACAGAATAATGACATTGAATTCCATACTGTACATGAGGAATAAAGAACAGATTCAAATCTTTCCCATGTTTGAGATAAATGCATCCATGTTCAGTTGTCCGGGGTAAACCGGGGATTTAGCTCAATTGGTAGAGCGTCCGCTTTATCCTCCGGAAGGTCGCTGTTCGAATCTGGCCGTGTCATACCATAAGACATTAAAATTTGGTAGTTGTTGCTTCCTGCTTGGCGCTCAGCATCAAAAGGATAGAACAACGCAATAACTGGCGCTGCACAGTGGCGACAGGTGCCCAGAGCACAAACCAAATTTCAATGTATGTAAAAGTACTTTGACAATAAAGAATTGTTTTTTTTTTGTTTTGTTGTCAGTAGCATACTGCAGTCAGAAAAAGTTCCTAAAGGGCACACATGCACACACACACACACACACACGCACGCACGCACGCACATGAGATGAAAGTATGAGTGTTCACAGACCTGAGGCCCCTCTCCGGCTGCATTGCTGTAGTTGACTTTTGCATGTGGACGACCACCCACTGAGAGCCACCTCAGAACTTTAAGCACTTCATTATGATCAGGAGAGTTCCCTGAGAACAATTAGGACTCAGACCAGTGTCAAACACGTGTCAACAAACAGCAAAAACATCATATTCCTTCCAAAAGGAGAATAATGTTATTCATGATTGAAGTCAGCTCAACTTCCACAAAGAAGTCCGGCTCACTGGATCCATTTCAGCAGAGTCAAAAGGAGTACAATTCCATCGCCCTGGCCGCATTAATGCAGCCCAAAACACATGGCAGCCTGTCAGCATTAAAGTCTGTCAGATTTTCTGTACTTAGAACTAGCAGATAGGGACATATTTATTTCTGTGAATCCAAGGCTATGGCCATGCTAATCTATGTAAATCTAAAAACACAAATGATTAAATATTAAATATTTAAACCATTTATCCGTAAACATTCATTTATTCACAGTTAATTTTCAAAAGGTTCTACAGCCATATCAATATGCAACACTTCCAAGGTTACTCGATTTGCGTTACAATGCTGTCTTGCTTGCCAAGTTGCTTTGCAAAATCGCTGCTCCATCTACGGTTTGAACTGCTCGTGTTCATTTTAAATTTACATTTATCAGACATCCTTATCCACAGTGAGAGATTTCCTTTCAGCTTTTTTCCTTTCTCATGGGTCGCCACAGCGAATCCCACTCTCCACAAGGTTGTCACTGTCCCCACCAGTGCAGCTAACTGGGTTATCAAAGGTGAACTATCTATGGTGAGGGGCATGTAAAAGAACCATTGCTGACTTTTGTAAAGAGTAGGCTGCATAGCCGTCAGCGTGTTTCTGCCCATTGCTAAAGGGTTGTGCCAGAAAGGGCATCCGACGTAAAAAACGATGCCAAATCAAACATTCGAATCAGATGATTCGCTGTGACGACCCCTGAAAAAGGGGAAAAAGCTGAAAGGAAAAGAAGAAGAGGAAACCAGAGTACACAGAGGAAATTGCGGGGAATTGAAACCAGTCCTTCTTGCTGTGAAGCAGACGTGCTAACCACTACACCACTCCGCCGTCCATTAGGGGTTATATCGCCTTTATTTAAAGACAATTGTAATCCCGAAATGGAAAACTGTCCAATGAAGTCATCTCTAATAAAATTATTAATGATTATACATAGAGAAGAGCAATTGTATGATTTATTGCACTATTTAATTATTGGATAATTTATGTGACTATTGTATGAGGGGTTTATTCACTGAAATGAGTGTAAGATTGTTTTGTTTCAGCCATTTCGCTCAAGGATCTTGAAAAAGAATTAAAAATGAGACTCTAGAGCGCCATCAGACAGAGTGAAGCAATAACTATAAGCTGATGCAGAGCTGTTAGACGGGTCTGTGATTTTACTCTTGGACAACTTCCTTTGTGCGAATGATTCCATGCTATTCTTTTTCTAAAGGCTAAAACATGAAAAATTACTTTGGATCTCTTGCATCCTGAACATGACACTTTTTACCACACAGTCACATGTTCCATTTCTTAAGCAACAAATATACACCTTCTCTGCTACCTTGAAGCAATGCGTGCATACTGTTCAGTATGATGCCCTGTTGGATTCATGTAACTGTCATGTTTGCTTTGATGTCTTGAGCACAACTTTGGCCAGTGTCATAGCAACAAAACATCATTGTCAACCTGTCTTCCTTCCAGCTTTTTCCCTTTTACTTGGGAGTCGCCACAGCGAATCATTTGATCCGCACGTTTGATTTGGCAGAGGTTTTTACGTCGGATGCCCTTCCTGTCACAACCCTTTTTAGCAAGGGACAGAAACACGCTGACGACTTTGCAGCTACTCTTTACGAAAGTCAGCAATGGTTCTTTTACATGCCTCTCACTATAGACAGTGAGAGACATGGCCCGCCTTTGATAACCCAGTTAGCTGCACTGGGGGGGACAGTGACAATCTTGTGGAGAGTGGGACTTGAACCCCCAACCTTTGGATCAGCGATCCAGTGCCCTATACCACTAGACCACCACTGTCCTCAAATTCATTCATTCATTCATTCATTTTCTAAAGCGCTTAATCCTAATTATGGTGGCGGGGAGGCTGGCACCCATCTCAGCTGACTCTGGGCGAGGGCGAGGTACAGCACACTCTGGACAGCTCGCAAGGCCATTGCAGTTCCAACACTTACACAAGCATTCATACTCACATTTACACCGAGGAGCGATTTGAAACAACCAATTAACCTACTGTGCATGTTTTTGTGCGTGGACTGTGGGATGAAACCGGCGTACCCAGAGAAACCCCATGCAAGCACGGGGAGAACATGCAAGCTCCAAACAGAACCGCCCAAGGTGGGAATTAAATCCAGGCCTACTTGCTGTGAGGCTGACATGTTAACCACTCCACCACCATGCCGCCTGTCCACAAATTTATGCCCCTTTATTAAAAGAGGCTCATCAGTTGTGGACCATCACGGATATTCTGTCAAAACCTCAAATGTCACTTGAAGTACTTTCAGGCAAATACAAGGTTTTGAGAGAACACCCTCGACATGAATATTGCACTTAAACATAAGTATTGCTTTTAGCTGTAGCTGTGCACTTTGTATTGACAATTTTCTGATGTTGCCCCCCCAAGTTTTATACCACTGTTACATTGATCACAAAGCATGTGTACCGATGTTACTCCGATTATCTTCCTGATTCTCCAATATACTCTGAACAACAAAAAAAAACAAAACAGAAGAAACACCAAATTTTTCAACATTTCCAAAACATTTCACTCTTCCCCGAAGTTTTCCACAAATTCAATGGGTCGGAAAATGGACAATGTCTTGCAAAGTTTTCAGATGTACACTAATGCTTTGCGATGTGTTCTGATGTGTACTGATGTTGCCTGATTTCCTCTGATGCGAAATAGGAATATGATTTCGGGAAATTGGGATCATGATCAGTATCATATGAGCGAACTATTTGATTGCCAGCTAAAATCTTTAATCTGTCAGTAGCACTGAAACTATTAGGCATTATATCATAAGGTCACATTGATGCCTTAAAAGAAGGGTGTGAAGCATTCTCGAGGCAACTGCAATCATGCTTTGAAATTGCTCTGCTAGCTTATTTACAGTACCCCCTTTTGGCAAGAGTTATTTTGGTAGCATGCACGGTATCATCAGAAATAGAAAGTTAAGTATACTCACAAGAAACTGTTTTAATTTATACCCCCATTTCACTGAACTACGGCATTCAAGGATTGGAGCAGAAAGGCACGGAACGCAGTCTACGGAAGAGCTTCGGCATTTTTACACGGAAAATGGGTGAAAATACGGAAAAGTGGAAATACCCCCATTTCACTGAACTACGGCATGCATGGATTGTAGTGGAAAGGCGTGGAATGCAGTCTACAGAAGAGCTTCAGCATTTTTAAACGGAAAATGGGTGAAAATGCTACGGAAAAGTGGAAATTCTTACACTCTCGGAATGTTCACAGCATGTGCAGGACAGGTACGGTAAAGTACGCCAACGTGACCCCACAGAACACTCACAGAATTTTTTTCCATGAACGTGCTTTTGAACATGTTGAAAACCACGTTCATGGAATATTTTGGCCTGCCAGAAGCAGACGAAAGTGAAGGAAGACTTGATGAATAACCACGGAATCACATGGATTGAAATGGAAGATGAAGGAATAATTGCAGAAGGTTTGTGGATGACAACTTTGCTTCCGTAAGTCTGCTGTGCTCCAGTGAAATGGGGGCATTAGAATTTTTTTGTTTAATGGTATTTAATAAAACAACCACTAATTCACTCATTTACTGAAGAGCTAAATCCTAAAAGGGTTGGGGGATGCTTGAACCTATCTCAGCCAACATTGGGAAAATGCAGGGTACACCCTGAGTTTCTTACCAGACCAACACAGGGCCTATAAAACACCTATTTCCTTACTATCTGTTTTAAAAAATGTAATGGACAGAATGTATGTATATTGTCTTTACTCTTTACTGTTGACGTTTCTATCATGCGAACCCATATCAAACAATCACAGAACTAATAGCATCAAGTAATTAAAATTAAAATGTTGCAGAAAAAAAGAAAGGTTCCCATTCAGTAGTGAATAACTGATGTGTTTTATCAGTTCATTTTGGCTGAATACAAAAGTTTTCTGGTGAAACCTCCCCAGCTCACAGGCTTAGTATCTCATAGACAATGTCTACATCTTGTTTTGATTCTATGTCTGTTTAAAATAACAATATCACTACAGTGCGATAGAGGACAGAAGAAGACATGAATTTAAGGGAAATAAAAAGCGGGCAGTGGTGGTCTAGTGGTATAGGGCACTGGATTGCTGATCCTAAGGTTGGGGGTTCAAGTCCCATTCTCCATAAAGTTGTCACTGTCCCCTCCAGTGCAGCTAACTGGGTTATCAAAGGCCGGCCATGTCTCTCACTGTCTATGGTGAGAGGATCATGTAAAAGAACCATTGTTGACTTTTGTAAAGAGTAGCTGCAAAGCCGTCAGCGTGTTTCTGTCCCTTGCTAAAGGGTTGTGTCAGGAAGGGCATCCGACTTAAAAACCTATGCCAGATCAAACATGCGAATCATTCACTGTGGCGACCCCTGAGAAAGGGAAAAATCTGAAAGGAAATCTCAAAAAGATACCAGTGTTTACAGTTATCTTTGCACCCTGTGCAGGGGTCATTACCACTCGTATGTAGGAGGAAGCAAATGGTTTCATATAGACACTACAGCCAATTCCATTTTATTTCTTAGAGATAATCCTGTATTTCATGTTCATATTTAATATACATGGGATACTGTAAATATTTGAATGGGCAATCTCAGGACAACGCACTCACAAAACCATTCACACTCACACCTAGGGGCGATCTGGAACAGCCAATTAGCCTACGGTGTATGTTTTTATACTGTGGGAGGAAACCCAGCAAGCAAGGAGAGAATATACAAACTCCACATAGAGACAACCAAGCCCAGGAATTGAAGCCAAGCCTTCTTGGTGTGAGACAGATGTTCTAACCACTGTGTCACGATACTGCCCTAATTAATGTTCATTTCACTTTCATTAACTCATTCCTGACTCAGATTATTCTGTATGAAAAGTACATCCTGGACACCAAACTAGGCTATCGCAGGGCAGAAGCACATTAACGGTAACAGCCTACTCATGATGAACGTCAGCAATGGATCTTTTACATGCCTCTCACCATAATCAGTGAAAGACCTGGCTGGCCTTTGATAGTTAGCTGCACTGGGGGACAGCAGTGACAACCCATTGATAGTGATGTGGGGCTTAAACTAGCAATCTTGGAATCAGCCATCCAGCACCTTACCACCAGGCCACCACTGCCCAGACATTAAGATAAGTGAGCTTTTTTGTTCTTAGAGAAAATAATAGAAGTGAAACCACTGCGGTATTTTGTGAAATCCACACTGAGTGTAAGGGGTGAAGTGCTGGCTCGTTGGATTAGGGTGGGACTGTTGGAGCTCTCCAGAGAGGAGAAACCAGAATACTTTTATTCTAATTCACAAAGCCATCAAAGAAAGGCTACAAACAAAGATGGGAGGAGGAACCCAGCTAATCGTTATTACAATGCTCTCACACACGCACTTGCTCAAACACCAAACCACATCACATGCCTACATACACATTTACAATGTAACTGAAGGGTGAGATTGAAATACGCAGGAGAAAAATAATGTCTTTGGATTTGTCATGGTAAGGGTTCAAACACAGACACACACAGAGGCATATGCATGCTTTCAAGTACACACACACACACACACACACACACACATACACACATACACACACACACACACACACACACACACACACACACACACATTCACAGGAGCAGCACAATGCAAAGTGTCACACACATCTCTGAGGGAATTAGCCGCTGCTTCCTCTCCCAGTATACAAAACAAAGCCAGTCTTCCTCTGTGAGTGGATTCAGTGCACTGCTATTTATAAACAACAACATGTCCCGCTGCTTCTCCTGCTGAAGAGCACATGGTTGCTTAACACATTGTTTCTGAGAGCAGAACATCTGTCTGCATGCTGGACACCATGGCGCACTAGTGTCTGTGAATGTGGAGGAGTGTGGCTGCCATATGTGGACTACACCACTAATCGATTGCAGTGTCATATGTTCTACACTGACCATGGACATATTACAAACATAAAAAAGGCCAAGCCATGAAGTAAAATTTATAAACTATCCAGGGGTGGAAAAATAAAAAATAAAAAATACTCAGGCTGTACGTGACAAAATGGATTGCGAACGCTGAGTCCAAGAGTGCTGTGTAAATTATTAAACTTATCCAAGGTTGGGTCTCAGAGGTAAAAGGTGAGGTAGGGAAAGTCAGGCATTCCACTCCACAGCAACACTCATCAGATCCTTTTGGAGAATCCCGAGGCTCTCTCAGGGTATAGAGTTTTCTCAGCTGACGTCATGCATATATTATCCCAATGCGGGTTTTGTTTATACCACCATATTGGAGTGAAAACAATGGAGAAAAGTGTCCGGTGTGATGTGTGATAGGAGAGTAGAAAGGTTGGGGGTTCGAGTCCCACTCTCCACAAGGTTGTCACTGTCCCCCCCCCAGTGCGGCTAGCTGGGTTATCAAAGGCGAGCAATGTCTCTCACTGTCTATGGTGAGAGGCATGTAAAAGAACCATTTCTGACTTTCGTAAAGAGTAGCTGCAAAGTCGTCAGCGTGTTTCTCTCCCTTGCTAAAAAGGGTTGTGACAGGAAGGGCATTCGACGTAAAAACCTCTGCCAAATCAAACGTGCGAATCAGATGATTCGCTGTGGCGACTCCTGAGTAAAAGGGAAAAAGCCGAAAGGAAGACAGACAGACAGTCTTTATTATAACGTGTATATATAACATACCTATTATAATACTTCATAGATTTAGATCCACATGTTTGTGCTTAATATATAATGTCGGAAAAATGATTTAAAAAATGTGAGTCATAATTACCTTTTCCATGATTAATACGTTGGTGTCCTCACACAGCTTTCCATGGGCGATATTAGAGGCTTTCCTGGGTATAATATGCTCGTGAAGTGCCAAAACCCATCCAGATAAAAAATACTCATATGCTCTAAGGCCTTTGAAACTTTTCAGTTTTTCCTGAGTATAATCAGATGTGTGATTAATCAAATAATTCTAGATATCTGGGTATGTTAAACCAGGTATCCTGTCCATTGCTTCATCCATGCAGTTAACAAACAAACCATCGGGCAAAACGTATGGGACATTTGTTAACCCTGATAACCGTAGTTTTTGAATATACTGTTGTTATGATCGTTATCATAATTACCAGGGAGCTCGGAAAGCACTGGGATTGTATTACGGCTGTCAACATTCATATTTATATAATCTACCACGCTCAAAACAGGCACCTCAATTGCAAAGTATCTGTTTGTTTTCACTCCAATATGGCAGCATAAACAGAGTTGCTACTCGGCGTGTCACTTGACTAAGAAAACTCTATACAGGCTGCCACAAGACTACTCCTAGTCGGACATGCCTGGACCATTTTGCAAGGGAGGTGAGCAGAAGGCATTTTAATCAGCACCTCAGCTGGTTGCTTTCAATGTGAAGAAGTAGCAGTTCTACCGTAAGTTCCTCCCAAATGTCTGAGATCCTCGGTGCACGGACATTTGCTCACAGGACAATTACTCACAGGACAAATGCTCACAACCTTAATGAAAAAACAGACATTTGCTCACATCAACTTTTTTTCTTTGTTCTAATAAATGCATAACACAAAAAGATCACAATGTGTTACACAAATTCTTTATTCTTATAAATGCATAATGCTAAATTAACTCATTATACGTTAGGGTTACAGTAAGGGTTAGGGTTAGGGTTTAGGGCTAGGGGTTAGGGTTAGGGTTTGGGTTAGGGTTTAGGATTCGGGTTAGGGTTTAGGTTTAGGGTTAGAGTTAGGCTTATGGTTAAAATTGAACAAAAATTTTTATGTTGTGAACAAATATCTGTTTTTTTTCATTCAGGTTGTGAGCATTTGTGTTGTGAGCATTTGTGTTGTGAGCATTTGTCTTGTGAGCAAATGTCCTGGAACCGAGATCCTCACACCATTTCTAAAGCCGAGCCACAACACACTGTCTAAAGTAAAAACAACAAAAATGACAATGCAAAAAAAAAAAAAAAAAAAAAAAAAAAATACAAACACATGGGAACATGATATGAGAGTACACACTATTCAGAACAACAAAGGAGGAGCACCAGAAACCAATCAACGTAGGAATCCTGACAGCATAATTGTCCAAATCTGCGACAATCTACTGTGAAAATTATATCTGTAATTAAAGCATTATAATTAACAGTGTGTAACACCCCCCCCACACACACACACACACACACACACACACACACATACCCATTCACTCTAAGAGATCACTTTAACACACCCACTGATCGAGTTAGATGTTTTGAGAGCCGGGAGGAAACCCGAGAACCCAGAAAAGTTTTATGGATCTATGTGAAATACAGAGAGTACAAACTCAGCAGGGACTCTGGAGCATTGCGGTAGTAATGCTACCCCACTGCACTGTTATGCTGCTAGCTGCAAATACAGCCGAGTGCAAATGCATTGTTTCTGCTCTAGAAACTTGAATTATTGCTTGGCAGCTAGATTCCTCCAAACAGGAGCAGTGGTGGTCTAGGGCGCTGGATCCCTGATCCAAAGGTTGGGGGTTCGAGTCCCACTCTCCACAAGGTTGTCACTGTCCCCCCAGTGCGGCTAACTGGGTTATCAAAGGCAGGCCATGTTTCTCACTGTCTATGGTGAGATGCATGTAAAAGAACCATTGCTGACTTTCGTAAAGAGTAGCTGCAAAGTCGTCAGCGTGTTTCTGTCCCTTGCTAAAAAGGGTTGTGACAGGAAGGGCATCCGACGTTAAAACCTCTGCCAAATCAAACCTGCGAATCAGATGATTTGCTGTGGCGACTCCCGAGTAAAAGGGAAAAAGCCGAAAGGAAGACAGACAGATTCCTCCAAACAGAAGAATGGCCCACATGAGGCCACAGTGACCTTGACCATTAATCTATGAATTCAAAAATCTAATCACTTTATCTTTGGGTCAAGGTGGGAATTTTGTCTAAAGTTTGAAGAAAATGCCTCAAAGCAGTCTTGAGATTTCTTTCCTTTCAGCTTTTTCCCTTTCTCGGGAGTCGCCACAGCGAATCATCTGATTCGCACATTTGATTTGGCATGGGTTTTTATGTCGGATGCCCTTCCTGTCACAGCCCTTTCAACAAGGGACAGAAACACACTGACGGCTTTGCAGCTACTCTTTTACGAAAGTCTGCAATGGTTCTTTTACATGCCTCTCACCATAGACAGTGAGAGACATAGCCTGCCTTTGATAACCCAGTTAGCCGCACTGGGGGGGACAGTGACAACCTTGTGGGGACTCGAACCACCAACCTTAGGATCAGTGATCCGGCACCCTATCCACTAGACCAACACAGCCCTGTCAATGCAGTCTTGCGATATCGCATTCAATCTAATGGTCAGGGTGGGGAGATGGACGGACAACATGAAATCATAATTCCTCTGATCCTGGCTACTGCTGATTTGGAGAGCCGTCCAATATAGCTCTTAAATACTTTTCTATATTTTATTTTAGGGCTGTTCCTTTATTCATGGAAGCATAAAAATGATTGAATAGTACTGGTACAAGACAATGATCATAGTGTGAGGGTTGTCAGTTTCATTTGTCAGTGACAGTGTCATTTTTAATAATTGATATTTTGTCTTCTGAATGTAGCACACATTTTTGCACAATGTTTAAAAATTTTTTAAATTGCCTGCAACTTTTTTATATCTTAGAAGTATGTTTTTGAGCAAAACGGCAACAATATTGTAACACTCACTCACTCATGCATTCATTCACAGAAACGCTTATTCCTATTGGGGTCACAGGGAGCCTATCTCAGCTGACATTGAGTGAAGGTGGGGTACGGAGAAACCAGAGTCCTTGGAGGAAACCCATGCATGCACAGGGAGAACATGCAAACTCCATACAGAACCGCTTGAGCCTGGGACGCAGACCAAGGATCTTTATGCTGTGTTTATTACAATATATATTATTTAATGGATAAAAAGAGATGTACCTCTTTAATATATAGGTAGTGCAGCTATGTTTTCAATGTAGAGATATCCAGAAAATATTTCTGTGCAGTAAAATTCCTGATTATGGGTCAGTTCTATCAGTCCCTTATCATTACGATTGCTTTCTCATAAAAAATGGCTACCAGGTCACAATATTATAATTATCCTTGAAATCAGTAGGTCTTTATATGTCCTGATCTACTCAGGGTAGACTCCATTTCTCGGCATGGATTAAAAGAGACAGGGGGTTGAAAAACAAGAAAAGGAAAGCATGGCAGACCCACTGAGAGAAGCGAAAAGCTCCAGCTCGGACTGAAACAGGGTCCAGAGCATGCTTTGTTAGATGGAAATAATGTTGTGTTGTTGGGCCTTTACCTTTAAAAGAGATCTGGCGAGAGCACTAATCACAACATGTGATGAGACACTAGAACAAAGGCGAACGGCAGCAGAAAATAACAGCGTGGGAAACCTCTGTGAACTTGAGTTACAAGTCAAATCCCCCTCCTCCTTCTCCTCACACACACACACACACACACACACACACACACACACACACACATACACACACATACACACACACTCTCCAAAACACACACAAACACACACCAGCTCCTTTGCAACCACAGCACGCCCCGCTTCTGACACTCCACCAACAATCACAGGCAAACATGGGGGGTTTATCTTTACCGCTAAGACCAGGCTGGTAGCAAGAACAACAACATGAAAACAAGCCCAGAGAGTTTCCTCTCATTCATGAATACAGAATGAGAGGCTTCTCTTCTTCACAATTAAGCGTGCTGTGCAAGGGTCGATAAGGATCCGGTGCCATACCTTTCAGGCTGAAACGTAGCCTTTTAATTTTTCTTGGAGCCAGAATGCTGTGAAGTCAGACTTATTATTAAAGGGTAGCATTTTCGGTAAGAGAAGAGGAAGTTTTGTCATGTACTCTTTCTTGGATTAACGCCTGGTGTACAGTGTGTGATTTTGGGCTGCTCCAGATGAAAGATGACAAACATCAAAGAAATGAGGTGATATCGTTGGTCATGGTTTCAGTGTAATGTTTCTGCATCATACTGTGAGACAGGATCCAAAATGATGGATGTCACAGACTTGAGATCAAAGATGGCCGGAGAAAAACTGTGACAAGGGTGAAATTTACCATGACTGTCCCATGTTGTGACTGCTGCTATGACAGTATTGACTTTGATATAATGATTTGCTTGATAACCTATTATTCAAATGATCTTATCATCATTCAATCTATGTTCATTCATTCATTTTCTGAACCTCTTAATCCTAATTAGGGTAGCGGGGTGGCTGGAACCCATTTCAGTCGACTCTGGGTGAGAGCACAGTACAACCTGGACAGCTGGCCAGGCCATCGCAGGGCAGAAACACGCCGATGACCATGCAGCTACTCTTCATAAAAGTCAGCAATGGCTCATTTACATGCCTCTCACCACAGACAGTGAGAGACATGGCTGGCCTTTGACAACCCCGTTAGCTGCACTGGGGGAGTCTGTATTCATCAAACCTAATTTATTTACTCATCATGTGTACTGGTTATCCTGTTTAGGGCCCAACTGAGACCAAAGCCTATACTAGCTGACTCTGAGAAAATGGTCAGGTACCCAAAAAACAGCTTGTCAGTCCAATGCACCCAGAGGAAACCAACACAAGCAGGGATAGAACATGCAAACTCCACACAGAAATAACCTTGAATACTATGGGGTTCACACCCAGGATCTTCTTACTGTGACCATTATGTCACCGTGTCCCCATGAAACTTACTTACCATGATCGCACTCACACTTATGGGCAATCTGAAAGAGCAATTAGCTTGTGAATAACCTGGACTTTCGGAAGAAACTGGGGAACCCTGAGAAAACCCATGTAAGAGCGAGGAGAACATGCAAACTCCAAACAAAACACCCTTGAATAATACAGGGCTCAAATCCAGGACCTTCTTGCTGTGACCGCTATATCATGTGTCACCCATTACAGTTGATGCTGTAGCTGAGTTTATTAGATCCATGTCACATGGTGTGGTCTGCAGTAAATAAATGCAACTGCTGAAACCTTGCCGTTTTCAAAATGGATGTTTTCTTAGTAGTTTCTTGCACATTTGCATAGTTAATGGGGCTGAAAATGTTACACTCCTGGCCTGCCCAACAGTAGCCTATATGAGTTGTGTACAAGCATGCAGCAGAACAAAGTGCTCCATGTTGATTCACTTCAACAGGTCATTGCTATGGAGATAAAACCCTCAACAGATAGAAGTTACAATTTTACAATAAAAAGTAAAGATGAAATGATTGAAGTGTGCTACACCCCTGACACTTGAGGGTAGCATGCATTTATTTGTGGTTCATCCTTACATGTATGAGGCACTGGAACACTTTCCTAGTTTCCATTGCTGTGTATGAGTGTAACCAGCCCTCTGTAGAACCGGTTCTCAAGGACAAACATCCCATTCACACTCCCATTTCTACCCGGGGCAATTTAGAAAAGCCATTTGACCTAAAGCGTCTAAAATGTCTTTGGACTGTGTGAAGAAACCAAACCACCTGGAGGAAACCAATACAAGCATGAGGAGAAAAAGCAAAGTCCACATAGAAACGCCCTCACTGACCACATGGCTCAAACCCAGGACTCTCTTGCTGTGTGGTGAGATTGTTATTCTCTATGCCATCGTGCTCCCCAGTACTTTTATAGATTCATACTGTTTTTTCCTCTCACACATTATAGTTCTAGATGTCAGAAAGTCCACATAAAAATCACATTATATTCTTCTTTTTATTATTATTGTAATATTATTTTTTTTTTTAAAAAACGCTTAAATACATATATATTTCTGATTTCATATGTGCTCTCATTCATTCATTCATTTTCTAAGCCGTTTTATCCTAATTATGCTTTGCAGAAAGACTGGCACCAATCTCAGCTGACTTTGGGCGTGGACACCCTGGACAACACCTGCATGGCCACCACACACACACAATCATTCACACTCACACCTAGGGGGAGTTTGGAACAGCCAATTAGCTTAAAGTGCATGTTTTTGAACTTTGTGAGGAAACCAGAGTACCTGGAGGAAGCCCGTGCATGGGGAGAACATGCAAACCCCACAAAGAAACACCAGAACAAGAATCAAACTCAAGACCTTAATGATATTCTTTGGACGTGTTAACAATGTGTAACGGTGTCACCTTATACCTGCTCAAAGTTTTTTAATAATAATTGCTTGGTATGGTGGACAACCTGGTCGCAGTGGTTAGAACATCTGCCTCACAGCAAGAAAGTCTTGAATTCCCATTCTAGGTTCAGTGATGGTGTTTCTGTGTAGAGTCTGCATGTTCTCCCTGTGCTTGTGTGGGTTTCCTCAGAATACTGTACTCTGGTTTTCCTCCCACTGTCCAAAGATACTCATTAGGCTAATTGGTTGTTACAGATCACCCAAAGGGTGTGTCTGTGAATGGTTGTGTGTTGGCCTTTGCTTCTGTGGTTGGGCTAGCTGGTCAAGTGAATCCCACCTACCTTACAGCAAATTAATGAAAACACATCATGGCACTGCACAGTGGAAATGGGATAGGAATCTGATCTTATTCTTTGCATAAATATGAGAATTCTCTATAGTATTGTAAAGCTGAGGGCTGAAATAAAATATCTGAAGTGATCCAAAAATAAATTTATGTCAGCAAGATTTCAATGGAACTGGGTTATCAAAGGCCGGTCATGTCCCTCACTGTCTATGGTGTGAGGCATGTAAAAAGAAAACATTGCTGAGGCTGCATAGGTATTTCTGCCCTGTGATGGCCTGGCCAACTGTCCAGGGTATACTCTGCCCTCGCCCAGAGTCGACTGAGATGGGCACCAGCCTCCTGTCTGTCTGTCTTCCTTTCGGCATTTTCCCTTTTACTCAGGAGTCGCCACAGCGAATCATCTGATTCGCACGTTTGATTTTGGCAGAGGTTTGTCGGATGCCCTTCCTGTCACAACCCTTTTTAGCAAGGGACAGAAACACACTGACGACTTTGCAGCCTACAAAGGGCAGTGGTGGTCTAGTGGGATAGGGCGCTGGATTGCTGATCCAAAGGTTGGGAGTTCCAGTCCCACTCTCCACATGGTTGTCACTGCCCCCCCAGTGCAGCTAACTGGGTTATCAAAGGCGGGCCATGTCTCTCACTGTCTATGGTGAGAGGCATGTAAAAGAACCATTGCTGACTTTCGTAAAGAGACCAGCCTCCTGGCGACCCTAATTAGGGTTAAGCGGTTTAGAAAATGTCTGAATGAAGAATTCAATGGGATTTATCATCATCATTATCATAATCTTTTGCTTAATCCGGGGTAGGTCGTAGGGGCAGCATCCTAAGCAATGAGATTCAGACATCCTTCTCTCTAGCCACTTCCTCCAGCTCTTCCGAGGGGACACTGAGGCATTCCCAGACCAGCCGAGAGACGTAATCCCTCCAGTGTGTTCTGGGTCGACATGCCCAAGACACCACACCAGGGAAGTGTTCAGGAGGCATTCTAACCAAATTCCTGAGCCACCTCAACTGGCTCCTCTCAATGCGGAGGAGCAGCGGTTCTACTCCGAGCTCTCCCTGGATAGCTGACCTTCTCACCTTATCTCTAAAGAAGAGCCCCACCACCCGGCGAAGGAAATTCATTTCAGCTGATTTTATCCCCGATCTTGTTCCTCTAGTCACTATCCAAAGCTCATGACCACAGGTGAGGGCTGGAATGTTGATCAACTGGTAAATTGAGAGCGTTCCCTTGAGGCTCAACTCCCTCTTCATCATGACAGACCGGTACAGGTGCCACTTTACAGCAGAAGCTGCAGCGATCCGTCGATCTCCCACTCCATCACTTGTGAACAACACCCCCATGAACTCCTTCACTTCGGGTGGAACCGCATTTCACCCTTTTCCAACTGAGAACCATGGCCTCAGACTTGGAGTTGCTGATTCTCATCCCGGCTGCTTCGCACTCGACTGTGAATCACTCCAATTAGAGCTGGAGGTCCAGGCTTGATGAAGCCAAAAGAACAAAGTCATCCACAAAAAGCAGAGACAAGATCCGTTGGCCACCAGACCAGAACTCCTCAACGCCTTCGCCGCACCTACAAATTCTGTCCAAAAAAATGATGAATAGAATTGGTCACAAAAAACAGCCTTGGTGGACTCCAACCCTCAACAATTCTGTTCATCATTTTTATGGACAGAAAAAAAATTATGAACAGAATTGGTGACAAAGAACAGCCTTAGCGGACTCCAAGACTCACCGGAAACGAATTCGACCTGTTGTTCTGAATTTGGACCAAGTGCTGGCTCCGGTGATACAGTGACCGACTATGCCCCTCATAGGGTCAGCCTAGGCAAACAGGTCCTAGGTGAAGCTCCAGACAAAGCGTGCTTCAAAATACCTCTATGAAAAAACTAAAAACAAACATACAGTTTCTCTTGCCCAGACGGTAGCTCAGTTCCCCCCCCCCCCCCCCCCAAGCCCGGCCCGGCCTGTGGGCTGGACTCGAAGGCGAGAGCCTAGTGATCTGACTTCTGCCCCTTGAGCCTGGCTGGGCCAAGCCCAAAAGGAGACAGGGGTCCGCCCTCCCATGGACCCACCACATTTGGGAGGGGCTATAGGGGTCTGGTGCAGTGTGAGTTCGGTGGCAGCCGAAGGCATGGGCTCTCTCGGACCGATCCTTGGCGACTGACTCTGACACTTTAGACATGGAAAGTCACCTCTCTGTCTGGGAAGGAGCCAGAGTTGGTGCATGAGGTGGATGATACCCCATAGCTTGGGCTCTGGAAACACCCATCTCGAGAGAGGCTGGAGATTATTCAATGTGATTTATTAGTAATTTTATTCTTATATAATTAATAATAAATATTTAATAATATTTTATTGGTTTACAGAGTGATACTGTCTTCTTGTGAGTGGAGTGAGCTCATTTTCGCTCTGCCACCCAGTGAGCCACGAGGCTGCCAGATGATTTGATATGATATAAACATAAACATGTTTGACAAACTGATGCTCTCGTTACAAGAGTGAACATGCAGCACTGCATGCCAGAAGCCCAGGAACCGCCACCGTCACAAGTGCGCGTCAATAAGGGCGTGCGTCAAAGCTAAAGCACTGATAACGCTTTCATCTTTTTTTGAATATTGGCTGTCAGTGTGCAGTGCGCGTGCTGATTCCCAAGCGAGCGCTCGAGCTCCTCAAGGCGGCGAGGTTCGCATCGGAGGCTTCAGACCAATCTTCGGTACACCGCGCTCCCTGCAGTGTCAGTATCCGATTACAGGTTCACATGCTTGCGCACAGACCACCCGTCACCCCGACCAATTGCCCCATTCACGGTAGCGCAGGAGACGGCCGCCTCCCCCCCCCACCCCCCGCCCCGCTTGGCTGATGGCTGATCTGCTCCGGAGCTAAGGGAAACCAACAGAACTTTCCCACGGGCTGCGCGTGCTGACAGGCGGCCGATCTCCTCCCCGCCGCCGCCGCCGCCGCCTGGGCAAGACGCCGGCCGAGCACGGGGAGGGGCGGATCTCTCAAGACCGCGATTCGATCTAATTGGCTCTTCTTTTAATTTTTGCAGATGACTAAGTCATGCTTAGAGCGCAACTCCAGCGAAAGCGCGCACTGATTGGCTGAGTGTAGCACCGGGACACGCCCCTCGCAACATGCTGCAGAATAGAAATTACACCGTGGGAAAGCCTGGCTGTTCAAACCGCAGCACACTCACCTGATACAGCTCGGACGACTCTCTCTCACACACACACGCGCGCGCACACACGCACACACACACACGCACTGAGAGATTCAGAATGAAGAGAAATCACGACTTCAGCTCCTCTGATAGTGAACTTGATGAGAATATTGAGGTGGAGAAAGAGAGCGCTGATGAGAACCTGTAAGTCAGAGTTTAGTTTTAGATCAATTATAATATAATCTATAACCTCGATTCCATTTAATACTTTCTCAATCAGAGTTTATGTATACACTGTAGTCTAAAATTGTAAGTAGAAGAACTTGGCTGATCAATGATTGTTGCAGTGCTGAAATGTTTCAGTTCTATTTCAGAGGTGCGAGTTCTCCGCTCGGATCGGTTTCTCCGACAACTACATCACAAGTGCAAGCAAGAAAACGTCGCCGAGGGGTGAGCAATCATTATTATCTATATGAGATTCCAACATCAACATATAAACAGCAGAATCAGCTTGAAATACAGATCATTAAGTAATATGTGCATTAAGCTAAACAGAACAAATAATGATAATGATCCTATTACTACTACTAACAACAACAACAACAACAATAACAAATTATAAATAACACATTATTATTATTATTATTATTATTATTATTATTATTATTATTATTATTATTATAACAATAATAATAATAATAATAATAATAAGAAGAAGAAGAAGAAGAAGAAGAATATATTATTATTATTATTATTATTATTATTATTATTATTATTATTATTATTATTATTGGTCAGAGGTGGCCTGGTGGTATGGTGCTTGCTGGAGCACTGATCCCAAGGTTGGGGGTTCGAGTCCCACTCTCCACAAGGTTGTTACTGTCCCCCCAGTGCAACTAACTGGGTTATCAAAGGCCAGCCATGTCTCTCACTGTCTATGGTGTGAGGTTCATGTAAAAGAACCATTGCTGTCCAGGGTGCACTCTGCCCTCACCCGGAGTCGGCTGAGATGGGCACCAGCCTCCCTACGACCCTAATTAG
Source organism: Plotosus lineatus (assembly GCA_024760905.1). Classification (NCBI taxonomy): domain Eukaryota; kingdom Metazoa; phylum Chordata; class Actinopteri; order Siluriformes; family Plotosidae; genus Plotosus; species Plotosus lineatus. Next base: position 80,200,036 of record CM045728.1, on the reverse strand, counting down.
GATTAAGCTGTTTCAGAAAATGAATGAATGAATTATTATTATTTTTTTTATTTATTTTATTATTTTTATTATTATTATTATTATTATTATTATTATTAATACAATTATTACTATTTAAATTATTATCATTATCACTATTATTGATCGCTATTATTATTATTATTATTGTTATTGTTATTATTATTATTATTATTATTATTATTATTATTATATACAATTATTACAATTTTAATTATTATCATTATCACTATTATTGATCGCTATTATTATTATTATTGCTGTTGTTGTTATTGTTGTTTGTTAATATTGTGTGTGTGTGTGTGTGTGTGTGTGTGTGTGTGTGTGTGTGTGTGTGTGTGTGTGTGTGTGTGCATAGATCATTGAGAAGCGGCGCAGAGATCGTATTAATAACAGCTTGTCTGAACTGCGCCGACTTGTTCCGAGCGCCTTTGAGAAGCAGGTAAGACACCAACATCTTTTACAGGCAAATCCAGCAGTAAATATCTGTCTGGAACCTTTTAGATACAGCAAAGTTAAATACAGTACTCTGTTTCCTCCAGGGCTCGGCTAAACTAGAGAAAGCAGAGATTCTGCAGATGACTGTGGATCATCTGAAGATGCTTCATGCTGCTGGTGGCAAAGGTAGCAGCGCTTTCCATAATATTACTCCATGCAGTGTGGATTAGTAAGTGTACTGTATTGTGTACCCTCAGGTATAGAAAGTGCCTTATCCTTGTTGCTGGGGTAAATCCTATTGTACCTTTATCATGTATTTAAGATAGAAATGTGTAGGTATATGGTGTACATTTGACTTTCATCTAAGAGGTCATAAAGGTACAGTATGTCCACTGTTCCAGGTGAAATATGCACAAGGGACAATAGATGAGGTTACTATCTAGCCACAATAAAGGGTTACTTTTCTGAGGTCACGTAATGCTATTGTTGATCAAAATAGCTCTTTTACTGCCATTCAGATTAAGTACACTTAAAACAGGTTGAACAAGTGCTGTAAAACCACAACCAAGGATGTAATTATCCAATAGCGTCATACCTCCATAAACTAAAGCAAAAATAATGAATCATCTGTAATCCTTTCAGGTTACTTTGATGCACACGCATTGGCAATGGACTATCGTGGTTTGGGATTTCGTGAGTGTCTGGCAGAAACAGCCCGATACTTGAGTATCATTGAAGGTCTAGACAACACCGAGCCACTCCGCATTCGCTTAGTGTCCCACTTGAGCAACTACGCCACTCAGAGAGAGGCTCATACAGGCCTGGGTCATCTAGCATGGGGCTCAGCATTCAGTACCCCTCACCTGCCACATCACCTCCTCTTACCACAGCACCAGCAGGGGGCGCCATTACCACGCAATCCGAGCAGTTCTCCATCCTCGACCTCATCGTCACCTTCCTCTTCACCAACAGCACCCTCCTCAGAGTCTCGTGGCTGCAGCAGGTTACCTGTCAAAGCAATCAGTGAGGCCGGAAAGGGTGGGCTGCTCAGGGCTCCCCCTGCAACAGGCTCCCTTCCCACAGGTCTCACAGCAGCGTCCGCATCAAAGCTTTCTCCTCCACTTCTCACGTCGCTCTCCAGCCTCTCAGCTTTCCCCTTCCCTCTGAGTGCGTTTCCTCTGCTCTCACCAGGCTCACTCGGTCATGCAACCCCCTCGGGCAGCCTGGGGAAGCCCTATCGGCCATGGAGCATGGAGATCGGAGCTTTCTGAACTCTTAATCTAGATCTCCTGGAAAAAAAAAAAAAAAAACGAAAAAAAAAAAAGACTATTTTTCAGACCAGAAAAGATAATGGGAGTTTGCTGGTCAGGACTCAACAAAGTGGAAAGACATCCAAGGACTTATATACAGTACAGAGAATTAGCTGTATGTTTATGCAACTTTTTTAATCACCGAATTACTTTCCTTCACATTTAAGCTAATCAGGGATAGGTTCTGCTGGTAGTCAGGTTAATGTCTTCAAGTATTGTTTTTTTTATTAACTTTTGAAACTGTTTTTGAACAGGGTGCTGTGCTGGTACAATACCCTGGATAAAAGGGAAAGATGGGAGTTTTAATAAAATGGGTGTTTTGGGGCTGAGGTACTGATCAATTTAAAGAGCTGGCACTGAGTGTAAAAATTCGAATCAAGTTTTAATTGTAATGAAAAATAATAAGTAATAACAGTGTGTACTTCCAAATGAGAGGCAAAATACTGTCCACTCCTTGTCTCCATACTGCAATGAATACATACCCATAAAATTAAATTCCAGAGTCATATTTAGACTCACCATGACTCAAGAGCTAAATAAAATGCAGTTATGAGACAGCCTCTAACATTTTGACAAGATACATTTTTTTTTTTGTATTATGTTTGAATCTGACTTTGTGGGTTTTTACAGAGTTTTACAGAGAGCTATGCAATTGAACAGTGGTATTACAGTGGTATTACACAATCAATAACATCTTAGGTCTGGAGCTTCCTTTTGTACTTTACCTACAGTAAAACCTATGCAATGGAGCCTTTATCACAGACAAATTCAGATTTTTTCCCCCACATCTATTTATCTAAAATACTTTGAAATGTGATGGCAAGTTTTGGGGTTGGATTGTTATCAAACCTCTTTTTGAATTGTGAAAGCTTTTAACATTGCTCCCGAATGGACAATCTGTCAAAAATATCACTAAATAAATCTGTCAAATATCATTTGAATGTTTTAGTCATGCTTCATGAGATAATAATACCATCAATGCATACTCTATACACTCATCACTATCACAATCTCTCCCTGTCTCTCTGTCCCTCGCCCTCTATCTTGGTCTCGCTCTCTCTCTCTCTCTCTCTCTCTCTCTCTCTCTCTCTCTCTCTCTCTCTGTGTGGTTTTCTGTCTCTCCTTCTCTCTATGTTTGTCTGTCTGTCTCTGTCTCTCTCTCTCTGTAATTAAATTACAATACTGTAATTCAAAAGGAAACTTTTGGGAAATACAGTATTTGTATTTATGTGATTCCAGTGGCGTTGTTATTAGCACATCCGCCTCACAGCAAGAAGGTCCTAGATTCAATTCCCAGCTGGAGAGTTTCTATGTGGAGTGCACATGTTCTCCCTGTGCTTGCATGGGTTTCCTCCGGGTACTCTGGTTTCCTCCCAAGGTCGAAAAACATGCACAGTAGGTTAACTGGCTGTTCCAAAAATCTCCCTAGGGTGTGAGAGTGAGTATGAATGGTCATGTGAGTGTCGGCCCTGTGATGGCTTGGAGAATTGTCCAGGGTGTACCCCGCCCTCGCCCAGAGTCAGCAGAGATGGGCGCCAGCCTCCCCGTGACCTAGTTAAGATTAAGCAGTTCAGAAAATGAATGATTCCTTGCTTAAAATAAAGACAGTATATAAACACTGTTCTATTTCTTTGTTCTTTTGCTCATCGTTTCTTCAATCAAAATATTTCCCACACAGGTGTAAAACACTCTTGATAGAAAGCCCCAAAGTCACCAAAAGTTTTAATAGTGTTTAAATTTCAGCAACTCTTTGAAAACCACACCGAGAGGAAAAGAGAATTAGCACTAAGAAGGCTATCGAGTGGTAGCAGAATGGGTGAGTGACTGAAACAAAGAGATATCAGCCATCCTCAGGGCCTCTGTGGCCTCTCTATGTGTTCAGGAAACCATTAACAGCCGGGGGATATCCTGGACAATGGCAGCCCAAACCGGCTCAGAGCAAGTGGGAAGGACAGTGTGAATGAATAATTAGATGAAGGAGAAGAAAAGAGAGAGAGGGAGAGAGAAAAAGCAGAGATAAAGAAATAAGTAGATGAAGGAGAGCATGGAAGAGAGAATGAGAGACAGAGCAAGAGAGCTGAAGGTATAAGTAGATGAATGTGAGCATGAGAGAGAGATACACAAAAGGAGAGTGAGATTTGGAACAAGAGTGTCATTCGTTCATTCATTTTCTGAACTGCTTAATCCTAATTAGGGTTGTGTCGACTCTGGGCAAGGCCATCCCAGCACCAACACTCAAGCAACCATTCATATTCACACCTAGGGAACAGCCAATTAACCTACTGTGAATCATTTTGAGCGGAAACCAGAGTACCTGGAGGAAACCTGCACAAGCATGGGGAGAACATGTAAACTCCACACAGAAACACCCGAGGTGAGAATTGAACCCAAGACATTTGTGCTGTGAGGTGGACATGCTAACCACTATGCCACTGTGCCACCAATGTGAATGAGAGAAAGAGCAGAAAGAGTTCAAGAAATAAGTATAAATGAGAGAGAAAGAGAAAGAGAGAGAGAGAGAGAGAGAGAGAGAGAGAGAGAGAGAGAGAGAGAGAGAGTGGGTGTGTGCAGAAACTGTGCCCCGGAGCTTTCGCCGCTCCTGGACTGCTGGACTCCCTGGCAACTCAGTCTCTGTGCAATTTCAGTCCTTAAAACAGATTCTCCACCTACACACAGCCTAATGCCAAGATACCTTTTCAATCCATGTGTCTATTCATCTTTTTTCTTCTTTCCCTCTCTGATCATCACATTTCTTGCTTCAAGATATGATATGTACATATGCGTTTCCTCCATATTCATAAATCCATACAAGAGTCTCAGCAGTGACACTGAGTTAGAATAAACCCAGTGGATGTGGTATGCACGTGTTGATAAAACAGCATAGGATGGTGGTGTGCAGGATGACGCTGATGGTGAGGAAGGTGAAGAAGGCAAAGACAGAGCAGAAGACAAAGTGGTGGAAGCTAAAAAAGGAAGAGGGTCGGGTTGTCTTCAAGGAGGAGTTGAAACAGGCTTTGGGTGGTCAGGAAGTGCTTCCAGATGACTGGACAACTACAGCTAATGTGATCAGGGAGACAGGTAGGAGAATACTTTGTGTGTCATCTGGAAGGAAAGTAGATAAGGAGACTTGGTGGTGGAATGAGGAAGTGCAGGAGTGTGTACAAAGGAAGAGGTTAGCTAAGAAGAAGTGGGGCATTGAGAGGACCAAAGAGAGTAAACAGGAGTACAGGGAGACACAGCGTAAGGTGAAGGTAGCGGTGTCAAAGGCCAAACAGAGGGCGTATGATGACTTGTATGCTCGGTTGGAAAGAAAAAGAGGGAGAAAATGATTTATACAGTTTACACCGCAGAGAAATAGAGATGGGAAGGACGTGCAGCAAATTAGAGTGATTAAGGACAGAGAGGGAAATGTAATGACTGATGACAGAAGTGTGCTGGGAAGATGGAAAGAGTACTTTGAAGGGCTGATGAATGAGGACAATGAGAGAGAGGAAAAGAGTCGAAGAGGTGACTGTCGAGAACCAGGAAGTAGCAAAGATTAGTAAGGGTGAAGAGAGGAGGGCATTGAAGAGGATGAAGTATGGAAAGGCAGTTGGTGTCTAGGAGAGGTAGCAGTAGATTTCTTGACAAGAACATTCAACAAGGTCTTAGAGAGTGAGCAGATACCGGAGGAATGGAGAAGTGTGCTAGTGCCCATTTTTAAGAACAAGGGAGATGTGCAGAGTTGTGGCAACTAAAGAGGGATAAAGTTGATGAACCATACGATGGAGTTATGGGAAAGCATAGTGGAAGCTAGACTAAGGGCAGAGGTCAGCATTTGTGAACAACAGTTTGGTTTCATGCCAAGAAAGAACACCACAGATGCAGTGTTTGCCTTGAGGATGTTAATAGAGAAGTACAGAGAAGGTCAGATGGCGCTGCATTGTGCCTTTGTGGATCTGGAGAAAGCATATGACAGGGTGCCGAGAGAGGAACTGTGGTATTGCATGAGGAAGTCTGGAGTGGCAGAGAAGTATGTTCGAGTGGTGCAGAACATGTATGAGAGATGTAAGACAGTGGTGAGGTGTGCTGTCGGTGTGATAGAAGAGTTCAAAGTGGAGGTAGGACTGCATCAAGGGTCAGCTCTGAGCCCCTTCTTGTTTGCTATGGTGATAGACAGGCTGACAGACGCGGTTAGACAAGATTCTCCATGGACTATGAAGTTTGCAGATGACATTGTGATCTGTAGTGAGAGCAGAGAACAAGTGCAGGAAACTCTAGAGAGGTGGAGGTATGCCCTGGAAAGGAGGGGAATGAAGGTTAGCCTCAGTAAGACAGAATACATGTGTATGAATGACAAGGACCCAAAAGGAATGGTGAGGTTACAGGGAGCAGAGATAAAGAAGGTGGAGGATTTTAAGTACTTGGGCTCAACAATCCAGAGCAATGCAGAGTGTGGTAAATAGGTGAAGTGTGTGCAGGCAGGTTAGAATGGTTGGAGAAAAGTGTCTGGTGTGATAGGAAGGTATCAGCAAGAATGAAAGGAAAAGTGGACAAGATGGTGAGGAGGCCAGCGATGTTGTATGGTTTAGAAACAGTGGCCCTGGGGAAAAGACGGGAGGCAGAGCTGGTGGTACCAGAGATGAAAATGTTGAGGTTCTCTTTGGGAGTAACGAGGATGGATAGGATCAGGAATGAGCACATCAGCGGGACAGCACATGTAAGTCGTTTTGGAGACAAAGTCAGAGAGGTTAAATTGAGATGGTTTGGACACGGTTTGTATATTGGTAGTAAGATGCTGAGGTTGGAACTACCAGGCAGAAGGCCTAGAGGAAGACCAAAGAGAAGATTTATGGATGTGGTGAAGGATGACATGAAGGTAGTTGGTGTAAGAGAAGAAGATGCAAGGGATAGGGTGAGATGGAGGCAGATGATTCGCTGTGGCGACCCCTGAAGGGAAAAGCCGAAAGGAGAAGAAGAAGTAGACGTGTTATGCACGTCAGAGTACTACAGACTCCGGTCTGTACGGACTGAAGTCTTTTGTCGACACCTGCTGGTGATACCCAGTACTACATGGTCAATTTTATACAGTGAGGGTTCTACTGGTGAAAGAAAACTTTGGGATTTATTAACCTTGGCCCTATTTTCTAATCATACATAATAGGCACAAAGAAGAAGATGCACGGGATAGGGTGAAAAGGAGCCTTGTTCTTAATGTCTTCTTCTTTTCCTTTCGGCTCAAGTGTTGAGTTAGAACAATGGAAACAGCAACCATAAAACTGTTATACACAGTAATCCTACAGGGAAACCACCTGGCAACATGATAAGAGGAGCCCTTATGTCTGTTTACCTAACAAACTGTAAGAAAATAAAAACAAAAAAACCGTCCGATATAGTCATTGTTTTACGCTTCTCTTCTTCTGGACTCTGATGCAGCTAAACATTCAGTACATGTAGTCAATTTTTGCACTGGGATGGTTTTCTGATGTTGATTAAAGCAGATGACTTACAGAATCACTCTGTTTTCAAACTATGCCCTAACGAGTTTCATGCTAAATATGAGCTCAGTAAACATTGATTGATGCTGGTACAAAGAGCTTGATGAGCTTCTCTGTAATATAGGTCTTCTTCCCGTCTGCATCTTCAGCAGGTATCTCAGGGTCTTTGACATTTCGCCCTTTAACCTGTACGCCTCGCCTGAATTGGGCAGCAAAGACTGCAGTGATAGCCTTCACCTGCAGACTGGTATTTGCCTCTGATGATCACTTAATTGGTTTCTCTTAATCCAAAGCCAACGTGAGCTTGACTCTGCCGACGATCCTATTGTTTTGATGTCTTTCTTTAACATGGAGGGTGACAGTGCTATTCGATGAAGGAAACTTCTTGTTGTTAATGCGACAAAGCCTCCAGAACCAACTTCTATAGGCATTAGGATTGCTTTCCAGCCACTTGTATCAGCTCCGTCTACTAGGTCTTGGTACTTGGTGGCCTTGAGCTCGTGTGATACTTCAAGTCTGTCCTCCAAGGGAACTGTGAGTTCTATGATAAAAATAGTGTAAGTGCTTCTTGACAGCAGTACCATGTCTGGCTGCAGAGAAGTGCTGGCTACTTCTTCCGGAGACCTAAGTTTCGTTTGTACATCAATATGTAACTCCCAGTCGGATGCTTGTGACAGTAGTGAGCTGGTCCGAGTAGACTTGGCAACCTTCGACTTGTCACCTTCTTTGCAAAACTCTACTTGTTTTGGGCCTCTTTGTGTTAATTGACGATTGACACCTATCCTATGATGGTCTACCCATGTGACCCATCATGCTCTGTCTTCTTTACCCCAGATTCTTAAGTTGGAGGGTGTTGGTAGAAGATCTGTCACAGCCAAAGCAGGAAACTGAATTTTCCCTAATCCATGGACCATATATCTTTCCAAGTAAGTGCACATTGTAGTGCAGTCTCCCATCGTGTCCAGCTACCTTGCTTTCCCAGTCCTCCTGCCTTGACAAATCTGGTGTGTTCTGCGTCCTGTCTGACTCGCTGGACAATCATGTCCCGCTTGATCTTACTGTCTGCCTTACTCCACCTAGTCTCTCCATAATTGCATAGGCCCAGTCTACCTCTATAAATTGTTCCAATCAGTCCTTTATGTCGCAAATCTTCTTCTGCTTCTTCTATTCCTGAGTGAGGGTTCAATTTTCTTCCTGTCTTGACTGTTTCCCATGTTTTCTGCACTGGTTTGTACTTAGACAGGTGTAAGGTAGAAATGGCTCTGACATTTGCAGGCTGGAACTCCTTTGCTACCGACAACAGTGGTAGACTGAGCTTGGACGATTTGCTGTAGAGGTTTACTGTGCTGAAGCTTGGAGGCACACCCAGCCACCTGCGAAGGAAGCTGCTGCATTGCTTCTCCATGGCTTCAATTGTGCTAAACGTGATGTGATATATGAGGAAAGGCCACGGCAATCTGGGGATGATGCCGTACTGGAAAGACCTAGCTTTGAATCGGCCCTGGAGGTGACTAGTGTTAATTGTCTGAAGCCATCTTTTCAAGTGCCATAGTTACATCTCTGCTGTTACTGATGTCTGCCAGACTGGCCAAACCATTTCTCCAAGCACTTTATGCTTTCATCTTGGATGGTAGGGAGCCCCCCGAATAACAAAGGTGTGCTTGCGTAGCTTCCCTTTCAAGATGGTGAGGCTTCTTGACTTGCTTGGTTTGATCTGCATCCGGGCCCGATTTGCCATCTTCTCCAGAGCAGTGAGAATCCACCTAGTTCCTGATACTGTGTGCGTCATCACTGTTACATCGTCCATGTAGGCCTGGCTTAATACCATCTGCTGTGGTAGGACCCTTGTACTAGCTTTCTCCTGCTTTAAGTATCATTGTTCATGGCAGCCACAAACAGCACTACTGACACTGTACATCCTGCCATGATGCCTTTCTCCAGTCGCTGCCATCTTGTGGTGAAGCTGTTCGCTGTGAATCTCGTCTTGATATTGCAGAGGTAGTCCATCACTAACTTTGTAACTACTGGTGGGGCGTGGTATTTCTGTAGTGCTTCTTGAATAAGTAGATGAGGGACGCTGGTGTAAACCTTTGCGATACCTAGCCAAACAACTGATAGGTTCTTCTGGTCTTTTCTGGCTTGCTTGATTAGTTGGCTTATTGTGGCGGTGTGCTCTAGACATCCTGAAGGGCCTGAAACACCTCCTTTCTGTACATTAGTGTTCACATAGTTGTTGAGTAAAAGCAAAGTGGTGGGTCTCCTTGCAACCACTGACCAGAAAATCTTTCCCTCAACGTCCAGCAGTGAGATCTTGTGGACCTGGTCTAGGCCTCTGGAATTTTTTCCTTTGGTACGAAGCAGCCTTCTGCCAATATCCAAGAAGATGGTAATTGCTTTTTCTTCCAAACTGTTCATAGTAACTTGCATAGGCGTTAAGCAGCTTTGGGCAGTTCTTGTATATCTTGTAGGCAATTCCCGATGGCCCTGGTGCCGAACTTGACCGTGCACTTCTTGATTTTTTCAAAATGTAGGTCAGAGAGATCGAAAGGAGTTCCCGGTTCTGGTTCTGGCATCCTGTATGGAGGTTCTCCAAGTGGCGTATTGCGGCTTGGGTCACTGTGGGCCTGCTTTATACTTTCTTCCACTTCTGCTTGCGTGTACTCCAGTTTGCCCCCTTAGGTTTTTCCAGCAGATCTGATGTAAACTTATAGGGGTTACTATAGAATGTCTATAGTGTACTCATTCATAAATTAATTAAACGGTGCACCATAAAGATATTTTAGTAATTTCACATGCACACACCACACAAATTATTTTTCCGTTTAAAAAAATTAAATGATGACACATTGATACACTATGGAGGTCCACAATTTTGATTAAATCATTTTACACTCAGAATAATGATTTATATTTCAGAGATAATAGACCAATCAGATCATGCTAT
>CM045728.1:80069849-80184849 GCA_024760905.1 Plotosus lineatus | reverse complement strand
GCTGCTTATAAGCTTCTGTGTGTGCAGCTTTGTGTGAGGGAAAGCACGGGTCTTCATGTATATACAGTATTTGGCAGAAATCGGTCTGAAATAGGAAGGGTTCTCGTAGGACAGTTTCGATTTTGGAAGCAACATTGTGAAGTTCTATGAACCACACACTCCCAAAATTACTGATGAAAATTTCCTCAGGGTAAATTTCATATTAATAAGAGACACGTATGAATCCATCGTAGTCCTAAAATCCATGTCTGGTTAACTGATAACATTTTTTTTATAGATTATTGTACTCAGGTTCAATTTTCTGATTTAATGAATATATGTGTTCTGCATGGGGCCACAGAATACAAATTGCTTGTGAAGTCCCATGGTGGCCTAGTAAAGCTACAGTTGTCTTCAAAATAATAACAGTCAGACATCACTAACCTGATCAATCACTGTTTTTGGCAGAAAGTATATTTACACAAATAATTTACTAGCAGGTGGAGTAATAGAATCCAACAGAACCAACAGTCCTGACATGCTGCTGATTCTGTGTAATTGAATCACTAATTGAAAGGGGCGTGTTCAAAATAATAGCAGTGTGGAGTTCAATTATTGACGACATTCATTCTTTGAAATACCGGTGCCAATTATTGTCTTGGCAAATGGCTGTACATGCTGGTTATAGAGCATTTCTCTCTGAAATTCTGAGGAAAATGTGTCATTCCAGACATTGTTCAGAAGAACAGTGTACCTTGATTAAAAAGTTGATTGGAGAGAGATAAAAACATAAAGAAGTGCAGAAAATTATAGGCTGCTCAGCTGAAATGATCCAGAAAGGGGCAGTGGTGGTCTAGTGGTATAGGGCGCTGGATCACTGATCCAAAGATGGGGGGTTCAAGTCCCACTTTCCACAGGGTTGTCATTGTCCCCCCCCCAGTGCAGCTAACTGGGTTATCAAAGGCGGGCCATATCTCTCACTGTCTATGGTGATAGGCATGTAAAAGAACCATTGCTGACTTTCGTAAAGAGTAGCTGCAAAGCCGTCAACTTGTTTCTGTCCCTTGCTATAAAGGGTTGTGTCAGGAAGGGCATCCGACGTAAAAACCTCTGCCAAATCAAATGTGCGAATCAGATGATTCGCTGTGGCGACTCCCGAGTAAAAGGGAAAAAGCCGAAAGGAAGACAGACAGACAGCTGAAATGATCCAGGAAGATCACAGAAGGTCTAATGTTACCTGTGAGTCCTGTTACAGTATAGAAAATGCCTATGTGAAGCCAAGCAATTGGCAAGAAGCCCCACAAAGTCCCAGTGTTGACAAAAGCCATATTCTGAACAAGGTACAATGTGCCAAAGAGTACATTAACTTGCCTAAAGAGAAACGGCACAACTTTTTGTGGACTGATGAAAGTAAGATTGCTCTTTTTGGGTGTAGATGACCCCTAGATGACCCCAAACACTGAACTCAAGCCACTGTACAGTGTAAACACAGTGAGACATGGCGGCGCAAGCATGGGGATGTTTCTCATACAACGGTGTCGTCCTATTTATCACATCCCAGGGATCATGAATCAGTTTCAACCATCAGAATACTTGAAGAGGTCGTGTTGCCTTATGCTGAAAAGGAAATTCCCTTAAAATGGGTTCCAACAAGACAACGACCCCAAACACACAGTAAACAGGCAACATCTTGGTTCCAGACCAGGAAGATTGACATTATGGAGCAACGGCCCGATCCCCAGATGTTACTGCAATAGAAAACTTGTGGGGTGACGTTAAAAATGCAGATTCTGATGCAAAACCAAGAAATACAGGAGGACTGTGGAATGTAGTACAATCATCCTGGACTGGAAAACCTGTTCACAGGTGACAGAAGCTGGTTGACTCTGTGTAACACATATGTACAGCAGTTCTCAGGAACAGTGGATATATAACTAAATATTAGTTGTCATTTAAAAAAAGCAAAATCTTATAAAATTTTTCAGTTTATACAGAGAATATTTGAACATTGTAAATGTTCAGTTCAGTTCATTTTCTGTAACCGCTTAATCCTAATTAGGGTCGTGGGGAGGCTGGCGCCCATCCCAGCCAAATTCGGGTGAGGGTGGAGTACACCCTGGACAGCTCGCCAGGCCATCGCAGGGCGGAAACACACAACCTACTCTTGTCGAAAGTCAGCAATGGTTCTTTTACATGCTTCACACCATAGACAGTGAGAGACATGGCCGGCCTTTGATAACCCAGTTGTTAGCTGCATTGGGGGGGAGGACAGTGACAACCTTGTGGAGAGTGGGAATCGAACCCCCAACCTTTTGGATCAGCGATCCAGCACCCTATACCACTAGACCACCACTGCCCCATCCATTGTAAATGTTGTAAAGAAAAAATACAGGCACTGCTATTTTTTAAATAGTCTAAGATTCCCTTTTCTTCAATTTCTTAAAGGAATAACACAAATTTGATATACTGTATGCGACGTGATGAGCGACCAGGGTCCTTAAAAAATTAGAGGGTGGTTATTAAAATGTTACCAACGGAGTGAAACGGTAAGTGCTTATTACCATTGAGGAGGAAAGCAAACAATAAAAGAGTTTTCATGGTATTTGTGCTATTCATTTTGTGGTATCAACCAAACTTACATGAAAGCTGAAAATAAACAGAAAACAGCATAAATTAAAAAAAAAAGACCCCTTACTTTTCCCTCTCTTTAAACATTTCCTTTAAACATTGGAAGTAAAATCAAGCCAATCAACACTGTCAACTTTAGCACATGGCACATTGACTCAATCAGCATGAACATAAACAAAAGCACATGGCCAGGAACCTCTTTTAAATTTATGAAGTTAGTGAGCAGGAGAATCTGGTGAAAAATCCTCATCATCACTTTCTGATAGGTCCATATCTGGCTCATTGCTCCATTCATTCAGAGCATCCGATAGTTTTGCTTTAGCAGTTTCTAATGGTTCATCGGTTGTTGGACATTTACCAAGAGAACATGACAAAATATTTTCCTGTTTTTTAAAGCAGGGCGGAACTATCGAATGTGTTGTTACTGATGAACATTATAGACATTCCCCAGTGGCAGGGGGTCTAAACTCACTTTTATAGGCAGTGAATGCCTCATTTTACGGTTACAGAGACTGATCAAATAAAATTGGTAAGTTTGATCTACGATTTTGCTCCCAGTACACATGGGCGGTTATTACACCTAAGATCAAAAACACTGGGGGGTGGCTTATTGGGGCAGGGTGCTTATTAGGTCGCATAAAATATTTTTCTTCATATTTTGATTTGGAATAGAATGTGCTGTTTTCCCAATGAATTTGTGTGTACAGAAATAAAAGCGATGAGAAGAGTTTTGAGCTCTATTCATTTTTTTAAATACACTGCTATTATTTTGAACACAACTGTATATCCCAGTGGTTCTTAACCTTGTTGGAGGTACCGAACCCCACCAGTTTCATATGCACATTCACCGAACCCTTCATCAGTGAAAAATAAAAATATGATTTTTTACAAATTCAAGACACAGGTACTGTTGTGTTCTTGTATTCCCATCTCCATGCAGTTTCACGAAGTGTTCCTTTAGTTTTGCTGGTGTGAGACTAGAATTGCTCAACTTGGCATTGCAAATCATTCAGATAGGATGCTGAGTCCCATCACGTTCCGTGATGCATGTGAATCCATGTTGTACATATTTGTCCGACCACTTTCTTTTTTTGCTCGACATAGTTAGTATGGATTAAAATATTCCGAAAAAAATCTCACGACTTCTCACATTGACTACTGAGCACGCTAAATTCCCCGCGGCACTGATTGGCCAAGCAATGTAATGTGATCATCTGCAGCCAGTGATGGCCAAGCGGGGCGTGTCATCACTAATTGACATGATGAGTCGGGTGTGTCCTGACCTCCGTGGCAGAGGCTCCGCCGAACCCCTGAGACCGACTCACCGAACCCCTAGGATTCGATCGAACCCAGGTTGGGAACCACTGGTATATCCTTTACAAAGAACTTGCACCGACACGTGTACCTTCACGGCCTGCCCTAGCGCATGAACTCTGTCCAAGTGTTACACCACCTTTCTACCCAAGATCAAGGCCAATTCCATATATGGCAAATGACTCGTGCACATTTAGATTATTTAGATTTCCTCATTTGAAAACACTAATTTAGTTTTAAAATATTGTGAATATAGATGCATTAAGGAACCAAAGCCTTCAAGAAACGTGCAAGGTAACCTTTTCGTTCAATTTACCATATCGTTTGATTTGACAGAGTTTATTTTGCTCATTCATTCATTCACTTTCTGAACTGATTAATCCTAATAAGGGTCATGGGGAGGCTGGTGCCCATCTCAGCCGACTCTGGGCGAGGGCTGGTTCCACCCTGGACAGCTCGCAAGGCTCCTGTGATGGCCCAAAACTCACATAAACATTCATACTCCCACTCACACCTAGGGGCGATTTGGAACAGTGCATGCTTTTGGACTGTGGGAGGAAACCAGAGTACCCGGAGGAACTCCACACAGACACACACACACACAGGGAGATGTTTTGAAGCACTGGGGGTTGTTTTGTATTGTTTTAAAATTAATTGCCTTTAAATAATTTAAAACATGGTTTGTTGATTGATTGTGGGAAAAAACATTTTTTGGTGATCCAAGCCGGACATAGAATGAGACCAAAGGTTTTTCACATGCTTTCCTGTTACCTCTAGATCAGTGGTTCTTAACCTTGTTGGCGGTACTGAACCCCACTAGTTTCATATGCTTATTCACCGAACCCTTCTTTATTGAAAAATAAAATATGATTTTTTTTTTTTTTTTTCCAAATTCAAGACATAGGTATATGTTTTTACTGGGGCAACAAAATGAACAGTGCATTAATATCACTGTGTTCAAAGAACAAAACCAATAGAATGCATGAACTCCCCCCATCAAAATTACTTACATTTTTATGTGAGGTGCGCATCTGTGTGTGCACGCGTGTGTCTGTATGTGTGTGTATTTATATTTTATTTGCATCCTATGGATTATTTTTGAATGTTTCATTTTTATTATAAGCATTTATAGCACTGAATATGTATTTATTGATATTATATGTACATGTACATGTACGTCAATCAGCATGGGCAGTTGATCCTACTTTGCAAATCATGCAGATGGGACGCTGACTAGCATCACGTTCCATTATATATGTGAATCTATGTTTGTCCGAACACTTTCTTTTTTGCTTAACATAGTATAGATTAAAACATTAAGAAAGAAATCACATGACGTACCATCACAACAGTCACAATTCGACTACTGAGCACACCAAATTTCCTGCAGCACAGATTGGTCAAGCAATGTAGTGTGATCACCGGCAGCCAGTGATGGCCAAGCGGGACGTGTTGTCATGAATATGAGTTGGGTGTGTGTCTTGACCTCTGTCGAACCCCTGAGACTGACTCACCGAACCCCTAGGGTTCGATTAAACCCAGGTTAAGAACCACTGCTCTAGATATTTGTGCGATGCCAGCATATTCTTGGTCCCGTCTATGCAAAGTATATTGTTTTCGAAATGCAATTTATTTGAAATAATTTCAAATCCTTATAATATTCATGGAGCTACTACTTTTTCCTTATTCAGCAAAATCATCACCTTCTCCTGGAGGCGCTCCAGCATAGCTATGAGCATAGCCTCACGGTTCTTGTTGATGTGATCCATCTTCATGGTGAGTTTCTCCTCTGCCATCTTGCTGAAGTTGCTGTTTTCCTCCATAGCCCTGAGCAGCACATCGCGTTCGTGCTCACGCCTCTCAGCCAGGGCCTTTAGCACCTGAGCCTCCTGAGACTATAGAGGGAAAGAATAGTAAAAAAAAAAAACAGATGGGGAGGAGACGGCGCAATGGAAAAAGATAAATTAAATATAAATATCAGGAATATGAAATGATGCCTGGTTAACTCGATTCCTACCAGAAAGTCCTGATCAATAACCAAGTAAGCCAAACATTGTCAATGACTCACCAAGAGAATCAATGATGATTTATATAATTCATATTATGAATTTTAGGTCCAGAATGCTAGCTTGAATATTCGCACTAAATTATTCATTCCCAACAAAAAAAGAAGTTTCCTGAATAAACATGAACGAAGATCTGTCACTCACTTTCCTTCGGTCTTCAGCTGCCTCCAGTTTCTTCTGAATGTCTTCCAGGGAAACGTCCCTCTTCTTAGGGGGAGAGGTGATGCTGTAGCCTCCCTCAGATGTAGGGGAAGGTGGTTTCAGGATCACTTCAAAGGATTGTCCAGAGGCTCGCTTATTAATAGGTGTGACCTTCATGTCTGACCATTGGCAAGGCACAGTGAGACACACAGGCAATGAACCATTCAACATATGTATCCAATAACCAACAATATAAAGCCATGTAATGCTCATTTGTAACATGAATAAAAAGTCAATATGTCCCCAGTGTGTCTTGTTCGCGATGCAAACCCCGAGCTGTAAACTTTAAAATGACTAATCTACCAATTTGCTCTACATGCTACCTGCCATGTTAAAAATTTACATAACTTTTTCATTTCCTACCTTCAAACTCGCCCATCATCTTGTTCTGAGCCTCTGGGTACAAGCAAGAGCAGATAAGGGAGACAAGGGACAGCTCCTTCATCTTCTCTTTGTAAGCTGCAGCAAAACACAACACATCAAATAAGCCCTTGACCCACATCTGCTATCTCTTTATATCAGTGTATAGATGCAAAATGAGTATTCATTTTCAATAGGGATGGAAAACGGCATCAGAGCAGGTTCTCAGAGGGCTGAATTAGCAGCGGCATTGTTTAAAATTATGTGCCTGGGTTTTATTGCCGACGAAGAGGCTTGATGTCTTCAAAAGGTCCTAAATTTCAAACAAGCATATTCCCCATAGGTTTCCCCCTTCTTCTGATATATGTTAAAATATTTATTTACTCAGCAGGCATTCAATGCACGACTCGACAGTGAGTCCTTTTTATGTGAAAGTTGGCAGAATGATAACCTACATAACGACTCGTTCTATTTCATTGATTTTGCTGAGTTTTTAGAAATGGTGCAGGCCTTCGTCCCTGAAGATGAGTATCAGCTATTAAATCTGTCCCCTGACATGGGTTTCATGTATTAGTGTTTAGTCTCATCACTTCAAAAAAAATTTCAAAGCTCTGACGCAATCTCTTATCATCTTAATAGTCAAACAAACTGAAGAAATGGAGGTCAGAGGCAACAAAGATGGGGAGGCGCCCCACTGAGGTGGCACACCCCACACAGCTGTGGGCAGGAGACTGAAAGCTGTCTGCTTTTGGCGGTGCGGCTTCCAAGTTTGTAATTACCCGAGTGAGCCATGTGAGTGAGCAGAGCCCTGGTGGAATAATAAGCATGCATAATAAGCATTCATGTGAAGTCACCATCCCTCTTTTCATGTCTCAGTCAGGACGAAACGAGAATGATTGGCAGTTCAATGGACCGTATAATTTTTAGGTCTTTTAATGAGGAGGTCAAAAAGAGAACTCGAGACATGCCAAGTATCCGTTAAATCTGTTCGAATTAATGAGATGGGCTGAAGAAATGTCAAAAAGAACAACTGGTGACTCATCCTCAAAGACCACACCCATGTACTGACTATTGGGTAAGTGTACAATGAAGAGGTTTTTTTTTAAATATTAATAAAATAATAAGATCAAATGAGTGTAGTTGATCAGTGATTGTCCACTAATAATGCAATAAAACCATGATTTTGGATTCAATTTCATCTTCAAGGTGACAAGGAGCACAATGCCAACCTTGGAAAAGTGTGAATCAGTAAGAAAATGACTTTCTTTGTGTAGCACGTTTGATAATGAATTAACTTGACCTAACCTCTCTAGAAATCAATAATCTGACCCTCCCTACATATACCTTATGCCCTACAGATCTAAACCCTTAACAAAAGGAACTAAGAATCATAGAGTTGTATACACAGATCGAATATAAACATTATAATGGTGCATATTAGAAGAGGCACAGCGGCTAAAGCTAAACAGCAAATACATCAAATAAAACAATGCAGGGTGCTTGTGGATTAGTATCCCAGAGATAATCCTGTATAATTGTGTGTTTGAGTTAGAGGTTATATGCCTAGTGTGAGGCGTAGAATAAGAACTGGACTCTGTTATGAATATCAATCATGAATATCCTGACTCTTGGAATTTGCAGGTAATATATATATATATATATATATATATATATATATATATATATATATATATATATATATATATATATATATATATATACATACACATATATATATATATATATATATATATATATATATATATATATATATATATATATATATATATATATATACTGTAAATACACTATATACTATATATATATATAAAATTCACTTTCTGAACCACTTCATCCTAATTAGGGTACCGGGGAGGCTGATACCCATCTCAGCCAACTCCGGGCAAGGGCTGGATAGACTCTTGGCAGCTCACCAGGCCATTGCAGGGCCAACACTCACACGAGTATTCATACTCACACTCACACCTCAGTGTAATTTGGAACAGCCAATTGAACTACTGTGCATGTTTTTGGACTGTGGGAGAAAACCAGAGTACCCAGAGGAAAGCCACACAAGCACAGAGAGAACATGCAAACTCCACACAGAAACACCCAGGATGTGAATCAAACCCAGGACCTTCTTGCTGTGAGATGGATGTGCTAACCACTACGCCACCATGCCACCCATATAGAGTATAGAGTATATAAAACAATTGCAATGATGCAAAATGGATGACTGCATGAATGGATCAGCCTCATCATTTAAAGTTTCTCATTGATTTGATTAAAATATAATTACACAATGATGATCATTTAAATCCAGATATGTTTCATTACATCTGTACCAATTGAACTCTTTTAAATGTGTTGTTTAAGGTCATACTTCAGGGGCCGCAGCTGTCACCCTTTTGCCTCTATACATATAAACCATGTTTCTTTTTTCTTTTTTAAAAAACGCATTATGAGGTGTTGGGATTAAGCCATTGAGTAAAATCTAGGGATTTCTTGGACATTAAAGATGAAAGTGCTTTATCAGCTATGCAGGCTAAGAGTGAAGCACCATGCAATTTTTACAGCCTCTACATTTATTACTTTATTATATTGCAACTATTCCCTAGACTCAGAAATGTGGTATATTATTTTAATATTATTACTCACTTCCCACTCATTAACTCGAAAAGGAGTGTGATGCCAGGAAATTAAATAGATACCTCTAACTTATAAGATCTACCCAAAGACTTATAAATATTCCAGAATTTAATTGGCACACCCTATATTATTAGTTGGCATTTACCCAGTCACCTGTGAAAAGAAATCCTTTTCTTTTGTCCTTCAAGATAAAGATAAAGAGATCTTTACTGTCAACTGTTGAACGAACAGTGAAAATATGTTCAGCAAGTCTTTGTTTAGCAGCAATTATTAAAAAAAAATTGCACAAATAAAAATGACACAAAGAAATTCATGGATGCACTCAATATTTTACTTTTCAGGTCCCAATGATAAGAACTAATAATTTCCAACAAAGTAGAATCTCACTGTCAAACATCAGGCTTACATTTGTTCGTTCATTTCAGTTTCCACCGGAAGGCTGAACCCCATCATGTCTCATTTTGGGTGAAGGCACAAAACCCTTCATGCTCACTTTTACACTAGGCACAATCAAAAATATTTATTGAGCTTGTTTTTTTTGGGACTGCAAGAGGAAACCTGAGTACCGTATTTGGGATATAAACCCATGCATGCACAGGAAAAGCATACAAAGTCCATACAGAAACACCCTCACCAATCACTGGGTTCAACCCCAGGACATTTTACCACTACACCACTGTCCCTCCCGACTTTTTATTTAAAATAAATTGATTATTACTTTATTTATGTACAGCATTTCGATGCAGTACTGAAACACCGAAACCTTGAACTGAAGCCACAGTGATATTTTTATTGTGTTAAGAGGTGGTTTGTCACATGATAACATTAGGAGCTTCTCACTGATCATGTTTTGTTGGTTTAGGTATCCAAAGATGAAAACCAATCTAGCGAACAAGCCCAGAGCCCCAGAGTGCACCCATCATGATTCAATAATGCCAGCATATGATCTGTCCCACTCTACTCGCCCAAACACAAACAATAGAACATGTCTAAGGACATGCTGGCACCCAGCTCAGCTTGACTCCGGGCGGGGTACACCCTGGACAGCTCGCCAGGCCATCGCAGGGCAAACACTCACACAACCATTCACACCTAGGGGTGATTTGGAACAGTCAGTTAACCTACTGTGTATATATTTTGGACTGTGGGAGGAAACCCACGCAAGCACGAGGAGAACATACAAACTCCACACAGAAACGCCCAGGCTGGGAATCGAACCCAGGCTTTCTTGCTGTGAGGTGAACGTGCCACCCACGAGATTACTTCAGGCTATATTTTCATGACTTTTTTTTTTTTTTTTTCGGTCAGCATACATGCACACCTCCCTCCACCCATCATTCATTGGCTCCTGACAGCAGGTTCTCAGTCAAAGATCTATGCAATCTATGAATAGAAAAGAGCTGCTCATGAATAAATCATTTCAACAGCCATATATCTTAAGTTTTTAGGCTTGTGCAAAAAAAAAAAAAAAGTCTGATTCCAGCACTAATGTCATTCCACAATTGCTCCAGTATGGAAGAAAAATTAGGCCTGTGTGCCCAAATACATGTGATGTAGGAGTCAGGAACAAAATGTCGGCATGGCAACACAAATTCGCCATGTCGGGATTAGGATGACAATTCGGGTCTAACAGCATCGCATCCGGTTTAAAGGCTTTAAGAAAACAGTGGGTGGATCCAAATGTGAGCTGAAGATCAGGACTAGGTTTCTGAGATGCGCTGTCCGCTTTTGTGTGCTGAAGTCGATCATGAACGGAGAGCGTGATCTTGGGTGGGGTCCCTTCTGCATCATGCTGGGAAAAGATGCCTGTGATGGGCAGGTGCAGCGCAGCATCCAGCCCGGAATTGAACAGTTTATTATCACAGGCGTGAGAGACATTTATTTCCACCCACATTCCGCAAATAATAACCAAAAATGACAAGCATATTTTCCCCAAACCAGTTTTGGCGCGAGTGATCCATAAAAGAGCCAAAACACATCCAAACACACATCAGCATCATTTCATGAATGAAAAAGAAACATCATGAGATGAGCTCGAATATTATGGTCCAGATTATCTATAAGGCTCGAGGGTAGGATGCGGGTTTGGATGGAGCTCGTGCAGGCGGGGAGGGGGGGGGGTAGATTTTGTGCATCATGGGGTGTCGTCTCTCCGGTGGATCATCCCATACATGCATCATCAAGTTTAAACAGATAAACCTGGTTATCAACCATGAACTTACCGACTGCGGTTTTCGCCATGGCTGCGGTTGTTGTTGTTTCTGTGGGAGGAGAGGAGCTGTGGTTCCGGACGCTGGAGAGAAACTGGACTGCTCTGTAAGGCACTGAGTCAGCAGAACGGAGCTCTGAGGCGGAGGAGAGCGCAGACCAACAGCGCGAGATTATTAACACACGGCCGCGCGCTCCCGATACTCCTGGGCGCGCGCTTCAATGTGGTGCGCCAAAGAATTCATAAACGACTCACACGCGCCAGGCACTGAGCCTTGTTTACCAACCTTAATAATGCAAAAATGTCCAAAAAATCTAGTACATATACACTACATACTTCAGAGAGAATGTATAAGGGCAGTGTGGCATAGTGGTTAGGGTGTTGCGCTCATGATCAGGAGGTTGTGAGTTCGAATCCCACTGAGACCCTCACTGTGCTAAGACCTCTGGGCAAGGTCTCAACCACAAGTGTGCCTCTGTTCACCCATCAGTATAAATGGGTACCAGTAAAAATATACTGGGAAGGTAACCTGTGATGGACTAGCGTCCCATCCAGGGGGAGTTGAACTCCTGGTCGCGTCACGCTATGGAAACCGGGAATAAGCACCGGCCTGATGAGCCACGAGGCTCGGGTATAAAAAAAAAAAAAAAAAAAAAAAAAAAACCAACAGGGGTGGCTTGGTGGTAAAGGGTGCTGGATCGCTGATCCTAAGGTTGGCGGTTTGAGTTCCACTCTCCACAAGGTTGTCATTGTCCCCCAGTGCAGCTAACTGGGTTATCAAAGGCCGGACATGCCTCTCACTGTCTATGGTGTCCGGCTGTAAAAGAACCATTGCTGACTTTCGACAAGAGTAGCTGCATAGCCGTCAGCGTTTTTCCATCCTGCGATGGCCTGGCGAACAATCCAGGGTGTACTCTGCCCTCGCCCAAAGTCAGAGGGGCGCCAGCCTCCCTGCGACCCTAATTAAGATGAAGTGGTGACAGAAAATGAATGAGTGAGTTTTATAAATTATATCACTGATTAGCATTGCAGACATTCGACAAGAGTATAGCCTTTGGCATGTTTCAGCCCTGCGACGGCCTGGCGAGCTGTCCAGGGTGTACTCTGCCCTCTCTCAGAGTTGGCTGAGATGGGTACCAGCCACCCTGGGACCCTAATTACGATTACACGGATCAGAAAATGAATGAATGAATGAATGAGGATCACTGGTTAGCATTTTATTTCGGATTAAGACGCTATTTGAAATGTTTTATACATATTGTCATTGATTGTGAAGACATTCTAGCTTTTTTACAATTGTAAGAGAGGCTGATCTGAACCAGATTGCCACTAGCAGATCATTTCAAATAGTGACTGGAAGTAGCCTTCAAACCAGCTACAACATTTTGCGAAGCAAATAACATAACTTAGTAATTTGAATTGTAAGATCCAGTATTTTGAACTACAAACCCAAATATCTAAAATACTTTGCCATGCAGTTTTAAAGAACCATCAGGTACTTCTTTTCAAATATCAATCCAAATGTTGACTTCTTGAACAGTGTGACGTATTTCACCTTTGACACTGAATATGGCTAAATCCAACCACATGGAACTGGGATTCCTCTATCTATAACAGATTTGTGAATCAACAACAATAAATGGGGTACCCACCACCTGCTGGTCAACAATGTTCACACCAGGCTGGACAAGTAATGCTCGCAGCACCCCTGATATTCCCCTATATACACAAGAAATATACCTTTATATATATATATATATATATATACACGCAATGCAATAATTAAATTTAATATAACCACTGACGGAAAGCAATCATAATTATTCAAATGAAAACAAACTAGAATCAATCATTTTATTCGGGTAGAAGAAAATGCCACGGCATGAAAACAAGAAGAAATATTGCAAGGTGATGGTAAAAATATTAAAAGTGGCATAGAAATTGTTGCGAAAAGAATTGTTCGCTTTGGTGTCATGTGAAAGCTTCACTAACGTTGGCGATCAAACAATGCTTAACGTGACAGACTAAAACTCTTATTTAGTCAAAGTCACTGTGCATCTGAAGCAACATGTCTGAGTTCTGGAAATTATAGACAAATAAAAACCATCTTTGATACACTGAAGAATCCATCAATGTTTATTACCTACCTGTAATGCTTTGTCATACAAAAGGGACACAAGCCTATTTTGGCCTGTTCATGAGCCATATGGCTTTCCATAGTAAAAGGCTGCAGCACTCGCCCCTGCTTTGGCACACTGGAGAATTCTGTGTAATTAATGAATAAATTAATGCTTTTAAACAACAAAAAATGTCTTCCACGTCGTCTGTTTCCTAAACTAACATGGATCAGCACACTATCAATAAACTAGTGCACTCTTTACTGTCTGGTTAAACCTTTATTTTGAGTAGGAATAATTATCTGGAGATCATGTTGTGGTTTCTCCTGTGATCCTCTATAGCAGGCCACCGCTGTAATGTTTCTTCTATTCTTATTAATGTACAACTGAAATCTCTCATACTTGCGGCCTAAGATTAATAATGAAAGAGCCAGTGTCTGTAGTATCAGAACTAAAAGCAGTAGGTCCTGAAATAGACATCTTGTGATAAATTAGGGCACAGCGGTGGCACGGTGGATAAGACAATGGGTGGCTAATACAAAGGTCAGTGGTTCAGTCCCCACGATCACCACTGCTGGGCCATAGAGCAAGGCCCTTAACCTTCAATTGCTCGGTTGTATTTAAAAAAATGAAATTGTAAGTTGGATAAGAGCATCTGCCAAAATGTAACCAGTGCAGCTAACTGGGTTTTCAAAGGCGGGCCATGTCTCTCACTGTCCATGGTGAGAGGTGTAACAGCACCATTGCTGACTTTCATCAAGAGTAGCTGCATAGCCATCAGCATGTTCCCGCCCTGCGATGGCCTGGCGAGCTGTCCCAGGTGTACTGTGCCCTCACCCAGAGTTGGCTGAGATGGGTGCCAGCCTCCCCATTACCTTAATTAGGATAAAGTGGTTCAGAAAATTAATGAATGGATATACTGTATTTAGTTCATTACTTAATTATGACTCATGGGCAGTGGTGGCCTTGTGGTATAGGGTGCTGGATCGCTGATCCTAAGGTTGGTGGTTCGAGTCCCACTCTCCACAAGGTTTTCACTGTTTCCCCCCCAGTGCAGCTAACTAGGTTATCAAAGGCCGGTCATGTCTGACTGTCTATGATGAGAAGCATGTAAAAGGACCATGGCTGACTTTCGTAAAGAGTAGCTGCATAGCTGTCAGCCTGTTTCTGCCGTTTGCTAAAGGGTTGTGTCAGGAAGGGCATCCGACATCAAAAAAGAAATAATAATAATAACCTATGTCAAATCAAACATGCAATGATTTGCTGTGCGACCCCCTGAGAAAAAAGGGAGCAGTCAAAAGGAAACGACTTAGACTTAATTCTGACTCATCTAAGAAGCATCAGGCTATGGGATGACCTGTCAAGCCATTTACAGCCACCTCTAGATCCATTTTCATGGCTGAAGTACCATTGAACAAGGCACCTAACCCCCAATTGCTCTCCAAGTGCTGCAATGTGTGGCAGCCCACTGCTCCAAAAGTGTGAATAATTATGACGATGATGACTATTACTCACACATTTGCAGAACCACTTAAATCCTACCCCCAGTGCAGCTAACTATGTTATCAAAGGCGGGCCATGTCTCTCACTGTCTATGGTGAGAGGCATGTAAAAGAACCATTGCTGACTTTTGACAAGAGTAGCTGCAAAGCCGTCAGCGTGTTTCCGCCCTGCGATGGCGTGGCGAGCTGTCTAGGGTGTACTCTGCCCTCGCCCGGAGTCGGCTGGGATGGGCACCAGCTTTCCCACGACCCTAATTAGGATTAAACGGTTAGAGAAAATGAACTGAACTTAAATCCAACTAATGTCCCAGGGAGGCTGGTGCCTATTTCAACCGACACTGGGTGAAGACGGGGTACACTCTGAAACGGTTGACCACATCATTGCAGGGCAACACACACACACACACACACACACACACACACACACACACACTCACACACACACACACACACATTTACAAGTGTGGTCAATCTGGAACAGTCAGTTAGCCTAATGTGCATCTCTTTGGATTGTGGGAGGACACCAGAGTACCAAGAGGACACCCACATAAGCACGGGGAGAACATACAGAAATACCCGAGATCCCTGGGAGTCAAACCCATGGCCTCTGCCACACAATTGTTTATAATAATAATAATAATAATAATAATAATAATAATGTTGATAAATTCCAAAAGTAACACTGCAGTATTATTTTAGGCCACAAGATGGTAGCAATGACATTCGACTTTGATATATCCAAACTACTGTACCAACGTCACAAAAGTCCTGCCCAGCCCCTAAAAGGACAGCAACGAAATTCAGTTACACAACTTATTGCCCTGATTAGTTGTGTAGCATTGAAGACAATGGACAGACAAATACAAAAATAGACACACAGAGCAAAAAACGATTATATAAAAGAGCAGATACAAAGGGTGGCCAGTAAAGTTCAAAGACTAACCAAGATGGAATTGCCAAATTTGACCAAATATGTTTTATTTTTCTCAGGGGCGGTGGTAGTAGTGGTATAGGGTGCTGGATCGCTGATCCAAAGGTTGGGGGTTCGAGTCCCACTCTCCACAGGGTTGTCACTGTCCCCCCCAGTGTGGCTAACTGGGTTATCAAAGGCGGGCCATGTCTCTCACTGTCTATGGTGAGAGGCATGTAAAAGAACCATTGCTGACTTTCGTAAAGAGTAGCTGCAAAGTCGTCAGCGTGTTTCTGTCCCTTGCTACAAGGGTTGTGACAGGAAGGGCATCCGACGTAAAAAAAAACCTCTGCCAAATCAAACATGTGAATCAAGATGATTCGCTGTGGCGACTCCCGAGTAAAAGGGAAAAAGCCACAAGGAAGCCAGACAATGTTTTATTTTTCTCCCCTGCAATCAACTCATTCTTTTAACCTTTTGTAGTACTTGGCTGGGCAGTGGTGGTCTAGTGGTTTGGGCACAGGATCGCTGATCCCAAGGTTGGGGGTTCGAGTCCCCACAGGGTTGTCACTGTCCCCCCCCCCAGTGCAGCTAACTGGGTTATCAAAGGCGGGCCATGTCTCTCACTGTGAGACGGTGAGAGGTGATGTAAAAGAACCATTGCTGACTCTTGTAACGAGTAGGCTGCAAAGCCATCAGCGTGTTTCTACATCCAGCCCAAGTCTCGCCATGAAGTGAAGAAGTACTTGGATCTCTTTTGTATAGAAGCTCTCAAATTTCAGTGTTCTGCAATTGCTCCTTTTTAATATGGCTCTTAACTTTTGACTAGGTTATAGATGTTTGAGTGTACACCAGCACGGTCATGTGGTCGTTAGTGTGTCTGCCTCACAGCAAGAAGGGCCCGACTTCGAGCTGTCCCCAGATGTCTTGGCCCTGCAATGGACTGATGAACTGTTCAGGGTGTACCTTGCTTTTGCCCCAAATGGAATCCAAATCCAGTAACAGGGTACGGATCATTGCTGTTAATAAATGGAGAAATACAGTAGTCTGAAAGGTTGAAGTTATATTTTCTTCTTCTTTTCCTTTCGGCTTTTCCCTTCAGGGGTCGCCACAGCGAATCATCTGCCTCCATCTCACCCGATCCTTTGCATCTTCTTCTCTTACACCAACTACTTCATGTCCTCCTTCACCACATCCATGAATCGTCTCTTTGGTCTTCCTCGAGGCCTTCTGCCTGGTAGTTCCAACCTCAGCATCCTACTCCCAATATACTCACTATCCCTCCTCTGTACATGTCCAAACCATCTCAATCTAGCCTCTCTGACTTTGTCCCCAAAACGTCTTACATGTTCTGTCCCTCTGATGTGCTCATTCCTGATCCTATCCATCCTCGTTACTCCCAAAGAGAACCTCAACATTTTCATCTCTGCTACCTCCAGCTCTGCCTCCTGTCTTTTCCCCAGGGCCACTGTTTCTAACCTCAACACTGGCCTGGCCAAAGCTGGCCTCAACACAGTCTTGTACACTTTTCCTTTCATTCTTGCCGATACCCTCCTATCACACATCATACCGGACACTTTTCTTTTTTATGCTTCTTATATTTATGAAAGGCAGCATCTCCACATGTAGAGTTTAGTGTGAATGGTTGATAGATACTATGATAATTCATAGTGCTGCCATATTGCGCTGCTTCATGTTTGCTTTCTTAACCAGTCTTCAGTTTTGCCAAACACTAAATTGCCCCCTCCCTACACACACACACACACACACACACACACACACACACACACACACACACACACACACACACAGTACTGAAATACTTATTTGTATGTTGTTAAACTTAGCATAATAAAGATATTTTCTCTGCACGTCTCCCTGCCTGAAGCCAACCAGAACACTGTGTGGACTCCATATGAGAATGAGTGATTCACCCCTATCTTCATCTCATTAAGGGTATCAGAACGCTTAATATCCATACATGAATTTTAGCCCAAATAAATGAAATTTTGAATGTGGTTTGTTGTTGTGTTTCATTTTATATTTTGTGGCGTTTCTTACTTTTTGTCTTTGCTTAAATATGTAACTGAATATAAATACTCAGTGTTACATTTTGATGCATAATAATAAATTTGTTGACATTCTCAAAAGGTGTGTGTGTGTGTGACTTTGATTTATGTATAGGCTGTATAAGGAGCGGTTACAATGCCTGCCATAATTATTTACACCTCTGGTTAAGATGTGTTCTTTAGCTATAAATAATTTTTTTGCTTGTTTGTTTGTTGTTGTTGTTGTTGTTGTTGTTTTTTAATAATATAGGAACAAAATAGTTGCATTTATTCAGTGGCAATGAAAATCTCACATTATGAAATAATTCTTTTACAATAAATCAGGTGTGCCACAATTATTAGCACACGTGATGTTAACACTTTGTACAACCCCATTTTGGATCACGGATTCCAAGGTTGGGGGCTCAAGGCCCACATTCAATGGGTTGTGGTCCTCCTCCACCTCCCAAGTGCAGCTAACTGGGTTATGAAAGGTCGACCATGTCTCTCACTGTCTATGGTGTGAGGCTGTAAAAGAACTATTACTGACTTTTGTCGGAGTAGACAGCATACCAATCAGCATGTTGATGTCCTGCGATGGCTTGGTAAGCTGTCCAGGATGTACTCTGTCCTCACCTGGAGTCAGCTAAGATGGGCACCAGCCTCCCCATGACCATAATTAGGGTTAAGCGGCTCAGAAAATGAATGAATAAATGAACCGCATTTTGCCAACAAAACAGCACCTAATCTTCTCCTATAATATTTTCACAAGCTTGGAGAATACAGAGAGAGGGATCTTGGTCCATTCCTGTCTGCACAATCTCTATAAATCATTCAGCGACCTGGTTCTCTCCTCTGCACTCTCCTCTTCAGCACACGTCACAGGTTCTGCATCGGGTTTAGGTCTTGGGACTGAGATGGCCATGGGAGGAGCTTGATTCTGTATCTGGTGAAACATTTCTGAGTAGATTTGGTCACATGTTTCGGGTCATTATCTTGCTGAAAGACCCAGCGACGACCCATCTTCAGCTTTTTGGCATAGGCCACCAGATTTTGATTTAAAATGTCTTGGTATTTCAAAGTGTTCGTGATGCTGTGCACCCTAACAAGGTTCCCAGGGCTTGTGGAAGAAAAACAGGCCTACAGCATCACCAATTCTCCCCCATAATTCACAGCGGGAATGAGGTGCTTTTCTGCATTCTAATCTTTCATGTTCTGCCAGACCCACTTAGAGTGTTTGTTGCCAAAAAAAAAGCTCAATGTTGGTCTCATCTGACCAAATTACACAGTCCCAGTTGAAGTCCTAGTACCGCTTGGTAAACTACAGATGTTTGCATTTATGATTTTGAGTGAGAAAAGGTTTTTTCTGTGCATGCCTCCCAAACAGCTTGTTGGCATATAAATGGCGCCTGACGGTTGTTTTGGAGACTTTGTGACCCCAAGATGCGACCATTTGTTTGCAAATCGTTAACAGTGAGTTTTGGAGAAGTTTTTATTTCCCTTACCCTCCTCGTCACTGTGCCGAGTGGCAAAATAACCTTGCGCCCTCGTCCAGGCTTGTTTACCAGTGTTCTGGTTGTTTTAAACTTCTTAATTACAGTAGATATGGGCAGGTGCAAGCGAGGGGGCTATTTTCTTGTACCCAGTGCCTGACTTGTGAACATCGACACACATCCACAGTTCACTCAAGTGAACTTTAAATACAGTCATTTCAGCAATGATTCAATCACCAGACAATTAACACCCTACAGCCTGTGACTTTTTTTTGTTTGTTTGCTTGGTTTGTTGTTTTTTTTGGTGTGTGTTCTTTTGTCTTTCCCATGTTGAAGAGTGGATGAGAGCAATGGCCTCTGTATTACGTCATATTTATACCCCAGGGAAACAGGAAGTGATTAATTACTTATTAAATTTCCCTACATACTCTGATCAACTTTGTAAACTACTGTAGAAATAACACAAATACTCAAATCATATTTATTTCCTAGGAATTTTGTTAGGAGTGCCAGTAATTGTGGAACAGGTGATTTTATGAAAAAATAATTATTTCTTAGTCAGGGATTTTTTTCCCCCTTAAAATTCACTTGAGTTGTAATTTATATTTTACTTCAATTTTCAGTGTGATGGTAGATTCTGCAATAAAAATTAAATTCATTTTAAGGTTGTTAACACATCTGAACAAGGGGTGCCAATATTTGTGCAGGGCCATGTATACAGAATATCATGTGTAACATACTGTATGTAATATTATTGTGTATAATGTGATGGTTTAGTTGACTGTAAACAGAAAATGCTCAGCTCTCAACATTCTCACCAATCTCATTCTTATTAGCTTTCATTTGCCAAAGTGCTTGGGCCACAGAGAGGCTGGTGCTTTTCTCGGCTGACTCTGGGTGAAGGCAAAATACACCCTGAACATCTCACCAGAGCATCGCAGGGCCAACACACACAACCATTCACATTCACACCTAGGGTTGATTTGGAACAGCTGATTAGCCTAATAAGCATATCTTTGGATTATGGAAGGAAACCAGAGCACCAGGTGTTAAAAACCCACACAAACATAGGGAAAATTGCAAACTCCTCACAAAAATATCTGAGTCTGGGAATGAAACCCAGGATCTTCTCACTGTTTGGCGGATGTGATAACCACTACAACCCATTCTCACCAATCTGATTGGTTTAAAAAGGGACATTAGTGTTGGAATATTCTAGGGATTTTAGCACTAGTGTTTAGTCTGTAAATGAAATTAAACTGAAGTGAATGTGGCAGTAGATAATATACACAAAATATCATATAATAATTGACTATTTTAACTACTGAGGGCAGTTATCTTAAATGTCCACTGCTCAGTGTTATAAAGAAGATATTTTAAGTAAGTTGCTCTGGATGAGTTAATCTGATATAAATGTGCTATTTCATAACACCAAGTATGTGCTGGCAGAACTTTAGAAAGCACTTTTTTTTTAAACACAGCAGTACTGAGAACTGCTGTCTTCCTGTCGGTTTTTTCCCCTTTTACTCGGGAGTCGCCACAGCGAATCATCTGATTCGCACATTTGATTTAGCAGAGGTTTTTACGTCGGATGCCCTTCCTGACACAACCCTTTTTGCAAGGGACAGAAACACGCTGACGACTTTGCAGCCTACTCTTTATGAAAGTCAGCAATGGTTCTTTTACATGCCTCTCACCATAGACAGTGAGAGACATGGCCTGCCTTTGATAACCCAGTTCGCTGCACTGGGGTACTGAGAACTGCGGTAAGTTTCCATAATTTAAAGAGCTATCTCATTGAAAAAATGCTTGCACAAGTGACACAGAACTTTATAGTAGATTAGAACTACATCACAGGTGTGAAACTCAAGACCTATGGGCCAAATCCGGCCTGCCAACTCATTTTACCCGGGCCTGTTAGAGTGATCAAGCAATGTATTTATCGTACATTCTTTGCATTAACCATGACAGTAGTACAGTACACTACTATGAAACATAATTCATCATCCTTCCACTAGGTGGCAGCAACATGTTTCATAGAAACAGTTAGTCATTATGTGACTCAAGAGAGATTTCATGCTAGTTTGTCATAGTTAGGTGTTTTCCGGAAATGTAAGTGAAGAAAGAGGAAGAGGACAACTTTCTGTAACAAATGATTTTGTTGTACAGATTTCATGGTTGTCTTTTTAGAATAGATGTTTAGTGATTATTTGGCCCTCAATTGGCTTTACATTTGCTGACATGCAAAAATTAGTTTGACAAATCTGAAGTACTAGGGGCAGTGGTGGTCTAGTGGTATAAGGTGCCGGATTGCTGATCCAAAGGTTGGGGGTTCGAGTCCCACTCTCCACAAGGTTGTCACTGCCCCCCCAGTGTGGCTAACTGGGTTATCAAAAGCGGGCCATGTCTCTCACTGTCTATGGTGTGAGGCATGTAAAAGAACCATTGCTGACTTTCGACAAGAGTAGGCTGCAAAGCCGTCAGCGTGTTTCCGCTCTGTGATGGCCTGGCGAGCTGTCCAGGGTGTACTCTGCCCTCGCCCTGAGTTGGCTGGGATGGGCACCAGCCTCCCTGCGACCCTAATTAGGATGAAGCGGTTACAGAAAATGAACTGATGAATCTGAAGTACATGATATGCAGCCCCAGAAACCAGTGTATGCGGAAGAACCCTAAGCATGGGAGAGCATGAAAACCCCACACAGTTACACTCATGCTGAGCCTTGTACCCAGGACCTTACTGTTGTGGGGTGGATGTGCAAACTACTACACCACAGTTTTCCTTTCTGCTGTTCCCATTTTTTTCTCAGGGGTCACCATGTTGTATGACCTTCCTGACACAACCCTTTAGCAAGGGGTAGAAACAACGAAAGTCAGCAAAGGTTCTTTTACATGAACCTCTCACCATAGACAGTGAGAGACATGACCAGCCTTCGATAACCTGTGGGTACCCGACCGTTGCAGGGCTCTGCCTTAGGCAGGTTCTCCCGTCATTCAGGTGAAAATAGGTTTAATTCCCTCTTGGTTACCCGGTCCGGTGTGAGTAAATAAGCAGCATTTTCTTTTTGCAGTTGTTTTTGGTGATGCAGTGGTTTTGTAAATGAAGCACGTTTGCATCTGTCGGCCACCATAAAGTACACATTCATTATACTTAAAAGCCACGAAGCCACATTAGAGAGGTAAAAGAGCCGTGAGTTGCCGACCCCTGGGCTAACCACTCAATTTCATGAAGTACGGTACGTACAGTAATCAAATGATTCAAATGAATCGAATCCGCTTAAATTATTCAAATGACTCAAAATAACGTGAACGATTCAAATGAGTCGACTCAATAGTGTTCTGTGTAGTGAGGTGGTGGAGCTTTTATCATCGTCCGTACAGTACATCCCTCTCTCACACTCACACAGCGTGTCGTGGTCGGCACATCCTGTGTGGAGTTTAAGAAAACGTGGTGTTTATTTTTATATCGTGAACCTTTCTCTTAAAGGTAAGATGTGTTTATTAGGATTTGGGGTCTTCCTGGTAGTGGTGGTAATGTTAGAGTTCAGTTGCCAGTTCATGTTCCTTTCAGTAACGTGGCTGATGCTAAGCTTTAGCCACTACAAGCTAATTTGCATGCACTTTGACGTGTTAGACGAACTAGACACGCTTTGGGCATCATGTAGACGAACTAGACACGCTTTGGGCATCATGTAGAAATATTTTAAACCTTGTAATCTGTATATTATATGTTGGGAGTGTAAAGAAAGTCGGTGAGTTCCTGAAATGACAGCTTGGGTGCATATTTTGTGGAGATAGCCAATGTCCAGGAAGTCTTGTTTTGGTTGTGGGACGCTGTAACCCCCCCCCCCCAAAATAAATAAATAAATAAATAAATAAATAAATAAAGGGAGGCACTAATGTTTAGTTAACTACCTGTCTTGATTATAGTCACCTTTTTTTCTGGAAGACTTTTTGCTTTGTTTTATGTTAGGATGTTTCTTGTACCTCAATTCTTTATGTATATACCAACAGGTGTGCTGCTTCCAACACAGAAGTGGTGCTAATATGTCAGAAAAACTTAAAAAAAAAAATACATGTGTGTGTGTGTGTGTGTGTGTGTGTGTGTGTGTGTATCTGTGTGGTGGTGGTGGGGGTTTGCATGATTTTTTTTTTTTTTTTTAAGAAGTGCTGAACTGAAGTCAGATTCAGTAGTGAAAGTGAGATCAATGTGGTGGTTTCCTTTAAAGGGATGACTCAGTGTACAGTAATGTTGATGAAGGTATAAAGGAAGGTTGTATGCAAATAGATGATTAGTGCTCTCCAAGCTAATTATAAACTTGGCACAGTGATGTGGGGGTGACGTCATACACAGGCCACATATAAAGTCCAGACTAACAGAATTCTCACTTATCTGCATTTAAAGGACACATCAAGCCACAGCTATAATTGCTGAGATGTATTATCTTCCTGGTTAAACAATGAAGGACCTCAGTAATCAATAGTAGAGTATATTTAAGCGAAATCTTTTTCCAAGCTGGAAACCAATTGATTATTCACTCAAGCAGATTGTTTTATAATAATCAGGTCTGGAAATGAATGCATCTACTTCTGACAACTCTTATGGGTTGTTAAAAAAAAAAAAGCAGGCGGATAACAGTATAGGTATTATGCCCCAGTGCAGCTAAATGGGTTATCAAAGGTCAGCCATTTCTCTCACTGTCTGTGGTGAGAGGCTGTAAAAGAATCATTGCTGACTTTCTGCAAGAGTAGGCTGCATAGCCGTGTTGGTGAGCTGTTTAGGAGGGATTCTGCCCTTGCTAAGAGAGAGTGGATACATGCAAGGGCCAGTGATGCCAGAAGCATGTCAACACACCAGTAACCAGTGTAGGTATTATGTCATATTTTTAAAAGAAGCTTGATATTACATATTGAGTAATAAAAAAAAAATTGAGTTTCGAACAACATATCAGTTCAAGAATCTTTGAAAGGGTGCATAACTTTTTTTTTTTTTTTAACAAAATCGTCTCCGTTATTACTAGGATACTGGGAAAAAGTTACGAAGTACATTGCATTGTATTGTTCATCTCAACTGTCTTTAGTTAGTGTTGGCTGAAACTAGCATCCCACACTAGTTTGCCACTTTAACAATAGATGATACTATCTCATGTCAAGGTTGTTGCAAGGCAGTGGGGGCTTAGTGAGAATGTGATGCTTTACTGATCCGAAGTTCAGTGATTTAATCTCCAATATAACCACTGTTTTTAAACACAGCAGTACTGAGAACTGCTGTCTTCCTGTCGGTTTTTTCCCCTTTTACTCGGGAGTCGCCACAGCGAATCATCTGATTCGCACATTTGATTTAGCAGAGGTTTTTACGTCGGATGCCCTTCCTGACACAACCCTTTTTGCAAGGGACAGAAACACGCTGACGACTTTGCAGCCTACTCTTTATGAAAGTCAGCAATGGTTCTTTTACATGCCTCTCACCATAGACAGTGAGAGACATGGCCCGCCTTTGATAACCCAGTTAGCTGCACTGGGGTACTGAGAACTGCGGTAAGTTTCCATAATTTAAAGAGCTATCTCATTGAAAAAATGCTTGCACAAGTGACACAGAACTTTATAGTAGATTAGAACTACATCACAGGTGTGAAACTCAAGGCCTATGGGCCAAATCCCATCACTTTAACAATAGATGATACTATCTCATGTCAAGGTTGTTGCAAGGCAGTGGGGGCTTAGTGAGAATGTGATGCTTTACTGATCCGAAGTTCAGTGATTTAATCTCCAATATAACCACTGTTGGGCCCCAGAGCAAAGCCCTTAACCCTTAATTGCTCAGTTGTATAAATAAATGATGTAAATGTAATGTAAATTTTTAGCTGTGTGATAAACCAGAAAGACTGCAAGTAAGTTTTGAAATTCCAAATGGCACACTTATTGTCTGTCTATGAACAAGGGGAACTTTAAAAAAAACTGTTTAATGGTTTCGCTGACTATTTCAATTAATATGTGCAAAACTATTTTTCATAGGAAGTGCACACACTGTGCAAAACCTAAGTCTGTCTTTACCGTTTTGATTTGTCTTCACCATTACAGTTTACTCTGTATACGGTAGAATGGGAAAGACATTGTGCATAACAGTAAAGATATTTTTAGAAAATATTCTCAATTTCACCTTGTTTCATTGCATTGTTTCAAAACTGTAAGTAGTAAATCTACAAGTTAATGTAAATAACCTGCAAAAAAATCCCAAATTTATTAAGATAAGAGAACAGAATTCTGTCTTAACTGTTCAAAAAAAATAAACATAGTATAATGATAGACAGCATAATGGCGTAGACATTTCATATAGAACTTCTATAAGGATTGTAATATGTACTATTAGCTGAAAGTAATCAATATTGTTCTAAAACGGCAGGGAAATAATTTATATGAACAAATTGTACAATTATAAAAACATGTGCATAGTATAACGAGCAAGACGGGATATATAATGTGTGTGTGAGAGAGAGAGAGAGAGAGATAGTAAATTAAAAATGGGGTGGACACATGCACCCTGTACAAACTCTCATAAATGCTTTCAAACTACATCTGTCATGAAATGTTTGTTTTGTCCCACAACATTGTACGTCTATTGTAAGTCATCTTGTGCAATAGACTGTACCGTCATTATGCCAATCATTTCTGATAGACTGATTATGGTTTTTGTGTTCATATGAAAATATAATCATAACTGTTTTCATTGTCATAATTTGCTTGTTTCTACTTCAGAATCCATATCTCTTTTTTTTTCTTTAATGTTTGTTCAATAAATCTCAAAGGACACTCTGAATCACAAAATTATTTCAGAATCTTATCAATTCTGGAAATTCTATATTGCTTAATTATGCAAGAAAGTAAATTCTACAGTCAATTAGAACTTTTTTGTAGATTGTAACAGTGATGTCTTTACCAGTAGTGATTAACAGTATGACCTTCAGCGTTATTGTCTTAACAGTAAAGACACTAGCTCAAACATTGACTTTTATTTATTTCATTTGAAAATTAATTTCTAGTTTTGCTACTTTCACAACTGTTTTAGTAACATAATATATTTGTGACAGTGGTTTGAATTTAAAAAATATAATTATTAGTCTGATAAATTTGTTTACTGACTTGGTAACTGATCTGTATCAACTGTCTGGTTACTATGTCGAGATTGGAGCTGCACCCCTATTAATATACATGGTGGGAGTGCAAAATATCATCCAGTGCCATGTAAAGCTTTATAGAAGCACAAATGTGCTGTGCTTTATTCATTAATTCTGTCAACAAGTAATATGCAATGTTCTTTAACTCTGTAATCTGGCTCATTCTATATGAACTCAATGTCTGGAAATCCCCCATGGTGAATGGTCTTGCACCTTTTTATATATATATATATATATATATATATATATATATATATATATATATATATATATATATTTTTTTTTTTTTTTTTAATGCACTCACAAATGGCACTTGTTCCTATGCACCTGATTTTGTACCTGGTAATATCTCTCAAATTGAGTTAAGGTATATGGCTTGAAATTTCCTTTCTTGGAAAATTTGAACTTTTAAAATATGTTATCAGAAAAGGCTTTTCTCTTCTAGTTTCTGAGTTACTGGCCTCCAAAGTAGGGATGTCTTTATGTGAAAAAAATTAAAATTGTAATTCAGTGGGAAACTGTCATTCTATTATTTTTTTTAATTCTAGACCAGGGGTGTCCAAACTTTTTTTTCACTAAGTGCCATATACATAAAAATATAGGAGGGGCCAGGCCACTAATTACTAGAAATTGGATATACAGACGCACCCCGACTTACGTTCATCCGTTTTGTTTTGTTTTTTTATCGATTTTTTTTTTTTTTTTTTTTTTTCCAAATTTTGAGTTTAGACGCACCTACATAGTATGCTGACATAATAACGCTGTATTCATTGTTTACAAACTACAGACTGAGTGTGTGTGTGTATATATATCTCAGTTTATATAGCGTGTTACCCTTATGTTAAGACGTCGTCTCTGTGATCTTTGTGTTTACACTGTTTTGCGGACTTTTGTAACCCTAAGCAAAATATGGTTGGTCAGAAGTGTAAGCCTACTAGCATGGGTGCAAGTCTCATACACAGAGATGAATTAACTATCTGCTCAGATCGGCACAATCTTTATATTCATTATCTTTTAGCAGAATCCTAAGAGTGTATACTTATTTTTATGTTAATATTCATTAGGATTTGTACTTGTTCTTTGTATGCATCTCTTGAATAAAGTTTACTTATTTACTTACACAAAAGAAAGAACTCTCCGCTTTGCTGGGAGACTGCATCAGTGCAGGCTGTGTTCTAAATGAGTTCAACGGCACCCTTGTGCACTTGAAAGACCGGAAGTCTGTATAACCCACAGCAAGTCAGCAGTCTTTTGCAAGTACACTACTTTCGGTATTGAGCGCTTCACATATTGTAAGCGTTAATTGACTGTTTTAAGCTTCATGTAAAGTAACTCGGTATAAATAAGTGACTTATTTGAAATTAATGTTGATATTGTTTGATATATTTGATAATTTACTAAGATTATATGCACTCCTGTTATTAAGTCAAGTTCAGTCTGTTAATGTTGAAAACCGTTTCTAATGAACAATTCAGTGGGCAACTGTCATTCTATTTTTAGGGGTGTTTTATGAGATACGGTAATGGTGTTTATGGAGGTATAGTACAGTATGAGCGTCATACATCACTGTAACAACTTGCGTTCACTTTCAACTTGCGTTCGGCCGTCCGGAACGAATTAAAAACATAAGTCAGGGAGCGTCTGTATAGCCTTAACTTTATTGTATTAAAGTTAGAAAAATTAATTAAAAGTGGTCAAATATATTATATTGTTGAATATAATTAAAGACAAAATTGCCTTCATCACAGCTTTCCATAAATGGATCTTTATTTATTTATCCAGGAAAAGCTTTGGTAGCTCATTCTCAGAACAGCAGTCTCAGGATTTGTTCTTACTCAGAACACTCACAGTACAGAGAAAGAGCAATAAAGAGGGAAATGGGACGGGTAAATTTCAAGCTTTTTATTTAAGTTTTTAGGCTTAGCAACACACCTAGTATTAACGTTCATTAGAAACGGTTCTCAACATTAACAGACTGAACTTGACTTAATAACAGGAGTGAATATAATTTTAGTAAATTATTCTGTTGAGTATCAGCTGCGCTGAGTATGTAAATCGGGTCATTTAGCTGCGCTGCTGATCTGACGCCACTCGTGTCAAAAATCTGTAAAAATGTCACTGATCAAGGAGCAAATCTGCATCACATGAGATCAGCTGATTTTGCGTGTGCACTCTTGTGTGTTAACAAGAAAAACACACGTAAGAATGTGGTGGGCAGAAGCAGGGTAGTGACAGAATTGATGCGCATTATTGATATCTGTTGCATGTGTACCTGCATATGCATGCGTATTAACACACGGGTGCTGTGGAATATATTTTTACTCACCTAAAGTGGGAATGGCATTGCACTCAGTGGGAGAAAGAAATATTCACTCTCCCACTGTGTCTGAAATTTTCAGCACTCACTTTCTACCTTTCGCTTTTATGATTCTGCCATGTTTAGTAGCTTGGGGTAAATTTCTTCTGTGATTGTCCTTTTTGATAGAGCAACTGCCTCGATCAACAGTAGCTACCCCTGTTGTTAAAACTAAGAAGTGCAATACACTCAGGCAAAAGTTGACATGCGGGCCATATTCTATTCTATTTATAAAATTTCTTGCGGGTCAAATAAAGATTGGTTGCGGGCCATAGTTTGGACACCCTTGCTCTAGACTGATAGAGTTTTTAAAGAATACGATTATCGTACATTCTTTGCAACAACCATTACTATTAAACACAATTCATTCATCCTTGATCAAACTCGGAAAGCAAGAAAAGCACAAAATAGCTCCTATGATTTCCTTTCAAGAGATCTCGTGTGTCGACAGATTAAGCAGAGGTTTGATTGTGCTGTTATGAAATCTACATCCAGAATTTTTTTTTCTTTTTCTTTTTTTTTTGTGTTTTTGTAATGCATCCAATCCATTTTTTAAACATTGCTGCATCAGTCTCAGGTTGAGCTTTTGTTTAGGCCTTAATGCAAAGGGCAGTGTTGCATGGTAAACAAGAAAGTAGTATGATATGAGCAGATACTCCTACCCTGTTAAATTTAGTTCGTCTCTGAGTATGCAGGGAATTGTTTTTGAAGAAGTGAAGCCAGATCCTGGTTGAGCAGGGACAACACATTCACTGATGTTCTTCAGCAATGATATAACATGGTCTTCAGTGACCTTAAGGTAACGGGCGAATTAAAGAATTATCGGGACACTTAATGGTAGTGAAAGAAGTTAGAGTAAGAGCGATAACAAGGCTAACCAGTTTGAGCAGGCCAAAGGATGCCGTGTTCACTCTTGAGAATGACATGCTATATTGCTCAGGTTTACCTTTATAATAAAGTTGTTGGTTATTCTAAGAAGTTTATTGATGTCCGTACTTATCCTTTTATCTCTGTGGATGAAGAAAACATTTCTATCACATTGTGCATCATTATTATGTCCCCTCGGAAGCACTGGGGATATTATGTTGTCACAGGCTTTCCACCGCCTCAGACAGCACTCAACATTCTACCACTTCTGGTTGTTTATAAATGGACACCCTACCAACTTATAGAACCTGGGTCATCTTGACCTATTTTTTCAGGGTCACAGAGGTCAATTCATTAACCATGTCCGCTAATACTCTAAGGGTTGCAGTTTTTCTCGGGTCGGTTTCCAGTTAATTTCCATTTTACTTAGTGTCAAGGTCTTCAAATCCATTTTCCACCCACTGTTTTTTTTTCTTCAAATCCACGCATCCTTGCCTTTCCTATCACATGACATGCGATACTGTACTAACAACCGGCCTCTTTTCAAACTATGGTGTTATACATATTTGAGGGTGGTCTAACACACTAGCTGGGAGTAAAATAATGATCGTTATTAACGAATAACGGTGAACTATCGTTTTGATTACGTATCGTTTACCATTGTGCAGATTACCGAGAACGAACTTCCGTTCTCCACTGAACGGCATCCACAAAAATAGAAAAGTCACTGCTGTTCTCATTTTTATTATTGGAAATATGTCGTGACAGTCAGAGTATAGCTGTACTGTTGGTTTGCACCACAAGGTACCTTTTTCCTTTTGCCACTCTCATGTGTTACAACCGGCACGGCACGGTGGCGTAGTGGTTAGCACGTCCGCCTCACAGCAAGAAGGCCCGGGTTCGATTCCCGTGTTCTCCCCGTGCTTGTGTGGGTTTCCATTTTTATGGTCAACAGCACCAACTGCTAAATAAAGCTGCAGTCTCTCTCCACTTTGTCTGTCACTTATTTTTGATGCTCCGTAGCTCTGCTAACCGTTGCTTCAGCTAGGCCTCATAACCTGCACCTTCGTTACAGTCACACTGATATTTGTTTCCAAACCAACCAATTGACAAGTGTTGTGCAGATTGGATTATCATTACGTAGCGATATGGTACATCTACTGTAGTCTTGTTGAGGTACATGTGTCAAGTCCCTTCCTCAATCACAAACCTGGTAAAACCCCCAGATAAAAATACGAACCTTTTCTACTAATGTCGCAATCACTGTTGTGTGCATTCTTGCTGTTTGAACCAACACAAGCAAACCAAATATCCACCAAATTTGTTTTAAAAACAGACCCAGTGTTCCAAATATTTTGGTGGCAGTACTGTACTCAAACAATTTTTCTGTTCCGACTTATAATTGGGAGTACTGACCACTTCACCATCACTGTCTTGCATTAAACCAGGAGTGGCTAACCAGTCAGAGACCAAGATCCACATTTTATACAGGTGTTGCCACAAAGAGCCACATCATACACATGGGCACACAGGGACATCACCCTTTCCTTTCTCTCTCACACATACACACACTTCTGCTCAGCCAGATTTATTTTAAATTCACACACTAACATTCTCATAACATTCTCACATCTTTGAAGGTAAGAGTGTAACAGTGATTCAATAGCCGTGTTAATGTCCTGTAGATATATGTGTGTATATCTGTAATGTAATTATCTCTGTTCAACAGTGTGGCGGGACAGTTGGACATCCGATGCCATGCGTTTTAGTTTGTCGTTTTCAGGAGACGAGATTCCAACAACATCACTGAGGCATTTTTTCACGAACTCTCCTTCATTGTATGACTTTCTGGCCTATGCAATGTTCCAAGACAATTGATAAGGTGCAAGCATTACAATCTCTGAGCAGTTTGTAAATTTTTGGAAAAACAGTATCTGCTTTTCTGCGTGACATTTCAAAGTGAACAACATGTGCTTGCGAAGTTCAGTCCCTTTAGGAAATTCCTGGTTGAATGGCATG
The DNA here is from genome assembly GCA_024760905.1 of Plotosus lineatus. Taxonomy (NCBI): domain Eukaryota; kingdom Metazoa; phylum Chordata; class Actinopteri; order Siluriformes; family Plotosidae; genus Plotosus; species Plotosus lineatus. Next base: position 80,152,959 of record CM045728.1, on the reverse strand, counting down.
CAGTGAGGTGAAGTGGCGCTGAAGATTTGAAGTTTTAAAATGCGTTAATGACGCCTGACATAAGGCAGAATGGCTTTTCATTACGTTAAACAAAATATATAAACTCTCCTACTCTGTTAAAAATGCCCCGTGTTCATCTTCATATAGGTTTTTTTTTTACTGTGAATTTTCCTCTCTGCCATTAAGAGATAACTTGACACAAATTGTTTACTTAAATGCTCTCGCCCATATTGGGAAGCTTTGTATTATTTTCATCTCACAAACACATGCATTAAAATAAACCACAAACTTTGATATGAATGTTAGAGCCACATGAAACCAGGCAAAGAGCCGCATACGGCTTGGGAGCCACGGGTTGGCCACCATTGCATTAAACGATTGTAAGCAGTTACCGTCCCTGTAAATACCATGGCAATGTATAGCTTCAGCAGAAGTTACAAGCAGTAGTGTTAAAGTTCCGATCACTTTGTATGGTACAAGAAGGCTAATGTACTTTCTGTACGTAGCAGTGTATGTATTAGCACTTGCAATATGATAAAAGGGTACAATCTAGAATTGTTTGACTGTATTCATTCCCTCAATATATGTGTACAAGAACTTTTAGTGGAACAGTAAATCTAACCACGTGTATCTTCTGAGATCTGAGATGATTTAAGTATACATGTAGTGCAGCTAACTGGGTTATCAAAGGCGGGCCATGTCTCTCTCTGTCTGTAGTGAGAGGTTCATGTAAAAGGACCATTGCTGACTTTCGACAGGAGTAGCTGCATAGCCTTCAGCTTGTTTCTGTCCCTCGCTAAAGGGTTGTGTTAGTAAGGGCATCCGACGTAAAAACCTATGCCACATCAAACATGCGATGATTTGCTGTGGCGACCCCTGAAAAAAAGGGAACAGCCGAAAGGAAAAGAAACAAGAAGTAATTACAGACGCTCCCTGACTTACGTTTTAGTTAGGTTCCAGATGGCCGAACAGAAGGTGGGGGGAAAAAAAAAAAGTAAGTTGTTACTGTATGTTCCAGTGACGTATGATGTTCATACTGTACTATACATCCATAAATACCATTTACCGTATCTCATAAAACACCCCAAATCAATTATTATAAAAATAACATTGTAAAATAATATCAAATAAATTAAATTCAAGCAAAATAATTTCAAATAGATAAATCATTTTAATCAAATTCACTCATCAAATATCAAATACAGTATCAAATATAACCATTAACATGCTCTGTGAGGCGATCTTTCTGCTTGTAAATGGTTCCGATGGTCGACGGAGCCATTTGGAAGAAATGTGCAACATTCACAAAATTTTCACCCGCATCAATTTTCTTGATAATCGCCATCTTCGTTTCTAACGAGATGGCTTGCCGCTTTTTCTGATTACCACTATCAGTAGTAGGCTTATGCTCCTGACCAACCATATTTGCTTAGGGTTACAAAAGTCCGCTAAACAGGGTAAACACAAAGATCACAGAGACGACGTCTTAACACAAGGATAACACGCGGTGAACTGGGAAGAAGGAGGGCACATTCAGTCTGTCGTTTGTAAACAATGGATGCAGCATCATGCGGAAGTAACGTATTATGTCAGCATACTATGTAGGCACGTCTCATACTACAGAGAGCACGCTAAACTCAAAATTTGACAGTTTTTTTTTTTTTAAACGTAAAATCGAAACATAGGTAAAACAAATGAATGTAAGTCGGGGAACGTCTGTATATGACAAATGAGTCATAAAACATGCCATGTAAACCTGAAGCAAATAAACTTTTCTCTTAGAAATGAGTAATACGTGTACTTTGCAATGTCCGAACTCTATAAATATACTTATTTAATAAACTGTTCTAAACACTGCTGCATCAGTCAGTTCTCAGGATTCGTCCTAGCTATCATCGGCGTACAGTAGGCCCTCGATATTTTTCGGGGGTTCGGTTCCGGCCCCTCCTGCGAATGAACATAATCCGCGAGTTCTGTACCCGGAAGTAAAACCCATTGTATTACATTACATACGTGAATCAGCAGCCGGAAGTAAAATACTATGTATCTATTACATGCGCTAAAATGTGCTTCTTAAACACATTCTATAGACAGTCTTACTCATTAATTCAGTATTAATGTAGTAAAATATATTAATGATTAAGAAAACGTAATTTTTTTTACTGTGATATTTATTGATAATAAAATATAAACATTACACAGCATACATATAAAACCACATTTGAATGTATTCTCTTTGAAACATACAGCACTGTAGTTTTCAAAAATGCCCACTAGAGGAAGGTAATGCATTAGGCATGAAATTACTGAATTTAGGTGTTAATTGTATTAAGTCTGAGCAGCTCAGCCACGCCCCTCAGCCGGAGCGAGTAGAAAATATAGTTTTAGAGTGAGAGAGTTAGAGAGCGTTACAAACTAAAGAAGCGGTGATGTGATATGAGTTAATCCTCTGGCTTAGAGGTGAGTGTGCTTTTGTTTATTGGGAGTAAATGGGAATAGTGAATTCAGGTGTGAGCCACTGAGCAGCTCAGCCACACCCCTCAGCCGAAGCGGAGAGTAAACAGTTAGTTAGAGGCGCAGCATCAAAGTCCCCCAAAACACAGACCATAACAAAAAGGACATAAAAGAACAAGAAATGTAATAAATTGGATAAACAAAACAAAATGAGAAACATGCTACACCACAGTAAATAAAATCTAACACACAAACATTTTAAGCATTACCTTAGGTAATGTAATGGAATAATAATTGAAAAAGACTTTAATAGTGGAGTGTTTTACAACAGTTCAGACGATTATTCCTCTTCAGGCACTTCAGAGGAAACTGTCGTTTCTTCTGGAGAAAGTCTTATTTTTTCAGAAGAGGCATCCAACGTCATTACCTTTTTCTGGTGCTTAGCAGGCGTTCGAGTGACATCATAGAACTTAACCGGTCATTAAAACACACTAAAAAAAGGCTCATTGACAACTTGTGTGCGAATGAGGAAAAGGGGGCATATACATCATCTCAAACAATCAACAGGAAAGAGGACAGCCATTGGCTGAATTTGAATAATGTGAGAGTTGCTCGGCAGTCCGCAAATACTCAAACTGTGAGTGCAAAACCGCGAATAGTCAAGGGCCTACTGTATACTTAAATCCCGTCCGATTCAGGGCCACTGCACACTCACTAAGGAAAGTCTGGCAGCGTCCTTGTGTTCAGTGCTGTTCCGTGCCTTTTCATAGTTGAAATCTGTATATTTGATGAATCGACAGTGGGTATAACATTATTTATTTATTTTTTTTTGCCTTAAAAGTCTTGCAAAATAATTGTTACTTGAATTTATGATGATTGGGTGATTAATCTCCACTGCACTGTTCAGGAATCACAACCCACTGAGCTCGCGTTGCATCCATCATATTTCCTGTATGTCTTTTTGTTGACATTGTCACTGTATCTTCTGATTTATGAACAACATCGCCAGTAATTCTATCTACCAACGGGAGAACTATATTTCTTCCACCAACTGGAATTTGAGTTCTGGAAAAACCTTCAGCTGTCAGCCATAATTTTTCTAAGTTGTGCCAGTGGTCTTATGGGTATCGCTATAGCAATGGTGCAATATAGCAATTAGTGGAGCCGGTGGTGTAGTGGTTAGAGTGTTGAGCTCATGATCGGGAGGTTGTGAGTTCAAATCCCACTGAGACCCTGACTGTGCTAAGACCCCTGGGCAAGGTCTCAACCACAAGTGTGCCTCTGTTCACCCAGCAGTATAAATGGGTACCAGTAAAAATATACTGGGAAGGTAACCTGCGATGGACTAGCGTCCTATCCAGGAGGAGTTCAACTCCTGATTGCTTCACGCTACGGAAACCGGGGATAAGCACCGGCCTGATGAGCCGCTAGGCTCGGGTATAAAAACCCAAACAGTTAATCAAAAAAAAAGCAATGGTAAGAGTAGCTGTCCTTTGCACAGATTTTCCAATGCACAGTTACCTCCCATGTTTCAGCTACACCATGCGTGTTATGTTCATTATTAATGAATAATTTTCGTTGTTAATGCATATCAGAATTTTTGTAGGCGTAACCTCTTCGCAAATTTTTAAGATATTGGCATACTTGGGCTTTTTGGAGGCGTATATTTTGCGTATATGTCCCTTCTCTGGAGCACTGCGGACTTTTGAGGAATCCCAAATGGCAGATTTGTTTGCAGTGGGAGGTGAGTGGAAAACAGAACAGCACAATTTCATTGGTTGTTGATCACTGCTGGCTGTGCTGTTCTTTTTACAAGCGCACCCCATGTCTGTTTGTCCTTCCGTTACTTAGTACAGCATATTGTTGTTCTTTCACGTTAACCAGTTAATCCGAAGTCGTTTGGGCTTTATGACAACACAGCCAAGGATTTTGCCCACTCTCTACAACTTATGTTACATATTGTTTTCAGAGAAAACAAAATGTATATACAGCTTAACACAAGTGCATCTCTTTTTGATAGTATTCTCAGTCTTCCTGTTTGTTTGTTCTTTTTCTTTTACAGATTTGACCCAGAGACAACAAATGATCTATAACTGAGGCTTGGAGAGTCCCGATTTTGCCATCTGGCACCAGCTCCTCATTTCCCCTTCCCCTTTGTCCTATTTTTCTGTATGCTCTGCAGATTGTGTTCAGTTTGCAATCATGGCTAATGACATGGACACGGGTTCGAACAACTCGATGCGTCTGAAGCAGGAGATCTCATTGTTACATGGAGTCTGCTTAATTGTGGGCAATATGATCGGCTCTGGAATATTCGTATCGCCCAAAGGTGTGCTGCAATACACGGGCTCCTTTGGCCTGTCTCTGGTGGTATGGGCTATCGGTGGCGTCTTTTCTGTGTTTGGCGCACTCTGCTACGCAGAACTTGGCACCACAATCCGCAAATCAGGGGCCAACTATGCTTATATCCTTGAGGCTTTTGGTGGCTTCCTGGCGTTCATTCGTCTGTGGACTTCACTTCTGATTGTGGAGCCGGCATGCCAGGCAGTCATCGCTCTTACTTTCTCCAACTACCTGGTGCAGCCTTTTTACCCAACCTGCTCAGTGCCTTATGACGCTGTGCGTCTCATCGCAGCTCTCATCATTGGTGAGTTTTATGGGTTGTGGAACATGAAGGAATTTGTGTTCTTCACAGTTTGTAAGAATTGCAAGTACACTGTAGTCAGAAAACAATATAGCAAATCTACACAGAAATAAGATCACAACAAGAACTTTTGGTTTTTAACTTTTTATTAAGCAGTAAACAGAAAATACTTTTCCAGCCCATACAACCCCCAAAAAAATCACACACTATATTGTTTGGTTGGTCTGCCTTTAGATAATATAACAGCATATAATTGCTAAAAAATAAAAACTTGTGCAACATCACATTTATTCCCATCCATCTTGAATTAATGATGGGAAAATTGAGCAGCTGGGCAATTCCCCTGTGATGAAGTTTACATTTGTAAGGTCTCTGAGCCATTTCAAATAGTTTCAGAGTAAAAGTTGAAGCCCTGAATCACTAATCTCGTGTACGTGTATAGTTAAGGTCTCTAGGAATTTAGGCAGCGAAGAAAAGATATGTAATGATGCTTATAATTTTTTTTTTTTGAAAAGAAAAATTTGAGTGTGACAGATATTACGAGAAAAAGATGCATCAAAATTTCATCAAACTTTATTCCAAAATTCTTTAAAAAACCCTAAAATGGTACATGACTATGAAATTATAGGTATATGGGGGAGTAGGCTTGCTTATATACCGACTGCAGAAGAGAACAAGAAGTAAGGCACCTGGCAACACTGGGGTGAGAAAAATTCTACATGATTTTGAAATGTTTTACTGATTTTCTGTAGAAAAGATGTTCAATTATCCAATTATTGATGATTTTACATCAGGTTTCAGTTGGTAGCCGTAGCCTAATAGTTAGCAAAGTAGTTTTGGCACCGAAAAGTCACTAGTTTGATTCATGAACCAGCAGGAAAAATGTGTGGTGGTGGAGAAGTGAGTTGCCCCTTCCATTCTTCCACATAAACGACTGAAGTGCCCTTGAACAAGGCACCTAACCCCCAACTGCTCTTCAGGTGGCACCAATGTGTAGCACTCCACTGCTTAGTGTGTGTGTGTGTGTGTGTGTGTGTGTGTGTGTGTGTGTGTGTGTGTGTGTGTGTGCTCACTTTGGATGGATTAAATGCAGAGGAAATAATTTCCCTTATGAAATTAATATAGTATACAGCCGCTCCCCGACTTACTTTCATCCGTTTTACCCCCCCCCCAAAAAAAGTCAAATTTTGACTTTAGACGTACCTACGTAGAATGCCGACGTCATGACGCAATGTTTACAAACTACAGACTGAACATGTCCCTCTTTCCCAGTTCAGTTATATGTATATTGTTTTATGTGTGTGTGTGTATGTATATATATATATATATATGTGTGTGTGTGTGTGTGTGTGTGTGTGTATATATATATATATATATATATATATATATATATATATATATATACATATATATACAGTAAAACCTCCGCTGACGAACGCTTAAGCTCACGAACTTTTCGCCTCAAGAACATTAAATTTGCGAGCATATAGTCTCTGCTGACGAACTAGTTTTCGGCGGACGAATCACCACGAGAAGCTGACGCACGCTCACTTCGTCACCCCCTTTCTTTGAGTGCGGAAGTGGTTTGTGTTTGATAGACATTTTGGACCACATTGAGTGTACTTTTGCTATTATGGGACCGAAAAAGACCCCACCACAGGCGGAGATCATTGAAAAACACGAACGAGGTGTGCGTTTGTGTGACTCAGCGTCCCAGTACCAGTACGCTAAGTCTACCATTGCTCCCATCCTTAAGAACAAGGAAGCTATTAAGGGTGCGTGTGTGGCTAAGGGTGTTTCCAAACAGTAGGCGTTTCCAAACTCTCCTTCCAAACAGTAAGTCCCTCCCTCCCTCCTCCTCCCACTCCATTCCATCAAGCCGTCAACTACCATCACAAAGGTAAATAAAACCACTTTATTATACAGTACAGTTTATTTCTTTAATTACAATACAATAGCACATTTATTATACATAAAATAAGGTATATTTTTGTGTAGTTTTAAGGCTTATTTAGTAGAAAATTATGTTTTATAGGGACCTGGGAACAGATTATTCTCATTTTAATGGTTTCTTATGGGAAATAAATGTTCGGAAGACGAACTTTTCGCCTTACACACACTTTCTGGGAACCAATTATGTTCGTGAGCTGAGGTATCACTGTATGTGTGTGTGTGTGTGTGTGTGTATATATATATATATATATATATATATATATACTAGTCCTCATAAATTAGCATATTGTGATAAAGTTCATTATTTTCTGTAATGTACTGATAAAAATTAGACTTTCATATATTTTAGATTCATTGCACACCAACTGAAATACTTCAGGTCTTTTATTGTTTTAATACTGATGATTTTGGCAGACAGATCATGAAAACCCAAAATTCCTATCTCAAAAAATTAGCATATCATGAAAAGGTACTCTAAACGAGCTATTAACCTAATCATCTGAATCAACCAATTAACTCTAAACACCTGCAAAATATTCCTGAGGCTTTTAAAAACTCCCAGCCTGGTTCATTACTCAAAACCGCAATCATGGCTAAGACTGCCGACCTGACTGCTGTCCAGAAGGCCATCATTGACACCCTCAAGCAAGAGGGTAAGACACAGAAAGAAATCTCTGAGCGAATAGGCTGTTCCCAGAGTGCTGTATCAAGCCACCTCAGTGGGACGTCTGTGGGAAGGAAAAAGTGTGGCAGAAAACACTGCACAACCAGAAGAGGTGACCAGACCCTGAGGAAGATTGTGGAGAAGGGCCGATTCCAGACCTTGGGGGAACTGGGGAAGCAGTGTACTGGGCTACAGGTACCGCATTCCCCAGGTCAAGCCACTTTTGAACCAGAAACAGCAGCAGAAGCGCCTGACCTGGGCTACAGAGAAGTAGCACTGGACTGTTGCTCAGTGGTCCAAAGTACTTTTTTCGAATGAAAGCAAATTTTGCATGTTATTTGGAAATCAAGGTGCCAGAGTCTGGAGGAAGACTGGGGAGAAGGAAATGCCAAAATGCCTGAAGTCCAGTGTCAAGTACCCACAGTCAGTGATGGTCTGGGGTGCCATGTCAGCTGCTGGTGCTGGTCCACTGTGTTTTATCAAGGGCAGGGTCAATGCAGCTAGCTATCAGGAGATTTTGGAGCACTTCATGCTTCCATCTGCTGAAAAGCTTTATGGAGATGAAGATTTCATTTTTCAGCATGACCTGGCACCTGCTCACAGTGCCAAAACCACTGGTAAATGGTTTACTGACCATCGTATTACTGTGCTCAATTGACCTGCCAACTCTCCTGACCTGAACCCCATAGAGAATCTGTGGGATATTGTGAAGAGAAAGTTGAGAGACACCAGACCCAACACTGTGGATGAGCTTAAGGCCGCTATCGAAGCATCCTGGGCCTCCATAAGGCCTCAGCAGTGCCACAGGCTGATTACCTCCATGCCACGCCGCATTGAAGCAGTCATTTCTGCAAAAGGATTCCCGACCAAGTATTGAGTGCATAACTGAAAGTAATTATTTGAAGGGTGACCTCTTTGTATTAAAAACACTTTTTTTTTTTTTTATTGGTCGGATGAAATATGCTAATTTTTTGAGATAGGAATTTTGGGTTTTCATGAGCTGTATGCCAAAATCATCAGTATTAAAACAATAAAAGACCTGAAATATTTCACTTGGTGTGCAATGACTATAAAATATATGAAAGTTTAATTTTTATCAGTACATTACGGATAATAATGAACTTTATCACAATATGCTAATTATTAATATTCATTTGGATTTGTACTTGTTCTTTGTATGCATTTCTTGAATATAGTTTACTTACTTATTTACACAAAAGAAAGAACTCTCCGCTTTGCTGGGATTCACATGGCAGGCTGTGTTCTAAACAAGTTCAACGGCACCCTTGTGCACTTGAAAGACCGGAAGTCTGTATAACCCACAGCAAGTACACTACTTTTGCAAGTACACTACTTTCGGTATTGAGCACTTCACATATTGTAAGCGTTGATTGACTGTTTTAAGCTTCATGTAAAGTAACTCTGTATAAATAAGTGACTTATTTGAAATTAATGTTCATATTATTTTATATGTTTGATATTCTTTTCCAATGTTATGTTAATAATAATTGATTTAGAGGTGTTTTATGAGATACGGTAATGGTATTTATGGATGTATAGTACAGTATGAGCGTCATACGTCACACATCATACGTCACTGTAACCACTTTCGTTCACTTTCAACTTACGTTCGACCATCCGGAACCAATTATAAACGTAAGTCGGGGAGCGTCTGTATCCAAAAAACCCTTTCATGCATTCTGGGTTTAAAATTTTTTTGGAACTCTGAGAAAATTGTTTTCGCTAATCCCCTACATGCCGGACCTTTCTACAGGCACATGCGTCAAACCCAATGGTCAATCCTGAAAATCATACTAATGGCGAAATGTAATTAAAGTCCATAGACTATGGATAGGCATCTGCAGTGAGTCAAGCACCAGGAAACTCACGCCCCATTGTCTCAGAATTCATCCACCACGGTGCATAGCAGAGTAAATCTTGTTGTGTTATGCATGCATGTTTTGTAATCTAAAACTGAAGCTAATTTTTGTCTTATGTTCCATTTTTCGTGGAATTAGTGAGCTGTATAAAGTCTGAAGCAACACTGGCAGGGCAATTGCACACTATAATCAAGGCGAAAGGCTAGCTGAAAAAATAATCCGATTTTAAGGTGTATTAATAGAGAAATAAAAAATGTTTACATTTCACATAGTGTTGAATCTGGGAGATGTACAGACACCTAGATGTGTATATATTTTTTTAATTTTAGGTGTTTGTAGAGTGATTGAAAGCTACTGTAATTGATAGATTAATTATTGCACACATACACACATTGAGGTAGACGAACATCTCTAAAAACTGTTACCGAATTTTCCAGACCACAAGGTGCACTGGATTATAAGCCACAATAACCAACGAACAAGGCCTGTTCACACATAAGGCACACCGGATTATAAGACGCATTAAGCGAAACAAAAGTCAGATAAATCAAACTTGATTCAACTCATTTACAATTACTCTCAACATTGTTCAGTTGCAACAATATAAAACCATAAACTCACTTTTTCAGTTCATTCGTCTTCCACAACTCCATCAAATTCTTCATCTTCAGTGTCAGAGTTTAACAGTTGCTCAAGTTGGACATAAAGCTCCCTCTATTATTTTTATTATTATATTTTGTTTATTATTCCCGAGATTAGGTGGGAAAAGTCTTATGGGTCGTTACGTAAAACTTCTCTCAGCCTTACCCCCTTAAAGCAACAGTGTAATCGCAGTATAAACACGGTGGCGTTCATTCGCAGTGTGAGTATTGTATTCATTACAGAACGGAGGTCATTATTCTTAAGGAGATGTATCAGTGTGAGTGTAAACTCAAGAAGGTTAATCCAAGGTCTCAGGAGGACACCCGTAGCAGTGCTTTATCCCGGTGGTGAACGTGAGACTCTCGTTAAGCCAGCTGAGTGTTCTGAGGCACAGAATCATCCTTGTAACAAGACAGATGGTCCGTAGAGACGGTGACGAGGGGGAAAAAGTCTTCCAGTCTTGTGACGTAAACTTCTTTCCCACTCACGTATTCCTCACTGAGTCACTTGACTACGATAGCCATAATGCCGGTATTTGGGCATAAAGCTCGAATCCCTCTGACTTACAACATGTTAACAGCAATATCTAGCATTTGAAGCTCTTTGGTTAACCCACTGGAATGATCGTAAGCTCTGAATTAGTTTGCTTCACTTGGGTTTTGACGGTATCGGTGAGGTGGAACCACATGGCCTCATATGCACACAAGGAGCAGCAGGTTATAAGGTGCGGCGTTAAATTTTTTGGAAGAAAAAAAACAAATTTGCACCTTATGGTCCGAGAGAAAAAAATACAGTATATTCTAATATACCCATGTGTACTCTTGCTATATTACTAAATAACAGAGTTAGAATAGAATTATTAGTCGAACTTGCAAATTTGTGCAATTGAATGTAGCATATGCAAAATAAAAGCCTACAGGCTTTCAGTCCCCTTTTCTCGTACAAGGGATAGTCTTCTTTTTCTTTTCCTTTTTGCTGTTCCCTTTCAGGTGTCGCCACTACGAATCATCTCCCTCCATCTTCATGGAAGTCATATTAATGATTCGCATATTCAATTTGAATAGGTTTTTACGTCGGATGCCCTTCCTGACACAAACCTTTAGCCAGGGGCAGAAACACGCTGACACCTATGCAGCTACTCTTTACGAAAGTCAGCAATGGTTATTTTACATGCCTCTTGCCATAGACAGTGAGAGACATGGCCGGCCTTGGATAACCCAGTTAGCTGCACTGGGGGGACAGTGACGACCTTGTGGAAAGTGGGACTCGAACCCCCAACTGTAGGATCAGCGATTCTTTCAAACATTAAAACACGCCATTCAAATGATGCACGAGCTGCTCTCCCATCAATGATGTTCAAACATCCCGCCCCTCTGGCCTCCCATTGGCTAGGAGGGATGACGCAGCTCCCTCTGATTGGCTATGTTCCAACATCCCGCCCCGCTTGCCTCCCATTGGCTAGGCGGGATGATGCAGCTCCCTCCCATTGGCTATTATGGAGCTGAATCTACCATGATGCTTTCCGTGTAAAGGACAGAGTTACTGTTGTTTAATTTCTTGACTCAGGCTTTTAACCTTCCATAAACATTTGCGCGCGCATGTGATTTCCGGTGCGAGTGAGAAGAAGAAACGGGCTTGAGTGCTATCACAAAGGAATATGGCCAAACTGGTCTACCATCGGTACGATATTGAAGCAGAAAGAGGTCTTAAAAGGTATGCTTTTATAATTTTTAAAGGGTTTAGGGGTAGTATTGGGAGCCTTGGAACGAATCACACGTTTTACATGTAAAATGTGGTTCAATTTACAAAAAAATGTAGGTTATGAAAAAGGATCTGAAACAGATTAATTTTGTAAAGTGAGGTAGCACTGAATTGTACTTCTGTATCAGTACAAATAGATTATATCTTCTGCCAGCACCTGCAGCCTCTCCAACACCACTGTTCCTTAAATCATTAACCTACAGCTTTTGTGATCAGTGCGGTGATGGTTTAGATGCAGACATACAGTCTTGGCCACATTAATAGTAGTTCACCGATGAATGATTCTGATAATGATTTACAGAGCAGGATAGCTGATGTATAAGGCTGAAATCTTGTTTGTTTGTATCTAAAAAAATTAGAGATAGTATAGAATGGGTTTATTTCTGATACAGATTCATAGTAATTAAGAACAATTAATCAGAATAACTGCTATTTGGTGCCTATAGTTATTTACCACGTATTTGATGTTTGTTTGGGTAAAATTAGATAAATTAATTACTTACTCTCAACCTTTTTGGTGGGCCGGTGGCATAGTGGTTCAGGTGCTGCGCTCATGATCAGGAGGTTGTGTTCAAATCCCAGTGAGACCCTCACTGTGCCAAGACCCCTGGGCAAGGTTTCAATCACAAGTGTGCCTCTGTTCATCCTGCAGTATGAATGGATACCAGTAAAAATATTCAGCCCTTCTATGATATCAGGAACATTCAGCCGGACCCAATAATGCAGGAGACAGTATGATGAAAACGAATGAGCTTTATTATTCGCAGGGAAGGCACTAGAGCATGGGGATATCATAGTCACTGGTAGAGAAGCCCTGTGATCTGTGATTGCTAAGTGGAATCAGGTGTGTGTGTTTAGCACTCCACCCGCGTGTGACAGCCATGCCCCCTCCAACGCGCAGAGAGAAACAGAGAGTTAGAGCCACCAAAACCAGAGTCTCTCACAAAAGAGACCATAACACACTAAAATAAAAACCACAGTGCAGTTAAAGCATAAGAACAATAAAGATAAGAATTTTTACCCTTGTGGTGGTGAGCAGTTGGCATACGTAAATGTTGGAGAGGGAGAGAAGAGGAGGATTCCCTTCCATAACAGCTTCAGGTAAATCAGCCAAAGATGTTTTTTTTCTGTTGCTACCGCTTTGCATGGATGACTCTTCTTCAGGATGTCCCTTTCTTGAAGAACATTTCTAATGTAGCTTGTTTCTGCTTTCTTTTCAAAGCCTTACGGAAGTGGCTCATGACCTCATCGTTAAAGGTGTTCATAGTGCTGCTAGCGCTTTAGCTTAGCTTTAGCACTTTAGCTTAGCTTTGGTGCTTTAGTGCTAGCTTTAGCTTTATCCGGGTGATACATAGTATCAACAACTTCTGGACTTCCCCAGAACGGCGCTAGCTTTATCAAGGTGATACATAGTATCAACAACTTCTGGACTTCCGGAAGTCGTGCACCTTTTCTCCCCCTTGGTCTCGTTTTTTCTCACATGTTTTTCGAGTTCGACTTCTGGATTTTGTTTGATTTTCAAGACAAAAAAAATTCTGGATTTTTTTGTTCGAATTCCGATTTGTTCGAACTCTAAAGCGTTCGAATACCGAGGCTGTACATGTAAACCAATTCTCTGTCATAAACAACTCTTTATTTATTATTCTACTGATCAAATTAAAACATGTTTAATCAATCATATTTTCTTTAATTTGACCGATATTTTTTGGTGTTTGCAATGTAAAATTGTACTCAGGTCTATTACAGTATTAGTACTACATAGTAGCTTCCGGTAAGTAGCCTAAGCGCTTTATTTATATAATACATAATGACGAGCCAAAATTATCAATATTATGATTTCCAATATTATTAAAGAGTCGACACCAATTTATTGCACCGTAATTTTCCCCGTTGTCGAAAGATGTCGTACCAATGTAAACAAAACACGGACGGTCTGTAACTTTCCGCAAAAACAGTGTAAACACAAAGATCAGAGACGACGTCTTAACACAAGGGTAACAAGCTATATAACTATATATATCGATATATATATATATATATATATATATATATATATATATATATATATATATATATATATATATAAAACTGAACTGGCAAGAAGGAGGGACATGTTCAGTCTGTCGTTTGTAAACAATGGACCCATCGTCATTACGTCAGCGTAGTACGTCTAAACTCAAAGTTTAACTTAAAAAAAAAAAAAAACAATGTAAGTCGGGGAGCGTCTGTACTTTATCAAGTTTATGAAGTGTCATATCTTAGACGATGGGGGATTGTTCATTTTACTTTTTTTGAAGTAAATTTAAAGGGCCTAAACGTTTTAAAAAATAGCGTAAGATGGAGTTAAAATATAAATACACACACATATAGATGGTATTGCATAAGAAGACGACAACATGCATACATGAGCGCGCAGATGCGCGTACACACAGATGCAACAATGTGACTAGTTTTGATGGGAGATTTTGGGTTGTTTTTTGCTTTGTGTTGGTTTAGGATTTTTTTTTTTTTTGCATAAATGGCCTTCTTTTGGGGGCATTTTCCTTAACCTTTTACTCTATTCTTCTTTAATTTCCTTATTTTTTAACTCGATGAATATTTATTTATTTATTTATTTATTTATTTTTAAACGCGTTGAATTGAATTGCGAAATAGTGGGGGTGCGTCTGTGGGGGTGTGTGTGTGTGTTTTTACACACATATATATATATATATATATATATATATATATATATATATATATATATATGTGTGTATATATGTATATATATATATATGTATATGTATATATACTAATACTATTTTTATAATACTTTTTTGTGTAATTGGCTGTTACCTTGAGTTTGTTTTCCGAGAATTAAATCTGCATCACTGATCCTAAACATATTTGGTGGCTTTCTTGGTACTGGGTATCTCTCATACAAGCTGGAGAAATCAGTATGGGCAAAGATAGTTTTCACATTAGGTTTTGTGACTTAATTTCTCGCAAGCTTTCCATTGGTCACTGTTGCCTTTAAGTCAAGCTGCTTATTATTTAGAATGCACACAGAAATTTTATGAAAATATTAACCTGATACATGATGCCTGGATCCACATTTCTAAAATGGTCAGCATTACTTGCGAGTTTGTTTATATACAAACTCATTTAGAGCTACAAATAAGCAGTTTATTAATGCGAGTTGGGTAGTAAACCAAGTACATGATTTTGCTAATGTCTTTTCCTACTGACAAGCTAAATTTTAACAGTAATAAATCAATCGATAATACATCTGTGCATTTAAAAAAAAAAGTACTGCTGAAAGTGTACACTGTGTAAATAGAGCTCCTTCCTCTTGTGATACCTGGCTTGTATCATTGGAAGAACCCAGCAGGAGCAATGACATCATGGTGCTGTTTCTCAAATTGACAGTGGAGATGAAGAGGAGCGTGAACTGCTCCTGGTTCATGATGCACAAGAGTCTCTCTGTGTAGTAATAATAATAATTATTATTATAATCCATATATAATAATAATGAATTGAAATAAAGTGTACTAATAAGGGGGCATGGTGGCGTAGTGCTTAGCTCGTCCACCTCACAACAAGAAGGTCCTGGGTTTGTCTTCCAGCTTGGATGTTTCTGTCCAGAGTTTGCATATTCTCCCCGTGCTTGCATGGGCTTCCTCGGGATACACTGGTTTCCTCCCACAGTCCAAAACATGCACAGTATGGTAATTGATTGAGTAGTTAATGATTTGCTGATTTTTATTTATTTTTTGTTCTCCCTCTCCACAGCTCTGCTGACCTTCGTGAACTGTATGAAGGTGAAGTGGGGGGCAATCTTGCAGGTCATCTCCACTGTTGCAAAAGTGATGGCTCTCATTGTAATTATCATTGCTGGTTTTGTCATCCTCGCCCAAGGTAGTTCTTAAATTCTCATCACCAAGTGTGTCCGTTTCCAATCACCCTCTTTGTTCTTTGTCAGTAGGAAGTATGTGCATCAGAGTCAAGCCTGTATTTTATGTTACAGGTAAGACAATTAATTTTGAAGACTCGTTTAAGGGATCGAAAATGAATCCTGGTGACATGGCACTCGCACTATACGCTGCTCTGTATTCGTACTCTGGCTGGGACACTCTGAACTTCATTACTGAGGAGATCAAAAACCCCGAAAGGTCAGACGAAGCGATTAATGAATGAATTATAATTTTGTTTTATAGTTTTTAAATTGACTGGCTTTTTTATATTGTCCTTTACTAGAAACTTGCCGCTGTCTATAGCCATCTCTATGCCCATTGTCACAGTTATCTACCTCATGACCAATGTGGCTTATTACACAGTAATGGATGCTGATACAGTGCTGCAGAGTGAAGCAGTAGCAGTGGTGAGTTTAGGCTACTGTATCTAATCATGTCACTATTACAGACAACCACAGTTTATTACTGAAGAAATCAATTCACGTTATTGATCAGTTGAAAAGAAATACAGTCGGCCCCCACCCACGAAATTAATCCGTTCCAGAGCCTTTTTCGTAACGAGGGGATTCCGTCAGTAGGGGTCACATTTTACATGTTAAACGCCTAATTCGTTCCAAGGCTTCAGTCTTTCGACTGGATAAACCCCATAAACCCTTTAAAAAAGATAAAAGTACACCAATTTTGTATGAAGTATGTGTTAAAAGTAAAAGAAAATTATTTATTAAACCATTTAAACATTTTATTAACAGATTTATTAATTAAACCATTATTAAACATTTTTTATTAACACACACACACACACACACACACAAACACACCTCTCTCTCTCTCTCTCTCTCTCTCTCTCTCTCTCTCTCTCTCTATCTATCTTTCTCTCGCACGCGCTGCGGGCCACACCCACAAGATGTGACTTCAAAGCGCAATCCCTGCTTGACAAACTCAACTTTAACTTCATTCCTTGAGGGATTGGAATTTCAGATGAGCTCAAATGCGCCCACATTTATTAAACATTTACTGAATTAAACAACTTAAAAAACTAAACTAAAAACCAAAGAGTTAAGCTTCCTTCTGTCTCTATCTGGGAGGCCAGTGGGGTGGGATGTTGACAGACAGCCAATGAGAGAGCAACTCACACATCCTGTGAAATTTTGATTGGCGCGTTTGAATTTCTTTTCGTAAGAGGGGGTTGTTTTCGTATCCCAGGGACGGAAACTTAGGAAAATGATCTTTGTAGCCCAGGGATTTCGTACCCAGTGGTCTTCGTAAGTAGGGGGCCAACTGTACTCCAGTAGACTGATATTATATTTTGCCTCATCTGTAGAATATGTAAAATTACCACAGGAAAAAATTAATGCATCAGATTTATGTAAAAAGAAGTCCCATGTGTGATTAAACATGCTTCTGGTCCAATTATAATATTCCACTAAGAAGAAGTAAAGTTTATGGGAAAGGAAAGAAGTCCTCATGGACAAATTCAGCTGTACATGAAGTCTTGAGCAAGAAATCAAACATCAGAGAGCAAATAAAGGTGCTATGCATATAGAACTAAGATGCAAGCTGACAGTGCAGTTACATCGTGTTTATGCTTGGCTGAAGATACACACACTCGCTTGCTTGCGGCGCTCCCACCAGGAAAAATAGGTTATTCAATTAAATTTTATTTGTACAGTCGGCCCTCTACTTACGAAATGAATCAGTTCCAGAGCCTTTTTCGTAACCTGGAGTTTTCGTAAGTAGGGGTGCATTTTACATGTAAAACGCGTAATTCGTTCCAAGGCTCTCAAGACTACCCCTTAAACCCTTTAAAAATTATAAAAGTACACCAATTTTGTATGAAATGTGTTAAAAGTAAACGAAAATTATTTACCCTTTTTTAAATCTCTCGAACCACTCATGCGACGCTTAAAGTCCGGGGGTTGCTGGTTTGAAGAACCCCTCGTTCACGAGGTCCTTAAATATGACGGTTGCTTTTTCCGAAATAATCGCCTCCGTCACTGGTTCTCTGCTTTTAAAGTCTCCTTATGCGTCAATATCGTCCCGATTGTAGAAAGGGGTTTCGGCCATACTCCTTTGCAATTTCGCTCAACCGCATCCCAATTTCGTATTTTTTATTATCTCCTGCTTCACTTCGATTGATAACGGAGCCCACTTCTTCTTTTCGGTGTCACCGGGAATCACTTTCTTGGGGTCCATGATGGATAACGAAATGTAATGCTGCAATGATCTCTCTCAAAAAAAAATCACGAGCCAACAGTCCTGTTCAACTCTCCTTCACGCGTGTGACAAACAGGAATGGGTACAGTTCAGCTCCCTTCCTGGCCAATGGGAGGCCAGCGGGGCGGGATGTTGGGAGACATCCAATGAGAGAGAGCAACTCGCGCATTGTTTGAATGTTTGAATGGCGCATTTGGTGCTTTTCGTAAGAAGAGGTTGTTTCGTATACAGAGGACGAAAATTTAGGAAAATGTTTTTCGTAACCTGGATTTTCTGTATTCAGAGATTTTCGTAAGTAGATGGCCGACTGTATAGTACTTTTTACAATTGATATTGTTGCAAAGCAGCTTTACACAGTAAAACTGTTAAAGTAGGAGTTTACAAAGTATAAAAGAAAGGAAACACTTTCAACAAGCCCTACACATCCTGAATGTCCCTAATGGGTGTTCCCGAATGGTGGCAAGGAAAAACTCCCTCAGTAGATACAAGAAAGAAACCTTGAGAGGAACCAGGCCCAAAGGGGAAACCCATCCTTATTTGGGTGAAACCAAATAAAATACAACTCGTATATGAGAAATTAATTACAGTATAAAATGTAGTCCGATTTATTATACAACTGTAAGTTCTAAATAATTGTGGGAAAAGAGTTTATATCATCATAAGTGAAAAGTCATGTTCACAATCATGTTAGTGTACATGTTAGTGTATATTCTGGGTCCAAATAGATCTTCATCAGCAAGAGGGAGGGACTTCCAACAATGGAATTCCAGCCAGCATCAGCATACCAGCACAGACCACAGAACTCAGAAAGCAGAAGGGTCACCAACATCCCAGAAGAAGAATGTGTACCTTAACACAGACAGAATGGACAGATAGACCTAACAGATCCTTATAGACTTATAATAGAATAACAACAGAATAGTGTAGTGGAAACAGAAGAATTTATTACTGCTGAGTGCAACCAGGGACTCCGGCATGACTGGCTATGACTGTATAACTAAAAGAGAGAGAACCAGAAGGAAGACGGACATGAGGGCACGCTGTGATATTGGGTAATCTGCCTTCCCCGTGGTCAATGGACTTGAATGAGCATGTAAGTGTGGGGGAGCGACGGCATCCCAACATCACAGTTTACCAGAACTCTATGTCTGAGACCCCCAGATCTGCTTCTTTGCCTAATAAAAGGCTATTAACAAAATTCTTGACTAAACAAGTTAGTTTTCAGCCTCGTCTTAAAATCAGAGATTGTGTCCAAGTCCGAACATTAACTGGAAGGTTATTCCATAACTGTGGGGCTTAGTAAGTGAAAACTCCGTACCCTGCAGTAGTCTTGATTACTCGAGGCATCATTAAGCATCCTGCACCTTTTGGTCTCAGCTGGATCACAAACAACAACAAGAAGTTTGCTAAGATAATGTGGCACGAGACCGTTGCATGCTTTATAGGTTAAAAGTAGTTTCTATTCGATTTGAAATCTAATTGGGAGCCAGCGCAGTGTAAATAAGATCGGGGCGATATGCTCGTGTCTACTGGTTCTCGTAAGCACTCTCGCTGCTGCTGCATTCTGGACTAACTGGAGCTTGTTTATCCTTCTATTAGAACAATCAGACAGTAACACATTATAATAATCGAATCTGGAAGTAACAAAATCATGAACAAGTTTTTCCGCATCATGCCCTGACATCATATTTATTAATTTAGCGAAAAAAATTGTAGGTTAATAATGATGATTGTGGGAATCGGTGCACCTACCTTCATGTTTTTGGAAGGTCATTGAAAACCATAGGAAACTCGCACAGAGCAAAGGATGAAGACTCCAGGAGAACATGAGGACAGGAGAACAACTCTGAACAGACTTGAGTGCCAGAACAGAATGGGGACCCTGTGAGGTAGCAGTGCTACTTGCTATACTCCTGTGTCACTTTTAATTTATTCATTCATTCATTTTCTAAGCTGCTTAATTCTAATTAGGGTCGCAGGGAGGCTGGTGCATATCGCAACTCTGGACATCCTGGACAGCTTGCCAGAATATTGCAGCCCTAACACACACAACCAATCACACTCACACCTAGGAACCACCAACTAGGAGCAGCCAATTAGCCTATTGTACATTTTTTTGGACTGTGGAATGAAATCAGACTACCAGGAGGAAATCACAAGCCGTCTTGCTGTGAGATGGACGTGGTAACCACTGTGCCACCATGACGCCCACTTTCAGTTTAACCTACACAAACTGTGTTTTCGGTCCATCAATTAAAAAAAAAA
This sequence comes from Plotosus lineatus, assembly GCA_024760905.1. NCBI lineage: Eukaryota > Metazoa > Chordata > Actinopteri > Siluriformes > Plotosidae > Plotosus > Plotosus lineatus. The sequence continues at coordinate 80,132,529 of CM045728.1, read as the reverse complement.
AAAAAAAAAGTCAGTTCAAAAGGTTGTATCTCTGAAGTAATGTATGTGAGGTAACTGAAAAAACTACATGATAACTACATGATACATGAACTACATGACTACACTTTTGTTTTTTTTTTAAATGAAATCGGAAGTCAGCTCCAATATTTTTCAAATACACAAGTTAAATTGGATTGATAATAACTGACTCCACCACACACGACTGGAAGGTAGTGGTTAAGGTACTGGCTAACTGATCAGATGCTACCATTTTGGGACCCTAAGCAAGGACCTTAACCCTCAGCTGCTCAGGTCTATAAATGAGATGATGGTGTGGTTGCTCTGGATGAGGGTACCTATTGATGCCACACAAACGCACAATCATGTAATTCTATCATTCTTCTTCTTTTCCTTTCGGCTTTTCCCTATTTCAGGGGCCGCCACAGCAAATCATCTGATTCACATACATAGGTTTTGTACGTCGGATTCCCTTCCTGACACAACTCTTTAGCAAGAGACAGAACCACGCTGACGGCTTTGTAGCTACTCTTTATGAAAGTCAGCAATGGTTCTTTTATATGAACCTCTCACCATAGACAGTGAGAGACATGGCCGGCCTTTGATAACCCAGTTAGCTGCACTGGGGGGTACAATGACAACCTTGTGGAGAGTGGGACTCGAACCCCCAACCTTAGGATTAGCGATCTTGTGCCCTTTACCACCAGGCCACCACTGCCCGATAGTGTAATTCTATCTTTCAATGCCATATTGTATTCCCTATTCCCTTACACTGACCATCACTACTAAATGCCCCTAACCTCTTCCCCTAACCCTAGTATATTCCCAATTCTAATCTAAGCCCTCAATCAACTGTTTGAAGAAAAAAGTCCTCCTTCTGTTGGTTAAATACATGGATGTACATGTATTTAATTGTATTAATTTATTTATTAATTGCATTAAATACATGTCTGACGTAGGTAGAAAGTACAAGAATGCACACACTCTCCATGTTATTTTAATTTCTTGGTTCCAGTGAGTCACAATTCAGTTCCTAATTGTCAGTACAGTGATACCTCAGCTCACGAACATAATTGGTTCCCAGAAAGTGTGTGTAAGGCGAAAAGTCCGAACATTTATTTCCCATAAGAAACCATTAAAATGAGAATAATCCGTTCCCAGGTCCCCATAAAACATAATTTTCTACTAAATAAGCCTTAAAACTACACAAAAATATACCTTATTTTATGTATAATAAATGTGCTATTGTATTGTAATTAAATAAATAAACTGTACTGTATAATAAAGTGGTTTTATTTACCTTTGTGATGGTAGTTGATGGCTTGATGGAATGGAGTGGGAGGAGGAGGGAGGGAGGGACTTACTGTTTGGAAGGAGTGTTTGGAAACGCCTACTGTTTGGAAACACCCTTAGCCACACACGCACCCTTAATAGCTTCCTTGTTCTTAAGGATGGTGATAGACTTAGCGTACTGGTACTGGGACGCTAAGTCACACAAACGTACACCTCGTTCGTGTTTTTCAATGATCTCCGCCTGTGGTGGGGTCTTTTTCGGTCCCATAATAGCAAAAGTACACTCAATATGGTCCAAAATGTCTATCAAACACAAACCACTTCCGCACTCAAAGAAAGGGGGTGACGAACTGTGACGCCGTGAGCGTACGTCAGCTTCTCGTGGCCGCCACCGTGGCGCTGTTCGACCGCGTGGTTTGGTTCGTCCGCCGAAAACTAGTTTGTCAGCAGAGACTATATGCTCGCAAATTTAATGTTCTTGAGGCGAAAAGTTCGTGATCTTAAGAGTTCGTCAGCGGAGGTTTTACTGTATCTGGGTAATTCAGATTATCCCATTTTTTCTGATCTGCTGTACCACTGATTCAGTTAAGCAGAGGAAGCCTTGAGCAACCGGACCTCTAGAGACCTTGGAATATAATTCCACAACAGGAGATGAGATGCTCTGTTGGCTGGTAATAACCATGTGGTATTGAGGAGGTAATTAGCATTCATGTTCTCTGCACTGTTTGAAATTGGAAATTCAAACATTTTAGGTTTGTTTTATAAACCCATCTATATGAAGATAGCCACTGCATTCCTCTAAGAAATGCGAAAGGTTCACTTCTGGACTCTGGGTTTCAATTTAAATACATTTTGTTACGAACTGAATGAAAAGCATACCTCAGGTGTTTTTCTAAGACCTGGCTGATTTAACCAATCCATATTGTCAACATTTTTAATTACCTAAATGAGTGTTTCCTTGGGCAGCATAGTGGTTTAGCGGTTAGCACGTCCTCTTCGCAGAAAGAAGGTCCTGAGTCCCTTGCTTGGCTGTTTCTGTGCGGGATTTGAATTTGTTTCACAAGCTTGCGTATGTTTTCTCTGAACACTCTGGTTTCATCTCACAGTTCAGTCATGCAGAGCCTCATTGCAACCAGAGCAGGGTTAAGCAGTACAGTGAATGAGTGAGTGAGTGAGCGAGTGTTTTCCCCGTAAGGCTAAATTAAGAGACATGCACATCAGAATCCTTTGCCGTATATGGAAGGGGGGCTGACCTCAGGTGGGTCGGTGGTGTTACACGAGGCACCACACATGTGCGCTGCACCATTTTGGCTACAGCTGACTAAGGTGTGGTTTCTTGTCTTCAGTGCTCATTCAGCATTAAGGTAACCAATTAGCTTTAAACAAAATCAGTTATAAGTGCTAACTATGTTTTAATGTGGAAATGCAACAAACACTGGTTTCTCAGGGGAAGGGAGTGTGTACTGTAGATGGTTTTATTTTGTGTATGTTCATATGCATATTTTTTTTTACACAATTGAAGAAGAAGTAGTGTTTTTGGTGATGTTACTGAAAATAATAAAAAAATAACCACAACATGGTTTTAGCAGAAATTACCTCCTAAATTGGAGTTTGGTGTGTTGTCTGTGCACAGACGTTTGCTGACACTGTTCTTGGCTATGGACGCTGGCTCATCCCCCTGTCTGTGGCCATCTCCTGCTATGGTGGTCTCAACTCATCAATCATTGCTGCCTCCAGGTCAGTTCATACTGCATCAGGTCATGCATCAACACACACGACAGCTGTCAGACAATGACATCACAGAGTGATCCCACAGTGCTTTAAACATCCTTGTGAACCTCCTGTAATAGGATGCTGCGGTGCTGCTGCTGATTTCTTGTGTTTTGGGTTTTTTGGGACGTATAGGGTTTTTGTGACTTAAATATCTATACAGACGCGCCCCGGCTTACGTTTTTAGTTGGTTCCGGATGGCCGAACGTAAGTTGAAAGTGAACGTAAGTTGTTATAGTGACGTATGACGTGTGACGTATGACGCTCATACTGTACTATACATCCATAAATACCATTACCGTATCTCATAAACACCCCTAAATCAATTATTATAAACATAACATTGTAAAATAATACAAAATATATCAGATAACATCAACATAAATTTCAAATAAATTAAATTCAAGCAAAATAATTTCAAATTGATAAATTTTAATCAAATTCCCTCATCAAATATCAAATACAGTATCAGATATAACCTTTAACATTCTCTATGATGCGATCTTTCTGCTTGTAAATGGTTCCGATGGTCGACGGATGGTCACTTTACATGAAGCTGAGCCGAGTCACTTACATGAAGCTTAAAACAGCCAATCAACGCTTACAATATGTGAGGCGCTCAATACTGAAAGTAGTTTACTTGCTGTGCTTGAAACAAATTATAAGGGCTTCCCGTCTTTCAAGTGAGCAAGGGTACCGTTGAACTCATTTAGAACTCAGTCTGCACTGATGTGAATAACCAGCAGAGCGGAGAGTTCTCTTTCTTTTCTGAATTCATGGTATGCACGTGTTGCCAAACAGCATAGGATGGTGGTGTTGAGGAAGGTGAAGAAGGCAAAGGCAGAGCAGAAGACAGTGGTGGAAGCTAAAAAAGGAAGAGTGCCGGGTTGTCTTCATGGAGGAGTTGAAACAGGCTTTGGGTGGTCAGGAAGTGCTTCCAGATGACTGGACAACTACAGCTATTGTGATCAGGGAGAAAGGTAGGAGAATACTTGGTATGTCATCTGGAAGGAGAGGAGATAAGGAGACTTGGTGGTGGAATGAGGAAGTGCAAGACTGTGTACAAAGGAAGAGGGTAGCTAAGAAGAAATAGGACATTGAGAGGACCGAAGAGAGTAAACAGGAGTACAAGGAGACACAGCATAAGGCGAAGGTAGCGGTGTCAAAGGCCAAACAGAGGGCGTATGATGACTTGTATGCTCGATTGGAAAGTAAAGGGGGAGAAAATGATTTATACAGTTTAGCACAGCAGAGAAGTAGAGATGGGAAGGATGTGCAGCAAGTTAGAGTGATTAAGGACAGAGAGGGAAATGTATTGACTGATGACAGAAGTGTGCTGGGAAGCTGGAAAGAGTACTTTGAAGAGCTGATGAATGAGGAAAATGAGAGAGGAAAAAAAGAGTCGAAGAGGTGACCGTCGAGGACCAGGAAGTAGCAAAGATTAGTAAGGGTGAAGTGTGGAGGGCATTGAAGAGGATGAAGAATGGAAAGGCAGTTTGTTTTGATGACATACCGGTGGAGGTATGGAAGTGTCTAGTAGAGGAAGCAGTAGATTTCCTGACAAGAACATTCAACAAGGTCTTAGAGAGTGAGAGGATGCCAGAGGAATGGAGGAGAGGTGTGCAGGTGCACATTTTTAAGAACAAGGGAGATGTGCAGAGTTGTGGCAACTGCAGAGGGATAAAGTTGATGAGCCATACGATGAAGTTATTGGAAAGAATAGTGGAAGCAAGACTAAGGGCAGAGGTCAGCATTTGTGAACAACACTTTGGTTTCATGCCAAGAAAGAGCACCACAGATGCAGTGTTTGCCTTGAGGATGTTAATAGAGAAGTACAGAGAAGGTCAGAGGGAGCTGCATTGTGCCTTTGTGGATCTGGAGAAAGCATATGACAGGGTGCCGAGAGAGGAAGTCTGGAGTGGCAGAGAAGTATGTTAGAGTTGTGCAGGACATGTATGAGAGATGTAAGACAGTGGTGAGGTGTGCTGTCGGTGTGACAGAAGAGTTCAAGGTGGAGGTGGGACTGCATCAAGGGTCAGCTCTGATCCCCTTCTTGTTTGCTATGGTGATGGACAGGCTGACAGACGAGGTTCGACAAGATTTCCCATGGACTATGATGTTTGTAGATGACATTGTGATCTGCAGTGAGAGCAGAGAACAAGTGCAGGAAAATCTAGAGAGGTGGAGGTATGCCCTGGAAAGGAGGGGAATGAAGGTTAGCCTCAGTAAGACTGAATACATGTGTATGAATGAGAAGGACCCAGGAGGAACGGTGAGGTTACAGGGAGCAAAGATAAGGAAGGTGGAGGATTTTAAGTACTTAGGCTCAACAATCCAGAGCAGTGGAGAGTGTGGAAAAGAGGTGAAGAAGCGTGTGCAGGCAGGTTGGAATGATTGGAGAAAAGTGTCCGGTGTGATGTGTGATAGGAGGGTATCAGCAAGAATGAAAGGAAAAGTGTACAAGACGGTGTTGAGGCCAGCGATGTTGTATGGTTTAGAAACAGGGGCCCTGGGGAAAAGACAGGAGGCAGAGCTGGAGGTAGCAGAGATGAAAATGTTGAGGTTCTCTTTGGGAGTAACGAGGATGGATAGGATCAGGAATGAGCACATCAGAGGGACAGCACATGTAAGAGGTTTTGGAGACAAAGTCAGAGAGGCTAGATTGAGATGGTTTGGACATGTACAGAGGAGGGATAGTGAGTATATTGGGAGTAGGATGGTGAGGGTAGAACTACCAGGCAGAAGGCTGAGAGGAAGACCAAAGAGACGATTCATGGATGTGGTGAAGGAGGACATGAAGGCCGTTGGTGTAAGAGAAGAAGATGCAAAGGATAGGGTGAGATGGAGGCAGATGATTCGCTGTGGCGACCCCTGAAGAGAAAAGCCGAAAGGAGAAGAAGAAGAAGATATATATATATATATAATATAAAAACTGAACTGGGAAGGAGGGGCATGTTCAGTCTTGCGTTTGTAAACAATGCACACTGCGTCATTGCGTCAATACGTCAGCGTACTACGTAGGTATGTCTAAACTAAAAATGTGACTTTTTTTTTTTTTTTTTTTGAAAAAAAAAAACCCCGTAAAATCGAAAAACGGATGAACGTAAGTGGGGAAGCGTCAAACGTTCTCAAACTTGTTGTTTTTCTTCGTGAACAAAAAGCAAATAATTTGTGAGAAAAATGAAAATATTGTGAACTTCTCATGTTATGTGTGTGTGGACTGTTTAAGTAGAGTTTTTGACTATTCCGGCATAAATTTCAAAAGTTGGAATTTTTCTGCTATGAGTTCATGAATCGGGCAAAAAAAAAATGCAACACCACGTCATGAGACAAATTTGGGAACACATTGAGAAAGGAAAGTGACTGACGTAAATGGAAATTTGCAGCTGTCTCTTTTCATTCGCACCTCTAGTATGATCACTCCATTAGAATTACAAAATTTTCTCTTTCAGGTTGTTCTTTGTAGGATCACGGGAGGGCCATTTGCCCAAAGTTCTGTCCATGATTCACGTGCAGCGCTACACACCAATCCCAGCCTTGCTGTTCAACGTGAGTGTATGGAGACTTTACTAGCATGTATTTTAGTCCCAAAAGAATCCATTTTTAAACCGCCTTGTTGTTTTTTTGTTTGTTTGTTTGTTTTTCTTTCTTAGGGTGGTATGAGCTTACTTTACCTGTTTGTTGAAGATGTGTTTCAGCTCATTAATTATTTCAGCTTTAATTACTGGCTCTTCATTGGCCTCTCCATTGCCAGTCTGATATACCTGCGTGTAAAGGCTCCTGAGTTGCCTCGTCCTGTAAAGGTAACCTCTCACGCTGTCTGCTGGCTTTACAATGTGATGATTAATAACTTATTTAACTGTGTGTGTGTGTGTGTGTGTGTGTGTGTGTGTGTGTGTGTGTGTGTGTAGCTTAGCCTGTTCTTCCCTATCGTGTACTGCTTGTGTAGCGTGTTTCTGGTGGTGGTGCCGCTCTACAGCGACACTATAAACTCTCTGGTGGGCATCGGGGTGGCTCTGTCAGGTGCTCCATTCTACTACCTCTTCGTGCACCTGCCTCCCACCTCCAGACCTGCCTGGCTGGGTATAATGTTTGGTAAGTTTATATGAATCAATAGTGGCTGTTGTTTTATATCCTAATACTCAGTGATATTGCATTAGGCTCAGTCTAGCTTTGTAGTTTATTATTGGTCAGTGAAAGCCCAGGATCATAATATTAGTTTTTCCCAGTTTCTGAGCACTGAGGCACACATGTTAGCACATCTGCCTCACAGAAAGAAGGTTCTGGGTTTGACTGCTAGGGTTGGGCATTCCTATTTGGAGTTGCATGTTCTCCTCATGCTTGCATGTGTCTCCTCTGGGTACTTCAGTTTCGTCCCGCAGTCCAAGGACATGCATTGGCTCTTCCAGGTTCCTAGGTTTCCTAGGTGTATGTGTGTGTGTGTGTGTGTGTGTGTGTGTGTGTGTGTGTGTGTGTGTGTGTGTGTGTGTGTGTTTGTATTTCCCTATGATGATCTGGCTGTTCATTGTGTGTTCTGCCTACATCCCATGTTGGCTGAGATGGGCTCCAGCCTCCCCACGACCCTAATAGAATTAAGCAGGTTGGCGAGTGAGTGAGGATTTGTGCTGATTTGTAGAATTTTTTTCTGAACAAATGCATTGTAATATTCCTGGAAGGACATTTCATTGAGAATTTAAAAAAATAATAATAAAGTAACATGGAGGGAATAGACCTTGTGTGCTCGCCTTGCATTAGCGCCACAAGTTAAAAAAAAAAAAAACTGTTTAATGGCAGAAAGGTTGTGGATTTCCTGTAGCTTCAATTCAGTTTTATTTGTGTCACGCGTTTTATAACTGATATTGTCGCAAAGCAGCTTTACAGAGTAAAACAGTAAAAGTATAAAGGAATTTAAACATTTACTCCAACCCTTACACATTCCGAATGAGCGTCGCTCGCTGCGACAGAGGCACCAAAAAACTTCCTCAGTAGATACGAGGAATAAACCTTGAGAGGAACCAGGCCCAAACACATCCTCATTTTGGTGAACCCATGCAGATACAAACTATGAGGAATTCATTACAGTCCAAAATGTAGTGTGGCTAGTTATACAACAGCTATGTATGTCCTGAATAATTGTGGGAAAAGAGTTTATCGTTATAAGTGAAAAGTCATGTTCACAGTCTGTTAGTGCACATCTGGGTCTATGTAGATCTTCATGAGCAGGAGGGAGGGGCTTCCAAGATGAGAACCAGCATCAGCACACCAGCACAGACCACAGGACCCAGAAAGCAGAAGGAATAGGATCATCAACATCCCAGAAGAAGAATGTTTGTGTGTGAGAAAGAGAGTGAGATTGTTAGGTTTACTATTAGGAGTGTAATGGAAATAGAAGAATTTATTATTACTGAATGCAAGCAGGGACTCCGGCATGACTGGCTATGGCTGCATAACTAAAAGAGAGAGAACCAGAAGGTAACTTACTGAACGACATAAACACTGTGTGTGTGTGACCGACAAATCTGCCCTAATTATACAACAAGTATTGTTCTATTCTGGATGATCCGATTACTTGTAATTAGAATAATGACTGTTCTGAAGCCCAGAAATAAAACGTTTTTTTTTTTTTTTTTTTATCTTTCTCTCCACACTTAGATAAGATCTCCCTCGTCACCCAGAAGTTGTGTTTTTGCTGTTTAGCGGAGCCAGACCTCGACCTCGACAACCTGGAAGAAGAGGACAAATCAAAATGACCATTAACTGAAAAGTGCTCTTCCTATTTCTGCAAATCATAAATTCAGGAACTTTTTTGTTTTATATATATATATATATATATATATATATATATATATATATATATATATATAATTTTTTTTTTTTTTTTTTTTTTTGTGTTAGTTTGTTTGTTTGTTTGGTTTTTTTTTTAAAGATTGTGTCAGTCCTGTATATTTGGATCCAGTGTTGCAGTATTGACAAAGCAACCTCAATGGTGTTATGTGATAATAGGCACAACATGTAGTACAGTTATATATTTATGCAGGATGTTAGACGTGAGGGACATATTTGCTTCTGGAAGCACGTTTTGCTTCATACCACCTTGAACTTTAGTTGGCAAGGTGGCATAATGGTTTGCAATGTCCGCCTCACAGCAAGAAGATGCTGGGCTTGAGTACCTGGTTTGGGGCATTTCTGTGTGGAGTTTGCGTGCTCACTTCATGCTTGCATCGATTCTCTCCCACACTCCAAAGATAGGCACTTTAGGCTAAATGTCTGTTCCAAATTGCCCCTAGGTGTATTTTAGTGTGAACAGTTGTGTGATGACCCTGCTCTGGATTGGCAAGCAGTTCAGGGTGTACTCAGCCTTCTGCCAGTGTTGGTTGAGATGGCCTCCCAGCTTTACTGTCAACCTATTAGTCGCAAGTTAGTACAAACTTTATCAAAATGCACTTTGCTCTGTATATTTTGAAAGTGAAGGACACACCCACCCACCCCCAAAATCCAGTTCGTTTACTCACTGTGATCGCTGCATGCCGCACTCCGGCATCATGCACTAAATCTGCTTGAAGGAGGGCACATGGACAGGGTTAGCTAGGCTTGTTTATGGTGGAGTCACTAAAAGGACGGAGCTGGAATGCTGTGACTTGGACTTTGTTTTTAATTGACTGTAGAAATATTTGGGTTAATATCAGATCTGGTTTTCACATTCTTGATCAACATGAGTGTATTTTCCAAGTAAAGCTGCAAATTCCTTTTCGTGTTGGCTACCTCTATAAAAACCTTCTTATGCAGGCAGTATGATTTACTGAAAATAACATGCACAGCATCACTGAAATCATATCGCGTGCCACCCTATCCAAAAGATCTCCAAATACACCACTGTTAAAAAAAAAAAGTCAATCATGCTATATGAGAGGTTTTTTTCTATTCATCCTGGGACGTAGTGTGATGGTGTAAATGTACTTGGGGCTGTAACATTAAGCATGTGAGCACTGGTTAGTGAACGTGTGTATGTGTGTGTGTGTATGTGTGGGGGGGGGTGCTAATTTTCAGACGTTTGCAAGGTAACCAGGCCAAGTGGAAGTACATCCCTAGTCCTGCCATTAGTACAGGTGTTTTGTGGTAAAATTCTATTCTCTGTCTGTAGGATTGTCTTTTTGACTGTGTGTGTGTGTGTGTGTGTGTGTGTGTGTGTGTGTGTGTGTGTGTGTGTGTGTGTGTGTTTAGGGCAGTGATGGCTCAGTGGTTAAGGCAATGGGTCACTGATTCTAAGGTTGGGTGTCAATTCTCGGTCCCACCACCATTGTGCCCTTGAGGAAGGCTCTTCACCCTCAATTGCTCTGGTGAATAAAAATGATAATTGTAAGTCGCTCAGGATAGGAACGTCTGCCAAATGCTATAAACGTGAAATGTTAATGTAGTAATACAGTCAAAACTCTATGGTGTGTTAACCTTGGAAAAACACTGGCAAAAGTAATTGAAGGATTATAGTGTGTTTAAGTAATTGTGAGAATCTCTTTTGGCCTTTTTCTTCTTACACCAAGTTGTATTCGAAGGAATCGAGTCATGCATGACATGATAACCAACGAGGTGCTCAGCAGCGAATTGGCAGTCAGCCATGTGCTATGAGCGAGTACCACTTAGTGGAGAGCTAGTAGGCCGAACCCTGGTACCGGTTTTATTATATCCGTATGCATAGGAGTGTGAAAAATTTACATTTTTCTTACTTTAGTCCAATTTTAAATTGTACAAGATCATATCTGTTGTGCGGATTACGTGGCTTTTTTTTGGTTAAATCAACCAAACAAACAGGCAAACTTACAACAACCGACAGTCTTCAGAGAAAAAAAATCAAGTTCTTTATAATTAAAAAAGTATTATTTCATTCCAAATTGTGTTGCTTTTTTCACATTTATTGTTTGTTTATTAGTTGTTGGTTTTTTTAATAAGTGCGACTACTTTGCTTCTTTAATGAAGGTTCAAGTTGCTTTGCCATAGTTGTGTCTCATGTGGGTATGTCTATAGTAATACATGACCTATAACCAATTATGTAGTCATTACTGATTATTTTTGTGTATCTATTTATTATTCACTTTTGCCTTGCAGACCCATATAAATTATCAGCCATGAAATGGAACCTTCATCAATATTTGTTTTATTACAAATTTCATGTCCGGTGGCTTTTGTATAGACCAAATAGCTATGCATAAATTTGAAAATGACTTTTTCATTCCAAAGGTATTATTTTCTTTTCTTCTTTTCTCTTTTTTTAAAGTAAGAATTGTCCCCCATTCCTGTCTTGTTTACATCAGAAATAGATTATTTTAGAAGTCCCAGCAGGTCCGAGTGAAAGTATTTTCACATTCTGTATGTCTGTGCTGGGTAATAGTACAGACGTTATGTTTTCTAATTGTTGTTTTCAGGAGCTGCCTTTTAAGAAAGCCATATTTGTTCTGGCTCATGGTAGATATGATGTTCCGGCTGGAAAAATGAAGGCAGAATCCTGAGGAGAAGAAAGACTAGAAATATCTGATGCAATATTTAAAATCACAGATTTTATATGTTAACTCCTAGATTTTTGTCATTTTGTGTAAGTCACTTTAAAGCACAAGGACACATTAATAGGTTTTATTTCCGTACACAGGAGTCTAGTCTCAGGCTAAATTCCAAGCTGTTGTATTGTTCACACTTGAATTTCTTGTACTTAGCCAGGTCTAAAGATTAGGGTTCTGTTGGTAAAGAACAGGTTTTTGTTAGCACACACTTGATTAGAATTCTAATAGGATTTACACTATGATTATCATAGTTGTGGGTGCTGTATTCTTCAGCCTTACTTGATCTTCGATGTTACGTTCTGTCCTAGCTCTGCACACACCTAAACCAAAGTTGTTGGTTTTAGAGATTTTATAAATAAGTGTTTTCTGGGTCTTTAGTCGAAATCCTTAACACCGACTTCTGCACACTCTGCAAACCAGAATTCAATAAAGTACACATTTTCTGAACGCATTTCTTTTACAGAGAAGATTGATCAACTAGTAGATTGTTTGTTGGTTCCACGTCCAGGTACTGTACGATTATGTCATGTCCCTTTTTCACATAAATATTTTTGGAATTATTGTAGTGTGAAAGTGTTTTGTGTCCATGTATAGAACATTGCTTTGTATATAAATTGAGTATTACGTGTGCCTGTGCAAACCAGAACCTTTTGTGGGCGTGATTGTCTCTTGAAATAACTTGTTTTGGCATATGCTGGTCCTATTCCTAGGCAATTTGCTTTTATTCAAACAGTTTTTGCCTGCCAATGCTGAATTTTCTATAATGAATAAAAAGTTGTTTTAAAAAAATGCAAATGTTGACTTTTTGCAATGAATAGAAACAGCCTCTAGAGGGTGCTTTTGTACAACTTGAGTCCTCTTATTTAAACAAACAAACAAAACTCATGTGGCTTATTTCCCTGTTGGATCCAAATTCAGTTCAGTTAATTTTCTGTAACCGCTTCATCCTAATTAGGGTCGCGGGGAGGCTGGTGCCCATCCCAGCCAACTCAGGGCGAGGGCAGAGTACACCCTGGACAGCTCGCCAGGCCATCGCAGGGCGGAAACACGCTGATGGCTTTGCAGCCTACTCTTTTTACGAAAGTCAGCAATGGTTCTTTTACATGCCTCACACCATAGACAGTGAGAGAGACATGGCCGGCCTTTGATAACCCAGTTAGCTGCACTGGGGGGGGACAGTGACAACCTTGTGGAGAGTGGGACTCGAACCCCCAACCTTTGGATCAGCGATCCGGCGCCTTATCCCCCTAGACCACCACTGACCCCGGATCCAAATTCTATAGAGACAAAAAAAAAAACCTCTGAAATCGGTCCAATAGCATGTCAAAATATTATAACCAGCAACCATGAAACAGTAATACACCATAACCTGACATGTAGATTTCTTGAACTCTGTTTCCAAGGTAACAAACCTTATGTTTGGCACCAATTTATCTAAATGATTGTTTTTTTTTTAATCAATTCTGCATGATTTCTGTTTCATAAACATCATAAAACAGTCCCAGTGCAAAAACCCACTACTGAAATGGGGACTGTATCCGATACTGGGAGAAGAGAAAGGGGGGAAAACAGCAGGTGGAGAAGCATCACCTGTATTGAGTGAAGCAGATACAGGTGGATCTCTGTAGAGATTTCTTTTTCTTTTCTTTTTTTTTTGCTGTCAGACATTTAGAACAGTGTCATTAGCCAGGGTGGTAGAAGCAACTGTTTACTTTTGATGTGATTGTTCTAATGATATTAGGCCCCTGGGCTCAGGTTACATAACCCTAAAGTTTACCTTTAATACTTTCAAGTCAGTTAACTTCTGATTGCTACTGATTTGACATTCCCTTTGGTGGGAAGATTGCATTACAAGTTTCTTTGTTTGTTTGGGAATATGGAAGTAAATTCTCTTTGGGTTGTATAGGCTTATCTGTATTTACGACCTTTATGATGCTTCATCATTTTGGAATCAGTTTGAACAACTCTACACTGAGATCTACAAATCATTTTAGAATTATATAATTACATTTTTCTTTATTATTATGTTCTCTTTTTTAACCCAATTTACACGTATCTGAATGCATTCCTTCTTTGTGCCTCATTGGCATCACATTACACTGAGTGACTGTGTGTGTGTCCATATTCCTTCCTGGCTGTGAATAGGCTCTCCTCACTGGGCAGCCTGTGGTTCACTGAGCCGTACGGGGAGTTTGTTTCCCCTGACTCATGCATAAAATATAGTGCTGAGGTAACACAAACAGACCCAAGGATACAAGAGACCGCAACCAGAGACACTATCGCTTCCAAAAGAATTGCACTGCAGACGCTTGTCCATTTTTCCATCTTCGAAACAAGGGAATGCAGGAGCCAGAAATGATCCGGTTCGGCCTGTATGAGCCTAATGTGAGAAACTGGAAACGTTGAGGTGGAAGTTAACTGGATGAATTGCTGTGGATGGATGCAGGCACGAGGCCATGGAACTGCCTCGACGGCTCCGCTGGATCCACAACCGGCCCTGGGGGGCCCGGGCCCAACGCCGGCAGTTCAACAGTGAGTGTGGGAAAGGAAAACTGCTTGTAAAGTATTGCCTTTCTGTGCAGTCTTTGTAATGAGCAAAAGAGAAATGCTGATGATCACTTTAGAAAGTCTATAAATGAGCTATTATGCAACATATATGTGTTTGAGGACATTTTGTCAAAGCATCATCTTCACATAATCCACCTGCCTGTAAGCTACTTCCTGAGAAAATGTCCTGAATTTATTATGCATTATAATGGAGGACTCTGGGAATACATTTATTTTGGTATAGAGAACCAACCGGCCTATTATAGTTTTACTGTCAGTTGTTTACACTAGACTGCCCCTTGAGAGATAAGCAGCATGAGGCTATGGGATCGGGTGTTGCTCAGTCTCTGACCCAAGTGTGCTGATTGGCTGTCGGCCAAGTTGCTTTGATGTGATGAAGTGTCTGGTCCATGTCATCCTGATGAGTCATGGCCAATCAGAGAACAAGTAGTCAAGTCAAGGCCAAAAATGTAGATTACTTTGAGCACAAAGGGAATGAATCCTGTACTGGCTAGTGCTAAATCATATTGGGGTGTGGAGGAGGAATACATCCACAAACTTTCCATATGCCTGATAACAAGGATGTTCAACAGCTACAAAAATAATGATCATTTTGCTCAATATGTTCTTGAGTCTGCTTGTGCATCCATGCTTCCCCCCCTTTCTTAATTCATCCCTCACCCCATGGTTTTTCTGAGTCCTAATGGGTTCTGCGTCAAGTAGGCATGGACGCACCAGTGTGTGAAATTAATCAGCAGTGTATTAAGTGGGACATGAAATGCTAATCATGTCTTGGCACTGAATTGATCCACTCACATGTCAACCTGAATCAGAGTCTGTATTTTCACAATCTTCCCACTCAGTGATGAAATCCTGTTTCACATTTGACTGAAAAGATTTAGAGAGAGCTCATCAAATGAATTTCAAATGCTTGCTGACATCACAGGTTCTGAGCATGACTAATTAGTGTCAGCTGAAAAAAGCATCTTCTGCAGACCCACATATCTGCTAATCAGAGAAAGCTCAGTCTATACTGTTAGTCAAGTCTCTCCCGTGTGTAAATAAAAACAGTTGCTTATGATATGATTCCACGGTCCTTTTGCTTTTATGGACATTTAGAAGCCAGATGGAAAGTATTTATGTGTGCGCACACTGGACCATCATTGAAGCACCAAAGTATGATTCCAAATCCAAAAACTCCTCAGATTTTTAAGGAAACTGCTTCCCACCTACCCTGAAACTCTGAATGTACACAATACATGGTCTGTTTGGCTTCCTCCTCCCATTTATGGTCTTTCTGCCATCTGCATACTCTGCTCTGATTGTTTACTTGAAAGTTTCTTGTTAAGTGCCCTGGGTGACCCATCCAGATAGGTGGCGATACTGCTGTGTATTGCAGAAAAGCCAGCTAATCAGAAAGCCCAGCCCGTTAGCATTAGCATTCGCACTAGCATTCGCAACAAAAAGGGTGAAAACATTGTGCTTACAATCAGCACAAAATGTGCTAACATCATTATTTGACACATCCATTGAATACTATTCACCAGTGGAACATGTATTAGCTATAAAAGGTGTAAAATGCACAAGATCTCTTCTTTAAACTCTCATTCTAGTTTGCTGTTTAGGATTTCTTTGTTAGGTAATTTATCCGGTTTAGCACCAGTGTCATATTGTATATGGAGGGCAGTGCAGCTAACTGGGTTATCAAAGGCGGGTCATGTCTCTCACTGTCTATGGTTAGAGGTTCATGTAAAAGAACCATTGCTGACTTTCGTAAAGAGTAGCTGCAAAGACGTCAGCGTGTTTCTGTCCCTTGCTAAAGGGTTGAATCGGATGATTCACTGTGGCGACTCCCGAGAAAGGGAAAAAGCCAAAAGGAAGAAAGTCATATTGTACTGTCTGCTATACAGATACAAGGACTTTGACTCCTTTGTACACAATGAAACAAGGTAAGTCTGTTGGGTTTTTACACCTGAGCCTCGTGGCTCATCAGGCTGGTGCTTATCCCTGGTTTCCATACTGTGAAGCGACCAGGAGTTCAACTCCCCCTGGATGGGACGCTAGTCCATCGCAGGTTACCTTCCCAGTATATTTTTATTGGTACCCATTGATACTGCTGGGTGGACAGAGGCACACTTGTGGTTGAGACCTTGCCCAGGGGTCTTAGCACAGTGAGGGTCTCAGTGGGATTTGAACTCACAACCTCCCAATCATGAGCGCAGCACCCTAACCACTACACCACTACAATGAAACAAGGTGGTCTCCAAATTCAATCCCACACCATCCATACAAATATAACTGTTGATGACTGAAGCGGTACACATGCCTCGAGGCCTTCTGTAATTTAAAAACAAAATTGTTCTTCATCTTGACGAAGAGTGGATCAAGGTTGTCTGCTTCACAAATGTAGAAAATAACTTTCTTTTCTTTTCCATCTGAATAAAAAAAGCAGTGTGGGTTTGATCCTTCCCACCTACGGTGTAGAAGGGATGATGTTAAATCTCCTGATTCTCTGCTGTCTTCACCTCCAACCTGGTAAGCTCCACACTGTTCCTTTGATAAGGAAGGATTAGCAGATCCCACTGCTCCGTCTGCAATAAAAAAAAAAAAATGCACTGAAATTTCAGCTTTCAAATTTACTTTCCTCCCGAGTGCTGAGTGGGAGATCAAAATGGTGTACAGATTGCAAATCAGATCACTGTATGCCTTTTTTGTTGTCCAGTTCCCTGGTAGAGAATTCATCTTCAGAGAAATGCTTAATTGGAGTGATTTGTTAGAAATCAATTACCGTCACCTCCTCCTTTGTAGATTATAAGAGAAAGATATTTACAGCAATTACTCATTCATTTTCTCACCTAGTAACGAGGATGGACAGGATCAGGAATGAGGACATCAGAGGGACAGCACATGTTAGAGGTTTTGGAGACAAAGTCGGAGAGGCTAGATTGAGATGGTTTGGACATGTACAGAGGGGGGATAGTGAGTATATTGGTAATAGGTTGCTGTGGTTGGCACTACCAGGCAGAAGGCCTAGAGCAGGGGTGGCGAACACGTGGCTTTCGAGCCGCATGAGGCTCTTGATCAATAAGAATGCGGCTCTTTGCCCCTTATCATATTTCTATATACTTTGGCTCTTTTCATGTTTTTTTTTTTTTTTTTTATTTGAAAACACACTTCAATCCTTCAGAGGTTATTAAAAACAAATAATAAATAATATTTCAAAATTATTTTGACAGGTTGGGTGTTTTTTATGGCGCGTCTGACACATAAGTGACCGCCAATCATCTGAGTGGATGATGTCTAATTCTGGGAAATTAAGTAAACATTTTCTTTGCATGCAGGCTTACCCTGTTTGTGAAACTCGCAAAGTGCAAAGCTAAACAAAAATATGAAGATGAACACTGGACATTTCTGGGAGAATGGGAAGATGCTTACTTTTTTATTGAGCGGAATGGCGAATCGCTCAGTTTATTATGCAGTACCACGATATCACATTTCAAGGATTCAAATCTTCAGCGTCATTTAGCAACTCCATGCTAATATTGATATGGAATTCCCCCAAAGGTAAAAAACACCTGACACAACATGATTGTGTGTATATTTCAATATTCATCAATTTATATTATACAGGCCATCTCTATGTGTCTGAAGTGTGTTCAGTAGTTGTGTTTGTCAGAGCAAGGGAGAAAGAGAGAGAGAGGTGCCTATGTGTATGTGTGTGTGTGTGTGTGTGTGTGTGTGTGTCTGTGTGTGTCTGTCTGTCTGTCTGTCTGTCTCTCTTGGCAGGTCAGCACATGGTGTGGCTCTTTAAATCTCACAGTTAAAAAGTTTGTCTCTTTGTGTCTAACTTGTTCGCCACCCCTGGCCTAGAGGAAGACCAAAGAGAAGATTTATGCATGTGGTGAAGGAGGACATGAAGGTAGTTGGAGTAAGAGTAGACGATACAGAGGATAGGGTGAGATGGAGGCTGATGGTTTGCTGTCGCGACCCCTGAAGGGAAAAGCCGAAAGGAAAAGAAGAAGCTTCTCATCTGCTTAATTCTAATTAAGGTTGTCCATTTCAGACAGCACTGGGTAATGTGGGGTACACCCTGAATAGTTCATCAGTCAATCGCAGGGTCAACACACATACACACCTACTGGCAATTGGGAGCCCATGAGCGTACTGTGCATGTTTTTGGACTGTCGGACGAAATCAGAGTACAAAGAGAAAAAAGGGAGACTGTGCAAACCCTCACACAGAAACTCCACAAGCCCTGGAATCAAACCTAGAACCTTCTTGCTCTGAATTGGTGCTAACTACTGTGCCACCGTGCCAGCCTATTATTATATCTTTTATATATATATATATATATATATATATATATATATGTATAATTTTTTTTTTATCTTACCAAATTAACATTTAACAGTTCTGATAGTGGCAGCATGGTGGTGTAGTGGTTAGCATGTCCACCTCACAGCCAGAAGGTCTTGGGTCTGAGTCCCAGCTTGGATGTTTCTGTGTGGAGCTTGCATGTTCTTTCCATGTTTGAGTGGGTTTCTTCTGGGTACTCCAGTTTCTTCCAACAGCCCAAAAGCATGTAAAGCAGTTTAATCAACTGTTCCAAATCGCCCATAGCTGTGAGTGTTGTCTGTGGGACGGCCTGGTGAGCTGTCCAGTGGGTACCCCACCCTCACCCAGAGTTGGCTGAGATGGGTGCCATTCTCCGTGTGACCCAAAGTAGGATTAAGTGGTTCAAAAAATGAACAATGATGAACTTAAGTAAGTGAGCAGGTGGAATAGTGGTGCGGCAGCTAGCAACATGTCTTCAAGTTCCCCGGATTTATTCCAAGGAGAGGCGTCTCAATGTGAGCTCTTTTTTATGCAGGGGTTACCTCCTCAATGTTCCTTCTAACATCTAAAAGGGGGGATCTTCTCCTATTTCCAGGAGAATTACAGCCGTACATCCAGGATAAACTTTGGAGACTGAGACTTTTTATTGTGATTGAATGGTGGCTGAAGATGACTAGATGAATGAAATAACTAAATGATAAGAATTAACTCTGCTAATCCTGGTCAGTGTCATCTGCAACCCTGTTTGGGATCCATCAGTGCAGTAAAGCAGGATTCTAGATTCCAGCTGTGTTTTCTTTCTGATAGCCCTGTAATTAAACTGACAGTGGAGGAAAAGGTGCTATTCTTAGCTGGCAATGTGACGTGTCTGTGTGCAATCAGTCAGCAGCTCATTATTGCCCCAATCAGTGCCTGCATTGCCTTGGATCCTGACACTGCAGGGAGGCTGCAGCTGTCCACCCACAGAACTGGTATTTGTGAAAGAAGTCTCCATAAGTTTGCCTGTGTCAAAGACCTACAGTTTATCTAAAAATGGGCTTCATCTTTCTCGCTCCTGAAATATTTTCGTTGAGAATTTTTCTGATTGCACTTTAATCCAAAGAGAAATACTGTACTGTATTGGTGCTGTTTATGTTCCCAGAAATGACCACTAGGTGGCTTTACAGTACACATAGTCTTAGACATTTCAGATAAGCAGTCAACTCAATGCCAGGATTTTATTGACTCAACACCAAAAATTAAATAAATAAAATTGTGTAGGCCTATTAACAGTCTTTTCTCCTCTTAAGATGATGCTGCTAGCTATTGCATAAGTATTGAATCTAGCTTTAAATACACAAGATATGAAATTATTTCTTCTTCTTTTACTTTCGGCTGCTCCCTTCAGGGGTCGCCACAGCAAATCATTCGCCTCCATCTCACCCTGTCCTCTGCATCTTCTTTTCTGACTCCAACGACCTTCATGTCCTCCTTCACCACATCCATAAATCTCTTCTTCGGTCTTCCTCGAGGCCTTCTGCCTGGTAGTTCCAACCTCAGCATCCTACTGCCAATATACTCACTATCCCTCCTCTGTACATGTCCAAACCATCTCAATCTAGCCTCTCTGACTTTGTCTCCAAAACATCTTACATGTGCTGTCCCTCTGATGTACTCATTTCTGATCCTATCCATCCTCGTTACTCCCAGAGAGAACCTCAACATTTTCATCTCCGCGACCTCCAGCTCTGCCTCCTGCCTTTTCCTCAGCGCCACTGTTTCTAAGCCATACAACATCGCTGGCCTCACCACCATCTTGTACACTTTTCCCTTCATTCTTGCTGACACTCTCCTATCACACATCACACCGGACACTTTTCTCCATCCATTCCAACCTGCCTGCACACGCTTCTTCACCTCTTTTCCACACTCTCCATTGCTCTGGATTGTTGAGCCTAAGTACTTAAAATCCTCCACCTTCTTTATCTCTTCTCCCTGTAACGTCACCGTTCCTCTTGGGTCCTTCTCATTCACACACATGTATTCTGATTTTCTGAGGCTAACCTTCATTCCCCTCCTTTCCAGGGCATACCTCCACCTCTCTAGATTTTCCTGCACTTGTTCTCTGCTCTCACTACAGATCACAATATTTATCCATTTATATCTTTTTATTTATTTATTTATTTATTTGTTTGTTTGTTTGTTTGTTTCTATCTTACCTGGGACCAGTATATAGAGGGACTAGTAACTGCACTGTTTGTGGACTACTATGTTTATCTCGTTCTCTTATTATTGCTTTTGCTCCTGTGAGACTCTCACAGAGTTCATTCAACATTCCTGAGTGAATTCGTAAATACAGGAAATAGTCGTAATCGATGAGCATGTGCATTTTTTCTTTTCAGGACTTACTAGCTCAGGTGACCTAAGCTTTAATTTATTATCCCTAAAACATTGTAACTTTCCATTACCACAAACATCTTCTTCTTCTTTTCCTTTCGGCTTTTTCCCTTTTTTACTCAGGGGTCGTCACAGCGAATCATCTGATTCGCATGTTTGATTTGGCAGAGGTTTTTACGTCGGATGCCCTTCCTGTCACAACCCTTTTAGCAAGGGACAGAAACACGCTGACGACTTTGCAGCTACTCTTTACGAAAATCAGCAATGGTTCTTTTACATGAATCTCTCACCATAGACAGTGACAGACATGGCCGGCCTTTGATAACCCAGTTAGCTGCACTGGGGGGGACAATGACAATCTTGTGGAGAGTGGGACTCGAACCCCCAACCTTTGGATCAGCAATCCAGCGCCCTATACCACTAGACCATAACTGCCCCGGTCAATATAAAGACTATACTCCTGATATCCACCAGCTGTTCAGGGTGTCCCCTCAAATTCGCCAAATGTTGGCTTGGATAGGCTTCAGCCTCCTTGCAACCCTAATACTGTAGTATTATGAGATGTGATGAAGTCCCTCTATGCTAATCGCAGATGTTACTCACACATGAAAGGAAAGGGAAACACGTGACTCATTTACCAGCATCGTTGCTCTGAGTTTAAAATATTTCAGTGTTGGAGGAAAAGTTTTGAAATCGATGGTTGCACATATTTAACTTCATGGAAGAATTAAAGAGAAACAAGGAAATCTTATTGAAATGCTGCTTGTTTCAGTGGTTTCTGCATTTCTCAGAGACTCCTTCAAATGTGCCACACCCTGTGTGAACTTTTGCAGATGGATGATAAAATCTAAATTCTGTTCATTAAACACGCACTTTAAAAATAAGCTCTTTAGTGAATATATTTCAATGAAGCAGACCTTAGAACACTTGTCAACGGGTTGTCACTACTGTCCTCCCAGGGCAGATAACTGGGTTATCAAAGGCTGGTCATGTCTCTCACTGTCTATGGTGAGAGACGTGTAAAATAACCATTGCTGACTTTCATCTAGAGCAGGCTGCATAGCTGTCAGTGGGTTTGTGTCCTGCGGTGGCCTGTTGAACTGTTCAGGGTGTACTCTGCCCTCAGAGTCAGCTGAGATGGGCACCAGCCTCCCGTGACCTTAATTAAGATTTGACAGTTCAGAAAAAGAATGAATGAAAGTTCTCTGGTAGCCTTGGGCTTTACATTTAGATGCTTCTGATGAGTCTATCAAGCCAAGAAGCTCTGAGTCAACACACACACA
Organism: Plotosus lineatus; assembly: GCA_024760905.1. Lineage (NCBI taxonomy): Eukaryota > Metazoa > Chordata > Actinopteri > Siluriformes > Plotosidae > Plotosus > Plotosus lineatus. Next base: position 80,110,379 of record CM045728.1, on the reverse strand, counting down.
GAGAGAGAGAGAGAGAGAGAGAGAAAGAGAAAGAGAGAGAGAGAGATCTGAGAATACATCTAAATTGAGGATGCAACAACTTTTCCTCCATGTTCCGAAGCTTTCCATTTCTGTGTTTATAATCAACAGGCTTTGTAGGCAGATTATCTTCCCACTCCATGGCAACACGCCTCTCTCATGCTAAAGCCGGTCCGTGAGCACAGCACAGGGAAGAGCATCGAGCTGAAGTTAGCGGTGATTCACCCTCACTCCTTCGCTCTCTGCTACGCTGCCCACTTCTTCATTCCAGTGTTCGTTGCCTTTCATTTCCTTATACTATCTCTCGTTGCAGCGAGAGCAAACAACTGCTTCACAACTAGCTGAAATAGGTCAACATGGATATTTCACCATTTCTTTGAGATTTTCTTTCGAAGCTGTAATGCACTGAGTCTTCTGACATGTAGTCCTAATTACAGCAATGCAAGCTAGAGCTTTTTACAGGTAAACAGTGAGCTGACAGCAAAGTCTCCATAATACAACATAACAGCTTCTGATGTGCTTTGAATTTATTCATCACATCGATACTAAGCTCACTTGCCTTTGTTGGAAAAAAAAAAATCTTTGAACCAGGAGATCTGCAGTGTGCTGTTGTCAACTGCCTGGATCTTCACACAAACAGCACAGCAGTTTGCCATCATTTTATGACACATGGCATCGCAAATCGTGGCTTGTGACGATGAAAGCTTTGTGATCAAACTGACTAGTTCTTGGCAGATGATTTTCATTGAACGTCCACACAGCAGTCGAGGCGATAAGCAGCTTAACTGACGTCACTATAAAATAATATACTGACGTCATTATAAAAGAATACACGAGCATACTTTGCATTTAGCCCAGTACTTCTCAATTATTTTCTGTGGCGCCCCCACTAAGAAGAAAAAACCATTTCACGCCCCTCCATCACCCCGCGAGCAACTATAAATAGTACTATTTGTCTATAAAATTGTTATTAGTACACCTCTGCGTAATAGTGTCTCTTTATTAACATTAAAAATAATAAATAAAGTTCAACTTACAATGAAAAAAAACTTCATTCACATTTTTAGTCTGTAATAGAAAAGATTTAAAGTGCATCAGTGTTCCTGAAATAAAAAAAATACATCCTTATTTAAACTCATTCAACTTATTTATGTCTTAAATATCTCCGTCTCTTTCCAGCTTTCTCTTTGTTCCTGTTAGAAATTTTTCCGTGTTGTTTTCTGAGGGGTTGTTTACTGCACTTCATATCGTTTGCTCCTACGAAAAACCATTACACCATAGCATGACAATGAGAGCACAACTGCCAACTACTGGAGTGGAGGTGCAATTACATTTAATTCTCATACACTATTGTAGAAAAGCATGTTCCCCAGGGAATCAACCCCCCCCCACACACACACACACACACACACACACACACACACCCCACCCCCGGCATCATACCGTGCTTTCCAAGGGGGGCGTGCCACACTATTTGAGAAGTACCTGATAGTCTTCCACCAGGCGTGTGACATGTAATTGCATTACAAAGGTCTAGAACTTCAACAAGTTTCCTTATAACACAATAAAACCACAAAGTGTTGACTAAATTTTTTTATTATTAGTTTATTAATTATAAAATAAAACAAATTATTATTTAAGTTTAAAATAAAATAAAATAGGATGGCATGATGGCACAATGGAAAGCACATCAGCCTCACAGCAAGAAGGTTTTCTCCTGGTACTCCAGTTTCCTCCCACAGACCAAAAACATGCACAATTGACTAATTGGCTTTTCCAAATCACCACTATGTGTAAGTTCATTCATGTTCTGAAACGCTTAATCCTAATTAGGGTTGTGCTGAGGCTGGCGCCCACCTCATCCGACTCTGGGCAAGGACAGGGTATACCCTGGACAGCTCGCCAGGCCATAGCAGGGCCAACACTCACACAAGAATTCATACTCACCCTATGTGTAAATGTTAGTGTAAATCAGTGCTTCTCAAATAGTGGGGCGCGCCCCCCTGGGGGGGCGCAATGGGATGCTGAGGGGGGCGCGTGTGACCCAGGAGAACATGCTTTTTTTCCGCCGTACTACAAGAAAGTGTAATTGCACATCCACTCCAGTAGTTGGCAGTGGCGCCCTCATTGCCCATTGTGCGCTGTTGCTGCACTGAAGACCAAGTACAGGTCCCAGCTAAACATTGAGCAGGAGCTGAGAGTTGCAGTGTCATGCTTCAAACCTCGCTTTGAGATGCTGTGCGCTGCAAAACGTGCTCATTGTAGCCATTAATCTTGGCTTCCTCATTTTGAGAAAAAAAAAATCAGCACAAATTGTTCTATTTGTTCTTGTTTTGTAGGTTAAAGTGTTTATATATTGTGCTCCTGAGTTAATGTTTCTGAAGTCAATTTGAATGAATTATTTATTGATTTTATTTTCAGCAGCAAATGGTGTGGTAAGTTTGTCAAAAATGTAACAAGGATATTATTATTTTTAAATTTAAGGCAAATTGATGCACTTTCTTTTACAGACTAATAAAAAATGTTAAAGTTTTTCTTGTAAGTTGAACTATATCTCTTTCTTTTTGTTTTATTTATGTTAACAAGGATACAATATAATGAAGAGATATACCTGTAACTATATTATAGAAAAAGTTATAATTTATAGTTATATGGCGGAAAGTGGGTGGTGGGGGGGCGAATTGTTTTCTTCTTGCTAGGGGGCGTAACAGAAAATAATTGAGAAGCACTGGTGTAAATGATTTTGTGTGTGTGTGTGTGTGTGTGTCTGTTAGTGTGTGTGTTTGTGTGTGTGTGTGTGTGTGTGTGTGTGTGTGTGTGTGTGTGTGTGTGTGTGTGTGTGTGTGTGTGTGTGTGTGTGTGTGTGTGTGTTGGCTCTGCGATGGCCTGGTGAGCTGTTAGGGGTGTGCCGTGCCTTCGCCTAGAGTTGGATGAGGTGGGCGCCAGCCTCCCCGTGACCGTAATTATGATTAGGCGACTTAGAAAATTAATTAATTAATAAAATAACTTAAAGAATTTTTCTAAATGAATGTTAAAATAATTAATGACGAAATAATGTATCTATTATTTAGTAAATATATATTTATAATATATTACTATATACTTTCTTTCGGCTTTTTCCCTTTTCTCAGGAGTCGCCACAGCGAATCATCTGATTCGCACGTTTGACTTGGCAGAGGTTTTTACGTCGGATGCCCTTCCTGTCACAACCCTTTTAGCAAGGAACAGAAACACGCTGACGACTTTGCAGCTACTCTTTACGAAAATCAGCAATGGTTCTTTTACATGCCTCACACCATAGACAGTGACAGACATGGCCCGCCTTTGATAACCCAGTTAGCTGCACTGGGGGGGGACAGTGACAACCCTGAGGGGACTCGAACCTCCAACCTTCAGATCAGCGATCCTGCGCCCTATCCACTAGACCACCACTGCCACTATATTACTATATAACAAATTATTTAACTACACCTGTTAAAGATACAGATTTTTTTTAATTTATTTTAATTTTAGACATATTATATTATTCTGCAGGGGCATCTGACTTTCGACAAGAGTAGGCTGCAAAGCCGTCAGCGTGTTTCCGTCCTGCGATGGCCTGGTGAGCTGTCCAGGGTGTACTCTGCCCTCGCCCTGAGTTGGCTGGGATGGGCACCAGCCTCCCCGTGACCCTAATTAGGATGAAGCGGTTACAGAAAATGAAATGAAATGAAATATTATTCTGCATTTAATCCATCCAGAGTGAGCACATCACACCATTTGCTCCCAAAGCCACCCTGAACAGCTCACCAGTCGATCACAGGGCCAACAAACACAACCATTCATACTCACACTAAGGTTCAATCTGGAACAGCCAGTTTACCAAAGGTGAATGTCTATGGCCTGTAGGAGAAAACAAGAGGATGCGTGCATGCACATGGTCAACATGCAAACTCTCCGCCCTCACCAAGGGGGGGGACTCAATCCCTGGATCTTGTTGCTCTAAGACCACTATGGCACCAAGCTATTATGAAATGTTTACAAAAAAGAGAAGGAAATTTGGTTACTTAGCAGTTTTATAGAAGTTGGGTACACTACTTTTGGGCAACACATTAAAGGGAAGAAATAGTGGATTTGTTGTGCAAAAGGGATTTTTTTTTTTTAATTTTTAGAATCGCTGCACATCAATACAAAGATCTACTGACTCATCACTTTTACCCCATGAAAAAAAAATTCTACCCCGATGGGAGTGATCCCTTTCAGGATGACTCTAATCCCCACTGACAGGCCCTGATGGCTCATTGAGTGGGTTGATGAGAATAAATTGGATAAAATTAATAATCTGTGTCCCAGAAACTGAATATGAGCAATTTTAGTGCAACAAGTTGGATGGCGCTGTCCACCAACATCATTAAAACACCAATAATAGAATATCAAATCTATTCATTCATTCATTTTCCAAGCCCCTTATACCTAATTAGCATCGCAGGCGCACCCATCCCAGAAGTTTCTGGGCAAGAGCAAGGTATACCCTGAACAGCTTGCAAGGCCACTGTAGGACCAACACAAATGCAACCATTTACATTCACACCTAGCGATTATTTGGAGCAGCCAATTAGCCTACAGTGCATGTTTTTGAATTGTAGGAAGAAACTAGGGGCCCCAGAGGAAACCACACAAGCACAGGGAGAATGTGCAAGCTCCACACAGAAACACCCTTGCCTGAGAATCAAACCCAGGACCTTGCTGTGAGGCATACATTCTAACCACTATGCCACCGTGCCACCCCATTGAATCTAGCAGACAGACAGACAGACATTTTTTTAAATAAAAGGCCATTATCCCAAAATACAGAAAAAATGAATCAATTAAAGCATGAACTATTGACAGGGTGCTGAGAGAAGAACTGTGGTATTGCATGAGGAAGTCTGGAGGGGCAGAGAAGTATGTTCGAGTGGTGCAGGACATGTATGAGAGATGTAAGACAGTGGTGAAGTATGCTGTCGGTGTGACACAAGAGTTCAAGGTGGAGGTGGGACTGCATCAAGGGTCAGCTCTCAGCCCCTTCTTGTTTGCTATGGTGATGGACAGGCTGACAGACGAGGTTAGACAAGATTCCCCATGGACTATGATGTTTGCAGATGACATTGTGATCTGTAGTGAGAGAGCAGAGAACAAGTGCAGGAAAATCTAGAGAGGTGGAGGTATGCCCTGGAAAGGAGGGGAATGAAGGTTAGTCTCAGTAAGACAGAATACATGTGTGTGAACGACAAGGACCCAAGAGGAACGGTGAGGTTACAGGGGGCAGAGATAAGAAAGGTGGAGGATTTTAAGTACTTAGGCTCAACAATCCAGAGCAATGGAGAGTGTAAAAGAGGTGAAGAAGCGTGTGCAGGCAGGTTGGAATGGTTGGAGAAAAGTGTCCGGTGTGATGTGTGATAGGAGGGTATCGGCAAGAATGAAAGGAAAAGTGTACAAGACGGTGATGAGGCCAGCGATGTTGTATGGTTAGAAACAGTGGCCCTGGGGAAACGACAGGAGGCAGAGTTGGAGGTAGCAGAGATGAAAATGTTGAGGTTCTCTTTGGGAGTAACGAAGATGGATAGGATCAGGAATGAGCACATCAGAGGGACAGCACATGTAAGACGTTTTGGAGACAAAGTCAGAGAGGCTAGATTGAGATGGTTTGGACATGTACAGAGGAGGGATAGTGAGTATATTGGTAATAGGATGCTGAGGTTGGAACTACCAGGCAAAAGGCCTAGAGGAAGACCAAAGAGACGATTCATGGATGTGGTGAAGGAGGACATGAAGGTCGTTGGTGTAAGAGAAGAAGATGCAAAGGATAGGGTGAGATGGAGGCAGATGATTCGCTATGGTGACCCCTGATGGGAAAAGCCGAAAGGAAAAGAAGAAGAAGAAGAAGAAGATGAACTATTGTTGTAGACCAGTTGAATTTCTGATTTTCTTAACATATATATTTATTGAATCTAGCTGGTGTTCATTACTCTTTGTTTAAATGGCTTGTTGTGGCACTCTCTGTTGGGTTCCCTTCATAAATATTAATGTTGGTTAAGCTGGGAACACAATTCAAATTCTTTCTTAATAAATCTGTCTCATTTCCATAAACAAATTGTAATCTAGGGCCTAATTTACAAAATGTCTTGATTGAAAATTTTGTGAAATTGTCCCACCAAAAGGTGTTTGAAATAAGAATAGCTTAAGCACAACAGCTTCAAATTTAAATTATTTTTTGTTCTTTTCTCATGCAAACTTGTTTCAGGGGTTATTTTAAATACACAAACAATATATTCTGCAAAGATATACGTTAGTAGGAAAATCCTAGCAGATTCCTTCAGTGTGTTGTTGCATTCGATGACTGTAGATGTAAATGGTACCAGGCTATGGCTACAAATCGAAAGGTACAGGGCAAAAGAGTCATGGATAACTGAGAATTTGTGAAAGTCGACACTGATAATTAACCTCACCCTGAAATCAGAGTGTGGTATTTAGTGGACAAACTGTGTTTTAGCAGTCTGAGTCTCAGCAGACAGTAGTGAGTTGGCTCGAAGCCCTTGTATCTGTTCTGAGAAAAGTCACAAGTGACTCACGCCAGCCAGAACCTCGGAATAATGTCGATCCTCAGGAACAGCCTGCAGGACAGCATGGTGCAAAACAACACAGCAGCGTTAGGCTTATACTCATAAATTAAAAAGAGAACGAGTGAGAATCTACAAATAGCAACAAAAAAAAAAAAACACACTGCCTATCAAATTGAGATGAGTGGACCTTTAAATGTAGCCACTGTATAATACAAATAATAACTGTCTGACCACGACTTATTTGTCTCATATATCACTCCATGCACTATTGAACTGATGTCCTGGCCAGACATATGAGTGTGAAACATGACACAGCTATACGTGAGGGGTCTCACACTTTTTCATCTTCGGCAATAGGATTTTTCATGCAGCTCCCTTTGGACAGAGGACACTATGCTTTTCTTTGGGCCCCTGCTTGCTTTGGAAGTAGGGCTCATTGAGGACTTTTGGGCAATGCCAGACTGCCTTGGTTGGCTGTTCTGAAAGCATAGGCATGAAAGCCATTCGTGGGAAGCCCTATTCTCATGCAGATGAACCAGAGAGAGGCCCTTGTCTAATTTTGAGCTGAATATAAGAATCACTTTATGTTAGAACAGAAACTGGTATCTTGTAGACAGCATGTACTAACGTGCTTAGCATACTACAGACAGGACAAGAAAGCAATCTTACAGCAAATAAAGCTTCCATGCATTACACTCGGGGTGAAAGGGAATAAAATGTTGTTTTTTCAAAATTCAAACTCCACTATATGATTTTTTTTATACCCTTTTAATTTCACACTGCTTTAGTTCAACCGCGTGTTATTGGACTACAAGAGTAAGTGTTCTGTCCGGCTAACTAGCAATCAGTGAACTATACAGAATAATGGTAATGACTTAGAAAATTGATCAGGATGGCAAGATTTTGCAGCGACACACCATTTATGTAGACAATCATCTGCTTTGTGCACAGCTGTATACAATTGTTTAGCGGGCAGGACTTGTGGCATAATGATTAGTACTATATCTGCCTCACAGCAAGAAGGTCCTAGGTTCAAGTTCTGGGCTTGGTGAGTCGTGTTTCTGTGTGGAGCTTACATGTTCTTCTCGTGCTTGTATGGATTTCTTCTGGGTACTCCGGTGTCCTCTCACAATTTAAACACATTCACATTGGGCGAATTGGCTGTCTTGAATTGCCCCTAGGTGTGAGTGTAAGGCTAATTTTCACATCTGTGTCAGGCCTTCAAAGGGCTGGTAAGCTGTTCAGAAGTATCCCATGTTAGCCCAGAGTTGGCTGAAATAGGCTGAAGCCTCCTCGCAAAACCATTAGGATTAAGGGGCTTGACAAATAATTGAATGAAAATGGTTAGATTGTCTCGCAACACTGGATGGTACTCAGTGTATTGTTTTAAAAACCCTAAAATCACTAATTAAATGCTTTTGAATGTCACGTTTAGAAATCAGGAGGCTGTTTTATTGGCTAGGCCAATGGCATCCCATTGACTCAAAATGTTTCGGGTGTTCCAGCTGACAGGAATCTGCAGTACAGTATGAGTCTGGCTGGGTCTGAAAATGACATTGTCTGTCTTCCACTTTTCAAGAAGTTTCAAGGCTTTATGTTGTTTTATTTTATTTATTTATGTTTTTTAGTCAAAGCTTCAGATCTCTGTTTTCATCGTCTGTTATACAACAGTAAGTTCCAGTCCAGTAATTTGATTTGTTGAGCAGCGCTACAGTATATATTTTGCGGTAACAGCAAATTGTTGTGTACATCACTCTACACTTACAACTGAGAAATGATTACTGTCTTAGTTTTAGGAAGCAGTTGGAGGAAAAAAAGATACAACAAATGATAATTTTCAGGAATATAACTTTTGACTTAAAATATAAGAGCTTGTAAGGTGTAGATGAAAAGGAAAAGCAGATGCCAGTATTTCCTTCAATCAATCAATGTGGGTGCCGTGCCAGAATTCTCGTGGAGGCGGCAGCCATAACAGTTGTCATGGCTGTATACGAAGGGCAAAAAAATCCGCAGTAGAGGCCCAAAGTTCTTTCTGCAGGGTGTTTTCATTGAGACACTATCTCTAGCTAGCTGGCCGTTGACTCTAAAGAGTTCATCCGCCCTTTGATAGGTCTTGTTTTTATTCCTACTGGGTTGCTAGCCACCCTCCTCACCAAATTTGGAACCTGGTGGGGGAGTCGGTTTAGTCGCCGACCACTCGCCATGAAATGGGTTGTATGACATAATGTTTTTCCTTCAGCACCTTTAATTGTAATGTACAAATCAGTGTAAGCTAGCTAGCTACCTAGCTGATATGCTATTAAATATGCCTTCTATTACATTTACATCTCGACTCATTCCTCAAGCCAGTCAGTCCTATTAGGGTCGTGGAGAGGCTGAAGTTTATCTCAACCATCACTGGGCAAAGGCAAAGGTACACCCTGCACAGAGCTCACCTGTAAATCGCAGCTCCAATACACAGAAACATTCACACTCATATTCACATCTAGTGGTAATCTGGATCTGCCAGGTAGACTGAAGTGGATGCCTTTGAGCTATGTGAATATCCGGAAGAAATCCATACAGGCCCAGGAGAACATGTAAGCTCCACACAGAAACGTTGAGCTTAGGACTCGAACCCGGTACCTTCTTCCTGTAATTTGAAAGTGCTAACAACTTGGCCACCATACGTCCCACCTTATATTTCATGGAGTTATATTGTGTCTAAAATGTGATACATTCATTATAATTCTTTGTGTGTTTTTCATAGTATTACACTCATTGCTGTGCAGTTGGAACGAATAGCCTATAGCAATGCTCCCCCTGGAGGATATCCCTGAAATATCATATACAATGTTCCATATACAGTACAACAGGGCTGTTAGAGTCTGACTTATGAAGGGTTAGAAAATGCTCATAAATTTTCTATGAATTTCTGTTTTTATTATCTGAAGAAACTCTGACAGTAGTGCTGGGATTGAGACAAATTGTGCTTTTATTATTATTGTTGTTGTTGTTGTTATCGTGACCGCTAATTCACTAGTATAATACTGTACATGCTTCTTTCCCCATTTTATGTATCGCCTCCCTGCAACCTCAATTAGGGTTAAGTGGCTTAGTGACACATTCAGGTGCTCGTTCCCTCACTCATTTGCTGAAAAAATTTAATCCTGCTATTAGGGTTGCAGGAAGGCCGACCTCTATCTCAGCAAACACTGGGTAAAGGCAGGGAGCTGTTCAGAGTAATTTTTCTATTCCAAACTGCCCCTCCGTGTGGATGTGTGAATGGTCTTGTGTGTGTGTGTGTGTGTGTGTGTGTGTGTGTGTGTGTGTGTGTGTGTGTGTGTGTGTGTGTGTGTGTGTGTGTGTGTGTGTGTATTGGACATGCATGTTCCAAGGCAGACCAGAAAAAGCAAAGAAAGCCTGGAACAGTTGACCTGGGTATAATCTCATCCCAATTAATGCCTGCTGTTGATGAGTTCATGTAGGTATTTCCAAGTCCATAGCATTATTACACAACACTATTACAACCATGTCACACATTAGGCCACACATCATTGCTTGTTAGCAGGAAATTGAGTAAATTTGAACTTTTATCACCAGTGAACCACACCCTACTTTTAATCACTTCAAATGAGATGCACAGATCTTGCCTGTTGTCTTTCTTGCATATCACACTTCTCCTTTTTCTGGTCACCTGCAATAGGAACGGATACTGTGGCATACCACAGGTCACACACCCACCACCCTGGGTGGGTGTGCCTGTGCTTGTGTGTGTGTGTGTGTGTGTGTGTGTATGTGTGTGTGTGTGCGTCGGGGTGGTTATGTGTGTGCATAATACACAGTACTACATCTCTCCTGTTTTAGAGGAATAGTGAAAACATCTATATACCACACACACACACACACACACACACACACACACACACACACACACATATATATATATATATATGTGTGTGTGTCATATCGGGGCAGTGGTGGTTTAGTGGTATAGGGTGCTGGATCGCTGATCCAAAGGTTGGGGGTTCGAGTCCCACTCTCCACAACATTGTCACTGTCCCCCCCAGTGCAGCTAACTGGGTTATCAAAGGCGGGTCATGTCTCTCACTGTCTATGGTGAGAGGCATGTAAAAGAACCATTGCTGACTTTTGTAAAGAGAAGGCTGCAAAGTCATCAGCGTGTTTCTGTCCCTTGCTAAAAAGGGTTGTGACAGGAAGGGCATCCGACGTTAAAAAACCTCTGCCAAATCAAACGTGCGAATCAGATGATTCGCTGTGGCGACTCCCGAGTAAAAGGGAAAAAGCCGAAAGGAAGACAGACATATATATATATATATATATATATATATATGTCATAAAGAAAATCAAAATTATCCCTAATGAATCTTTGCTTCCTCTTATCCAGCTTCATGAAACTTTTCTTTCCAGAGCTCATTTACAGTATTGTGTAGATGTCCCTATCCAGATCAACCTACACTTTTAACTTCTTTATTTAACCTTCAGTTGAAGGTTAAAGTCCCAGTGGCAGCTTGTTAGAACTGGGGCTTGAACTACCCAGAGCCGAAACCACTGAGCCACCCTTGTCCCTCACAGGACTCCTCACTGATCCTCTTAAATTCAAATTAAAGGCTGCAGCATGTTTTATTCTTTGTTTTCCTTTATATATTTCACAGAAATCATTGTTGCTGATCATTTATGATGGTATTATGAAATAACATGTCAGAAATATGTATAAGAGTAACACTATTCAAATGCAAAGCATGTACTCAGCCAATTGTGTGTTTGGGCAAAGTGGGTACTTTTTTCTCAAGTTTTATTGATCTGAATCATGCTCTGAATCATTCCATGATTACTCACTCTTTATATTCTTGAGGGATATGAAAATGAACATGTATACTGAAAAACAGAAGTCAGAATGAAACCTGCTGCTTCAGTGTGCAGTTTGTTAACAACTGTTTTTCCTTATTACCTGCCAGCTATCAGATGCTACTGAACATGATCACAGACTGGAAGTTCACTCCGGTAGACATTTAAATCCTTATCTGTGGCTCTGTATACTTCTCCACCTCAGATACAGGCAGGAGATTTCATTCTTAAAAAGGCGACGAAGCCAGAAATTCACTCTCATTCATTTACTCATTTGCTGAACCGCTTAATCCTACTAGTAGGGTTAAGGCTGGAGTCTTTCTCAGCCAACACTGTGAAACACAGGGCAAAATTGCCCATGGGTGGGGTTATGATTGAGTATGATTTGATAATGTCTGTGTTACCCTTCACAATTTGTTCAGTATGTAGCACACCTCTCTGCTGAAGTATGCTGGGATTGGCTTCAGCTTGCCCTGAGACCCTGACAGCTCAGTGGTACAGTATACATAATGGATGGATGCATTTTTATTCAAGAAACAAATCACTTCAGGTAATCACTCCCTCACTCATTCATGCTAAACTGGGGTCCTGGGGAGGCTGAAGCCTATCTCAGCCAACACAGGGCAAAGGCAGACTGCACCCTGAACGGCTCCACAGACCATCGCAAGGCAGTACACACCCAACCATTTGCATTCACATCCACACCTATTAGCAGTTTGAAAGAGTCAGTTTGCTGATATACATGTCTTTGGATTGTGGGAGGAAACTGGTTTATCTGGAGGAAACCCACACAAGTATGGGGACAGCCTGCAAACCACACAAAACCACTGAGCCTAGTAATCGAAACCAGGACTTTCTTACTGTGAGGTTGATCTACTACACCACTTTGCCTCCTAAGCCGGAGGTTTAGGTCAAAATATTTGTAAATTGGTACCTGGTGATTTGATAATTTTAGTAAAGAGGGACAGCATTAAATCCATAAATGGACTGTAAAAAACAACCCAGAATCAAATTTTACAGGAAAAAAGTAAAGCTGTGCACAAGATATAGAACATTTAACATAGGAAATGTACATGTTGATTTTTTTTTTTTTTTTACACTAGCAGCACTTAGGGAGTGCAAACCTCTACCAAGGTAATTCATCCCCCTCCTTATTTTTTTTCAGTTTCGACTTTGGTGATCTTCCTTTATTCTTTAATCAAAAATGGTTAAAATCTCCTCTATCCCACAATGGTAAAGAATCCTTTAAAAAAAATTCCTAAAGACTCTAATGGCATGGTACTTGAGCTTTACCCCACGCCTCCAAAACAATCAATCAAAATCTGTTTATGCATGACTTACAAACATACAAACTAACCAGTCAGCCAACATCATAAAAATTATTAAATCCTCGGTAACATATTAGGAAGTATTTTGTAATATTTGTATTTCACCAGACTATTGTTTCAGCATGTCAGCCAATGTTGTCATATAGCAGGAAAATCGTGTCATTCAACTCCACTGAGATCTCCCCCACAGGTCCTTTCATTCAGCTGATGTGAGAACATATGAACTGTGGCGACCTTAAAAGGCTGATGTCGTGAACAATCAGGAGTCAAAATAGTTTAATATGAACCATAGCATGATACGTAAAGCTCATACCTATTGACAGAAGCAAGTCAGTCAGGAATTTATCAGCATATTGCATGTACTGGTGATGGGGCAGTGGTGGTCTAGTGGTATAGGGCGCTGGATCGCTGATCCAAAGGTTGGGGGTTCGAGTCCCACTCTCCACAAGGTTGTCACTGCCCCCCCCCCAGTGCGGCTAACTGTGTCATCAAAGGCGGGCCATGTCTCTCACTGTCTATAGTGAGAGGCATGTAAAAGAACCATTGCTGACTTTCGTAAAGAGGAGCTGCAAAGTCGTCAGCATGTTTCTGTACCTTGCTAAAAAGGGTTGTGACAGGAAGGGCATCCGACGTAAAAACCTCTGCCAAATCAAACATGCGAATCAGATGATTCGCTGTGGCGACTCCTGAGTAAAAGGGAAAAAGCCGAAAGGAAGACAGACATTGCATGTACTGGTACTGTTGTCTTGAAAATACTGCACGATTTCATACTTCACACCTACAATTATTCGCCCTTGTTTATGCAAAAAGGAGATAGTTTGTAACAGCAACGGAGTGTGCGTAATTATAAAAGGGCAAAAGATGCAAGATACACTTTTCTTTCTGAATTTTACTCTCAACTTTCTAAGCCTGTCCTAGTGGTGGTTTAAATTTTAGTCAATCATAAACTCAACGCAAAATGCACTCTGGGAGAGGTCATTCTCTTTTATTATTTTTTTTTTTATTTTTGCCTGTGTTGTGAAAGAATAGGCAGGAATTTTTGCAATGTCCTATCTTCTTTCGACTTCCTTCCGTGTTTTTTCTTTTTATACCTCAGTACAGAAACACATCCTTTATGAGAACTTAACAATCAGAGAAGACACTGACGGGTAAATTGTGGCCAAAACCCTGACCGACATTATCCCCTTGTGTAAAGGTCAGGGTCGATATAGCCCTCTTCTCTGACTGAAGTCTGTTTGAAAAGTCTCAGCAATATATTGTTCACTGAGGGCTTTTTGAACAAAACAGGTGTGTGTGTGTGTGTGTGTGTGTGTGTGTGTGTGTGTGTGTGTGTGTGTGTGTGTGTGTGTGTGTGTGTGTGTGTGTGTGTGTGAAGCCTAGTACAGTATTCATGTTTGACAGCTCCCCTGTTCGTGAGCTCCCCTGGTGTGCAAGAGCACTTTGTTATGATGGAGAAATCATGGCATGAGTGCAGTTTGTGTTTGAAGAGGTATGCAAAGGAAGACAGGTTGCTAAGGTTGCAGAATAGGCAGCTGTTTCCTTTTCAACAACTAAACACAGCTTGTCCAAGACTCTGTTTACAGCTGATGTGTCGATGTTGTTTGTTTCTTTACTGTTGCTTGTATTTTTACTTAAATTAGTTCATAAGTAATTGAGTCGATGCAGTATTGCTTTATAATCATTCATTCTTTTTCTTAACCATTTTGAACCGTTTAATCGTAATTAGGGTCACGGGTAGGCTGGCGCCTATCCAAGCCGAATCTGATGTATGGTTGCATTGATTTCATTTTTATTTTTCTAACAATAATCAAATCAAACTATCCACCCATAAATTATTTATACCTCAGAGTCATTAAACTAGCTTGAGGTGAGGGATGGGATGCACATTGAACAGGTTCCCAATCTATCTCAAGGCTAATACACAGACAAGCAACTATTCATGCAGTTACCAGTTGCCATTATGTGAACGAACTGGACTGTGGGAGGAAACCAGAGTACCCAGAGGAAAACCCAAAGCATGAGGAGAACATGCAAACTCCACACAGAAACACCCTCACTTGTGCACAAGGTTTAACCGCGGAAGCGTGATGCTATATGAAGTGAACCAAGTCACCATCAATCAAAAGCAAATGGACCAACAGAGAACAGCCAGTTCGCCAAATGTGCATGTTTTGGGACTGTGGGAGGAAAGAAGAAGACCCGGTGGAAACACACAGGCATTAGGAGAGCAAGCAAGCTCCCTATCGCAACTTCCTCACCAATCCCAGGACTCATACCCAGGACCTTCTTGATGTGTGGCAGATGTGCTAACTACTCCTGCCACTGAGTTTGTATGACATGCTTATCAGTTCAGTTCATTTTCTGTAACCAGTTAATCCTAATTAGAGTCGCGGGGAGGTTGGCGCCCATCCCAGCCGACTCAAGGCGAGGGCAGAGTACACCCTGGGCAGCCCGCTAGGCCATCGCAGGGCATAAACATGCAGCTACTCTTTGTGAAAGTCAGCAATGGTTCTTTTACATGCCTCACAACATAGACAGTGAGAGACATGGCCGGTCTTTGATAACCCAGTTGTTTGCACCGTGGGGGGGGGGGGGGGGCAGTGACAACCTTGTGGAGAGTGGGACTCGAACCCCCAACTTTAGGATTCAGCGGCCTATACCACTAGGCCACCACTGCCCGCGAGTGGTCTGTAGTTTGAATAAACTGGGCAGGATTTATGGACACATTAACATACTGTTGGTGTCTTTGATAGATCGTTAATACAGTAAAAACTAATGCGCCCTTATAATTTTTTTAAGGTGCAGAGCTCCGTGTGTTTAATGGGACATTTTCATCTTTGAAGCACATATGGTGTTACCTTCCTACCCTCCATTATTTTTGCACTTAGGTCTGAACAACACCATCAAGCTACTCTCCAATTATTCTCCCTCAGCTTGTTTATACTTATGTACAAAATAATTGTTATAGTGTACTATATGGAAGCATAAGGAAAGAAAACCAGAACAATATTTTGTGGTTTATTTGTACGATTTAAACATTCTTTTTTTGTATGAGAGATTGATAGTGTCCATTATCCCAAGACAGGAAACCAAACAGATCACACTACTGGACCTCCAAACAGCTGTGAGCTGTTCAGACATATGGACTGTGGAGATCTCTGAAGATGTGCTATGGTACCTGTCAATAATGCATCCTGCAGGTCGTGTGGTAGGGTTTCAAGGATCTGACTTTTTGTCCAACGCATCCCACAGATGATGGGAAAAGTTGAGGCCAAGTGAAGCCCTTAATCTCTTTGTTATGCTCCTCAAACCTTTCCTGAAAAACATTTATTGGGCGGAAGCACACATTTCATGGCCATTCAGAAATGTTTAAGAGAAATATATGATCTGTAACAATGTTTAGATAAATGACATGCTTCAAAGTAACAGTCGAATAAATGCTAGGACCCAGTGTTTTCCAGCAGAATATTGCCCAGAGCATTAAATGTCCTCCATCGAATTGCCTACTTCCCATAACGCATCCTGGTGCCATCTCTACCCTGCAGCTACACAGCAAGCTGCAGTGCATCATGTGTACTGATATCTTTCTATCATAGTCAGAATCACCCTTTTCAGTAATTTGTGCAACAATAGTTCGTATTTGGAATCAGAGCAGGCAGACAAGCCTTCTCGCCACAGGTCCATCGGGTGGCCATGACCCTGTCACTGGTTCAGTGGTTATCCTTCCTCTGACCACTTTTCACACATACGAAACCCTGCACAGCAGGAATGCCTCACTGTTTAGAGATGTACTGACCCAATCATCTAGCCAAGGTCACTGAGATCCTACTCTTCATCCATTTTTCCTGCTTCAAACACATCAACTTCAAGAGCTAATCTTTCACTTGTTTCCTAATATATCCCACCCCTTAATGGGTGCTTATAGTAATGAAATAATTAGAGTTATTTAAATACAGTCGGCCCTCTACTTACGAAATTAATCTGTTCCTGCACCTTTTTCGTCATCTGGAGTTTTCGTAAGTAGAGGTGCATTTTACATGTAAAATGCGTGATTCGTTCCAAGGCTCCCAAGACTACCCCATAAACCCTTTAAAAATTATAAAAGTACACCAATTTTGTATGAAATGTGTTAAAAGTAAAAGAAAAATATTTACCTTTTTTTAAATCTCTCGAACCACCCAAGCGACTCTTTAAAGTTCGGGGGTTGCTGGTCTGCAGAACCCTCACCCCCACCCTCCTTCACTTCTTCTTCTTCTTCTTCTTCTTTTCCCTTCAGGGGTCGCCACAGCGAATCATCTGCCTCCATCTCACCCTATCCTTTGCATCTTCTTCTCTTACACCAACGACCTTCATGTCCTCCTTCACCACATCCATGAATCGTCTCTTTGGTCTTCCTCTGGGCCTTCTGCCTGGTAGTTCCAGCCTCAGCATCCTACTACCAATATACTCACTATCCCTCCTCTGTACATGTCCAAACCATCTCAATCTAGCCTCTCTGACTTTGTCTCCAAAACATCTTACATGTGCTGTCCCTCTGATGTGCTCATTCCTAATCCTATCCATCCTCGTTACTCCCAAAGAGAACCTCAACATTTTCATCTCTGCTACCTCCAGCTCTGCCTCCTGTCTTTTCCCCAGGGCCACTGTTTCTAAACCATACAACATCGCTGGCCTCATCACTGTCTTGTACACTTTTCCTTTCAATCTTGCCGATACCCTCCTATCACACATCACACCGGACACTTTTCTCCAACCATTCCAACCTGCCTGCACCCGCTTCTTCACCTCTTTTCCACACTCTCCATTGCTCTGGATTGTTGAGCCTAAGTACTTAAAATCCTCCACCTTTCTTATCTCTGCTCCCTGTAACCTCACTGTTCCTCTTGGGTCCTTGTCATTCATGCACATGTCCTCATTCATGCACACACCACCCTCCCTCACGAGATCCTTAAATATGGCGGATGTTTTTTCCGAAATAATCGCCTCCGTCACTGTATCTCCGTTTTTAAGGTCTTCTTCTGCTTCAATATCGTCTCGATTGTAGAGGGGTTTCGGCCATACTCCTTTGCGATTTCGCTCAACCGCATCCCACTTTCGTATTTTTTTTTTTATTATTTCCTGCTTCACTTTGATTGATAATGGAGCCCGCTTCTTCTTTTCGGTGTCACCAGGAATCACTTTCTTGGGGTCCATGATGGATAACGAAATATAACGCTGTAATGATCACTCTCAAAAAAAATTCAAGAGCCTGCAGTCCTGTTCAACTCTCCTTCACGCGTGTGACAAACAGGAAGTATGGGTACAGGAATGGGCACAGTTCAGCTCCCTCTTGGCCAATGGGAGGCCAGCGGGGCGGGATGTTAGAAGACAGCCAATGAGCGAGCAACTCGCGCATTGTTTGAATGTTTGAATGGCGCATTTTAATGTTTGAATGGCGCATTTGAATTTTTCAATGACACGTTTGGCGCTTTTCGTAAGAAGAGGTTGTTTTGTATTCAGAGGACGAAAATTTAGGAAATGTTTTTCGTAACCTGGATTTTTCATTTTCAGAGGTTTTCGTAAGTAGAGGGCCGACTGTATAACGATCACCACTATATTACAAATATGTGTTCTAGTTAGCAAAGCTGCCTATAGACATGCCTGCCATCTGGTTTTATTTTCATTTTTCTATTAGTGGATGTTTCATGAGAACACTGGGATACATCACAGCTGCGCTGTAGCTGGAGATACATGAACTGGCCTTTTCATTAATGAGATTGCTGTAAGGCCGGTTCCCAAGGGGTTTAAAGAAGGTGCACAAAATTGCAGCAGATATAAGACATAAGTTAAATCAAACTGCTATAGCCTAGTTACTATTTCAGCCTGTCTCAGTAGACTGTAATGTGTCATCTTTCTTTTTGAATTCAGTGTGAAATGAGCAAAGGCCTGGGTGTGAAGGAAGCCACTACACTGTGTACTTTGTGATGTGAAGATGATGTACTGTAAGTGAGGCATTAAAGTTTTAAAACTTTATTAAAAACTTAGTCGATATCATTTATAAGTGAGTATGCATTGACTGTACACATTTAATTTACAGTATATTATTTCATGTTGCTGTGAGGCAGATACTGTCTTTTTTCAATGTATTTTTAAAGTAAATAACACATAATCACATGAACAATTACATAACCGCCAAAAAAAATTTTTTTGTCTGAAATCCAGACAGCCTGATAAGATTTTCAGTAAAAAAAAAAAAAAAAAAAAAAAAAGATAATCAAGTGTTTTGTAATCTGCTTAAAAACTCAAAATAAAAATTAGGTTGCAATGATGAGTGACCTTAAATAGATTAATTGCTTAAAACAGGTCAGTAAATGGGTCTATTACATAAGAAATAAAACATGGCAGAATGTGCTGTTATCATGAAATAATCAGCAGTGAAATTATGTAATTTGTAGAAGCTATTATTTTTTTCCCCACAGCAGCATCTCCCCAAAGTGTTATATCCATCATAACCTTCAGTCATGAGACACAACGGTTAATACCGTTGCCTCACAACAAGAAGTTCTGGAACCTGACAAATAGCTGGGACCTTTTTGTGAGGACTTTGTGTTCCTCATACTTGTGTGGGTTTTCTGTGGATACACCAGTTTCCATCCACAGTCCAAAAGTATAGAGATTAGACCAACTCTTCTGTCTTCCTTTCGGCTTTTTCCCTTTCTTGGGAGTCGCCACAGCGAATCATCTGATTTGCACATTTGATTTGGCAGAGGTTTTTACGTCGGATGCCCTTCCTGTCACAACCCTTTTTAACAAGGGACAGAAACACGCTGACGACTTTGCAGCTACTCTTTACGAAAGTCAGCAATGGTTCTTTTACATGCCTCTCACCATAGACAGTGAGAGACATAGCCCGCCTTTGATAACCCAGTTAGCCGCACTGGGGGGGGACAGTGACAACCTTGTGGGGACTCGAACCCCTAACCTTAGGATCAGCGATCCTGCGCCATACCCACTAGACCCCCCCTGCCCCAGACATTAGACCAACTAGCTACTGTAAATTGTCTATAAGTGTGAATATGAATGATTGTTTGAATCTGTGTTAGCTTTGCCATTGGCTGGTGACCTGAAGTGTACCCTGCCTTTTGCCCTAAATCAATATTATTGCAAGTCTATTTGAAATGTCTCGAGTAAATTCTTGCAAGGATGAGTTGTACATGTAGACAAACAGACTGAACCAAACACATATCAGCCAATCTATGCTGAAACAGGACATGTTCTTTTAGCTTTTCCATCATCATAGTTTTGCAGACTCTGAGTCCTTCATCCTGCACTCAACACACCCACCCACCCACTCACCCACACACACACACACACACACACACACACACACACACACACACGCCTAAAGTTTGCTCTTCATTTCTTCCCTCTGTGCAAACACACGTTAGATTATGAAATCATCCTGTTGCCGAAAGCTGGCCTGGGTGGTGTGGGCTCTTTCTCATTCTCACACACTCTGACACACACACACACATACACACACACTCTTGTGTGGAGAGCAGAAGCACACTACACTTCTTGGCTCTCTGCTCCGGCTTTGATTGATATCAGACTCCAGATCAGGAAAAGGACATAGCAGTGTAAAAGAAGGTGAACACTTGAGAAGGAATGGCCTTGGTCAACATCACGGAAGATGACCTTACTGAACTGCTGCGTGAGGAGGCAGAGGACATCTTCACTGATGGTAGGGTGGTCCCGGGTGAGGGAGTTATTGGTGGTAGATTGATGGGAGGGCTTTTACTCATGAGTAAAAAGTATCAGGACAAACCCTGTGGGAGGTAATCAGGTCTATGTGAGGCTAAACTGGATGTTACTGTGTCTTAGTTCATGTGATGATTGGATGATACGTTAGCATTTCATTGTACGGCATATTTGTTTTCAGTTGTTTTGCAGTGTTTCATAGGGTAGGTTAATCATCATGGTGTGGTGTGGTGTGTGTGTTCTTGTGTAACTTGCCTAAAACAGACCACTAATAGATGAGGTATATTTCGTACCATATGTTTATATTTTTATAATAGAATAAACATTCGAAATAAATAAGTTATGAAAGTTATTATTATAATTGGGGCAGCACTGTGGTGTCGTGGTTAGCATGCCCACCTCACAGCAAGATGGTCCCAGGTTTGAATGCCAGGCTCAGTTGTTTTGTATGGAGTTTGCATGTTCTCACCATGCTTGGATGGGTTTCCTCTGTGTACTCTGGTTTACACAGTCCAAAGACATGCACGTTAGGCTAATCGGTGGTTCAGAATTTCCCCTAGTGGTGAGTTTGATGGTGGTTCAGTGTGTTGCCTTGTGATAGTCTGACGAGCTGTTCAGGGTGTACCCTTCCTTCACCCATGATAGGCAGCCCCTCACGACCCTAACTGGAGTACTGAAATCAGTTTTGCAAATAAAAGTCATCTGCCATATCAAAACATGCATACTGCTGCGTATTCACAAATGTAACTCAGATGATATTTTCATATCACTAGAAATAGAAGGAAAAATCCCTTCCCGCAGTTGCTTAACATTTTAACGCTAGTTTGTCGGTATGTGCATAAACATGTTGTGTGAGAATATAGCCAAGAGGCAGATGAAGCAATTCAACCGCCTTTCTATCCCCACTTCCGTTCTCCAAATGCTCAAATCTACATAAACTGCTCTACTGGGAGACAGTAGAGACATGATGGACATGATGTAGGTTGTAGATGATAAGTTTGCTGAATAATAAAATACACTGAAATGGAAACAGTATTTTACTGTTAATAAGGTTATCTAAAATCTTCTCACTTTGACTGTTGTAGTTTATTTGATTTTGCAATGCTGATTGATAGAAAATTGCTAGAGCTTACAGGGAAGTCGATGAAATGGATATCTTTATTCATCAAAATCAGGACATTGTTGCTGTTAAAATATGTTGCCTCTTCATCTGGTGTGTCCTCGTTCACTAGAATCTGATTCCCTCCTTTACATTTGGAAAAAAAAAAAAAGTTTTCTTCTGTAGAAATGTATGGGAGTCCTGGATGTCCATACTCCCACAGCAGGGTGACGCTGAACTTGAAGGTCACATCATCTCCAAAAATATAGCCAGTGGAGGTCTTTGCAATTAAATTGATGGTTGTATTGGGTGTGCTAAATGATACCAAATTCTGCAATGCCCTTTAAATCTCAATCAGAGTACTGTATTGATCCTGGAGGAGATTGTGTCCACATAGTTGCTTCATACCAAGTAAAGAATAAGACAGAGAGAAGATAAAGGTTTCAACCAGAAATTTTACAAATACGTATAGTTATATCTATCCATCTATCTATATATACAGTCATATGAAAAATTTAGGACACCCTATTAAATTAGTCAACTCTTTTGTAACAAATGTTCATATAACAATGTTCAACCTTGTTTTTATTCATTTCTGGAAGAGGAAGTGATTTAACTGTAATTAAACAACTTAAATTAACATATTTTACTCATCAAAGTAAAGATATGAACAACGATGCATATTTCAATTGGGGAAAAATTAGGACACCCCCTCATATGATCCCACTTAAAATGACTATAATCACACACAGGTGTATCAGATCAGGGTCACATGAGCAAAACACTGTTACTCAGCATTCTGAAGAAAAGTTTCTCTATTTAAACCTGAGCACCATGATGAGATCCATAGAGCTGTCTGAGGCCCTCAGAAAGAAGATTGTGGCTGCTTATGAGTCTGGAAAGAGATTTAAAAAGCTATAAAAAGAACTTGACATCATTCATTCCATCATACGGAAAATTGTTTACAAGTGGAGGACATTCAAAACAACTACCACCATGCCCAGGTCTGGCCATCCAAGCAAATTCACGACCAAGTGCAGAGCACAAGATGTCAAGAAAAAGTAATCAAAAGTCCTAAAATATCATCATGAGAGATTGAAACTGGCTGTGCAAGCTTTGCTGGAGCAGGACCTGAACAGCTCACCATCATAGAATCCACCATGAATTCTACTGTGTATCAGAGGGTGCTTGAAGAACTGTCAAACTACCATCTATGAAAGGGGGGAAAAAAGCTGAAGTAGACACCACATGACAGTAACCCAAAACATACTCGTTCAAGATGGCGCCGGGTGACCTGCAGCCAGTTACAGGAGCTCTTCAGTTTATTTTTCTTTTTTTTCTCTTTTCTATTGTATATAGGCGTGTTTCTTTATCTTTTTTCAAATTTTCTTTTTCTTTCTTCAATCCTGCATCTGGAAAACATACTTTCATGATGCTTTTGTTCTTCTGTGCACTTTTATTTTCACTTTTTGGATCGGCATCAGGAAACTCATTCACCGACGGCTCTGAGCAACGCAGGTCTTACACACGTGAGACCCTCCTCGGCCTGCGCGCCCCCGCCCTCCTTCACGCGGAAAAGCCCGTTGTTCCTTTGGAAATACGGAGGAAAAGGAGAGGCTGCAGAGGGGGACAAAAGACGCGGAGGACATGTGTTCCCTCTGTCATCATGGGAAATGTCCGCGCGATCGCCAACAAGACGGAGGAGCTGACGGCGCTGACCCGGCAGCAGAGGCAGTACCGGGACTGCAGCCTCATGTGTTTCTCGGAGACGTGGCTGAATGAACTCACACCGGACTCTGTGGTTTCTCTTAACGGATTTACACTCGCGCGTGCAGATCGGAGTGTAACGGAGAGCGGTAAGAAGAAAGGAGGGGGCGTGGCGGTCTATGTGAATGAACGATGGTGCCACCCGGCAAACGTGCACGTGAAGGAGCAGCTGTACACGCGGGACGTGGAGCTGCTCGCGGTAAGCGCGCGGCCATATTATCTACCGAGTTTTCACACGTGATTGTGTTTTGCGTGTACATTCCGCCCTCGGCTGATGCGGCGGCCGCGTGTGAGCGTCTACACAGCGCCGTTAATCAGACACAGACTCGTCACCCCCGCGCCATGATTCTGATCAGCGGGGACTTTAACCTAGGCCCTCTCTCCGCCTCTCTTCCGACGTTCACGCAATACGTGAAGTGCGCCACAAGAGACAATAAAACACTGGACTTACTGTATGCAAATGTGAAGGACGCTACAGCTCCTCCCCTCCCCCACTGGGACGCTCAGACCACAACCTGGTCTACCTGCTCCCCAATACACACCCAGGGTGCGAAAGGAACCTGCACAGAAGAGGTCTGTGAAAGTGTGGACCGAGGAGACCAACGAGAGGCTTAGGGACTGTTTCCAGACCACAGACTGGAGCATGCTCTGTGACTCCTTTGGTGATGACATCGACGGCCTCACACACTGCATCACCGACTACATGAACTTCTGCGTGGACAGCACCGTGCCAACACGGAGGGTACGGTGCTTCTCCAACAACCACCCATGGGTCACCCCTGAGCTCAAAGTCCTCCTGAACCAGAAAAAGAGGGCTTTCATCTCGGGGGACAGAGAGGAGCAGAAGAAGGTCCAGTGTGAGCTCCAGTGGAGGATCAGGAGGGCAAAGAAGGACTATGGGAAGAAGATGGAGGAGAAGCTGGCTCAGAGCAACGTGCGGGATGTCTGGAGAGGACTAAAGACCATGTCTGGATTTGGGCAGAGTGTCAGAGGGACAGCTGATGGTGACCAGCGCTGGGCGGATGAACTAAACTGCTACTTCAACAGGTTTGATTCTCCCCCCTCCCCCTCTGCACCCCTCCCCGTTCCCCTCACCTCTTCACACGTCTCCAGACCAGCTGACACCTCCTCCCTCCCCAGGCCAACTTCACTTGACTGCTACAGCCCGACAGACACATCCCCCTCCCTCTGCAGCCCACCCCAGCCCTCCCTCTCCCTCACATCAGACCAGGTGAGGAGACAGCTGAGGCGACTAAATCAGAGGAAATCTGAAGGACCTGATGGCATCAGTCCCAGGCTGCTGAGGACCTGCGCAGACCAGCTCTGTGTGGTACTATGCTACCTGTACAACCTGAGCCTCAGCCTGGAGAAGGTTCCAGTCCTCTGGAAGACCTCCTGTGTGGTTCCGGTTCCCAAAACAGCACAAGCGAAGGAACCAGCCCACTACAGACCTGTCGCCCTGACCTCCCACCTCATTAAGACCATGGAAAGGCTCCTCCTTGAACACCTCCGCTCTATGGTGAGCCCCACCCTAGACCCGCTGCAGTTTGCCTACAGGCCCAACATCGGAGTAGAAGACGCCGTCATCTACCTTCTGCAGCGGGCACTCACCCACCTGGAGATCGCTGGCAGCGCTGTGAGGGTCATGTTCTTTGACTTCTCCAGCGCCTTCAACACCATCAGGCCAGCGCGCGTGCGGGGGAGGCTGGAGGACGTGGGAGTGGAGGGGCGTCTTGCTGGCTGGTTTATTGACTCCCGTACTAACTGTCCACAGTGCGTGCGGCTGCGCCGGCTGTAAGTCAAAGGTGGTAGTCTGTAGCACGGGGCACCGCAGGGCACCGTCCTCTCACCCTTCCTTTTTAACATCTATACCTCGGACTTCATATATAACACAAACAGCTGCCACCTCCAGAAGTTCTCGGACGACTCCGCCATCATCGTGGGCCGTGTGTCAGAGGGGAACGAGCTGGAGTACCGGTCGGTCATCGTTGACTTCGTGGGACTGGTGTGAGCGCAACCACCTGTGCTTGAACACTAGGAAGACGAAGGAGATGGTGGTCGACTTCAGGAGAAGCACTCAAACACACACACACACACATTTACCAGTGAACATCCAGGGACAGGACATTGAGACAGTGGACAGTTTCAAGTACCTGGGTGTTCACCTTAACAATAAACTGGACTGGTCCCACAACACCAACGCCCTGTACAAGAAGGGCCAGAGTCGCCTCCACCTTCTGAGGAGACTCAGGTCCTTCGGCATATGCAGACCTCTGCTCAGGACATTTTATGACTCTGTGGTAGCCTCTGCAATCCTCTCACGCTGCCATCTGCTGGGCCCCGGGCAGCACAGAGCGGGACAGAAAGAGACTGAACAAGCTGGTCAGGAGGGCCAGCTCTGTCCTCGGCTGCCCACTGGACTCTGTGGAGGAGGTGAGTGAGAGGAGGATGGTAGCAAAGCTCACATCCATCCTGTTCAACAGCTCTCACCCACTGCACCAGACTGTAGAGGAGCTAAGCAGCTCCTTCAGTGGACGACTGAGGCATCCTCAGTGCAGGAAGGAGCGCTACCGCAGGTCGTTCATTCCCACCGCTGTCAGACTGTACAACGCCACTTTGTAACTGTCTGTGAAAATACCGGTTATGTGCAATAAAACCCCGCGCACTTTAATCAACCACATCTACCCCACTGACTGTGAACCATAGCAACCCATCTACTCTGCCCTCAGATACATTACACTTTAATATAGGCCAGTCTATAAAGTTGCTCCATTCTTTTCTTTTATTGTTTAGTAATTTATACTATTTATGTATCTATTTATTTATTTACTTATATAATATATGTACGTGTGTATGTTTGTACTTGTATCTATTTTTGCACCCCCTACTGATAGTACCTCAAGAGCCTGTAACAGTGAATTTCTCCATTGTGAGATTAATAAAGCTGTATCTTATCTTATCTTATCTTATACCCATGAATCTTCCAAGGACCGACTGGAAACTAAGTGGAAAGTCCTGGAATGGCCCCGTCAATGCCTGGATCTTAATCCCATTGAGATGCTGTGGGGTGACTTGAAACGGGCTGTGCATGCAAGAAACCCCTCAAACATCTCACAGCTGAAATAATTCTGCATGAGGAGCAGGGCAACTTTCCTCAGATCGATGTGAGACTGGTAGATGGTTACAAGCAGCGTCTCACTGAAGTTTTCAGCTGAAGGGGGTAACACTAGGGGGTAGGGTGTCTTAATTTTTCCTCTATTGAAATATTCATTGTTCAAATATTTTTAAGTAAAAATGTTAATTTATGCGTAAATCACTTTCTGTTCCAGAAGTAAATAAAAACAAGATTGGCCATTTCTTAGAGTTGACTATTTAAGGGCTGACATGGTGGTGTCGTGGTTGACACATCTGCCTCACAGCAAGAAGGTACTGGGTTCAATTCCCAGCTCGGGTATCTCTGTGTGGAGTTTGCATGTTCTCCCCTGTGCTTGTGTGGGTTTCCACTAGGTACTCGGGTTTCCTCCCACAGTCCAAAAATATGCACAGTAGGTAATTGGCTGTTCCAAATCAACCCTAGGTGTGAGTATGACTCACTGATTGTGAGTGTTGGTCCTGAAATGGCCTGACAAGCTATCCAGGGTGTATTACAGCGTCAGCTGAGATTGGTACCAGCCTCCCCGCAACCCTAATTAGGATTAAGTGGTTCAAAAAATGAGTGATTTGACTATTTAATGTGGTGTCATAATCTTTTTTTTGTGTGTGTACGTGGAGAGTGAGAACTCTATATAGTACTTATTAAATTATAATATTAGATTTACAAGTTAATATCCATAGAAACAAAGAATCCTGTCAGTGAGACATATAATCGCATCCATAATGTGAGATCCTAGCACTGCCAGTTTCTATCCACAAGCTGAATCTCCATCAAGTAATAGTTGTATTTTTGAAATTGACTTCTACTGATAGTTACGAAACATATGCTGATTTTTAGCTAATTTTCCTACAATCTCTGTGACAAATGCATGAGGTGCACCCCCACCTTTTTATGGCATTGGCTAAAGTAGGCTCCAGCCTCCTTTAAAAGCCAGTAAGATAAAGTAGTTTGGTGAATATTCACATAGTAAAGTTCTTCCATTTAAACCCCCCCCCCCCCCCCCCAAGTAATTTAACCAGCATGGTAACCCTGGATATTTTCAATGAAATGCCAACAAAAATATTTAAATTTATTTAGAGTTGGGTGACACGGAGACATAGTGGTTAGCACTGCCTCACAGTAAGAAGGCTCTGACTGAGTCCCTGGCTCAGGTGTTTGTGTGGAGTATGCATTTTCTCCCGTGCTTGTGGGGATTCCTCTAGATACTTTGGTTTCCTCCCACAGTCTAAAGACATGCACATTATGCTAACAGCCTGTTCCATATTGACCCATAGATGTGAGGGTGAATGGTTGTCCATTGCCTTGCGATAGTCTGGCGAGCTGTTCATGGTGTAGCCTGCCTTCAGCCCGTCGACTGAGATATTCCCAGTCTCCCCATGACCCAAGTAGGATTGAGGAGTTCACCAAATGAGTGAGTGAGATTTGACATGTTGTGCTGATCAGTTCCAGTGCGTTGAGCTGCTCCTCTAAGGCCCCCAGAGATCGGGATAATGGAGTTCTATGTATACCGTTTGGGAAGGGTTTTTCCCCCCTCACTACCCTTATTCTGTTCTATATTAAGGAACCAACTAAACAAGGTTTCAGCATTATAAAGTAAGGGCTCTTTGGATTGTCTTAGAACCTTTTAATGGTTCTGCATGGAACTCTACAAGAGAGTTTGTTTGCCATAAATAACAAGTATATATTATAAAACTAGAGTCATTAACTCTATATTTAACTCACAGGACAATCAACGCTTTAAATATTATATACCAAAAACATAATGCGTGAATCAGTGATGGTAATAAATTCACGACAAACTGAAGAATATCTATCAGGTTTATTACTTTTCAGTTGTAGGTTAATTCCTCTTGGGGAAATCATAAACTTTCTTCACAGAAGCCTACGACAGCCACATAGTGTGTACTTTTAGAAATGGCTCAATGTACAGCCTATTAACACCCTACCAGTAGAACCCTCAAGAACCCCTTATTTAAAATACAGATGCTCCCCGACTTACATTTTTGAAAGTGAACGCAAGTTGTTACAGTGACATGTGACCTATGACGCTCATACTGTACTATACATCCATAAATACCATTACCGTATCTCATAAAACACCCATAAATCAATTATAATAAACATAACATTGTAAAATAATATCAACATTAATTTCAAATGAATTAAATTCAAACAAAATAATTTCAAATTGATAAATTTTAATCCAATTCACTCAATAAATATCAAATACAGTATCAAATATAACCTTTAACATTCTCTATGATGCGATCTTTCTGCTTGTAAATGGGTCCAATGGTCGACGGATGGTCACATGACATGAAGCTGAGCTGAATCACATGACATGAAGCTGAGCCGACTCACTTTACATGAAGCTTAAAACAGCCAATCAACGCTTACAATATGTGAGGCGCTCAATACCGAAAATAGTGGACTTGCTGAAAGTAGTTTACTTGCTTGAAACAAAGCGCGGATTATGCGGACTTTCGGTCTTTCAAGTGAGCAAGGTAGTTAATTCATCTGTGTGTATGAGACTTGCACCCATACTAGTAGGCTTACGCTTCTGACCAACCATATTTGCTTCGGGTTACAAAAGTCCGCAAAACAGTGTAAACACAAAGATCACAGAGACGACGTCTTAACACAAGAGTAACATGCTATATAACTGATATATACAGTAACTGAACTGGGAAGGAGGGGCACGTTCAGTCTGTCGTTTGTAAACAATGGACGCAGCATTATTGCGTCATTACGTCAGCGTACTACGAAGGTGCGTCTAAACTCAAAATTTGACTTTTTTTTTTTTTTTTTTGGAAAAAAAAACGTAAAACGGATGAACGTAAGTCGGGGAGCAGCTGTATATGTAAAGACAACCATAAACAGAGCTGCACAGTTCCGACACAGTCCTCTATTCTAATCTGAGCAACTCCTGTCACTCCTTCACCTATCTTCAAATAAACTATCATTACCACAAAACTCTCTCTCTCTGTCTCTCAATTATTTTCCTGAAAAACATGAGATCAGCCTTGAAAGCTTCTCATTAACCCAAATCAATCCTACCAAGGAAAAAAAGTTAAAAGGTAAAGGAGGCTTTATTTTTGGTAAAAAAAAAAAATATATATATATGCACAAGGAGTCTATTGATTCCATTGTGTGCTTACTTCATGAGTTATTCAAGGAGCCTTTTTCAGGAGCTTATGTGTGGTTCCTGAAGCAGAGAGGAAAGCGTATTAGACATGGTCAGGAGGCTGGGAGAACACTGGGGAAATTGGGCTTTAGTCACCCTGTTGTGCAAATCAAAAAGGTGCAAAGGAAACAGAATGGAAAGTGGGTTATAACCCTTTCAACTAAACTATATTTTATACAAAGGGGCATGGCCTGTGTTACTTCACCCGAAAGACTATATCAAGGTTCAATCAAAGCATCATACAGGAAGAATCTCTAGGATGTGTGCCATGTCCTTAAACTTATCACAGACTCATACTGCAATATCAGTCAAGTATTTATGGATTGTCCAGCAGAATTAAGTGACAGAAACGTGGTGAAAAAAGCCAATGATCATTTCAACACTGAGGTTTGGGGCTCGAATATTTCAAATATTTCTTATGCAACACGTGGAGTTATCTTTGTGTACCACCTCAGGCGATCCAAACAGTTCTATCCAGTATCAGCCTAGTAAGATAAAGTGGTTTGCACCATATCACTGTGATCAAACTCCCAGCTGAATAGAGATTGAATGTGAAATTCACCGATACAGACGCTCCCTGACTTACGTTCATCCATTTTACATTTTTTTCGATTTTACAGGGTTTTTGTTTTTTGTTTTTTTTCAAAAAAAAAAGTTAAATTTTTAGTTTAGACGTACCTATATGACGCTGCATACATTGTTTACAAACTACAGACTGAGTGTATGTGTATATATATATATATATATATATATATATATATATATAAAAGAAAGAACTCTCCGCTTTGCTGGGAGACTGCATCAGTGTAGGCTGTGTTCTAAACTAGTTCAACGGCACCCTTGTGCACTTGAAAGACCGGAAGTCTGTATAACCCACAGCAAGTACACTACTTTCGCAAGTACACTACCTTCGGTTGATTAACTGTTTTAAGCTTCATGTAAAGTAATTTGGTAGAAATAAGTGACTTATTTGAAATTAATGTTTATTATTTGATATATTTGATATTATTTTACAATGTTATGTTTATAATAATTGATTTAGGGGTGTTTTATGAGATACAGTAATGGTATTTATGGATGTATAGTACAGTATGAGCGTCATACGTCACACGTCATACATCATACGTCACTGTGAACTTACGTTCACTTTCAACTTACTTTCGGCCATCCGGAACCAATTAAAAACGTAAGTCGGGGAGCGTCTGTATTCAGGCTCCACTCAGTTGGCAGTTTGATCACAGTGATTAACAAACGAAAAAACACAACATTCATTCTTTCATTCATTCATTTGATAAACCATTTGATCCTACTAGGGTCACGTGAAGACTGGAAATGATCTCAGCCAACTCTGGGTGAAGGTGAGATTCATCAGCTCATCAGACCATCACAGGGCCAACACACACACACAGCTACTCACACCTAATAGCCATTTGAAACAGCCAGTTAGCTTTGTGTGAATGTCCTTGGGCCATGAGAAGAAATGGGAGTTCCTGGAGGAAACCCACCCAAAACCCACATGGGAGACCATGCAAACTCTAAACAGAAGCTGTGGTGCCCCCCCCCCCCCCCCCCCCATCTTAAATAACTTCTGATATTATGAATTAGTTTATAGTTTTGATTTTTATGTGTTTTCTGATTTGCTGTTGCAGTTTTTATGTGTTATGCAGTGACTGCTGTGTTCAGCTATACAAAAACAGTATCATCTTTCACAAACCCATTTATTCCACTGCTCCTTATCTCACGTTGGGGGAAGTGTGTTCTTTCACCTCCACAGAGCCTTTTGAGGTGGTGTCTGTTTTCACCTTATCACATTATTTTGTATCTTACAGCTGGATTGGTGGAGAGGGGGGGTGTGTGATGCACCCATACTGGGGACTGCATGACAGATTGATGTATAATGATTGATCAGGACTATCTCAAAACCAGAACACAGCCAAAGAGCAGAACAACCACACCGACTGATCTCATTGCTGAATGGAGAGTCACTGATAATGTGATTTACTGATTGATTTCACACATACTGAGCAGCAGTGGGCAGCCGTGCTGCGGCAGCCGGAAAGCAATTGGAGGTTAGGTGTTAGGCTAAAGGGCACCTTAACTGTGAAGGTGGAGAAAGGGAAGTGTGTGGCTCACTTCACCCATCACCACACATTTTTCCTACTTTGGGGTCACGGCTGCCCCCCAAAATAATGAAACTGGCACCTGGTAAAAAAAAGTAGTTATTGAAGATGGCAGGTAGGTAAATCTGTTTACACCGATGCCTAGTGGCTCATCATGCCAGAGCTTATTCTGTAGATTAGACAGAGAGATTTCTGTAGCATTGAGAGACTAGAAGTTCACTAGTCCATCGCAGGTTACCTTCTCAGTATTTTTACTGGTGTCCATTTATACTACAGGGTGAACAGAGGGACACTTGTGGTCTAACAGGAATTTGCACCCACATCCTCTTGATTATGAGCCCAGCACCCTGTCCACCACACTTTTGAAGATGGATGAATGGTTAAATGCATTTTACATTGGGAAAGGTCAGGGGAATGGGCCGGCTAACTAATGTTACTATGCAACGAGATCTCGTGGTTCTGAAAAATTTTCCTCAGCACTTCCAGTGATCTTCGCTTTGTGTGTGCGATAGCTCTATCTTGATGAACCATACATTGAGTTCTACAAACTTAGAATGTTTAGGTTGTAGTTGGGTTGGTCTACCAGCAAACCTGAGCATCAGCTTTCCTGCCATACTAGGTTTCTTGCGTGCAAACACAGTACAATTTACCTTGAAATGTATAAGGTTTCTGCGATGGTCTGGCGAGCTGTCCATGGTGTACTCTGCCCTAAGAGTCGGCCTTTTCTTTGCGGGGGAGAGGTGGTCACCATATAAAGTACTGTATATACCGGTATCCTGAGTCACTGTAAAGTAAGGGATCTAGACAC
This sequence comes from Plotosus lineatus, assembly GCA_024760905.1. Taxonomy (NCBI): domain Eukaryota; kingdom Metazoa; phylum Chordata; class Actinopteri; order Siluriformes; family Plotosidae; genus Plotosus; species Plotosus lineatus. Next base: position 80,077,732 of record CM045728.1, on the reverse strand, counting down.
ATTAATTGGATTCTTATTACCGGTATATACAGTACTTTATATGGCGAGCTGTCCATGGTGTACTCTGCTCTAAGAGTCGGCTAAGATGGGTGCCTTTTTTTGCGGGGGGGGGGGGGGGGGGGGGGATACAAAGTACTGTATATACCGGTGTAAGTGGAGCCAGTGGTGTAGTGGTTAGAGTGTTGGGCTCATGATCGGGAGGTTGTGAGTTCAAATCCCACTGAGACCCTCACTTTGCTAAGACCCCTGGGCAAGGTCTCAACCACAAGTGTGCCTCTGTTCACCCAGCAGTATAAATGGGTCCCAGTAAAAATATACTGGGAAGGTAACCTGCGATGAACTAGCGTCCCATCCAGGAGGAGTTCAACTCCTGATTGCTTCACGCTACGGAAACCGGGGATAAGCATCGGCCTGATGAGCCACTAGGCTCGGGTGTAAAAACCCAAACAGTTAATCAACCATCATCATATACCGGTAATAAGAATCCAATTCATGTGTCCAGATCCCTTACTTTACAGTGACTCGGGATACCAATGTATAATCTAGAATCTCAGCACTTGCATTAAGTAGTTTATTTTAATTTCCATTCTATTTTTAGATCCGCATCTTGAATCACCTCTTGTTCTGGCAAGGCATGTGCCCATGATGGTATGTTTTGTTTCTTTTCCAGAGTTCATGCATGGGTCGTTTGTGGTATTCCCTGAGGCATGGGATAAGTTTATGTCACAGGGCATGGTCTAACTCTGATCACATCACCTTGGTACACGCTGGCCTAGACACATAGAACAAGTAAAGCATTGCTTATATTGGGTAAAAATAGAGAGCATGATTTGAGAGCATGTGTTGAATGAGAGGAGGAAAGATGACTCTTCCTTACATAACATGTTTGGTTGGTGAAACTGGATTATAGAAAGACTTCTATGCTAGGAATTCCACTATCACAAAGTAGGTGATGCTGTGTTGTTGTTATTATCAGGGTGGGGGGGGGGGGCTTTTCAGATGTATACCACATAGACTGCATAGTGCTTATGTCTCACTGCATGATGACACGAGTACCTATTGACCTACTTTAGTCCAAATGAGCCAAGCTTTCCCCTCACGCAAGGCTACATTTATTTATTTATTTTCTTACAGTGGCTGAAAAGAAATGATGTTGAGTAAGACTCCGATTTGTTCGATGACAGCGAGGTAGAGTTTCTTCTTCATAGGTTGTGAGGCCTGTCAGTATTACTATATTGCAAGCAGATTATCAAGATCACAAGTTATGAAGGAAATATACTTGTCTTACAGTGACCCAGGAACAGCCTCTAATGTTCCGACTCTCCCCATTATCATCAAGTTCTCCAGCACATCTGGTCTTTCACTGAGCCTTGACCAGTAGAGAGTCCATAACATAAACCTAAAGTCAAACACACATCTGAACACCTGGCAGAGTCTACATGCAGCTGTGCCGGGTGGGAGACCAGGACTGCTACCTACAGCTGAGTCTGTTATTAAGACCAAAGGCATTAGATGTGTGTTCAAGGCATGATGGTCTTTAATCTAGCTAAGCCTGACTAACTGTGTAAGTGTGCTGCCAGTAAAAATATACACAGCCATCAGGGTCCACAAGGCTTTGCTAACTTTGAAGGACTTTTATTATGAAATGAATGTGGACTCAATTTTTGGACAGATTTATATACAGTAGCAGGTATATAAGGTTGTGATGATATGCTTTCAACTGGATAAACTTATCTATAATTAGTTAAAATTTGATTGTATGACCTGGACTTTTGTATATAACTACAAATGTAATCAAATTTAAATTCTGTTATTCATTTTTGGATCAAGGTTTTGGAACATCTCTCAATCATCAGTTCGTTCACCTTCAGACTTTATAGTAACAAAGTCAGTTCATCTTCAAAAAGTGAACTTGGATGAGTCTAGGTTGACCCAAAACAGTGTATTTGAGGCTGTTATTAAGGTAAAGGGTGGCAATTTTGTGGAATCTATGTCTTACAGACAAGTACCAATTTCCTTAAACATTGCTTTGATGCCATTGCTTTTGTATTCTGTAGTCTGTTTCCCATTTCGAGTATTAACAGAAACTGTTCTACAACGTTTAAAATCGTAGAAACTGCTTGAGCGCTCAACAAATTGTTATTGGTTGATGCTGCACTTTATTGTTAACTCTAATAATATCTGCTTTAATATTTTATTCTTTCAATGAGAGAATAGAGAACTACAAGTGTAAAATATCATGGAATTTATAATGTATGGGAATAAATTTTCTTGCATATTTGATCCATGAATACTTTGTGTTTATTTAAGAGGAAACTTCTAAAATTTAAAGGCATTTGGAAGTGGTATCTGTATTGTATGTTGCTACTACTATCAACAAGGGCTCCTGGAAAAACAAAAAACAAAAAAACAATTCAGCAAGCTCACTCTCTCACTCTATTACTTATTTGTCAAAACAATTAATTCTACTATTGTAATCATGGGGAGAGTGAACAACAGTTTGGTTTCATGCCAAGAAAGAGCACCACAGATGCAGTGTTTGCTTTGAGGATGTTAATAGAGAAGTACAGAGAAGGTCAGAAGGAGCTGCATTGTGCCTTTGTGGATCTGGAGAAAGCATATGACAGGGTGCCGAGAGAAGAACTGTGGTATTGTATGAGGAAGTCTGGAGTGGCAGAGAAGTATGTTAGAGTGGTGCAGGACATGAATGAGAGATGTAAGACAGTGGTGAGGTGTGCTGTCGGTGTGACAGAAGAGTTCAAGGTGGAGGTGGGACTGCATCAAGGGTCAGCTCTCAGCCCCTTCTTGTTTGCTATGGTGATTGACAGGCTGACAGACGAGGTTAGACAAGAATCTCCATGGACTATGATGTTTGCAGATGACATCGTGATCTGTAGTGAGAGCAGAGAACAAGTGGAGGAAAATCTAGAGAGGTGGAGGTATGCCCTGGAAAGGAGGGGAATGAAGGTTAGTCTCAGTAAGACAGAATAAATGTGTGTGAACGACAAGGACCCAAGCGGAACCGTGAGGTTACAGGGGGCAGAGATAAAGAAGGTGGAGGATTTTAAGTACTTAGTCTCAACAATCCAGAGCAATGGAGAGTGTGGAAAAGAGGTGAAGAAGCGTGTGCAGGCAGGTTGGAATGGATGGAGAAAAGTGTCCGGTGTGATGTGTGATAGAAGAGTATCGGCAAGAATAAAGGGAAAAGTGTACAAGACGGTGTTGAGGCCAGTGACAGTGGCCCTGGGGAAAAGACAGGAGTCAGAGTTGGAGGTAGCAGAGATGAAAATGTTGAGGTTCTCTTTGGGAGTAACGAGGATGGATAGGATCAGAAACGAGTACATCAGAGGGACAGCACATGTTAGATGTTTTGGAGACAAAGTCAGAGAGGCTAGATTGAGATGGTTTGGACATGTACAGAGGAGGGATAGTGAGTATATCGGTAGTAGGATGCTGAGGTTGGAACTACCAGGCAGAAGGCCCAGAGGAAGACCAAAGAGAAGATTTATGGATGTGGTGAAGGCGGACATGAAGGTCGTTGGAGTAAGAGTAGAAGATGCAGAGGATAGGGAGAGATGGAGGCAGATCATTTGCTGTGGCGACGCCTGAAGGGAACAGTCGAAAGAAAAAGAAGAAGATTGTAATCATGGGGAGGTTAGAGCCTATCTCAAACAACATTGGGCACAAGCAGAGTATACCCTGAATAGGCATCATACACAACCATTCACATTAACATTAATCTAGAGATAAGCCAATTAACCTAATGTGCATGTCTTTGGACTGTGGGAGGAAGCAGGAAATACCCGGAGGAAACATATAAACCTTATAAACAAACGCACGATCCTGGGAATTGCTGTAAGGCAGATGTGCTAACTACTGCATCACTTTCCCACCCATTTCATGGTCCTAAAAGTGTTCTTTGTTCTGAGTACAGGCCCCTTTAATCTACCACTTTGTGCCAGAACATGTCTAGGAATCATGCCAGAGACAATTTTTAATGTTATATAAGTTGTTGGCAATTTTTTTTTTTTGCATACTTCCAGTTTTTATGTTGTTTCAACATACTCTCTTCAAACACACACACACACACACACACACACACACACACACACACTTGCATTCTTTCACAGTTGTGCTTGTTCATCCTCACACACTGACCTCCATGACTTGTGTGGTATTTTTAAAGCGCTATCACAGTGGGAGTTGTTTCACATGTTAGACAGAGAAGAGCGTGAACACATCCCAGTGTATTTATGTTCGATTTAGTAGGGTTTAACAGTTTTAGATCTTTGATAGTTTTATATATATATATTTTATATATATATATATATATATTTATATATATGTTATATATATTTATATAACTACTGTTATTTTAATGTGTACTGGAACATTTAATTTATTTAATGTATAGTGGGAACAGTCTTTGATCTTTGATAGCTCTGTGTGTGTGTGTGTGTGTGTGTGTGTGTGTGTGTGTGTGTGTGTATATATATATATATATATATATGTGTGTGTGTGTGTGTGTGTGTGTGTGTGTGTGTGTGTGTATCTATGTGTATATGGATGTGTGTGTATGTTGACCTTGCAATGGACTGGCGTGTTGTTCAGAATGTATCTTTGTCCAGAGATGACTGAGATAGGCTTCAGCCTCTCCATGGTCCTAATCTAATTGAGGACTTTAGAAAATAAATGAATGAATCTTTCTCCCCAATTTGACCACATGACAATTGTACCGCTGACCTACCTAACAGCCAGTAAGAACTAATGCAAGCTTACACCAAGACATGCAAAGTCAACTGACAACTTTTTTTTTATAATTGCTGGCCATTCTGCATTTCCACGCTTGGAGGAAATCACTATCTATTCTCTTATGCATACATGAGTTCACAGATGATCATTGGCTATTGTTGATGTACTTGACAGTGGGGTGAGTATTCCGTCTCTCTCACCAAGAAATGAAGGCTAATTGTGCTTTCTTGACTCCTGTGTGTGGTATATTGAGATGCAGTGTAATAACCAAAGGACAAAAAAAAATGCCGGCAAGTTGGCAGGTAGCTTTCGCCATCACCACCATGTTAATGTTTCTGTGACTTGGCCAAGTGACTCAGCCCCATAATTCTAGTGAAGAAGAAGTAAGACACAATGTACCTTGAACTGAAATAAGGCCTTGTGTACAGGGTGTTATTTTCTTCCCACACTGATATATTGTTCTGGAGAATCAGAATCTAAAAATATTTTGTAAATATATGAATCAAGATACATAGAGATGCATTTTAATGGTCAGTGTACAGTATAACAGTAGAGATCTAGTTTTGTCTGAAGATGTTTGAAGCGTGATTGCTGTTTTTATTGCCAGTAAACATAGTTGCTAGTTTGGGGGCTGCAGATGACGGCCATAATTACAGGATAAGTTTTACAGCAGCTGAGAGAGGAGGCGTGTGAAGGTGCTCCACTACTTAAGGCTGACTACATGCATTCTCTTTTCATTCTGGATTGATGGATAGCACATGAATTAAAAGGCCATGTCCAGTCAGGTCCAAGCCAAATTTACAGCTTGGAGGTGCAAGAGTGTACTTATTATGAAGAAAAAGACAGCACAGGTGTTCAAACTTTAATGTGGTCGCTCTGATTTCACTACAAAATCACTTTGAAGAAGAAAGCCTTTCTTCAGCATCTATAACTTATCTAGCTTGTACCCCTTCATTTCCCATTTTATCAGGTACATCTACCATATGGTGTAGCACCATGCTGCAGCAGGTAATATTGACACCTCATAGGTCAGGTCCAGAGTCCACAGATGGATCCTGAGCTTGAGTTACTGTCTGTCTGTACTCTGAGTTCATCTGGGTTATCTCCAGGTTCTTTATTTTCCGGCTGTCTCCTAAGAACAAGCTGGTAAGTGGATTGGCTATGCTCTACTATAGGCATTTGGAAATCCATGCATTTGTTGATTACACCTTATGCATGATTCAGCAACATGATATTTTTCATGTTTTGCTTTTTAAAGTACATATACCTTGTGGTTTGCCAAATATTAAAAGAACCCTTGAAGAGATGAGTAATATGATCTTAAATAACTTTATTTGAAATTTTACAATTCATGGTTTTTGTTTCTTGCTTTCATTTGTTTTGCATTATAACAGAAAATTTAAAAAATGGCACCTTCAGAATCAGATTTTTCCACTTACATGCACTCAGGCTTAACAAGTTGAGGTATAATTTTTCATGATTTTTCAAACTCTGCGTTATTATCGTGAAACAAACACACTAAATACTTGAAAATTAATGTCCAAGTGCCTGTTTATGACCCCAGTTATAAATATGTGTGCATGTGGTGTTGGTTATGGAATGGTTTACTGTCCAAGCTGTACCGCTGCCTCAGACATAGCATTTCTCTGCTGGATCTCAGATCCACTGGTGATGCTGACCATGGTAAAGCATATGCTGAAGATGAATGACTGAAATGACTGAAATCAATAAGGCCAGGATGTGACTCATTAACTTTATATGAATTGTTTCCTCTTCTTCTTTTCCCTTCAGGGGTCGCCATAGCGAATCATCTGCCTCCATCTCACCCTATCCTTTGCATCTTCTTCTCTTACACCAACTACCTTCATGTCCTCCTTCACCATGGGTAATAAATCTGTCGGAGATAAAATAAGATTATAATTGAGGTGCCATGGCTTATTTTATGAATGATACTGTGAGGTGTAGTTAGCATGTCCACTTCACAGCAAGAAGGTCCTGGGTCCAAATCATTATGTCACATTTCATTTTGCAGTCGCCTTTATCTAGAGTGACTTACATTTTAATTTCATTAATACAACTGAGCAGATGATGTTTAAGGGCCTTGCTCAAGGGCCCAACAGTGGCAGCTTGGTGGTACTTAACTACTAAACACCCACTGCTCGGCAAGAGTGTTTGCATGTTCTCCCCACGTTGAATGGGTTCCCTCTGGGTTCTCCGGTTTCCTCACACTGTCCTAAGACATGCACATGACCTTAACTGGCTGTTTCAAATTGCTCATAGGTGTCCATGTGAATTACTGTTTGAGTATTGTCCCTACAATGGTCTGGTGAGCAGGTCAGGGTGCAGGTCAGGACAATGCCTTCACCCAGAGTCCTCTGAGATAGACTTCAATCTCCCCTAATCTGTCCCTAATAGTATTACATGGTTTGGCAAATGAGTGAGTGAGTTTAGATGTTCTCCACACACTTGTATGTATGTGAGTGTAAATGGTTGATTGTGTAGGTGTTGCTCTGCGATTGTATGGTGAGCTGTTCTGGGTGTACCGTGCCTATGCCCAGAGTTGGCTGAGACAGGCCTCAGCCTCATCATGACACTCGGCTTAAGTACTGCAGCTTGGCAAATGAGTGAGTAGCTTATATTGATAAGTATTTCAGCGTTTATATGTCTACCTTCCACTGGACAGTGGTGGCCTGGTGGTAAAAGGTGCTGGATCACTGATCCTAAGGGTGGGGGTTCAATCCCCACTCTCCACGGGTTATCACTGTCCTCCCCAGCGCAGCTAACTGGGTTATCAAAGGACAACCATGTCTCTCACTTGTCTATGGTGAGAGGCATGTTGAAAAACCATTGTAGCTGCATAGCAGTCATGGTCTGGCTAGCTGTCCAGGGTGTACTCTGCCCTCGGCCAGAGTCGGCTGGGATGGGCGCCAGCCTCTCCATGACCCTAATTAGGATTAAGTGTTTCAAGAAAATGAACGGATGAATGTCTACATTCCTGGTATCTTGGACAAGATTCTATTGTTGCCTAAACCACAGATTTATAAAACTGTACTCAGCTGGTTAGTAACTTACATTGTTCTCCATGTATCCTTTTCAATAAGAGCTATTTCTGGGAACATGATTGAGAGCTG
>CM045728.1:79894849-80064849 GCA_024760905.1 Plotosus lineatus | reverse complement strand
GCACCGGGAATCGCGGATGCGCATGTGTGCGTGCACGTGTGCTGACCATGTCTTCTTAGCACAGTTATAATCTTACAAATGTTTATGCAAGGTTAAAAGCCTGAGACACAAAATAAAGTTGCAATGAGCACACTCGAAAAACTCACGAAACAACAGTAACTCTGTCCTTTACGCATGTTAGAACTCCGTGACGAACAATGGGTCGAAGGCACACGAAAAGCATCATGGGTATTATGGAGCTACAGCTCCCTCCTCGCCAATGGGAGGTCAGCGGGGCGGGGTGTTGGGAGATAGGCAACTGGAGAGCAACTTGCGCATTGTTTGAATTTTTGAGATGGCGCGTTTCGTAATGTGAATTTTTTTCGTTTACAGAGATGTAAATTTTAAGTAAATGCGTTTCGTAACTTGGATTTTTTTGTTTGTTGGGTCTTTCGTAAGGTGAGGTACCACTGTCTTTGATATGTTTGTTGGGCTTTTTACACCCGAGCCAAGTGACTCATCAGACCGGTGCTTATCCTTGGTTTCCATACCGTGAAGCGACCAGGAGTTCAAATCCTCCTGGAAGGGATGCTAGTCCAGCGCAGGTTACCTTCCCAGTATATTTTTGCTGGTGCCCATTTATATTGCTGGGTGAGCAGAGGCACACTTGGGATTAAGACCTTGCCCAGGGGTCTTAGCACGGGGTGGGGGGGGGTCGAATTGGGATTCGAACGTACAACCTCCCGATCATGAGGGCAGCACCCCAACCAGTACACCACCAGCCCCACATATTTGATATAACCATTGTTTTTCTTATTTATTTTACTGAGAATTTTCTTCAGGATATGAATTGTGAGTTAAATGAAGACTGGCTATTATTGTTCTGCCTGTGATTGAGTTAAGCTAGCGGTGATCCAGCAGCATTGACGGGGTAGTAACAGTGGGATTATATATTATAGGAGTTGCTCTTTAAAACAGTCTAATAATGGTTTCCCTTTAAAAACCTTTAAAAGTCGTTCCCTTCTTTTATTGTTTATTAATTTATACTATTTATGTATCTATTTATTTATTTACTTATATAATATATATGTATGTGTGTATGTTTGTATATGTATCTATTTTTGCACCCCCTACTGATGGTACCTCAAGAGCCTGTAACAGTGAATTTCTCCATTGTGAGATTAATAAAGCTGTATCTTAATGAATGCTTGATTAAAGACAAATTTCTGAGCTGAAAACTTGCCATTCAGAAGCTATACATTGGGTAGAAGGTAGGTGCTCCAAGGGAAATTTTGTCTTTCTCAGCTTTTGCTTTCAGGAGTTGGTGGTAGTACACCCCCCCCCCCTTTTTTTTTTTTTTATAATTTCACACCATTTGGCAATGTCGACCACCTTTAATTCAAAGTACGGATGAAGCATAATACAGAAGAGCCAAATATTTCCTGCACTGTCCAGTTGTGTACAGCTGCACTGTCTGTAGTCAGAGTGAGAGGTTGACGTGTGATGTGTTAGAGTTCTGTCAGTTCTGTTATCTACATTTCAGCTGCCACCAAGTCTGCTCTTGTCTGAACAAATCCTGGTCGGAGAGCACAGCCCTGAGGGTGTCAGAAGGAGTATTTCAGGAGAGGTGGAGACATGAGTATTTGGGGGGGATGGGGAAATGGAGAGATAGTTGAGATTCTGTGGAAGGGCTGTGGTTAATTGGGAAATTTTGGAGTGGGGGATGAAAGCAGACATCAGACCTTTTTATCCTCAGCTGTCCTGTGGTTATTATGAGACCTGCAGTATGCTGCTCAGCATCGCAGTGATGATGAGGATGGTAAATCAGGGGGCTGAATTACAGGTGAAGCTTGCATGTCAGAACTAATAAGTGTACAGTGCATACACTTTTGGGGCATGGCTTATTATTATTATTATTTTATATATACCATATTCAGTTTTCCTTCAAGTCTTGATGTTGCTGTTGTTAACACATTGAAATTGTTTCATAGCTCGTACCTTTTTGTTTTATTACACCAAAGAACTCCTCTTAAAGAAATTTCTGAGTCTTTCTGATTGTTCAAAAAAAAAGTTTTTTAGTAGAAAGCGCCCATCAGGGATTACCATAATTTTGTATTGAGTATGGTCCTGTGATTAGGGGTGGTGTGCCCTGTGACTTAAGTGCATGCAGCAGCTGCTGGGCTGAGAATGCATATTGAAGGTCTCTGAGGTCTCCTTTTATTTTCCTTTCACTGTAAGCACATCGTATTTGACAGTACTGCTTTACAGCGCTGGGGCTGCTCCATAATCCTTCTAATTAACAGACCATCTGGATGAAGTGAGCACCTTTTAGTAGATATTCAGTAAATTTGACTCTTATAAGCTGATTAGCTGGATAATTAATGGTTCTCTATTTTCACTTTTTTTTAAAAAAACCTGGTGATGAACAGCTGTCTTGGGGCAAGATTGGTTTAGTCTGAAATTTTACAACTAAGCCGACATCTCATAGGGAAATTCTGCATCATGCCAGAACTTCAAAATTCGTGTTTATTTCACACAAGACGCTTTTTAAAAAGCTGGATATATTGGGGTGGTAAAGTGCAATAATCACACATTGGGTAAACCTCGTGGGCTACGATCCTGCCACTGCAAAGCTGAGAAAGCTAATCTTCCCTTGAACTTCTTACCTTCTGGCAAATATATGTGTATAGCTGCGGACTCTCAGTTTTTCTTTTGCCCTGCGATGGAATGGCGAGCTGTACAGGGTGTACTTCACCTAACCTAGAGTCGGATGAGATCGGTGTCAGCCTCTCTTTTGGGACCCTAATTAGGATTCAGTAGTTCAGAAAATAAATGAATCAAATTAATGGATTTATTTAGTCAGTCACTTAACTGTGACTCAGCTGAGAAGTATCAGGGTATGGGATGAACTGTCAGACCATTTACAGTCACCTCTAGATCCTGCCCTTCATCCAACTTCATGGCTGAAGTGCCACTTGATCAAGGCACCCAACGCCCAATTGCTCTCTGGGTGCCACAATGTGTGGCAGCCCACTGCTCCATATGTGTGTGTGTGTGGTGCCTACTGTTCATGTGTATATACATCCCAGTACCACTCCTGTTTAGTGCAGCACACAATTATTTATTTTTGAATGAAACTTGAAGAGGAAATGCTACGTGAGCAGAATACACAGAGAAACATCATCTGGACAGTAATGCTGGCTCTTGATCAACCCAGGAACCCTGGAGTTATTATGCAGTTCGATATCCACTACGCCATTGTGCTGACCACAAAATATTTTAGATTTGAATCCGTATCTGTGAAATTTGCGATACTCTTCCAGACTTTGGGGTCCATGGGGTGGTGGTTAAGGTGCTGGGCTTATGATTGAGTGGTTGTGGGTTTGAATCCCATTAGTCTCGTGAAGGTAAGCTGCAATGGACGAGTGTCCCATTCAGGAGTTGAACTCGTCATTTTGTGTTACAGGAACTGAGATAATCTACGGTTGTGATAGGACCCCCCCCCCCCAAAAAAAAAAAAAAAAAAAAAAAAAAACCCCTATTGCAGATTTTACCTCCCTCTTCGGTAACCTGATCACAGATGCAAAAGGATCAGGAGTGAATCCCTTGAACATTTGGTGTGAGGCATGGACCATATGCTACTTTTTGTTTAGTGAGTAATATGTGGTTATGCCTGTGATGTCTCTCTACAGAATGATGGGAATTGAACCCTCATCTATGTATCCATTATTTTCCTTTTGAGTTAAAGCTGTCTGGGACACCAGGGGCTAGGAAGACCATGTGTTATGCGCCATATGTGCTTCAAAGATGAAAATGTCCCATTAAATACATGAACCTCTGCACCTTAAAAATTATAAGGCCGCATTAGTTTCTACTGTATTAACTATCTATCAAAGACACCAACAGTATGTTAATGTGCCCATAAATCTTGCCTGGTTTTTTCAAACTAAAGACCACTCCCGGGCAGTGGTGGCCTTGTGGTAATGGGCGCTGAATTGCTGATCCTAAGGTTGGGGGGGGGGGGGGGGTTCGAGTTCCACTTTCCACAAGGTTGTCACTATCCCCCAGTGCAGCTAACTGGGTTATCAAAGGACGGCCATGTCTCTCACTGTCTATGGTGTGAGGTTCATGTAAAAGAACCATTACTGACTTTCGTCAAGAATAGCTGCAAAGCCGTCAGCGTGTTTCCGCCCTGCGATGGCCTGGTGAGCTGTCCAGGATGTACTCTGCCCTCGCCCGGAGTCGGCTGGGATGGGCGCCAGCCTCCCCGTGACCCTAATTAGGATTAAGTGGTTACAGATCATTAAGACCTTCATGAGGGGGGAAGTGTCACTGAATAGTAAAAACCCAAAATCAACCCGGTGGAGAATTCCTGCTTTATACAGTAAATGCTGTTGGATTACGGAAAAACATTCATCCGATCACAGTGATCGTTTCATAGTTCGGCCAGCTGCGAGCCAGCCACTTCCTGTTAACTGTCATTTTTAAGTATGTTTAGGTTCTGATTTTTTTTTTTTTTTGCTTTATTCAGTGTTCGATTTGAATGCATTGAAAATAAAAGCAGATGATTTGAATAAAGTTTCTAAAAATAATTTATTCCACAGTCTATGTGATGATTATTGATAGATTAACACTCATGAATGGTATTCTCAGCAATTTTTCAGCTGTATGAAAAATGTCACATTTTACTCTTTTTTTTTTTTTTTTTTTTTTATGTTTGGGCCCACTGTTGTCTGATGTATTTGCTGCATTGTCCCTTTCGGTCATTTTGCCTTCCTAACCTCTCGGATACATTTCTGATTGAAATAGTTCAGATTCTCTCCAGAATCTGCCCGTTTGAACATTTCACCAGGAGACAGTTTGTGATTTCTTCCCTATGATGAGATGTACAGTAGAGTTGAAATGCACAATGATTGCGTGACCGCTGTAGAGGAACTGGGTGAATGGATTTGACTACGCAGACCAGTGACACTGGGGGGGAAAACAAGCAAGTACTCACTCTCGAATAGCAACTTCTCTTATTGTTCATCTGAAATTATGTAAAATAAATACTAAGAAGTGATTTTGTTTGTAGTAAAAGTGATTTCTACATAGTCAGAAGAAGAAAAATGTTCGGGCATTTGGAAGCCATTGGGATGTTTTTATTTTCTAACAGCAGGTCAAAGTTCCTACAGTATTTACAGGAAGGGTGTTTACTCTGGGTGATTTTGCTTATGTAATTACTTCCTAAATGCATAGCTTGATTCTATGCACCCATGCATGTTTATGCAGGCTTTAAGCGCTGTAATGGTAGTTTATATTTTGTTGACAGCATCGGAAATTGTATATTGTAAGTTCAAAACAAACAATCTTCGGGGTGGGGGTTTACCACTCAATTCGTTTTCTAAGCCGCTTAATCCTAATCAGTGTCGCCCATCTTAGGCCAGTCTGGGTGAGGGCGGGATACACGCTGGCCAGCTTGCCAGGCCATTGCAGGGTCAACACTCTCACAATCATTCACACTAACACCTCGGGGGTGATTTGGAACAGCCAGTTTGTCTACCGTGAATGTTTTTGGAGTGTAGAAAAAGAAATCTTAGTATCCGGAGGGAAGCCCACGCAAGCACAGGGAGAGCATGCAAACGACACACACAAACGACCGCACTAGGAATTTAATCCCATCTTTCTTGCTGTGAGGTGGCTGTGCTAACCACTTTGCCATCGTACCGCCCCTCACTCAGCAATATATATTTTTTGTAAGATTTCTAAATGATGGTAGATAGATATTGTAGGGAACATTTGTGTTTATGCACATTTGATTAAATAGAACAGAGCAGAATCCAGTGAATTGTGTCTCACACACACACACACACACACACACACACACACACATACGTCTGTAGCTCAGCTGCTAAATAATACCACAGCCAAACATACCTTGTGCTCTGTGAGCTTCCAGAATGGCTGTCTGCCTACACAATTAACCGTTATTTCCTTTACTTCACGGTTGGAAGCGTGAACTATAAAGGGTTCCAATCTAATAATTCAGTGATTATGACTTCACATAAAATTGTATATTTACAGGACAGATGCACAATATTTGAGGAAACTGTTGAAGTGTTTCACTTTTTATTAATCAAACTTTTATTTTTCTTTTCTGCTCCCAGTTCTTTGTATTGAGCCACAAGATGGATCTATTTAAATATTTCAATACATTTTATGGAATAGATTTATGAAAGAAATCTGTGATATCAATGGGAATTTAATTACATTTGTAATTGTTTCAGGCATTATCCCAGGATTGCGTAGTGGATGCATGGCGGTTCATTAACAGTTATTTGCCAAAGGTGTAGTCGATGTTTCTTGTCTCAGAGACGGACCATTGAGGGGACTGTTCAATTCAGTCCGACTGAGGCAGATAATGAATTTAGTATATACTACATGGAAACACATAACGCAGTCTAAATCAAGCTTTCTGTTGTTTATTTTTGCACATTTTAAATATGACAGAGGCAGGTCGTGTGAGCTGCATGTGCCCTATGAGCAGAGCATAAGTAATTCTGTACCAGTGTATTTTTCAACCCATTCAGGGTTTTATGCGTGAAGCAAAACAAACTAAAATGTGTAGTATGTATTAAAGCACATATTATGCAATAACAGGGAAACTGTGCTTTCTTTCTTTTTGACCACAGCCATTTGTCGATGATAAAAATTTCTTTAATAAAGAACACCTGTCTCGTTCTTTTTTTTTTTTTCCCTTCTTTTTTTTTTGTCTTATAAAAGTCAATTTATTGTTGGTGAATCCTTACAAAAGCAGGTTAGCTGCTAATATCTCTCTCCCCTCATCACTTTCCATCTTGAAGGCTTTTCAGTGTTGGGACAGACTGTTAAAAAGCACTGCTACTTGATCCTAGGGATGCTGCTGGATTACTGCTTCTAAAGTTGGGGGTTCAAAGCCCCAATATCAATGGGTTGTCAGTGTTGCTAACTGGGTTATTAAAGGCTAGCCGTGTGTCTCACAGTCTGTGGTGAGAGGCATGTAAAAGAACCATTGCTGACTTTTGTCAAGAGTAGGCTGCGTAACCGTCACAAACCGTGTTTCTGCCCTGTGGTGGCCTGGCGAGCTGTCCAGGGTGTGCTTTGCCTTCACCCAGAGTCGGCTCCGATGCGTCCCTGCAACCCTAATTAGGATTAAGTGGTTCAGAAAACAAATGAATGTTTCATATTGGTTTATTTAGAGTGAATGTCATACTGTTTACTGAGAATTAGCTGTTACTATTGGAAATGATGATGTATTAAATCAAGCATATTATTATAAGCTTATGATTGGTATCATAGGCAACACTGCTGTCTGTGCTGCGGTCAGAGAAATTAATAATCATGTTCTGACTAATCAAATTCAAGAACCACACTGGGGTAGGAATAGTGTTATGTAATAAATATCCTGTATATCTATGTGGGTTTTTTTGGTTATTAAAGCTCATGACATGTGACAAGAAACCAGAGGGGACATAAATGTGGTGTTTGTTTCTGGTTCCACTGTGGGGGGCGGTTTTTTGTTGTTGTTTTTTTTGACCCAACTATCTCATCCCAATTTCCATGTTGTATTAGAGCAGGGGTCACCAACCTTTTTGAAACTGAGAGCTACTTCTTGGGTACCAATTAATGCGAAGGGATACCAGGTCGATATACACTTCTGAAATTACAAATTTGCTCAGTTTACCTTTAATTATATGTTATTATTAATAATTAATGAGATTCATCTATGTGAAGATATTGCTTGGATTTAAAAATATATAGAAAAAAATAAGATGCAGCTCAATGAAGAGTGGCGCTATGGAGCCATGGGCCTGTCCTAAAAATAGCAGTGAACAGGTCCGCGGGCAACTTATATTGTCCTTGCGGGCTACCTGGTGCCCGCGGGCACCACGTTGGTGATCCCTGTATTAGAGAATATTAACTCTCTCATCTCTGATTTTACCAAACTGCTTAGTCCTGACTACCAAAGTTGCATGAAGGCTGGTGCCTATCTTGGGTGACCCAGGGCGAACACGGAGTACATACTGAACAGCTCACCAGACCATCCCAGTGTAACCCACAGCCAGTCATACTCACAGCTGCATATAGGGGCAATTCAGAACAGAACAGCCAGTCATCCTAATGTGCATGTGTTTGATCTGTTGGTGGAAACTGTAATACTTGGAGAATGTTCCATTGATATTGTTGTACATAGAATCATAGATATGTTTTTCATATCACACCCAATTCTACATCGGATGATGATTTCGAAACCTTCAAGTGGCTGTCAGTTTCTCGTCTTGCCTGACAGCTTGTGGTGCAGATCGGGTGTATAGGGGTGTGTGTGTTATCAGGGCGGGGTTCAGATGGTTACAGCAGCTGTGTTTGTATCACATTTTTCTTTCTGCCATACACTCCTTGCATAAAGGAATGTCAAGCCCTGCACAAGCATCTCTTGTCAGTTTGTTCTATAAATATTGCTCTTTCCCATAAAGCCCAAGACTATGCCAGCAGCTACACATTATGCACGTCATTTGTGCTCTGTGCTCTGTCACATATGTAGCAATGACCCACTTTAAAACCCAGCTTCTTCAAGCTTTGCTCACAGCACGCCTTGATCCGTGTTTTCCTTCCTTAAAAATGACATGGCGAGCTGTCTGTGTAAATCCCCTCTATGATCGCATTAAAGCTGCTCTAATTCCATCTCTAAATGCCACCTTCTCTCTTGGAAGCAACAAAATATTTATCATTTTTTGGTAGTATGTGCAACAGTCTTGCATTTCCAACATGCTCGGACCCCTCCAAAACCTTGTACGTATGTTCTTTATGAGCCCTACACCACTTCTAAATAGGAGCCAGACTTATCCATATCATCTTACCCTCCTAGTCCACTTACAACCTTTAAAGCAGCCATATCAGCAGCTCACACCCAGCCTGAGATAACATTCTTATTATCTATGATCTCCCACGGTTGGGATTTAAACAAATGAGCTTTTTAATGATGGTCAGACTTGAGCTGTATAGAGATGCAGTATATTGCATAGGCTGGTTGAAACTCCTGCATTAAATGGTTTTAACACCGTATGCATGGCTGCTGGGCAAAATGCAGTAAAAAGATGAACTATCATCTAAAACTCCCAAAGAGTTTGAGCAGTGTTGTTCCATCAGGAGGTGGAGCTAATTTATGGGTTAGAAATATGCAAACTAAAGCCTTGAAGAAAAAGGGCCAGATCTTTTGCATGCAGATATTATTAATAAATTTAGGAAATCTTTAATTAGGTAACCGGTTGAGAAACACTTTATACATCAGAGATGGCATGTTTTCCATGGGATGTCAGGATCTCCAAAGAGTGGTGTAGTTATCACACCCACCTCACAGTAAGAAGGTTCTGGGTTTGAGTTCCAGGATTGGGAGTTTCTGCGTGGGGAATATTCTTTCTGTAATGTGTGGGTTTCCTCTGAATACTTCAGTTCCCATCCACAGGACTAAGACATACACATTAGGCTAGTGAGCTGCTTCAGATTGCTCCTAGGTGTAAGTTTTTATTTATTTATTTATTTATTTAAAGGACAATGTACAGGAACATTAAGCTCATAGAGACAGAGATGTACTGTACCAGATTATAGCTTAATAGCTAGTTTCCATCTGTAGTCCCTAATTTTGTTTAGAACGGCCAATTAACCTACAGTGCATGTCCTTGGATTGTGGGAGGAAACTGGAGCACCCGGAGGAAACCCACACAAGCACGGGGAGAACATGCAAACTCCACACAGAAACGCCCAGGCCGGGAATCGAACCCGGGCCTTCTTGCTGTGAGGCGGACGTGCTAACCACTACGCCACCGTGCCGTCTGTAAATTGGTGTGTGTGTGTGTGTGTGTTGGACCTACGATGATCTGGCAAGCTGTTGAGGATGTATCCTGCCTTCGTCCAGGGACAGCTGAGATGGGCTCTAGCCTCCCCATGACCCTAATAGGATAAAGCGGTTTGGTAAATGTGTAAGGATCTCTGAAATCAATGCCAATCTCCCACCTAATGCGAGTCGTAGTCAGCGTGTATCTTTTGGTCTGACATAGAACATGTAACTGTGCTTGCATCACAATGTTTAAAAGTCCACAATGTGACACTTATGTTCCTGGTTGGCTGATGTCTCCATATGAACTCGGTAATAAAATTTGTATTTTTTGAAACTTCTGTAATAAGATTTTTAAAGATTCGTGGCTACGCTGTATGATCCATGTGGTGAAAAGACTGGTTTTAAGCAAAAATCAGACAAACCTGTAAGTGCAAATTGTGTTTATAACGATCTACGGATCAAATCTCACTTCCCACAGTGCCAAGGGCTCTTACTGCTGTGTTGAGCTGCTTGGGATGTTGTATGAGAGATAAAGCTTCTTGAAAAAGTACCTGACTTGGAATTTCAGTCGGGTTAATTCAGTACACATTTAAGAAACATAAGTACAGACAAAACTTGTAGAGTTTTTGACATGATGATGGTCAAATGCCACAACTCTGACGCAATCAATTCAAAAACCCATTAAAGCCTGTAGTCTAAACCCTGTGCTTTTAATTAAATGTTAATTTTACTTGTATCATGTCTCTGGTAGACATTTGCCGCAAAGCAGCTTTACAGTAATCCAAGGTTTCTGTAGATTCAGTTCCCTATTGGGCAATCAAATTCTACAGGGACAAGGAAATATCTCCTGGAGATCACATGTGAAAGAAACATTAAGAGGAACCAGAAGGGTATCGGTTTTCTTCTGGGTGGGATAATACTCGATTCTGCCATAACATTAACACCAGCTGACCGGTATGTATGTATGTAGGCACCTCTGTGTGGAGCAAGCTTTAATGTCTGTATGTTCTGACGCCTTTCTATCATAGCCAGCACAAGCTCTTCTGTCTTCACCTCCCATATACATTAAAAAGATGAAGAGATAAACAATGGAAATCAGTTTAGCAGCTCTTTGTCTAACAGCAATTATAAACAGAAAGTGTGCAAAAAAACAACTAAGGAATTATACTAAGCTCTGCATGTGCATATACACACACACACACACACACACACACACACATATACGTACACATAGATGTGCGCGTACATATATGCTACTGTATATCTATCCACATATTCACACAGGGCGACTCCCGAGTAAAAGGGAAAATGCCGAAAGGAAGACAGACAGACTGATCAACAGATCAGTAACCAAGTTATAGTAGCTAAAGAGTAGAACCTGGCATTGATCAGCATGGCCACTGACAGATTTACTCACACAGGGTTAAAATAGGATGGTGGTCAGTGGGTCACTACTGTGAACTGGCACTGAGTGCAGTTATGAAATCACTAGTGTGTGTGTGTGTGCGCAGAAGGGATGAGAGCAACACAAAGCACAGTCTGAGACATCCCATATACAAGGGCCCTCCCACCTAGCACTGCCTGTAGTAGCGCGCGGGAGAAGACAACAGAGCCTCAGAGCTGAAGATAAAGATAAAGAGATCTTTATTGTCAACTGCATGAACAATGAATATCAGCTTAGTAGCTCTTTGTTTAGCGGCACATATAAGAAAGAAGACGGTGGCGGTGGAGGCTTGGTGGTAAAGGGCGCCGGAGCACTGATCCTAGGGTTGAGGGTTCGAGTACCACTCTCGACAAGGTTGTCTCTGTCCCCCCCCAGTGCAGCTGACTGGGTTATCAAAGGCCGGCCATGTCTCTAACTGTCTATGGTGAGAGGTTCATGTAAAAGAACCATTGCTGACTTTCATAAAGAATAGCTGCAAAGCCGTCAGAGTGTTTCTGCCCCTTGCTAAAGGGTTGTGTCAAGAAGGGCAGCCGAGCTAAAAACCTATGCCAAATCAAACATGCGATGATTTGCTGTGGCGACCGATGAGAAAAGGGGAACAGCCGAAAGAAAAGATAAGAAAGAAGAAAGTGCATGAAACAACTGAAGAACTGCACATAGCTGTACATGTGCATATGCACATACTTGTATGTACGCATAAATATACATATATCCGATGTATACCTTTTATCTATTCACATTTCCAGATCCTATACACACATTCAAGTATTCTCACACACACACACACACACACACACACACAGAAGGGTGAAAATGTCAAAGTTGCATAATATAATTAAAAGTTTTACCCAGTGTATAAGGTGCATGGTGCTAAAATCTTATGATATTTGAGACCTGCTGTAAACATGAGTATTGCACTGTCCAGAAAGATGGTCTGAATGATGTTTATTCATTCAGCGTGTGTGGTGGTGGTGGTGGTGGGGTTTCATGTTTAACAGCTTGTTGGTAAAAGCCGTTCTTGAGTTAAATAGTTTTTGTTTTTAGTGTCCTCTATCTTTTTCCAGAAGGGAGAAAGGGGTGTGTCCAGGTGTGTGGGGTCGCAGATGATTTCTACTGGCTCTTGTCTGAAGACTGTCAGTATAAATGTCACCTGAGGGAGGGCGGTGTAGAAATGAGTATATCAGAGGGACAGCCCACGTAAGATGTTTTGGAGACAAAGTCAGAGAGGCTAGATTGAGATGGTTTGGACATGTACAGAGGAGGGATAGTGAGTATATTGGCAGTAGGATGCTGAGGTTGGAACTACCAGGCAGAAGGCCTCGAGGAAGACCAAAGAAGAGATTTATGGATGTGGTGAAGGAAGACATGAAGGTCGTTGGAGTCAGAAAAGAAGATGCGGAGGACAGGGTGAGGTGGAGGCGGATGATTTGCTGTGGCGACCCCTGAAGGGAGCAGCCGAAAGTAAAAGAAGAAGAAGAAGAAGAAGGGAGGGCGGTGTAGATCCAGTCACCCGCTCTGCCGTCCTCACCACCTGCTGCAAGGCTGTACTGTTCTCTGCAGTACAGCTACTAAACCACACTGTACAGTAGTAGGTCAGGAGGCTCTCGATGGCGGTAAAAGCTCCTCAGTAGGGGTTGGTAGATAGGCTTGTCGGAGCTTTCTGAGGAAGTACATCCTTTGTTTTCCCCACCTGGTTTGTGGACCATCAATGTAGAGGGCAGAGTGCTCAGTTTGTTTCGATCTCCTCACGTCCATTATCAGCTCCTTGCTTTTGGATGTGTTTATTTCCAGGTTTAGGTTCCAGCTTGTAGCACCATTGTCGCAGATGCAGGATGTCCCTCCTGTAGGCTGACCAGTTGTTATCCGTAATCAAACCTATGACAGTGGTGTTGTCGGTGAATTTGACGCTGGTAACAGAGGAGAAAACAGTCATATTTGAAGATGGAGAAGGGGGACAAATGAAGACAAAGAGCACGCCTCTGTGGTGTTCTGGTGTTCAGGATGAGCATGAAGGAAATGTATTCTCTTATCCTGACTTGCAGAGAAGGTCCAGTATCCAAGTGCAAATTGAGCTCACTAGGTCCAGATTGCCAAACATTTGGAGTAGTTTATGTGGTTGGACTGTGTAGAAATCTGAGCTGAAGTCCATGAACAGCATCATCACATAGGAGTAGCTGCTATCCAGGTGTGTAATGACTGTATGGAGGTCTGTGTTGAAGGCATCCTCTGTTTGTTCTGTATGCAAACTGAAGCGATCAAGATCAGCAGGGATGGCAGTCTTGATGTGAGACCAGGGTTAGGGTAACCGGATGGTAGTTGTAATGGCGGCTTACCGTGCTCTTCTCAGGCACTGGAATGATGGTGGCTGCTTTGAGGCTGGTGGGAACCATACTTTGCAGTAGCGAAAGGCTAAAGATGGTGGTTAAAAACCCCCACTAGTTGATCTGCACATGCCTTTTTTTTTTTTTTGCAGGGTCGCAGAAGTCAATTCATCAACAATCTCCATGAATACTCTAAAGGCTGCAGTTTTTCTTGGATTGGTTTCCAGTTCATACCTGTTGTCTGTAGTGTTAAGATCTGGTGCTGCTACAGCTGGATGGGGTCATCGACCCTCTCTGGAAGAGCAGGGTAGGTGTGCGCCTTTCCGTTGAGTTGGTCTCAGCGGATGAAGAACTGGTTCAGGGTGTCTGTTAGGGTATTGTCTGAGGAATCTGCTGACATATGCATGTCCTTGTAGCTGGTGAGTGTCTGGATACCCTTCCACATGTTCCTGTTGTTGTTTTCATCAAAGTGCTTCTCGATGAAGTTGTTTATACTTGGCTTTTTTTGATACCTTTTCACAGGCACACACACCTCACTGTTAAACCATGTTATTTGGTTCAGGAACACTTTAGCAGTCCTTGCTGTGGTCACATTCTCGGTCCAGTAGTTTATGCAGGAGAGCTCAGCTTCTGTGTGACCCTCCAGGTCAGTCTCTTCTGTGAATATTTCCCAGTCTGTAGAATCAAAACAATCCTGTAGAGCTGCAGAGGTTTCCTCAGTGAACACCTGGACTGTTTTAACTGCTGGTCTCCGATTCCTGTTTATAAACCTAAAATCTATAGCCAGAGACAGAGAGGTCCGAGAGTCTGAGATGTGGCAGAGGGATGGCTTTAAAGGCTTAAAGGGATATTGGTGCAGACCTGATCTCGTGTGTTTTTTTTCTATCTTTGGAAAACTCACATTTTTGTAGAATCTGGGCAGGACAGACTTCAATATTGCATGGTTAGTCTCCTGGCGTGATTGTAACACAATCCGGCTGTGCTGCCAGCTGTTTGTTAATGGAGTGTTGTAGTAGCTACATGACAGGCTTACTGTTAGCTTGGGTTGACACATGAACTGCGAATATAACTACAGATGTGAACTGTCACAAGATATAAAAAGGTCAGATACTCTATATCCGGACAGCAGTGAATATCTTTAACGATGGAGTTGGAACACCTGTTGTTGTTATAAACACTGGCCTCCTCCATGTTTCTTACCTGAAGTTGACTTGAAGGGACTTGGAGGAGCTGGTCTCTGTACAGGCCACAGAATAGCAATGTTGTTTTAGTTCACACTCTGTTTATTGTATGTTGTTGCTAAGGGAAGCATTGTTTATTCAAGCAGATGGAATTGGACTGCTGCTAAAATGTTGCAGAATAAGTTTATTGTAATTCATGTGGACCCACCACATCATCTACAGGGTGTCTATATCTCTGTGTACGAGAAGCAGTTGGTTAAATGTGCAGTTGTTTATCTGCTTCTTTGTGTTAAAAAAGGGAAAAAATACTGTATGAACATGTGAGGGGGGAAAAAAATTAACCAGGAAACCAAGGTCCCTTTTTCATCTTGATTTCTTCTTTTTTATGCAGAATAGTAACCTATTAATCATGTGGTAGCTCGCTCACAATTCAAAAAGCATTCATACACCCAGTTCACTTTGAATAAAAGTAATGAGGATCATGTGTTTAGTAATCTATGAAGTGGGAAAATAATTTGCATGTAAACATTTAAGCCCAATTGCTTTCACAAGTCTTTGCATGCTGTGTGTGTTTGCGTGCATCAACACATGCATGCAAACACACACAGTATGTACAGTGCGTGAGTTGAAAAATAGCTGATGATTGCAAAAAAAGTGTTTCTCTAAGGAAACAAAGTTCATATAATTAATTCATTCATCTTTTGTAACTGCTATGTAAATGTATAAAGCCACCTGGTGTATAAAACTGCAGATGGGAATTAGCTGCTGTAACTATCTGTGGGGGGGCATTTTGTATATGTGAGCCACTCCACCGAAAGTAGGCTCTGGGGTCCAAAAATAAGATTTTTACACGGTCAGATAGAGGCGCAATACCTTGAAAACTGAGCGAGCTATGCCATTTCTTGTGTCAGCATTCAACTAAAAATTTCAAAAGATGTTTTAGAGAAAAATGAGCACAAAGATTGCACTTCTTCCAAAATCATTTATCCTTAGCAACCAAACATTTTTATGCACTTCAGCCATATAAACTTTTACTAAACATGTCTAGGAAGAGTTTTAGGAAGAGACGATAACAGAAATCATCCTCATTTTAATCTGACACACCCTTTTTAAACCCATTAGTCACCGTAGTAACCCCCCAAAATTATTAAAAAATGACGTTTTTTTTCATTTCTGTTTATTCCAGTAAGATCAGTATGTATCTTTTCGACCATTATATAAAAGTTCAAATGCCTTCAAATGATACTGATTGGGAAAAAAAAACCACACACTGTCGGGTTCAAAGAATCACACTGAAATTAAGAAAATTATATATAAGAAAACCATATAACAAAACTCTCTGATCTCTTTATACAATCAACTCTGCCCTCAGCATCATCTTAATCCATATCCTGCTCAGCAGATAAAATCACATCTTCACAAACACCAGTCATCACACTTTTATTAAAAGATGCCTCTTCTTCATCAAAATCAAAATCTTCAACAACACTGCTGGCATCATCATCATCATCATCATCATCAGTTTGTTTATATGTAAAAGGTATGAAACATTTAAGTATTTTTCAGGTCTTGACCAATTTTCGTAGAAAACTAAACAACCCACGATCCAGCATGTCCAGTGCAGACAAGATTACACACAAATCAAATGATCAAAAAAATTCCATAATCAAATTTTGCATGCGGAGAAAAATACCAATACTCATACAATACTCGTATTAAGTTTCTGAAGTACATAATACTGAGCATATGGGATTTTCTTTGACTGAATTGCAATGGAATCATGTCTTTCTTAATATTCCAGCAGACCTGAGGTATCACACACACACACACACACACACACACACACACACACCGACTGTAAGCAATGGGTAACTGCTCATTTGTGCATCTATCGCACTATTTGCACTCATTTGCCCCACTCCCTTCATATACTGTATTTTCTTCCATTCAAATTGCACTAGTTCATCTGGATGCTGCTAATTTAACCATTTGCACACTGTGTGTGTGACAAAGGGACAGAGAGGGAGAGAGAAATAATCTTCAAAGCCGAATTCCAGCGTCGAATTTAACATCTATACTAATGCCGCTAGACATCACAGATGACATTTCACTCTCCCTTTTCCAGAAATTATGTGTATTCACAATTTTATAAATAAACTTGCTTACTGTTATTGAATAGAAAGTTGGAGATAAGTTCCACATGCGGTATACTAGAGTCAGGAAGTTAACGTGTGACGGGCACTGAGCATGTGCAATGTGAGCATGTGACTGAGTTCACCAATCAGGGTGCTTGTTTCAGATCTTCCACATGTTTACGTGCATATCGTCTTTATAACCTTTATTTTATTCACTGAAATGGCATTTTAATATTAAAACAGTATCCAAAATGGAGAGACGACTTCAACTGTTCTTCTGGTGTATGGATTATACGAGTGATGTGTCTTATACTGAACTCGGTGAATAATTGCAAAAAAAAAACGGTAAGTTTGCTACTGTTTTTATCTATTTTTATGAGGCTACACATCAGAAAAATGGAAATAAAAGACATTTTTAGTGAATTTTAGTCAATTAAAAAAATGACAACTTTTTTTGGCCATTTTCTCGAAATTAGTCCGTGCGACAAGCGCCTACTTTCAGTGGAGCGCCTCACATATGATCCCTGAAAATGACATTTAAATGCAATCTTTCACTCATTTGCCAAGCTGCTTGATTCTACTACAGTTGTGGTGAGGCTATCTCAACCGTCAATGGGAGAAGAGGTACACTCTGAACAGCTTGCCAGGCCATCCCTGGGCTAACAAACACTGCTCTTCACACTCGCGTCCAAAATTATGGGCAATTTGGTGCAGACAGTTAGCCTAATCTGCATGTCTTTGGACTGTGGAATGAAACCGGGGTACCCAGAGGAAACCCATGCAAGCACAGGGAAAACATGCACAAAAGAATGCCGGCATAGTAGTTAGCACATACACCTCACAGCAAGAAGGCCTGTGTTTGATTCCCAGCTCAGGGCGTTTCTGTGTGGAGTTTGCATGTTCTACCTGTGCTTGCATGGGTTTCCTCTGGGTATTCCAGTTTCTTTCTGCAGTCCAAAAACATGCACAGTCGGCTGATTGGCTGTACCTTAGGTGTGAATATGAGTGGTTATGTGTCTGTGTTTGTGTTGGCCCTGTGATGTCCATGCGAGCTATCCAGTATGTACCCCGTCCTCACCCAGTTTTTCCGAGTTAGGCGCAGACTCCCCGCGACCCTAATTAGTTTTTACACAGCTTAGAAAATGAATGAATGATTGATTAGAAAATATCTCTTTTGATTTGATCATCAGCGGTTAGTTACTGAATGACCCTGAGCTGGGAAAGGGTTGGAACAAATGTGGACTGGTTGTAATGTGTATGAAGTCTGTTTATGGAGACTTGGCAAAAAAAAGTAATATATTTAAAGCTATAATATACAGTATTTTACATGCATTTCAATATTCACATTTACTACGTACTATATGATAATTAAGGACCTGGTGTTTGTTGTGAATGAGAGAATGTTGTTCTTGTGCACCTCTGTTTAGTTCACTCAATTTGCCTCCAAAGACTCCTCGAGACCTCAGTGCCATGCTGCTGTAGCCTGAATGCTGATCAGGGTTGGGTCTTAAGAGTAAGGGATGACGTAGCCCTTCTCAGGCAGATCTTTAGGTCTTTTTATAAGCCATTCTATCCAGGCTTCAGTGGAGGGGCACCTCCTTTCAGCAGCCATCCAACCATGCACCGGGGACCACACTGCTGCTTTATCTTTTATCTTTATACAGTAGGCCCCCTTTTTCATGATGGTTCAGTTCCAGCCCTTCCCGTGGATCATGAAAATTCGTGAGTTACTGACAGTTTTAAAACCCTATGTAGGATATTACATACTTCAAAAATATGCTTCTTAAACACATTCAATAGACAGTCTTACTCATTAATACAGTAATAATGCAGTAAAATGTAGTCATGATTAAGTAAAAACTTTAATTTTGTACTGTGATATTTATTAATGAATAAAGCACTTAGGCTCCTTACCAGAAGCTAGAGAAGATGCAGGGTGTTGGCATCATAGGATTTAAATAATCATTAAAAACACACTAAAACAAAAATTTACTGCACAATTCAGGCAACCACGTTGACAATTGTGCGCGATGGAAAAAAAAGAGGTGTACACATTATCTGCAACCACTCAGCAGGAGGGAGAAACAAAAGCTCTCAGCCATTGGCTAAATTTGAATCACATGCTAGTTACTCCCAGATTTCTTGACAATCCACGAGTATAAAAGTGCCTACTGTATGTATATATGTGTGTGTGTATGTATTACATATGCAGGGATCCCTCGCTAATTCGCGCTTCAATTCACGCGGCTTCAGTGCATTGCGGATTTTTTTTTTCTTTTCATTTTTTAATTTTTTTTTATTTATCGAATTAAAAAATAAGGAAATGAAGGAAAACTCAGTGAACAAGTTAAGGAACATGCCACAGAACAAGGCCATTTATGCAAAAAACCCTAAACCAACAAAAAGCAACCCAAAAAAGCACCCATCAAAACTAGTTACATTATTGTGAGGTGTGCATCTGTGTGTGTCTACGCGCACCTGTATGTGTGTATTTATATTTTATTTACATCTTGTGCGGTTTTTTTTTGTTTTGTTTTGTTCTTTTTAAATGTTCAATTGTTATTATTAGCATTTATAGTATTGTATTTATTGATGGTGGGGCAGTGGTGGTCTAGTGGTATAGGGCGCTGGATCACTGATCCAAAGGGTGGGGGTTCGAGTCCCACTCTCCACAAGGTTGTCACTGTCCCCCCCCAGTGCAGCTAACTGGGTTATCAAAGGCGGGCCATGTCTCTCACTGTCTATGGTGAGAGGCATGTAAAAGAACCATTGCTGACTTTCGTAAAGAGTAGGCTGAAAAGTCGTCAGCGTGTTTCTGTCCCTTGCTAAAAAGGGTTATGTCAGTAAGGGCATCCGACGTAAAAACCTGCCAAATCAAACGTGCGAATCAGATGATTCGCTGTGGCGACTCCTGAGTAAAAGGGAAAAAGCCGAAAGGAAGACAGACAATATATATTTATTGATGATATATATACACATACATGTACAGTCGTCCCTCTACTTACGAAATGAATCCGTTCCAGTGCCTTTTTCGTAACCTAGAGTTTTTGTAAGTAGAGGTGCATTTTACATGGAAAATGCGTGATTCGAAATCTCTCGAACCAGCCATGCGACGCTTTAAAGTCCGGGGATTGCTGGTCTGAAGAACCCCCACCCTCCTTCACGAGGTCCCTAAATATGGCGGTTGCTTTTTCCGAAATAATCGCCTCCGTCACTGTATCTCTGCTTTTAATGCGTCCTTCTGCTTCAATATCGTCCCCACTGTAGAGGGGTTTTGGCCATACTTTTTTGCAATTTCGCTCAACCGCAGCCTACTTTCGTATTTTTTCTCCTGCTTCACTTCGATTGATAACGGAGCCCGCTTCTTCTTTTCGGTGTCACCAGGAATCACTTTCTTGGGGTCCATGATGGATAACGAAATATAACGCTGCAATGCTCACTCTCAAAAAAACTCCTGAGCCAACCATCCTGTTCAACTCTCCTTCACGAACAAACAGGAAGCGACAAACAGGAAATATGGGCACAGTTCAGCTCCCTCCTGGCCAATGAGAGGCCAGTGGGGCAGGATGTTGGGGGACAGCCCCAACTCGCGCATTGTTTGAATGGCACGTTTGAATTTTTGAATGACGCTTTTGTTGCTTTTCGTAAAAAGAGGACGGAAATTTAGGAAAATTTTTTCGTAACCTAGATTTTTCATATTCAGAGGTTTTCGTAAATAGACGGCCAACTGTACGTATACGTCAGTCGGGGGAGGGGGTTGGGAGGGGTGATCCTACTTCACGCATTTCGGTGGTTGCGTGAGGATCTGTCCTAATTAACTGTAGAACAGTGATTCTTAACCTGGGTTCGATCGAACCCTAGGGGTTTGGTGAGTCAATCTCAGGGGTTCGGCGGCGGTCAAGACACACACCTGACTCATATTCATGACAACACGCCCCGCTTGGCCATCACTGGCTGCAGGAAATTTGGTGTGCTCAGTTGTCGACTTGTGACTGTTGTGATGGTATGTCGTGCGATTTCTTTCTCAATGTTTTAATCCATACTATGTTGAGCAAAAAAAGAAAGTGGTCGGATGAATATGTGCAACATGGATTCACATATATAACAGAACGTGATGGGAGTCAGCGTCCTATGTGCATGATTTGCGAAGTAGGATAAATGCCCCCGCTGACTGACGTTTACATACATGTATACGTGTATATAATATCAATAAATTCATATTCAGTGCTATAAATGCTTATAATAACAATTACACATTCAAAAAATAATGCATGAGATGTAAATAAAACATAAATACACACACAGATGTGCACCTTATCATATAAAAATGTAAGTAGTTTTGATGGGGGAGTTCATGCATTGTTTTGGTTTGTTCTTTGAACACAGTGATGTTAATGCACAGTTCATTTTGGTGCCCCAGTAAAAACATATACCCATGTCTTGAATTTGAAAAAAAATCATATTTTTCAATAAAGAAGGGTTCGGTGGGTAAGCATATGAAACTGGTGGGGTTCAGTACTGCCAACAAGGTTAAGAACCACTGCTGTAGAAAGTGAGGGATCCCTCTGTCTGTGTGTGTGTGTGTGTGTGTGTGTGTGTGTGTAAGCAGTAAAAAGTGGGACATTTTTCTGATGCATCTGATCCTGTAGAGTTAGTTTGGAATCATTCATATATGCATGCACGCTTTTAGAATAATCATGGCGACTAATTTGGATGTATTGTTGTACTTTTTTCTTTTAATGTTTTAAATCTAATTAGTGGTTTTTGCACCATAATGTTGGAGCTTTTGTAGCATAACAGAATGTGGTCTTAGATAAATGCAAAGCAAATTAATTTTAAAAAGGCCTCTATGAAAAGTAACTCACAATCTGGGCGTTTTCTTTTTTTTTTGAACGTCTTTCAAAGCTGTTCCCTCTGCAGTGAGGTATGAATGATGTGAAGTACAATAGTTCCTTATAAAAAGTTTTAATTCTGTAGGATTTGCATTATTTACTACTTCCAGAGTAAATGGAAAATATTTATAGAATTTTAGAGTTGATGCATAAAAACTGACTGTGCGAGTGAGAGTTTGAAACACAGGATGGCTGCTAGTAGTCCATTATTGGGCCCCTGTACAAGTTCCTAAGTTGCATAGATCATATCTAATCAACTGGAAGTGGTAACTAACTGGAATTGTTTAATCTTCTTCTTTTCCTTTCGTCTTTTCCCCTTTTTCAGGGGTTACCACAGCAAATCATCTGGTTAACATGTTTGATATGGCATAGATTTTTACATCGGATGCCCTTCCTGACACAACCCTTTAGCAAGGGGCAGAAACACGCTGACGTCTATGCAGCTACTCTTTACGAAAGTCAGCAATGGCTCTTTTACATGAACCTCTCACCATAGACAGTGAGAGACATGGCTGGCATTTGATAACCCAGTCAGTTGCACTGAGGGGGACAGTGACAACCAGGGCTGCGCAATAAAACCGGTTTATCGGTCTAAACTGGTTCTAACATGCAAACAATTCGTGTTGCGATACTCTGATGCAAAACTGGTTTTTTGACATGCATTCAGAAAACTTTGGAACAGTAAAAAAAACTTTGGATATTCCTGCTAATTAAACCGGAAGTAATGCTTTCGTTAAAAAAAAAAAAAAGGCGACCGCAGAGGTTCCGGCATGTAATCCTGATACAATCGGGTTTCTGTCCTTTTATTTACAATCATTCAGTGTGTGGATAGCCCGGTATAATAAGAGCCATGCCGTGATTGGGCAGTGTGGATTGTGAGGAAGGCCTTCAGCTAATAGAATTTAATTTTATACAGGATCCGGAAATTCCTGGTAAAAACGAAACCACAGTTCATGTTGCTAATTGCTCAGAAATGTATATATATATATGTGTGTGTGTGTGTGTGTGTGTGTGTGTATATATATATATATATATATATATATATGTATATGCATGTATATGTATATGTGTATACTAGTCCTTCTCAAAAAATTAGCATATTGTGATAAATTTCATTATTTTTTGTAATGTACTGATAAAAATTAAACTTTCATATATTTTAGATTCATTGCACCCCAACTGAAATATTTCTGGTCTTTTATTGTTTTAATACTGATGATTTTGGCATACAGCTCATGAAAACCAAAAATCCCTATCTCAAAAAATTAGCATATTTCATCTGACCAATAAAAAATGGTGTTTTTAATACAAAAAAAAGTCAACCTTCAAATCATTGTTCAGTTATGCACTCAATACTTGGTCGGGAATCCTTTTGCAGAAATGACTGCTTCAATGCGGCGTGGCATGGAGGCAATAAACCTGTGGTACTGCTGAGGTGTTATGGAGGCCCAGGATGCTTCGATAGCGGCCTTTAGCTCATCCACAGTGTTGGGTCTGGTGTCTCTCAACTTTCTCTTCACAATATCCCACAGATTCTCTATGGGGTTCAGGTCAGGAGAGTTGGCAGGCCAATTGAGCACAGTAATACCATGGTCAGTAAACCATTTAGCAGTGGTTTTGGCACTGAGCAGGTGCCAGGTCGTGCTGAAAAATGAAAATCTTCATCTCCATAAAGCTTTTCAGCAGATGGAGGCATGAAGTGCTCCAAAATCTCCTGATAGCCAGCTGCATTGACCCTGCTCTTGATAAAACACAGTGGACCAACACCAGCAGCTGACATGGCACCCCAGACCATCATTGACTGTGGGTACTTGACACTGGACTTCAGGCATTTTGGCATTTCCTTCTCCCCAGTCTTCCTCCAGACTCTGGCACCTTGATTTCCGAATGACATGCAAAATTTGCTTTCATCCGAAAAAAGTACTTTGGCCCATTGAGCAACAGTCCAGTGCTGCTTCTCTGTAGCCCAGGTCAGACGCTTCTGCCGCTGTTTCTGGTTCAAAAATGGCTTGACCTGGGAAATGCGGCACCTGTAGCCCAGTCCACTGCTTCCACAGGTCCCCCAAGGTCTGGAATCGGCCCTTCTCCACAATCTTCCTCAGGGTTCGGTCACCTCTTCTGGTTGTGCAGCGTTTTCTGCCACACTTTTTCCTTCCCACAGACGTCCCACTGAGGTGGCTTGATACAGCACTCTGGGAACAGCCTATTCGCTCAGAGATTTCTTTCTGTGTCTTACCCTCTTGCTTGAGGGTGTCAACGATGGCCTTCTGGACAGCAGTCAGGTCGGCAGTCTTAGCCATGATTGCGGTTTTGAGTAATGAACCAGGCTGGGAGTTTTTGAAAGCCTCAGGAATCTTTTGCAGGTGTTTAGAGTTAATTGGTTGATTCAGATGATTAGGTTAATAGCTCGTTTACAGGACCTTTTCATGATATGAAAATTTATTGAGATAGGAATTTTGGATTTTCATGAGCTGTATGCCAAAGTCATCAGTATTAAAGCAATAAAAGACCTGAACATCGTCTTGTCCACAGTAGAGCTGAAGGTCACTTGGCATTGGAATATTTAATATATATATATATATATATATATAAAATATATGAATTTTTTTTTTTTTTTAATTGCGTTTAAATTCTTGGATAGTGTTCCAGAGTACATTAGGAACTCCTCACAGTTCTGTAAGTGTTTTATTTCCAAATTGGTACTCGATTAGAGACCTAACTAGACTGCTCTGGTGCTTTAAAATGATAATACATATTTTTACTACAATTCTACAAAAATGTTTTCGCCATCTTTGTGCCCTTATTTTCAAATTAGAAACACCAGCAACAAGGAAACAGATGACATCTTATTCCATGAGCTGAAGGAGGCAACAATCCTTTTCTCAGAGTGCTTGATTGGGCACAGTATGGCGCTGTCTGTCGCTACAGTGGCTATTTTCAGCCTCCATTTGCTTCAAGGATTAAATGACTCATTTCTTGCTTCTGGATTTAGTGGAATTGTGATTTGTGTTAAGTGACAGCTGAGCATGGTTCGATCCTAATAAAGAATTCGTCATTAAAAAAAAAAAAAAAAACCTTTGTATATTTCATTCCAATTCAATTTCAAAAATTCAAATAATTGATTTTCATACTGCACATGCGGGTAATTTATTCCAGATCATGTGATTTACACTAATCAAATCAATTGTGTTGATCTACCATACTAATCCTATATACTTGCAAGTCATGCGGCTGTACTTGAATTTGGGACATTAACCCATACTTACCCAATGACCCCTCTGTCCCTACAGGAGTTTCCTCCCGCTTCCCCGATATCATGGCAGCTGGCACACACTCTCCTGGAGGTCCAAGTGGAATCATCCGGAGTCAGTCATTTGCTGGCTTCAGCACACTGCAGGAGAGACGCTCACGGTACAAATTTATATCTTTTGTTTAAAAAACAAAAAAAAACATTTATGTCTATAATAGGCCATTAAGGTGGCACAGTGGTTAGCACATTTGCTTCACAGCAAGAAGACCTGGGACCAATTCCCAGTCTCTGGTGTTTCTATGTGGGGGATAAATATTTTCCTCCCCCTTGCTTGCCTGGGTCGGTTCCATATACTTTGATTTCCTCCCTCAGGTGTGATTTTTGAATGGTTGTTTGTGTGTTGTTCCTGTCATGGCCTGGCACACTGTCTCGGATGTACCCTGCCTTCAGCCAGAGTCAGCTAAAATGGGTGCCAGCCTCCCCAAAACCCCTATTTAGGATTAAGCGGCTTAGGAAATGAATGAATGAATAATAGGTAATTAACGATGGCTTGGTGGCATGCTGGAAGCACATCAGCCTCACAGCCAGAGCCCAGAAGGTCTTGGAGTTTGCATGTTCTTATATTTGCATAGATTTCCTTCGGGAGTTACCTTAACTGTTCAATCCTGATAGGGTCACAGGTAGGCTGATGTCTTTCTTGGTCAATACTTGTTGGAGGCAGGGTACACATAGAGCAGCTTGCCAGGACGTCACAGAACAACACACAACCATTCACCCTCACCTAGGGTCAATTTGGAACAGGTAATTAATCTAATGTTTTTTAATTGGGGAGGAAACTGGAGTACCTGGAGGAAACTAATGCAAGCACAGGGAAAATATGCAAACTTCACACAAAAACACCCAGGCCTGGGAATCGAACCTGATATGCCACTGTGTTGCTCAAGTTTGGCTATACTGTGTAACTCTAACTGAAGGTAATGTGGTAAATAATGATTTTTGGTGTTTTTATGATTTTGCAGCAGGTAAACCTTCTATTTCTTTCCTGTGCATTGGATGTGACATAATGACGTATCACTAAATTTTAACTAGTTGTAATAGACTTGTTTCTGTGGCATCTGAACACTATGAACCGTTACAATCACCACAACTGAGTAACTGGCTTATTTGAGCAATGACCCCAAGGCAACTGCATGTGGTTATTCACTAAAGTGGCCTAGATTTATTGTATTGAAATATCACTGTGTAAATGACATGCAGAGGCATGTAACGCAATAAGGAATGCAGTCTCTGGAATGCAGCTGTTATTAGTTGGTGAATAACTGTCACTGAAAAACAGACTAATACTCCAGCATGTTACTCAATGACACACACTTCTGATCTTTTAAACACCACTTCATATAGACAACCCATAATGCAAAACTCCTTGCCTTCAACCTTGGGTATATGAATAGGACGCTCTGAGTCACATGTTTAGAAACAACTTCACATGACATACATTCAGGACCATAATAGACATGGTTATTTCTGATGGTGAGTATGTGCTCATGTGTGTGTCTAGGTGTAACTCGTTCATAGGGAACTCGGCAGTGCAGAAGAAGTCACTCACAAAGCCCAAGAAGCCACATCTGTGTGGGCACAAATCCAGTAGCAGTAGCTCACATGAACCACAGCCTCAGAGAGTAGAAGAGGTGTATGGAGCCCTCAAACAGGGCCTGGAGTAAGTGCAGTTCATCTTCATATTTTTACCAATGAACATCATGCTCTTCCATAGCTCTGTAAATATACACAGTGCATATAATGAATATTTTCAATAGAAATAATATCAATATTCATTATTTATAGTGATGTATAGAGTACACATGCTAACTAGTACATGAATACAGAACATTTAAAGCATTTGGAAGACACCTTTATTCAGAGTGATGTACATTCATTCATTTTCTGAACCACTTAATCCTAATTAGGGTTGCAAGAAGGCTGGCGCCCATCTCAGCCGACTCTGACAGCAGAGTACACCCTGGACAGCAGGGCAGAAACACACTGACAGCTATGCAGCTACTCTTGACGAAAGTCAGCAATGATTCTTTTCCATGACTCTCACCAGAGACGGTGAGAGAAATGGCCAGCTTTTGAGAACCCAGTTAGCTGCACTGGGGAGACAGCAGTGACGGCTGTTGACAGTGTGGCTTGATCCCCCAACCTTCGGATCGGTAATCAAGCACCTGACTACCGGGTCACAGTGCCCTCTGACGTACATTCATCGTTTCTTTTTCTTTTTTTTGCTATACCTGAAGTGAGCAGGACTGTCAAGCTGAAGAAGGAGGCCTATCGGGTCCTTTTGGCCTGTGGGACTCTCGGGGCAGTGGACGGGTATTTACGGGCAAAATGTGCTACAGACCAGGCTGTTGCCAATGCAAAATCTCAGGTCTGGGAGGAGTTTATGGACATGGGAATTTGCCCTTTCCATGTGTGCTTTCTGGACTTCGAGAAGGTTTTTAATTATGTCCCTGAGGGCTATCTTGTGGGCTGTGCTCTGGGAATACAGTAGGCTCTTGACTATTCGCGGTTTTGCACTCACGGTTTGAGTATTCGTGGACTGCTAAGTAACTGACGTGTCACTCAAATTCAGCCAATGGCTGTCCTCCTTCCTACTGATTGGTTGAGATGATGTAACGCCCCTTTTTCCTCATTTGCGCACAAGTTTTCAATGAGCCTCTTTTTTTTTTTAGGAAGTTTTAATTACCAGTTAAGCTCTATGATTCCACTCAAACGCTGTGCGTCTTCTCTGGCTAAGCGCTAGAAAAGGTAATGACGTTGGATGTCTCTTCTGAAGAAATAAGACTTTCTCCTGAAAGAACGACAGTTTCCTCTGACATGCCTGAAGAGAAATAATCATCTGAAAGCACTCTGGTATTAAAGTCTTTTTCAATCATTATTCCAGTACAGTACCGAAGTTAATGTTTGGAATATTTGAGTGTGTGATTTTATGTACTGTGGTGTAGCGTGTTTATCGTTTTTGTTTTGTTTATTCAATTTATTACATTTCATATTTTTTTTATGTTCTTTTTTGTTATGATCTGTGTTTTTGGGGGAACTTTGATTGTGACGGCTGTTTTCTCTAACTAACTGTCTGCTCCGGCTGAGGGGTGTGGCAGAGCTGCTCTGTGGCTTCTAAACATTTTAAACATTAACTTAGCACTGTACTGGAGTAATAATTGAAAAAGACTTTTATTACTACAGCTTTACAACAGTTCAGCTGATTATCTTCAGGCACTTCAGAGGAAACTGTCGTTTCTTCAGGCGAAAGTCTTATTTCTTCAGAAGAGACGGCGCTTAGCTGGCGTTTAAGTGGCATCATAGAGCTTAACTGGATAATATATTCTACATACAAAATGAAAACATATTCATACCGTGTGTGTGTGTGTGTGTATATTTTTTGATTTTACGTTTTTTATTTACCCCCCCCCCCAAAAAAGTCAAATTTTGAGTTTAGACATACCTACATAGTATGCTGACGCTGCATTCATTGTTTTCAAACAACAGACTGCGTGTGTGTGTGTGTATGTATGTATATATATATATATATATATATATATATAAATATAATTATTATTAATAAATATCACAGTACAAAATTAAAACTTTTTTCTTAATCATTACTATATTTTACTACATTAATACTGTATTAATGAGTAAGACTGTCTATGGAATGTGTTTAAGAAGCATATTTTAGTGCATGTAATAGATACATAGTATTTTACTTCCAGTTGCTCATTCGCGCATGTAATATGATACATGGGGTTTTACTTCCAGGTACAGAACTCGCGGATTATCTTCATTCGTGGGAAGGGCCGGAACCAAACTCCCGCGAATATCGAGGGCCTACTGTATGTTGTTGTTCGTGCTTTGAGTTCAAAGATGATCATGACTTCATACCAGAGCTGTGATCCTTGGCTGTGGGTCCAGAGGTGGCTAATGAGGCTAATCCGAGTCTGAAATGCTTGCCCACACACAGGACATGTGTGGGTGGTACTGTGATGGAAGTGGAGGCAGCTCAAGCTTTGCACGCCGCGCGTTTCTGCTGTGCCGCTACAGTCTGTCGCTTTTCTGCTGCATAAGCACCTGTGAAGACTTTGCTTTGCCAATCTGAGTGGTTGGTAGCAAGCTGCCCCCACATGCTGATGTTTGTTCATGTCCTTGAGGGACGCTTTAAGGCCGTCTTTGAAGTGTTTCTTCTGTCCCCCAACTGAATGCTTGCCTTCACAAAGCTCCCCATACAGTAGCTGTTTTGGCAGTCAACTGTCCGGCAGTCTGACAACATGGCCTGCCTATCTGATTTGCGCTTTCTGACGAGGGTGTGGATGCTGGGAATGCCAGCTTGTTCCAGGACTTCCGTGTCGGGTTTTGTCCTGCCACTTGATGCGGAGGAGTCTGCAGTGGCGACTCGTGTGAAAGCGATTGAGATGTTTGATGTGTCTGCTGTAGACAGTCCAGGTCTCACATGCATAGAGGAGGGTGGTGAGCACCACGGCATGGTAGACCTTGAGCTTGGTGGTAAGGCTGGGTCCTCTCCACTCCTACGCATTCTCTCGGAGTCTTACAAAGGTAGACCTGGCCTTGACAATCCTGTTGTTGACTTCTGCATCAATGTTCACCGCTCTTGAGAGTGTGCTACCCAGATAGGTAAAGCTGTCAACAGCCTGAAGTTCCTGTCCCTTCACTGTGATGTGTGGTTCCTGGTAGAGCTGCCCTGCCGCAGACTGGTACAGTACTACAGTCTTTTTGGTGCTTATGGTGCGGCCAAAGTTGTCACAGGCTCTTGAGAAGCAGTCCCTTCTGTTGAGGGCGCATTCATCAGCGAAGAAGAAGCCTCTGATGACCATCTCCTCCATCTTGGTGACAGCCTGAGGTTGAACAGTCCACCGTCAGTCCTGTATTTGACATGCATCCCATCCTGGCTCTGGGAATATAGTATTGTTTTCTTTGCTATGGGCCGAATTCTTATTATTTTTGAGGGTTTTTTTTCCCCCCAGTGAGGGTTGAGCCACACAAAGGCTGTCTGTTATCACCAGTTCTGTTCATAATCTTTATGGACAGAATTTCTAGACGCAGCTGAGGAGTTGAGGGGCTCTGGTTTGATGGCCATGGGATCTCATCTCTTCTTTTTACAGATGACGTTCATTTGGCTTTTTCAAACCAGGACCTCCAGTTCTCGCTGCAGCGATTCGGAGCTGAGTTTAAGCATGGTTCTTAGCCAGAAAAGGGTAGAATGCACCCTCCAGACTAAAAATGAGGTTCTACCCCAAGAGGAGGAGTTTAAGTATCTCGGGCTCCTGTTCAAAAGTGAGGGAAGGATGGAGCAGGAAGATCGACAGGCAGATGAAAAGTGGCATGATGAAGACGGGAGCTGAGCTGCAAGGCAAAGCTCTCAATTTACCAGTTGATCTACGTTCCAGCCCTCACCTATGGTCATGGGCCTTTTGTAGTGACCAAAAGTACAAGATCGTGAATACAAGTAGCTGAAATGAGCTTCCTTTGCAGGGTGGCTAGAGATGGGGTGAGAAGCTCAGCCATTCAGGAGGAGTTCGGAGTAGAACCACTGCTCCTCCTCGTCGAGCGGAGCCAGTTGAGGTGGCTCAGGCATCTGATTAAAATGCCTCCTGAACGCCTCCCTGGTGTGGTGTTTTCAGGCATGTCCAACCGGAAGGAGACACCCAGATCGACCCAGAACAGGCAGGAGGGACTATGTCTCACGCCTGGTTTGGGATCACCTTGGTGTCCCCTCCGGAAAAGCTGGAGGAAGGTGCCATGGAGTGGGATGTTTGGACTTCACTGCTTAAACTGCTGCCCCAGAGACCCCGCCCCAGATTAACCGGAAGAAGTGTTACTAGATTAACTCTCAATGCTTCTCAAAGACGCTGAGGGATTTTTTTTTTTCTCTCTCTCTCTGTTCACTCTCTTTCTCCTCTCCACCCCCCTTCTGCTCTTCTTGGATCAGTGAGTATTTGGAAGTGCATCAGGCAGAGCTGGACAAACTCACCGCTCTCTTAAAGGACATGAAGAGGAACTCTAGACTGGTAAAATGCCATTAGTACATCAGCACTTGCCTCCCATCCCCCACACACATACATAAATTCCTCATTGTGTTAAGCATACTTTTAACTCACAATGACTAAGATTTGAGCCTGTTTGTTATCTAAATACTAGAGTAAATCAGTGTTATGTAAATCTGATACCTTTGTTTTCAGTTATATATATATATATATATAGCATTGATTTTGTGGTGTGTGTGTGTTTATACACTCACAATACTTGTGTTTCATCAGGGTGTGCTGTACGATCTTGACAAGGTGAGTAAGTGGAGCTCAGCCATCACTCTTCATCAGATAATAAGCAGTAATATCAAATAACTTTACACGGATAGCATGTCACTTTCCTGGTAGTCGAATCACTTTATTACGACACTCTGTACTGTTGTTGGTTATGAAAACGCATCACTTTGTTTTCATTTAAACATGAATCATTGTTTAACGCTGTGTTTTTCTGATTTTGCAGCAAATTAAGACCATTGAGAGATACATACGACGCCTGGAGTTTCACATCAGTAAGGTAAGGAGGCATAGTTTTTTTTTAATTTTATTTATTTATTTATTTTCTTAAACTGTTCAATGACTAACGCCTGCACCAATGAGATGATAGAAATCAGGTGGTTGACCTATTTTAACGGTAAATAAATAAAATCTCTTTAGGACATCTGCATAAATTTATGCAGGTCTAGAATAAGATGATTCACACTTTCTCATTATAACATGCAGCATTTTATATTTACTATTATGATGACTTGTGGAGCAAACACGTGTGTTCACTGACCTTTCATGTGGCACCAACTGGTATATAATGTCATATCCTTGTTGTATAATGGGCCCAGTATTGTTACGTTACCTGAACGATGTTTTTACTCTTCTACTACTACTGCTAATAACATTGCGATTGTCATGACACGAGTTACTTTGTCATTAGGGGAGAATTTTGAATTTAAAAACTTTCTCTTCTGAGTGTTTGGAGATTTGCAATCTCTGTCGAACTTGAAGACAAAGCTGAACTTCTAATAATCTGATTAGATCGTGGTGTTGGACATACTGGAAAATTCCTGTACATGTAAATGTAATGACTATTGTAATATTACTTTATACAATTTCTGTAAGCTTTCAAATGTCGAATAATATAACATGAACAATATATAGTTCATATGAAAGTTAATAACTTACTAGGACTGAATGCTTGTAGACTGGACAGAAAACACACACACACACACACACACACACACAGTTTCAAGCAGAACTTAAATCATGTCGTAGTACCTTCCACATTGTTCCCACAAAAGAAAAAATAAAACACGAAGTATTTATTTTGGTTGAGAGTTCAGTAAACTCATATCACTCACGATTCATTAAAGTACCATATTTTTCGGACTATACTTCGCTCTGGAGTACAAGTCGCATTGGCCAAAAAATGCATAATAAAGAAGGAGAAACCCAGCCATAAGTCGCACTGGACTTTAAGTCGCAAACTCATGGAAACTGTCTACGTTGGCTTGGAAATCTGCTGGCAGTTTGTGACGTTGTGGTCCTCACTCTGATATAGAGGCCGTTGCGTTGCATGAAGCGGTAACATCAAGAAAGTCCTCATGCAAAGTAATTTATATTTATCTATACAACTACCTGGACGTGAATACGCAACTGCACTGTTGACTGGCCTCTTCCTGCAGCACGTTGCTCAGACCCCCATGTGTGAGCTCGTTTTTCTAGTTGTGGCCAGTAAGCTTTTAGCCCACTTTTAGCTTTT
Organism: Plotosus lineatus; assembly: GCA_024760905.1. Lineage (NCBI taxonomy): Eukaryota > Metazoa > Chordata > Actinopteri > Siluriformes > Plotosidae > Plotosus > Plotosus lineatus. Next base: position 80,031,949 of record CM045728.1, on the reverse strand, counting down.
TAGCGATTAGCTTTTTTTTTTGTTTGTTTGTTTGTTTTCTTCATTACAGTAATAATAATCTCCGCTTTTCTGCCCTCATGTTAGAATTGTATGTAATTTCACTACCTGGACGTGGAGACGTAGCTACACTGTTGACAAGCCTCTCCCTGAGGCACATTGCTCAAGCACCCATGTGTGAGCTCGTTCCTCTAGCAGTGGCAATCTAGCTTTTAGCCCGTGATTATCTTTTTTTTTGTTTGTTTTCTTCATTTCTCAAAATTTCTCATCTGCTTTTCTCTAATTTCTCACAAGTTTCTCATTCACTCCAAACTTTCTTTCTGCTGCTTGATTACCATTTTCTGCTGCATATTTCACTACTTGCAGCTTGTAATCCACAGAATAGGATTTACTTTTTGGGGCCATTTCTTTCCAAGCCTAGCGTGGCCTCTTGTGGTTGTAAGTGTAAAAATAACAAACACGTGAAATTATGTTTATGATGATGAACAGAATTATATCTAATAATTTTACATATAAGTCGTCTGGAGTATTGGTCGCACCTTCAGCCAAAGTATGAAAAAAAAAAAAGTGTGTCCTATAGTCCAGAAAATACAATAAATGAGTCCTAAATAAATCAGTTTGCCTTCATATTATAGTCACGTAACTTCTTCTGCGGTCAGAATCCAGTTACAGTAAGTGATGCTTCCTACTCCCTTGTTGGCGCATTAATAATTCTCACAGCAGTTTTCTGGCTGCCTGCACTATTAAGAAACCGAAATTCTCACCACACCCTTTCTTCTAATTTTGTTTGACATTCTCTACATCCACCTATACACTATTTTATTGGCATGTGTATTTTTTTCATGCACTGTCAGCCAAACGTCCCCCCCCCCCAACACGCAAGCAATCGTGGCAGATTTAAATGAAAACCCTATTGTAAAGCCAGGCTTCACAATATGAATCAGAAGTAAATTATCTTCATTATGAGCTTTGATGGTGAAGTTGTGAACAGTTATTGGTGCGCTTGCCAGTTATGTGAACATGTTTGTGGTAATTGACATGTGTTATTTCCAAAGTGTCCCTGTCTCCAATGCCCTGCTGTGCCCTGTGCTATATACACAGGTGTGCAGCTGACACACAGTGGAGCACCGATTGACAACTCGTTAAGTGTTTTTGCTCTACAGGTTGCCATGGCAACGCGAAAATAGAAGCTCAGGAACTGTTTCTGAGCAATTCCATGAAACCAGAAATGTGCACTCTAATATTCTTGCTTTCCTGCAACGGAGTGACAATTGAATCATAGGGAAAACTTTGTTTATAATCCAAAATGGCATACAGAACATCATGGAGCTTCTTTGAGGTCATTTGGTACTGTTCAATTCTATTACACCATCCATCTGGCAGCATTTTCAGTTGTTTTCTTACCAGCTCTGGATGTAGGTCAAAGTAATTCACATGATAATAGGCGGACTCCTGACAGATGAACTGGTTGTGGTTGCACAAGCAGTGATGTGTGGTGAGGTTGGCAGCTGGTGAGGTCCTGACTCTTTTAGAGTCAGATTTACAAATACAAATGAACTCGAGTATATTATTCATCATTTTGATTGGCAACCGACATCAGATCAATACCAAAAACGGAAGCATGGACACGATTTTCCACACAGTTAAAATGGTTTTTGATGTGTGGTGTAATGCCATTCCACATCATGTTTCCTTCTATTTTAGTACCGTTAGCACCTTTTTTAAATAAATGAAATTATTTTCAGACAATGCATTGTTTTTTATATCTCATATCAGCATTCTTCGGCAGTGGTGGCCTGGTGGTAAAGGTGCTGGATCACTGATCCTAACATTGGGGGTTCAAGCCCCACTCTCCACGGGTTGTCACTGTCCCCCCAGTCCAGCGAACTGGGTTATCAAAAACCGGCCATGTCTCTCACTGTCTATGGTGTGAGGCATGCAAAAGAACCATTGCTGACTTTCGTAAAGAGTAGGCTGCAAAGCCGTCAGCGTGTTTCCACCTTGCGATGACCTGGCAAGCTGTCCAGGGTGTACTTTCTCCTTGCCTGGAATCGGCTTGGATATGTGCCAGCCTCCCCACGACCCTAATTAGGATTAAACGGTTGGAGAAATGAACGACGAATCGGCATTCTTTACCCAAACATGTGATGCATACTTCATTTGAGAGTAAAATTTATTCCAACAGCATTGGTCTTCCTTTAGTTATCACATTCAGAATATTTTATTGATCCCGGATGAAAGTGTGTGCAATATATATATAATATATATTGATCCCGGATGAAAGTGTGTGCAATATATATATGTACAGTATTACATAATAAACAGTAGAATGTAAATGTAGTGCAAAATGGAAATGTGTAACAATTATTAACACTTATTTTGATAAAGTTCCAATTTGCAAATTTTCTCAGCTAGGAAATGCAATCTTCCATTTTGAAAAGGTGGATTGTAAGGTGGACTCATGAGCGCCCTCTGCCGTGAGTCAGAGGTACTGTTTGCCTCGAAGAGTAACTTTTTTTTTTGTTGTTGTTGTTAATCTGCAGCCAAAACACGTTACAGAAATATATTTTATACACTATCCACATTATCAAAAGGCAGAGTATATAATCAGAATGTTTGAAAGCATTTCATCTGTGAGATATGGAGAGAGAGGCACACAATATCTATCACATACCAGCGCAGTTTGTGAGGGATTCTACCATCCACTGAGCAGCACAACAAAGCACCACCTCACTACGCAGCTCCTTCCTGGATTTGAACAGACATATGGAAATTGTGCTGTTCTTTATTGAATTATTAATTTAAATATTGGGTTTGAACGATAAAAGGGTTTGTAATACATACCAGCTGACAAATATTAATATTTATTATAATTTATGATTTAACTTTTTGTTTTACCTTTCAAGTTTGACGCCTCCCCTGAATACACGTCACTGTGTACAAGGCTCTATACAGATTCTGTATAGATTCCCGGCATCATACCGCGTCCCCCTATTTGAGAAGCTCTGCTCCATATGCATGTTAGTGTGTTTGTGTGTGCATCCAAATGGGATAGCAGCATATTTGGTACTAGTGGAACATTGGAATACTGTATAATGCTGTTGAGACTTCCTTTTATATCCCATTTTTGTTATGGATTGAAGTGATGTGCTTTAAATAAGAATACAGTGGGTTCAGGAGAGAATAATAATAATCCTTTGTCTCAGTTAAAGAAACACTTTCATCATAAGCTGCTTCTGTGTATGAATGTATGTGTAGTTACTGGAGACCAGACACATTTCTATAAGAAACATCCTTTGCATTAAGAAAAAAATTTTGAAAACCAATTTACTCAAAACTCCAATTATAATGAAATGTCATTGCTTAGGACAGTTCTTAAAGCTGTTATTTAAAAATGACATTGAAACATAGCATTTTGGTGTATTTTAAGAAAATATTGACAATCAATTTTTCTGATTGGGATTATATGTAAATGAAATCTGATTCTGTTTGATTTATCAAAAATAGGCTTTTTTGTTTTTGTCCATTTCAGATAAGCTTTCTGTACAAAATGAAAATTATACCTAAAAGCCTGCTATGGATGGCACAGTGGCGCAGTGGTTAGCCCAACCGCCTTATAGCAAGAACGCCTGGGTTCGATTCCCAGCTTGGGCATTTCTGTGTGGAGTTTGCATGTTGTCTCCGTACAGAATCAGTTTCTTTCCTCTGAGCACTTCAGTGTCTTTCCACAGTCCAAAAACATGCATAGTAGACTAATTGGCTGTTCCAGATCGCCCCAAGGTGTGAGTGTTGGCCCTGTAATGGCCTAGTGAGTCGTCCACGGTGTACCCTAGTGTTAAAATTTTCTGCTTTAATTTCTGACCATAGTTAAACAATGCAGATAGTTTTTTTTGTTTGTTTGTTTTTGTTTTTTCCCTTCAGGGCTGAAGTTGATTCAGCCCTTAACAAGCTACACTACTCTTATAACACCAGCAGTGAATGTGTATAAGTTGAGATATCTATTGGGAACGCTGCTTTTATTGAGTACCTAAATCAGTGGTTCCCAACCTGGGTTCGATCGAACCTTAGGGGTTCGGTGAGTCGGCCTCAGGGGTTCGGCGGAGCCTCTGCCACGGAGGTCAGGACACACCCGACTCATCATGTCAATTAGTGATGACACGCCCCGCTTGGCCATCACTGGCTGCAGATGATCACATTACATTGCTTGGCCAATCAGTGCCACGGGGAGTTTAGTGCGCTCAGTAGTCAATGTGTGAAGTCGTGAGATTTTTTTCGGAATATTTTAATCCATACTAACTATGTCGAGCAAATAAAGAAAGTGGTCGGACGAATATGTACAACATGGATTCACATGCATCACGGAACGTGATGGGACTCCGCATCCTATCTGAATGATTTGCAATGCCAAGTTGAGCAACTCTAGTCTCACACCAGCAAAACTAAAGGAACACTTTGTGAAACTGCATGGAGATGGGAATACAAGAACACAACAGTACCTGTGTCTTGAATTTGTAAAAAAATCATATTTTTATTTTTCACTGATGAAGGGTTCGGTGAATGTGCATATGAAACTGGTGGGGTTCGGTACCTCCAACAAGGTTAAGAACCACTAACCTAAATCTATATACAGTACAAGGTTTTTTATTTGATTTATATTTTTCAGTTCAAATTTGTCTGTATCTGTGTAAACTGATTGACAGACTTTTATTCTGTGTAAAGTGTTGAGTAAACTACTTTCCTGTTCATTTCTCTGTACAGGAAAGTACATCAGGTTTTTTCTCTGTAGTGAACACTTGTATATTTAAGATGCAGTACATGCAGATTAGATTGACATGTCCTTTTGTTGAAAGCTGCATGATGAAGCCACAGTCATTTGAGATATTGATGCAGTGTTATGAGGGTATTAGACTAATTAGGTTAAAGATGTTGCTTTGTTGAATACATTAAACAGAGAATCTGTGGTTGCCAGAGTACACCGTTACTTGGGCGTCAAGCCGATCCCTATCGTCATGTCTCATACAGAGCATTCAAACCAGATGCAGCGTTCAGCAGATTGTTATCAGAGTGGATCAGGCTGAGTAAAAGGGAGGGCATGTGCCAGCATGATGCTATTTGGATGGATTTTACCATGGGACAAAGTCATTATTTAAAAACCTGCACACAAGTGTTGTCTCATATTCCCATAATGCAGTGTGTGTGAGGTTAAGGAAATTGAGCAACCTCTATTCACCCACCAACTGAAAGTAAGCAGGGCAAAGAGGAAGTTATGTGACACATGGTTAAGTTGAAAAGAGAAAAAGTGGTGGGAGGTGTCATTATTAAAGATATTTAAAAAAATCCTAAAATTATCTTGCGGTGGTTAGTAAATCTGCCATCAATCTACCACAAGGGACATGATTTCAGCATCAGCAGAAATGTGAAGTATGAATAGTTTAAAAAATAAGAGCTGATGTCAAAAAACTAATGTGCCTGTTGTATGAAATATATCGTATTCAATTTAAACACATTTTGGACTGTTCAGTTCATTTTCTGTAACCGCTTAATCCTAATTATGGTCGCTGGGAGGCAGGCGCCCATCTCCGCCGACTCTGGGTGAGGGCAGAGTACAACCTGGACAGCTCGCCAGGCCATTGCAGGGCGGAAACACCCTGATGGCTTTGCAGCCTTCTCTTGTCAAAAGTCAGCAATGGTTCTTTTATATGCCTCACACCATAGACAGTGACAACCCCGTGGAGAGTGGGACTCGAACCCCAACCTTACTCCAAACTTTGGACTGTGATTGGGCAATTTGGAACAGCCAGTTAACCTAATGCTCATGTCTGTGTACTGTGGGAGGAAACTGGAGGGTACCCAGAGGAAACCCTCACGGGCACGGGGAGAACATGCAAATTCCACGCTGGAACCACCTAAACCGAGTCCAGGTAACAAACTCGGGACCTTTTTGTTGTGAGGCAGAGACATCATTTAAAATCCCATATACAGCAGAGTTTTACAGTGTGTGTGTTTAGTCCTCTTTGTACTGATTGTACATATGGTCGTAGAGTTTTACAGTAATCCCGCATTCATTTAAAGTCAGTGAATATTGTATATGCCTATTATGGTATGGACTGTATTATTAATAAACATCAAGCCAATTAAATGTCAGACATGTTCTTAGGGGGTGGAGGTGGGGTAGAAAGCCTCTTTTTATTTAAAAAGAATACCCTGGGGAACATTGCTGCCACAGTCAGTTAGTCTGATTCCTTTGAGGGGAACCCTGAAAGATAAAATGGCCCAGTAAGAGGAGTCAGTAATGTTTTGTTTTTTTTTTTGTTCCCCCCCCCCCATCCTCTGTTTCTTAGCAGTGTAGGTCCATGAGTGAAAAGATTTTATAAACCAGAACAGAAATCTTTTAATGCATCTCCATTAGTGTTTATGAGGTCTTGGTTCTTTCTGTTTGTCTCCTTTTCATGGTTGTACTCCTTTCTACATCCACACCTACATCTCACAGTTCTCTTGTATTTAATTTCATAAAGTTAAAAAAAAAAAAAGTTTCAAAAAGTCAGTTTTCAAAGTGCACATGGAATGCCCAACCCAACCCAACACACACACACACACACACCACGCACATATCTTCTAAATATTGCCAGACAGCTGTTAGATGGGTGGGTTTCTCACGATGTGATTTGGAAAGATATAAAAACACAGATCAACGGCAGTCTCAAGGGGTGTGTGTGTGTGTGTGTGTATGTGTGTGTGTGTTTAAATATATGCTCAAGTTGTGCCTCTGAGGTCTCTTCTTTCACTCTTGCCCCACCCATGAAACTAAGGTGGAGTGTGAGATGTGCGGGCACTCAACTTCACCCTCTAACACACTTCCCATTGTTTCACTCTACCTTAAAATAAGAGCGAAACAGACCCCGCCAGTCATTCTCTTAAGCCTTTAGTTATTTGCTCTTCAAACAGTGTAGAGCTTCCTGGTACTCTGCCTCTGATTGTATCTATAGGCTGCTGTAATAGTGTCGTGTGTGTGTGTGTGTGTGTGTGTGTGTGTGTGCGCACACTTGTGTGTTGTGATTACTTGGACCCACTCAGGAAAAATATTACACTTGCTTGCCTATAACCATGAAGCTATCAGATGAGAGCTTATCACTAGCCACACCCTGTTCTTCAGTTTCCTCTTTTACATGCAGACACTGACAGCCCCGATGAAGAGACTTTGGTGTACGGTACAGAAATGCATTTTTAAGTCAGCTTCCTGACACATACATTCATGCATTTCAATTTTTCCTGAAGGAAAATAATTTAATAAAATAAGTAAAAAGAAAAATAAGAAAACTCATCAGAACTTCATAGATTGAGTTCAGGGAAATGCTGCTACCCCTCCTCGTTCAGAGCTGATTCAACCCACGACAACACATGGCTTTAACATACGGGGCCGAGGAGAAAGGGGGATTTGAAGAACCGCATACTTACCACAGTATGAATGCAGTGGTGTGAGGGTGTGTAGTGGTCTAGACTTGGGAGGGTCCTATTCCCCAGTTTAACTAAACAGATGGGACCACCATCAGAAAATCCCACATTTTCCCATCACACATTTCATCTGGAGAGCCCAACCCTGCTACCAGAGACAAAATCTCCACAAAATTCAGTCTCCAAAAAACACATAAAGCATTCAGACTGAATCTCCCGTGGACATGCTGAAGGTTTTTGGTTTTTTTTCCTCCCCTTGTGTGCAAATTTCCTGGTTCTGAATAAAACAGCAGTCTATTAAAACGTTATGTCTTTACTAATGGACATGAACAGTGATATTTACTTTTCATTGGGGCTTTCTGTATTTTCTTTCTCTCTTTTTCTGTTTTATAGAGATCTAGAACATTTTATGCTATTGTTCTCACTATTTTCAGCCACACTGCGAGAAAGCTGATTAAATGAGCATATCGAGTGCTAAGGTTGAATAGGATGAGCTGGTTGCCCAAACCGACAATGACACTGTGCAGGATTTAAATTCCATGTTCTGCTATGAGACCACATAGTACACAGTTTCAGCCCATTTGTGAAGATTCTGCTGTGTTACTCGCACACGCTGTTCTTTTGTTTTCATTCCTTGATTTGTCTTGTGTTCTTTAACTGTCTTTTTTTTTTTTTCTCCACTACATATTCTTTTTCAATTACTTTCTTTTTCTACCTTCATTAGTCCTATGCTAGCCTTGGCTCTTTTATTAACGTGGCGTTTTTATTCATGCATTGTTTGATGTGTAACATCAGATGATAGTTGGAGTTCACTTGTGCCGTCTATCTGCATCTGGTCATGTGAGGGTCTAAAGTTGTGAAAACTTTTGGTCTGTGGTGGGGTTGCGTTACATCCTTTTTATATACAAACTGCTAGTTTGTTCTCATCTGTAAATCAGAAAACATTGCAATGATATCCAGTCTATAAAAGTTCACAGTATGACATGTTTGTATGAAGTTTTACAGGAGTACCCTGTTATAATCTGCACTATATAACAAATCATCAGTATATTCATGGAGATCACAATTTGAATGCAGGTTGATTCCATAGACATCTGCGACTGGGAGTCCATGGGAGCTTATTGGCCAAGTTCTCAGGGGAGGGCGGGAGGGATGGGACACGCTCCTCTGTCATTCACAGCAATCACCAGCCAATCGATGGGTGTCTGAGGGAATCGCTATTCGCCCCTTTGTATGAATGATCTCATGGAGTGTGATAGGCCGCTTCCAAATACACATGTAGAGCAATCTATAAAGAATCAGATGTCCGCGTCGTATTTCATTGAAGGGGCATGTGCATGCTTATGCCCCCTGGATGGTGGTGGTTGTATGTGAAAAACACTTGACTGGTGGGAATTGGTACAGAAAAAAGTCAGTATATGAATCAAATGATTTGTTGAATTATTTAGTTCTTCTCTATTTACTGGAAGTGTCTAGAAGCCCACCCTCTTTTCCTGTCCTCATGTTCTCCCTCTGCATGTGTGAGTTTCCTCCGGTGTCTCTGGTTACCTCTCACAACTTTCACATGGGCACTACTGGGTGTCCCAGATTGCCTACAGGTATGAATGTGAGTGTGAAATGGTTGTGTGTATTGGCTGTGCAATTGTCTGGTGGGCTGTTTGGGGTGTATTGCACCTTTTGCCCAGTGTCCTCTGAGAGAGGCTCCATCCGGCAGTTCTGCAAATGAGTGAGTGTGGGTGAGCCCAATTTTCGCTTATGTGAAACTAAGCTCACATGGCATTTATGGCATTTGGTATACTCCCTTCTCAGAGTGAATTAGAATTTACATTTATTTATATCACTAAGCAGTTGAGGGTTTGGAGTCTTGATCAAGAGCCCAAACAGTGGCAGCTTGGAGGAAACTGCTGATCGGAGTCTTGGCCACTGAGCCAGCTACCCTTGCTTTCTGTTAAGTTAATGGGAGAGTGTTTTGAGATGGTTAATATGAAATAAAATCTATGAATGTACCACCTCATCGAGCAAAAATCTGAGTCATCAATTGTGGTTGTATTTTTCATAGTTGTGTATTGTGTATATGCTAGCCGAGTATAAGATAAGAGATACAGCTTTATTAATCTCACAATGGAGAAATTCACTGTTACAGGCTCTTGAGGTACCATCAGTAGGGGAGCAAAAATAGATACAAATACAAACATACACATACATATATATTATATAAGTAAATAAATAAATAGATACATAAATTAATAAACAATAAAAGAAAAGAAGGGAATGACTTTGTAGACTGGCCTATATTCAAGTGTATATGTATCTGAGGGCATGTGTACTGAAACATTAGATTACTGTATTTATTTTTTGGATCAAATAAGTTTTTGGTTTACCTAAAAGAAAATAATCATCTTTAAGAAAATATCTCATGTATACACAGGGATCCTTCAATTTCCGCGGTTAATTGGGACCGAGATCCCCATGCGACCATCAAAATCTGTGAAGTAGGATCAACACCACACCCCCAACCGATGTATATGTACATGTGTATGTAATATCAATAAATACATATTCAACACTATAAATGCTTAGAACAATTAAACATAAATAAAAAAAAAACAAGATGTAAATAAAATATAAATACACACACATAAAGATGGTATTGCATGAGAAGGCGACACACATACATACATACATACGTGCGCAGATGCGTGTGCACACACAGATGCAACAATGTAAGTAGTTTTGATGGGAGATTTTAGCTTGTTTTATGTTGGTTTTAGGGTTGTTTTTGTGGAATTTTCCTTAACATTTTCGCCTATTCTTTCTTAATTTCCTTATTTTTTTAATTCAATGAACATTTATAAAAAAAAAAAAAAATGCGACGCACTGAATCCGCGTGAATTGAAGTGCGAGGTAGTGAGGGATCCTGTAATATTTTACATATAATAGTAAAAGTAATGGTAATTGCATCCCCTCCTTTTTAACCTTTTGGCTATGAGTTCTGAGCAGTTACATTGCTTGACTTTGTTTTTTAATGAAAATGGAATTTCTTTTTCTTCCTTTCGGCTTTTTCTCCTTGCTCTGGCGAGTCACCACAGTGAATCATCTGATTCGCACATTTGATTCGGCATAGGTTTTTCCATCGGATGCCCTTCCTGTCACAACCCTTTATCAAGGGACAGAAACACGCTGATGGCTTTGCAGCTACTATTTACGAAAGTCAGCAATGGTTCTTCTACATGCCTCTCACCGTGGACAGTGAGAGACATGGCCCGCCTTTGATAACCCAGTTAGCCGCACTGGGGGGGACAGTGACAACCTTGTGGGGACTCAAACTCCCAACCTTAGGATCAGCGAACCTGTGCCCTATCCACTAGACCACCACTGCCCGCAGTGAAAATGGAATATTGGGATAAAATCACCATAATCACAATATTACAAGCTAATTGCATTTCCCATTATCAGCACAATCTCTCCATACCTGAGACTGTAACACTTTTAAAAACAAAGTCATGTACATTTTAAATAAAGATCTGGACAGAGATGATCTTGAATTGTTCATCATACAAACCTAATCAAAACCACACTTGGGTGGCACAGGAGCATAGAAGTTAGCACTTTTGCTTCCCAGCCAGGTCAAGTATTCGAGATCTGTGTCGGAGATGGTGTTTTTGTGTGGCGTTTGCTTGAGTTTTCTTCAGGGGCTCTGGTTTCCTCCCACAGTCCAAAGACACACACACACACACGCACGCACACATGTCTTATTGGAGATTTTTGGTTACTACCAGGTATGAATGGTTTGTTTTGGTCTGGCATGGTGTTCAGGGTGTACCCTGCCTTCATCTGGATTCAGCTATGGTTCTGAAAACGAAATTCACCTTACGAAATTAATCCGTTTCAGAGCTTTTTTCGTAACCTGTATTTTTCGTAAGTTGAACCGCATTTTACATGTAAAACACGTGATTCGTTCCAAGGCTCCCAATATTACCCCCTAAACCCTTTAAAAATTATAAAAGCATACCTTTTAAGATCTCCTTCTGCTTCAATATCGTACCGATGGTAGACGGGTTTGGCCATATTCCTTTGTGATATCACTTGAGCCCATTTCTTCTCACTCACACCGGAAATCACACGTGTGTGTGTGTGTGTGTGTGTGCGCGTGTTGACCATGTCCTCTTGCAAAGTTATAATCTTACAAATGTTTATGGAAAGTTAAAAAGCCTGAGTCAAGAAATAAGCATAAAACCACCATAACTCTGTCCTTTACACGAAAAACATCGTGGTGGATTCAGCTCTACAATAGGCAATAGGAGGTAGATGCGTCATTCCTCCTAGGCAATGATGTCCAAGATGGCGTCAGGTGGACCTGTCCAAGATGGCGCTTGACTGAAGGCAACATGAATGACAGCTCAGTTGTTAGCCAATGGGAGGCCAGCGGGTTGGGATGTTTGAACATCATTGATGGGAGAGCAGCTTGTGCATTGTTTGAATGTTTGAATGGCGCGTTTGAATTTTTAAGATGGTGCTTTTGTAACATGAACTTGTTTCGTATCCTGAGACAAAAATGTGAGGAAAATGCTTTTCGTAACCTGAATTTTTCGTTTGGTGAGACTTTCGTAAGGTGAGGTACCAGTGTGTGTGCGCGTGTGTGCGTGTATGTATGTATATCTTCTTCTTTTTTCCTTTCGGCTTTTCCCTTCAGGGGTCGCCACAGCGAATCATCTGCCTCCATCTCACCCTATCCTTTGCATCTTCTTCTCTTACACCAACGACCTTCATGTCCTCCTTCACCACATCCATGAATCGTCTCTTTGGTCTTCCTCTAGGCCTTCTGCCTGGTGGTTCCAACTTCAGCATCCTACTACCAATATACTCCCTATCCCTCCTCTGTACATGTCCAAACCATCTCAATCTAGCCTCTCTGACTTTGTCTCCAAAATGTCTTACATGTGCTGTCCCTCTGATGTGCCCATTTCTAATCCCATCCATTCTCGTTACTCCCAAAGAGAACCTCAACATTTTCATCTCTGCTACCTCCAGCTCCGCCTCCTGTCTTTTCCCCAGGGCCCCTGTTTCTAAACCATACAACATCGCTGGCCTCAACACCGTCTTGTACACTTTTCCTTTCTTTCTTGCCGATACCCTCCTATCACACATCACATCGGACACTTTTCTCCAACCATTCCAACCTGCCTGCACACGCTTCTTCACCTCTTTTCCACACTCTCCACTGCTCTGGATTGTTGAGCCTAAGTACTTAAAATCCTCCACCTTCTTTATCTCTGCTCCCTGTAACCTCACCGTTCCTCTTGGGTCCTTGTCATTCATGCACATGTATTCAGTCTTACTGAGGCTAACCATTCCCCTCCTTTCCAGGTCATACCTCCACCGCTCTAGATTTTCTTGCACTTGTTCTCTGCTCTCTCTACAGATCACGATGTCATCTGCAAACATCATAGTCCATGGGGAATCTTGTCTAACCTTGTCTGTCAGCCTGTCCATCACCATAGCAAACAAGAAGGGGCTCAGAGCTGACCCTTGATGCAGTCCCACCTCCACCTTGAACTCTTCTGTCACACCGACAGCACACTTCACCACTGTCTTATATCTCTCATACATGTCCTGCACCACTCTAACATACTTCTCTGCCACTCCAAACTTCCTCATGCAATACCACAGTTCCTCTCTCGGCACCCTGTCATATGCTTTCTCCAGATCCACAAACGCACAACGCAGCTCCGTCTGACCTTCTCTTTACTTCTCCATTAACATCCTCAAGGCAAACACTGCATCTGTGGTGCTCTTTCTTGGCATGAAACCAAACTGTTGTTCACAAATGCTGACCTCTGCCCTTAGTCTAGCTTCCAATATTCTTTCCCATAACTTCATCGTATGGTTCATCAACTTGATCCCTCTGTAGTTGCCACAACTCTGCACGTCTCCCTTGTTCTTAAAAATGGGCACCAGCACACTTCTCCTCCATTCCTCTGGCACACACACAGATACACACTTCCTGGACAAAAAAAATTATATGATCTGCCCTTACTTTGCTTACGAAATGTGATCAACATACTATTGTTTCAGTAAAATACTAAATCCTATCGCCCCTCCCATTTTGAGGATATTTTTGTACAGTCACCTAAACTCACAAACTAGTTTTCCGTTAGCAAAGTTGTACTCGTACGTGAAAATGATTCCTCATGCTCCTTGAACTTCTTTCAATATTTGAGTACCCATTTTAGATCCTTTTCATCAGGGAAGAAAAAGTCAATTGATGTTACCTGCTCATTCAGTACATTCAGGTCATCAGATGACTTCATTTTATTGCCACAATAAATGTTGCTGAGTATCTACTGGGCCAACTAGAACAACAATGCCATAGAGAATGCTGAAGTCAAGGCTAAATGGTCTCCATGAAAATATTAGTGTGCAACTTTTTGGGGTGTACTGTGTGTGTGTGTGTGTGTGTGTGTGTGTGTGTGTGTTATCTAGCCTAAGAAATTATGCTTACCCATTGTCAAATTTTATTTAGTTTCGGACTTACATAAAAACGATCTTATTCTAATTTAGTAGTCAATCATATTGTTAAAAGAATATTATTTTTAGTCATAGTAGTACATATTGATCTATCTTTATGGATTGGTTGTGCGGTTGAGTGAAGTTTCTGACACTAAAGGAGCAGGTATTTATTGCTGCAGGTGGATGAGTTATACGAGGGTTTCTGCATTCAAAGAAGACTACGAGATGGCGCCAATAAGATGAAGCAAGCCTTCACTGCTTCACCATCTACTAAAGGGACGCGAGAGAGTCTGACTGAGGTCAACCGCCGCTACAAAGAGTACACCGAGGTCTTATCTCGCTCTCTCTTTCTTATGCCAGCACAACTGTGCTTCTCGCTACAGTGGAACGTTTTATTTCCTGTTATATTTTTTGGTTGTGTAAGTGGTAGCTTATCAGTATCTCTTGTTTCCATAGAACATGGGCACTTTTGAGGGGGAGTTGGAGAACCTGTTGGGAGAATTCCATATCAAAATGAAAGGTAAACAAACTTTTGCTGTTTTGAAGGTGAATATTAAGAGCAGTCATGGTATACATGGCTTAAGTGATGTCACATTCCAGAAACAAACAGCAGAAAAACTCTGCGATACTGCAGAAGCAACATTTTATGTAAGAAATAATGAGCAGCAAGCTGGACAATATTGCGAAATAAACCCTTACAGAGATAATCAGATTGCAGTGTTTTGGAATCGAAGTCAAAACTCTCGTATCAATTTTTTTTTTTTTTTTTCAGTCGTTTTTTTCCTTTTTGAAGAGAATTAAGTTAATAATATTAGTGTCGATACCATTGAAAAGATATCGTCATATTATGACCGTTTCTTTACTGAAAATCAACACAAGCATTTTCAGGGCTTCACTTTTATGTAGTGCCAAAAATATTTATATTACATTTCTTAAATGCTAAGTTAAATTTCTGGGATAGAAAATAATTTACACTAGACAGAAAATATATGGCCTTTTTACACATTACATATTAAGATAATGACCTAATTAACTGATGTACTTTATAGATTGTCAGTAACCCTTTATACCCAATGCATCACTGCTAACATAGTCAATGCACTCTTTTTATTATGTTGAATTACTTGTTGATGCACAAATCATTATGAAGTTATTAAACAAGTGGTAAAGACAACACAGACTTTAAATTTAAGATGTGGGCATTTCTTCCACTTAATCATACTGTTTGTGTCCAACACAACATTAAATGTTGTAATGTAAATGTAAGGTTTAAACCCCTGTGAAGACATTTTTTAACACGTGTTCTCTACTTCAGGTTTGGCTGGCTTTGCACGTCTTTGTCCAGGAGATCAGTATGAGGTAATTAGCGAGTTATTATTATTATTATTAGTGTTCCATGACATAATTGTTCAATGCCTATAAAGTTTCCTTTTGCTTTTTATGTAATTGTTGCATATAAATTCATTGCACGCCTCACCAGTTACAAAAATCTCATAGTAAAGGCTTAAGATCTGCTAAATACATTCATGTAGTGGCTGTTGCCGTAGCAACATGCGATCCAACAGCGCAGCACAACTCGAATCCCCTCCCAGCTCAGTGAAACAGTGTTTATTAGGTTATGAAAAACTATAGATCACTCCAGTACTTTTGCTTGGTGGGTTTTTTTTTTTCCCCTTTAGTTACTGTACAGTTCTGATGGAGTGGGCACATATGCCTACTTTTGCCTTTTCAAGCCCACCAACTCTCCCTCCTTACCTTTGTTTTTCTCTCATCCCTGTCCACCCACTCCTGCTGCAGATTTTCATGCGGTATGGACGACAGCGCTGGAAGCTGAAAGGGAAGATAGAGGCAAACTCAAAGCAGAGTTGGGATGGAGAGGAGATGATCTTCATGCCTCTGATCACAGATCTAATCTCCATAAAGGTGCAGAAGACGATACCATGCAATACGTACCACTGAAAATCAAATTGTACACCATTTTAAAAAATAATTTTCATATAATAAATAAAATTTCTTTTTTTAAAACGCAAGATAAGTTATAAATGTGCTTGGAATATTTCTGTGCATTCCCATAATTATAATATCAGTATTTATATGCGGTGTAAATATTTGAATTTACAGTTACTCCCCATTTTCTGTCGTCATCACAACTAGCTGATTTGCTATTAGACTTGCTGATGTTTATTCATGATTTCTATCCGTATCAGAATTTTTGTTTGAACTATTATCCTCCTAGTGTCTTATCTGAACAGGAGCCAAGCCTTCCAGACTATACATTCTATATATCCCAACAATCAAAGTCAGCTTAGTTAGCTAGCTGCCTTGCACATACATTATATTGACAAATGTTGTTTAGGGACACTTGATGACCCATATGGAGCTTCTTCCCAAAGATGCTGCCACAAAATTGAAAGCACACATCTGAGCAGAATGATTTCATCTGATGTTGGTGTTACAGCCAAGAGTCTCAAACCTGTTCTCACGTGACAACCCCCCTGCACAATAAGCACGTAAGCGCCATGAAGAAATGCCTTACCAAGGTTGGGATGGGAGAACCGGAGTCACTGACACGGAGCACTGCCCTCATCCCCGCTGAAAACATTTGGGATGAACTAGAATGTCAACTGCCCCAGGTGACCTCACCTGACAACAGTACCTGACCTGGATAATGCTCTTGTGGATAAATGATCACAAATACCTACAGTCGCTCACCAAAATCTAGTGCAGAGCCTTGTCAGGAGAGAGATTTATAACGGCATAGAAGAACAGAACCTGGAGTCTAATGATCAAAAAACAGATATGTTTCAGTGTTGGTAAACTTTTGGGAGTAACGAGGATGGATAGGATCAGGAATGAGCACATCAGAGGGACAGCACATGTAAGACGTTTTGGAGACAAAGTTAGAGAGGCTAGATTGAGATGGTTTGGACATGTACAGAGGAGGGATAGCGAGTATATTGGTAGTAGGATGTTGAGGTTGGGACTACCAGGCAGAAGGCCCAGAGGAAGACCAAAGAGAAGATTCATGGATGTGGTGAAGGAGGACGTGAAGATAGTTGGTGTAAGAGAAGAAGCTGCAAAGGATAGGGTGAGATGGAGGCAGATGATTCGCTGTGGCGACCCCTGAAGGGAAAAGCCGAAAGGAAAAGAAGAAAGAAATAGTAGTTTATAATATTGTGGGTTCTGTTGCTAAAAGAGTTTAATTTTGAATGTAACTGGTCCAGAGATGAGAAACTTTGTCACTGTCGGGTGTTTATTTTTTTCTATTGCAATAATAATTAAAAAAAAATTTAATGTGGACACAGTGGTTCAGGGGTTAGAATTGTCACCCCACAGTTAGAAGCTTCTGGGTTTGAATTTCAGCCACGGGTCTTTCCGCGTGTAGTTTGCATGTTTTCTCTGTGCATGCATAGCCTCCACCAGCTTCCTCCCACAGTCCAAAAACGTACACAATAGGCTAATTGGCTGTTCCAAATCTTCCCTTGGTGTGAGGATGATTGTGAATGGTTATGTGAGTGTTGGCTCTGCAATAGCCTGGCAAGTTGTCCAGGGTATACCTCGCCCTCGCACAGAGTTAGTTGAGATCGGTGCCAGCCTCCCCATGACCCGAATTAGGATTAAGGTGCATTGAAAATGAATGAATGAGTCCAAAGATATGCATTTATTTGTTACTGTAAAGTCCCCGTATGTATGTGATACGAGTCTAAATGGTTGTTTATGTCTGTGTTATCCATAGACTTCAATAGATGAGCGACCTATTTGGGGTGTACCCTGCCAATCACCTGAAGTCAGTTGGGATTGGCTCGCGTTATCCCATGGTGTATAAGTAGTGTGGATAGTTGATAGAGGAATTTTAATACAATATCTAAATTGGAAAATGGACTTTATCACTGTGCTAACAAATATGATGCAAGCCCTATTCTACAGTCCAGAAACCATTTAAGATGACTTATAAATAATAAATTGCTTATGATTCAACATTCATTTAAAAAAAAAAAAAATCAGCGGCTTCCACATATCAGCTTTCACGGCGTTAATAAATGTCTGGGTGTTTTTTTCTGTTGTTTGTTTATTTACTTGTTTGTTTTTTTTTTTTTGTAAAGGTGACTGAGCTGAAGGGACTTGCCACTCATGTCCTGGTGGGCAGTGTGATCTGTGAGACCAAGGACCTGTTCACTGCCATGCCTCAAGTGGTTGCTGTAGATGTTAATGACCTAGGCACCATTAAACTAAACCTGGAGGTGACCTGGTTGTAAGTAGCAGTAAAGTTTTAGGATGCTTTTATTCTTTGATTGCACTTCCTTGTTTCTGTTTATCACTTTCTCTACTTGCACTTTTTTAATCGTATGTCTCTGAGATAGTGGAGAAAGTATGCACAAAAGGGAAATAACCTATAAGAGAGGAATCGAAAATGAACATACCAAGTGACTAGTGAATTGAAGTATTAACTGTATGATCTGTGTATCCTTGATCCAAGCCTCCTCTCAGTTTGTTTCTTGATCCCTTTGAATTTATATTGAGAACAGGTACAACTTTAAAGGTGGTAGACTTTAATCTATGTCTTTCTCACTGGCTTAGGGGGATGTCCGTGGATTTAGATTTGGGGAGGCACCAGGGACTCCATGTCACTTGTAGAATAAGTTAACATGTGCTGCACTCTGCTGGTGAGTGAAGAGATTGACTAACTGAATTTATCTTCATATCTCTCCTTGTAGTCCATTTGACGTGGAGGACCTGACCCTGTCTTCGGGTAATGTGAGCAAAGCTACTGCCCTGCAAAGACGAGTGTCAGTGTACAGCCAGGGCACTCCCGAGACCCCCAGCTTCCAGGATGCAACATTCTTTGTAAGTTTTAGTTGTTTTATGTTTTGCAGTATAGTATGGTTTGACGAGATAGAATGACCAATCATGTTTTAATGCATTTTCTGCTTCCTACACACCTCGTTTCTGCTAAGCAGATAATTAGCAGCTCTTATTAAATTATGGATATGTAAGAATCCTAGACCAGGGCTCACCAACATAGTGCCCGCGGGCACCAGGTCGCCCGCGAGGACAACATGAGTCGCCCACGGGGCTGTTGACTGCTATTTTTAGAACAGGCCTGCGGCTCCATAGCGCCACTCTCCATTTGAGCTGCATCTACTTATTTTGCTTTTTTTATATATATATATAAATCAAGTCAATATCTTCACATAGATCATCTTTTTCTTTCGGCTGTTCCCTTCAGGGCTTACCACAGCAAATCATCTGTCTCCATTTCACCTTATCCCGTGTATCATCTCTTACACCAACTACCTTCATGTCCTCCTTCACCACATCCATAAATCTTCCCTTTAGTCTTTCTCTCGGCCTTCTGCCTGGTATTTCCAACCTCAGCATCCTACTACCAATATACTC
Source organism: Plotosus lineatus (assembly GCA_024760905.1). Taxonomy (NCBI): domain Eukaryota; kingdom Metazoa; phylum Chordata; class Actinopteri; order Siluriformes; family Plotosidae; genus Plotosus; species Plotosus lineatus. The sequence continues at coordinate 80,012,593 of CM045728.1, read as the reverse complement.
ACTATCCCTCCTCTGTACATGTCCAAACCATCTCAATCTAGCCTCTCTGACTTTGTCTCCAAGACGTCTTGCATGTGCTGTCCCTCTGATGTACTCATTCCTGATCCTATCCATCCTCGTTACTCCCAAAAAGAACCTCAACATTTTCATCTTTGCTACCTCCAGCTCTGCCTCCTGTCTTTTCCTCAGCGCCACTGTTTCTAATTTGTGACTCGCATAACAAATTTGGCATTGGTTTTACGTCGGATGCCCTTCCTGACACAACCCTCTGCATTTATTCAGGCTAGGGACCGGCGTGAGGAAGAGCACTGGCTTGTGCCCCCACCCCACCCCACGGCTGCATTAATATCTTCACATAGATGAATATCATTCATTATTAATAACAATATATAATTAAAGATAAATTGAGCAACTTTGTTATTTCAGAGGTGTGTATTGACCTGGTAGCCCTTCGCATTAATTGGTACCCAAGAAGTAGCTCACGGTTTCAAAAAAAGTTGGTGTAACATATATAATACAGATGATGGTCAGAACAGTGAAAACACTACGTGCAGGATATTCTCCAAACCAGGTTTGTGAAACTGTGTACTACAGTGTCAAATATATAATAATGTGCATCCCAGTCGAGACTATAACTTATGTTTGGCATCATTTGAACGATTTAAAGTAAGTGTAAAGTTTGTGCGAGTTTGAATGAAAAAAAGCCTCATGATCTAATATGATATGCATACTTGGTTACGTACAGCCATTCGTGATGGGAACCTATGAGCTCTCCAGGCGGGACAGAAAGTACACGATCTATTCCGTATTATTCATACAACACTGGCCAATAATGGGTGTCTGTGAGCTCATGCATACAAGTCGGTACAGAGTGCCTTCCTCAGAGTGTGTTAAGTTACCTCCAATTACACATGCACTGCAGTTCAAAAATAAAAGACGGACTAGCATCACATCCCTCAGAGAACCTTACCTTTCCTAGTTTTGTTGGTGTCATGTTATAGGAATGTGTTTCTTTTAACTGTAGGTGGGAATTGGCGAATTGACTTTTTTTTGATTATAAAAGTTCTCGGGATTGACTCTAACCCATTATAGACCCTCACCAACTTGCGTTCATTCGTTTTACATATTTTTCGATTTTACTTTAAAAAAAAAAAAAGTCAAATTTTGAGTTAAGCGTGCTCTCTGTAGTACGAGACGTACCTACGTAGTACGCTGACGTAATGACTCTGCGTCTATTGTTTACAAACGACAGACTGAACGTGCCCCTCCTTCATACCAGTTCACTTCGTGTTACCTTTGTGTTAAGACGTCGTCTCTGGGATCTTTGTGTTTACACTGTTTTGCGGACTTTTGTAACCCCAAGCAAATATGGTTGGTCAGAAGCATAAGCCTACTAGTGATCGTGGTAATCAGACAAAGTGGCAAGCCATCTTGTTAGAAACGAAGATGGCTATTATCAAGAAAGTCGATGCTGGTGAAAAACTTGTGAATGTTACATGTTTCTTCCAAATGGCTCCGTCACCATCGGAACCATTTACAAGCAGAAAGATCTCATCACAGAGCGTGTTAAAGAATATATCTGATACTGTATTTGATGAGTGAATCTGATTTAAATTTATCTATTTGAAATTATTTTGCTTGAATTTAATTTATTTGAAATTAATGTTGATTATTTGCTATATTTGATATTATTTTACAATGTTATGTTTATAATAATTGATTTAGGGGTGTTTCGAGATACAGTAATGGTATTTATGGATGTATAGTACAGTAAGAACGTCATACGTCACTGGAACATACAGTAACAACTTGATTTCATTTTCACCTTACGTTCGGAACCGAACTAAAACGTAAGTTGGGGAGCGTCTGTACTACAATTTTCTGAGAAACTCATGAGTTTTTCAAAGGGAGGCTAGAACCCATTTCAGCTGACACTGGGGGAAGGCGGGGTACACCCTGAACAGCTCACCATACCATCTCAGTGCCAATACACAATCACTTGTACTTGAGGCAGTTTAGAACAGCCAGTTCGACTAATGTGCATGTCTTTGGACAGTGGAAGGAATACAGAGTACGTACCTGTAGGAAACCCACACAACTACAGGGGGAACATGCAAGCTTCATACAGAAGTGCCCAAGGCTGAAACTCCTATCCAGGACCTTCTTGTTATGAGGCACGAAGGATTGAATTGAGAAATGTTATTTATAACTTTAAGTAAACTATTACAAATTTGTGGGCCATGCGTCATAGATGCTACTTCATTAACAAGAAATGAAAGGGCCAGTTGGTCAGGATATTTTTATTCCTTTTTAAATGTTTCTTATGACTTGATGCATACGTGCATTAGATTAACCATGAAATCGCAATTCTGGACTCTGAGCCTTATACTCTCCTGATTATTTGGACCCTGGTTTTTATTGCACATATGCATGTGATTTGCGTCCTGTTGGTGTTGCTATTCTTCATTAACACTTAATAATTACCTGCCCTTGGGTTTCATTGTCAACATCCCCTCTCCCTGCTGTGTAAATGTGTGTCTGTGTGTGAATTGGGATGGGTGCACAGAGATGGCAGCCTCAGCCTCGTCAGGGCCACCAACTCTCATTCCTGCACACAATCAGGGACACTCTGTTAGAGAAACTCAGACGCAGTCGCTCATTTGGGGACCTGGCTGCACTGCGGCCTCGTCCCAGATCCAGTCTTGAAGTCTACGTGAGTCAGGTCATTGTGTGTGCCCAACTACCTTCAAAGCATGTGTGTGTAGTGGTCTTCCTAGATTTACAAACCTGTTGCACCTAGTTGATGAACTTCAGACTTTTAATATTTCCATTTCTACACCATTAAGATGATTACACTTCCAGGCCTGATTGTCCAACATGACTTTTGTCTGTTCTGCTCATTCTTTCTCTCTCTCTCTCTCTCTCTCTTGCTCTTACAGTCCACATTACCTGACGACGTTTTCGAAAATGGCGGTTGTGGTGTAGCTGAATGCAAGCGCCTGTCTTTCACCTTCTCTGATACATCAGCCTCTAGCCCAGGTCCTGGCCAATCACATCCTGAGATCACTGTAACACCTCCTGAAAGTGAACATCCACCTCAGCTTCCTGCCTTAGATGATCAGGAATGTGAGGAAGAGGATGGTGAGGATGAGGAGGAGAGCACCAGTGTAAGTGCGAGCCTTGCAAGCGCCAGTGAGGCAGAATCAGAGCGCGACTGGGAGCAAGTGGAGTGTCAGCATGAGTACGAATCCACAGCACCCTCGCTCTCCTCAGAAGGCCAGATCTCAGCTGTGGGGCCCGAGGATGTGGTATTCCTGGACCATAACAGTCATGATGAGAGCTCTGAGCTCAAGCCGGTGGAGCTGGATGGGGAAGAGGGCAGTCTCACCAGGCAGCTGGTGAGGAGACTCACTTCGTCTGATATTCTGCCAGAACCAGCTGCTCTGAGCTGGGCTGGAGAGAGCAGTCTGGAGGAAGCAATCCACAGCCTTCTTATGAGGCTAGAGAGTGTATCCCAGCGCTGCCGAGAGATCCAGAACCTCGAGCAGGAAGTGATGAAGCTGGAGGATCTTCTTAAGGTGAGAGATGGATAATGGTACAGAGGGTCGTGGTTTTCTCAGAATTGGATGATCTGATACTTTGGAATTTATGCAGGTAATAATTTTTGACATGTGGTTTTCGTCCTGGCCGTGGCACTCTTGACTAACTTTATGCGCTCCACAGGATCTTGGAGGGGGCATGGAAATTTGCTCAATCTGTCCATGTGTGGTTTGTGAATTTGGAGAAGGCTTTCAACCGTGGCCCTCGGGTTATCTTGTGGTGCGTGCTCCGGGAGTAAGGCATTCCTGACCCGTTGCTATGGGCCATTTGATTACTGTATCACCGGAGCCAAAATTTGGCCCATATTGGTAACAACAGGTCTTTTTCATTTCTGTTGACGGTTGGAGTCCGCCAAGAGTGTCCTTTTGTCACCGATTCTGTTCATGATTTTTATGGACAGAATCTCTAGGTGCAGCCGAGGCGTTGAGGGGTTCTGGTTTGGTGGTCATCGGATCTCGTCTCTGCTTTTTGCGGATGATGTTGTTCTTTTGGCTTCATCAAGCTGGGACCTCCAGCTCTCATTGGAGCGATTCACAGTCGAGTGCAAAGCGGCCGGGATGAAAATCAGCACCTCTAAGTCCGAGGCCATGGTTCTCAGTCGGACAAAGGTGGAATGCACCCTCCGGGTCTGGAGTGAGGTCCTGCCCCAAGTGGAGGAGTTGAAGTTATAATGACCGTTAAGCCAGCATGGCAGCAGAGATGTACTTATAGAGGAATTAAACTCAAACTTATTAACCGATTTGGTGTCTGTACACATCAAAACTGTTTACATTCTTCATGGAAAGGAAACGGGTAATAAATCCATTACCATGCGGATGCAATTGTACTGCCAAACGTGGATCGGGAGTGACGTCGACTCTCATGAAATAGCGCAGAAGTGTTGTGTATTAAATGCTCTGGGATATATACTGTGAGTTCATGTAAATGAGCAGATGGAGGTGTGACGACGTATATAAGTGTAAACCAGTATTTTATCCAGATGTGTTTAGCCTTATATTATTTACAAGTTTAGAAGGTTAATGCAAACTATCAAACTTTTTTTTTTTTTTTTTTTTTTTTTTGCCAGAATGCATTTTTAAGATCCAAGTAAAAACCACCTCGTGAAGAAATTATACACACTTTCCGTAACAGGACACTTTGAAAGGCTTTCCTTTAATCTCATAGTTTGATGGTCACTGTTTCCACCACAGTATTCACAGCCACTACTCTGAGTTTCAGGAATTAACAACTGTTTTGTCTCCACAGTGCCGAGGTCCTTCTCACAGGAGTCGCTCTTCTAGTCTCAGCCTGACTGTGGAGAGTGCTCTAGAGAGTTTTGACTTCCTGAACACCTCAGACTTTGATGATGAAGATACTGGGGATGACAACACTGCTGTCTCACGCTCTGTATTCTTCGACATAGAGAATGAGAGGATTGGGTAAGGGCTCTCAACTTCCTCTGCTATGCAAATCATTCTGTAATGTTTCATCACTGTCCCTTTCTGTGATATGGATAAAAGATAAGACTAACGTGTGTGAAACAGGCGAAATCGGCATCCAGAGGCCCGAGGTCATTTGAGTGAAGCCCTGACGGAGGACACAGGTGTGGGTAACAGTGTGGCCGGGAGCCCCCTGCCACTCAGCACAGGCAATGACAGTCTGGATATAGCCATCATTATTCATTTGCAATACTGCAATCAAATCATTCAGGTGAGATGCACACACACACACACACACACACACACACACACATTGTTTTCCCATAACCTCAGGGAAAACACAGTCTTATGCATACCATCACTGCTACTTGCCTAAACTTAATTCAACCGTAACCTTATCGTTACCTTAACAGTTATTCACTTTGAACTTGATGATTTACATTATGAAGATTTGCGTTTTGTCCCCATAAGCAAGATAAGTCTCCATAATGTGATATGTTCAAACAGATACAGATCCCCTCAAAGTGATAAATACTTGGATCTCGCGCTCTCACACATAGATGGAGCCACAGAACTCTATAGCAGGGGTCCCCAACCACCGGTCCCGTGTATCCGTACCGGTCTACGGCTCAATTGGTACCGGTCCGCAGAAGAAATTATTTATTATTTTTGTTTTATTTTATTCATTATCTGAGTCTGAACGATTTTTATTTTTGAAAAATCTTTTATTTTGAAAAATGACCGGATTCTATCGGTTACATGTCGGTCATTTGAGCGCTAGAATGTAACCCACAAGGAGATGGCACATGAACAGAGGCAAGTTGGACATGTTTCAAACAATAGCATGGATTTTGGGTGAGACTGAGCCTGAGCCTTCATTCTCCCAGCTGGTGCACCATCACCTGTGGTTTTTTTTTTTTTTTTTTTTTTTTTTAAAAGAAAAGTTCAAGCTTGACTTCCCAAACAACTTTATTTCAGCTGTTGAAAAATAACATTCGTGGAGTGCTTATTATTATTGTTAATAATAATAGTAATAATATTTTATATGAAAAAATTATATGTACAATATAAACAATCTATGCCCCCACCCCGCGGTCCACGGTAAAATTGTCAAAGGTTGACCGGTACCCGGTGATGAAAAGGTTGGAAACCCCTGCTATACAGCAATCACAGTTCCTAATTTCCGCATTTGTGAGCCACTCCACTGAAAGTAGGCTCTTGTGTCGAAAAATGAGCTTTTTACAGAGTCAGATGGAGAAGGGCCAAAGCTGCAAAATGCAGCAAAAAGTTTGTCAATACCTTGAAAACTGAGCGAGCTATGCCATTTCTTGTGTCAGCATTCAACTAAAAATTTCAAAAGATGTTTCAGAAAAATGAGCACAAAGATTGCACTTCTTCCAACATTAGTCCTTAGCAACCAAAAATTTTATGCACTTCAGCCATATAAACTTTTAAAAAACATGTCTAGGAATAGTTTTAGGAAGAGATGATAAGAGAAATCATCCTCATTTTAATCTGACACGCCCTTTTTAAACCCATCAGTCACCGTGGTAACCCCCCAAAATGAACAAAAAACAATTTTTTTTTTTTTTTCATTTCTGTTTATTCCAATAAGATCAGTATGCATCTTTTCGACCATTATATAAAGCTTCAAATGCTTTCAAATTATACTGATTAAAAAAAAAAACACTATCGGGTTCAGACAATCACATTGAAATTAAGAATACTTAAACAAAACTCTCTGATCTCTTTATACAAGTGAGCTTCATCAACTCTGCCCTCATCTTTTTCATCTTCCTCTATATCCTGATCAGAAGAAAGGCTCATCTTCACAAACACTACTCATCACACTTTTATTAACAGATGCCTCTTCTTCATCAACATCAAAATCCTCAACAACACAGCTGGCATAATCATCAGCGTGTTCATCTGTAAAAGGAATGAAACATTTAAGTATTTTTCAGGTCTTCACCAATTTTCGTACAAAACTAAACAACCCACGATCCAGCATGTCCAGTCCAGACAAGATTACACACAAATCAAATGATCAAAAAAATTCCATAATCGAATTTTGCATGCAGAGAAAAATACTCACCGGTGAAATAATCTTCAAGAACGCCAAGCATTCCGGCATCTTCAAAGCCCGATTCTCGCATCGAATTTAGCATCTATACTAATGCTGCTAGACATCACAGATGACATTTCACTCTCCTTTTCCAGAAATTGTGGGTATTCACAATCTTATAAATAAACTTAATGACTGTTATTGAAGAGAAAGACGGAGATAAATTCAGCATGCAGTTGCATGCTGAATTTATCTCCGTCTTTCTCTTCAATAACAGTCATTTTAACCAGTCCAGTTAATCAGTTAAACCAGAAGCAGGAAGTAAACCAGAAGTTGACATGTAACGGGCACTGCGCATGTGCAAGCCCGAGCTGACCAATCAGTGTGCTCGTTTCAGATCTTCCTTAGCAACTAGCCTGCATTGTTTACAAGCATACCGTTCTCATAACCTTTATTTTATTGGCTGAAACGGCATTTTAATATCAAAACAGTATCCAAAATGGAGAGACTACTTCATGACCGTTCTTCTGGTGAATGGATTATAGTGTGTCTTGTACTGAACTTGGTGAATAATTGCAGCAAAAACCAGTAAGTTTGCTACTGTTTTTATCTAGTTTTATGAGGGTACTCGTCAGAAAAATGGGGTGAAAAAATAAATTTTTAGTGAGTCTTAGTTGATTTGACATTTCGATAAAAATGGACCACTTTTACTTTTCTGGCCTTTATCGCAAAAGTGGTCTGTGCGACAAGCGCCTACTTTCGGTGGAGCGCCTCACATTTCATTCTGGCAAACTCTTGTCGTAGTGGTTTTATTTTAGGTTATAGTTTTTCTGTTTGACAGTAAACATTATATCACAAAGCACTAAACTCTGAACATGTGTGTAAATCATAATGGGTTACATTTGTTGACAGAACAGACAGTTTTTACATTTACAGCATTTGGCAGATGCTCTTATACAGACCAACTTATAATTACCATTTTTATACAACTGAGCAATTGAGGGTTAAGGGTCTCGCTCAAGGGCTAAAGAGTGACGGTGTCAATTGAACCGCTGACTTTCAGATCAGTGACCCATCGCCTTAATCATTAATCCACCACTGTCCGGAAAACACTAATATTTATTTGTATGATCATAGACATTGACTTCATTGGGAAGCACGTGGCAGCATAAGGCCTGTTTGCACAAACTTTCTGTCCAAACTGAGTTGTTGGAGGAGTTAATCGAGAACAGCAACAAGTGGCTTGGAAGCGTCAGCTCAGCTGTGGACGGTGAGTGCGTGTTCCCCGATTGGTATAAAGAGATATTATTCAACATGAAAACACTGTATATACAAGCCGTGAAAAATATAGTAATTCAAACTTGTAATTGTTTCTCAACCCGAGGCCCTGGTCTCTTGGCCTTCATTTGTTAACCAAAGCTCTGCTTTAGTCATCTTTATGTAAATTACATAGAAGACTTTAGGACATTTTGATCAAAAAAGTAAAATAAATCTAACTTTCCCTCTCACACAGAATGAACCCAAACTATTTAGTGCTTAGCAAAAGTTAAAGTAATTAAAATATTACTCCATCATTTTCTGTAACAGCTTAATCCTAATTTGGGTCGCGGGGAGGCTGGCGCCCATCCCAGCCAACTCCAGGTGTCGGTGGGGTACACCGTGGACAGCTCACCAGGCCATCACATTGCCAACACTCAAACAACCATTCACACTCCCATCTAGAGGAGATTTGGAACAGCCAGTTTAACCTACTGTACATGTTTTTGGACTGTGAGAGGAAACCGGCGTATCCGGAGGAAACCCATGCAAGCACGGGGAGAACATTCAAACTCCACACAGAAGCACCCAGACTGGGACCCGAACCTAGGCCTTCTCGTTGTGAGGCAGACGTGCTCCCACTAAACATTAAAAACTTTTTTTTTTAATCCTTGTTTCAAGGTCAAAAGGTCAAATTTTCAATATTTGGCTTGTTTAGGCTTTTTAGTATGACTCATTTGGAAGAAATGACAAAGGATCACCAAATTTATTTGATGGGCTCCCCTTAGTTCCTCTTGGTCCCTTAGTCTTAGTTGCTTGTATATGGGTTATTTTAACCTTGTTTTAAGGTAACAAGGTCACGTTTTTCTATATTCAGCTTGTCAAGGGTTATTATTGGTGTGATCATTTTTAAGAAAATGACATTAGGATAACCAAATTTTGGTGGCTGGATTCCTTTCAGGAAGGTCTTGGTTGTGATTGTATATGGATCACTTTAATGTTGTTACAACGTCACAGCAGTAAACATGGTAAATATTTCCATATTATGAAATGGCCCATTTGGCAGGAGTGTCCGGACCCTTGTGGTCTATTTTTACGTACTCAGTAGGATTTTTTTTTTTTTTTTTGAATAATAGAAACATTAAATTGAATTAAAACACCAATACTCTAGTCTGTTTTGTGTTATGGACATTAGCTGTATCCTTTGATGGTCACATTTGCTTTTTATTTTTATTTGTTTTTTTTTGTTGTTTTTTTTAAAGCCCAGCAATGTTCATTTTGCTTTCTGTCAGAAAAATGCTTTATGTTTTTTAATTTATTTAATAATTGTAGCAGTCATTAACTTTTTTAAAAATCTCTAACAATGTTTGTACAAATAAATACTTAAGACTTTTGCGCAGTGCTTCTAAAACAGCAGGTGGTACAAATATAAAAATGGCAGGTATAAAATCTCACTAACTTTGTGTGTTCATGTGCTCAGTCCTTCCTGGGCTGGAAGAGCGGTCAGCGTTGCTCTCCCTGTGGTGCGAGTGTGCTGGTTTTGGAGGCCCATTTCACAGTACAGTGGATCGCGTCCTCAAACACATGCAGCAACGCTTCACTGCATCGCTGCAGGAGACGCACCCTCACAGCAAAGACTCAGGTACACACCCACATTACACTATAACTACAACCTCATATATCTACCGCTTATTCTATTCCCTGATTGAACCTTGAAACCGCGAGACTTACATTCCTTACTTTTAATATGTACATTTTCATATCAATTTTGAAATAATCACTGAATAGTTATTGAATCACTGATTTATTGTCTAACTACAATTTTTTTTATCAGTTTGGCTCATTTGCTCATACTTGAGGATTATAACTGTCTTTAATTTTGTCTGTGTGTCTCTGTGTCTGTGTGTGCAGTGGTCAGGTTGGTGTTGACTGAGATGATGGACAGGAATGAGTTACCCTCCACCCCTTCCTTTCTATCCCAAGATGTTTTGACGGTGTTCCAGTTTTACACCTATGCCACCAGGCACAATGTCGCAGACATGGAACAGCACCTGCTGGAGGTGGCTAGAGAGGGTATGACATAGTTCATACACAAACTAAAATCACTTGATGAGGTATCAGACATTATTTATAACTTCCATTAAAGGTATGTAATATTATCCAATAATTCAGTTATAGTGTCCCAGATAAGTGAATTCCCCACACTGTTAGCCTCTGAGAGTGTATTAGGTATCAAACTGCTATGCTGTGCTGTTTTTATATATATATATATATATATATATATATATATAGTCAGCATCTTCTGACTATTAGTGTAATATCAGCTTGAAAAAAAGTATTAATTTCATTCAATAAAACCGTTTTCATTCTCAATGGAGCATATAAATATTACACCGAAATCATTAGTGTGATATAATAGCAAATTATAATAATTGAATACTTAAAACCTGTCCATTTTCATTCTTTTTTTACTCAAGAGAAAGAAAAGAAAATCTTTAAAGTATTTACTTATATAGCATTTGGCAGATGCCCTTTACTAGAATTACTTGGATTGAGCTGTTGAGGGTTAGGAGATGTGCTCAGTGATCCAACAGTGGAAATTTGGTGGTACTGGGACTTGAACCAAATGATGTGAAAGTGTTGTATACTAAATGTATTGGGATATATATATATATATATATATACACCATGTGTTCATGCCCCAAGTGGAGAAGTTCAAGTAACTTGGGGTCTTGTTGATGAGTGAGGGAAGATGGAGTGGGAGATCAACAGGTAAATCACTGCAGCCTCTGCTGTAAAGCGGAGCTTATACCAGTCCGTCGTGGTGAAGAGGAAGCTGATCTGCAAGGCAAAGCTCTCAATTTACCAGTCGATCGACATTCCAACCCTTAACTATGGTCTTGAGCTTTTAGTAGTGAATCTTTGGTAGACACAGGTGACCGAAATAAGCTTCCTTTGCTGGGTGGTGGGGCTCTCCCTTGGAGTGAGAAGCTCAGCCATCCAAGAAGAGCTTGGAGTAGAACCACTGCTCCTCCGCATTGAGAGGAGCCAGTTGAGGTGGCTCGAGCATCAATTTAGAATGCCTCCCGAACATCTCCCTGGTGTGGTGTTTCAGGCATGTCCAACCAGGAAGAGACCCCGGGTCGACCTAGAACATGCTGGAGGGATTATGTCTCTCAGCTTGTCTGGGAACGGCTCAGTGTGTGTGTGGTGTATGTGTGTGTGTGTGTGTGTGTCCGGAAGAGCTAGAGGAGGTGGCTGGGGAGAGAGACGTCTGGACTTCATTTCTTTAGGCTGCTGCCCCCACGACCTGCACCGGATTAAGCAGAGGAAGAAAAACTAGAAGATTCTGTGACGACAGGAGCATTCAGCCGTACCCAAAAATGCAGGAGACAGAGTGTGATGGAAATGGAGGAGCTTTATTATTCACAGGGAAGGCACTAGAGCATGGTAAAATCATAGTCACTGTTGGAGAAGCCCGGTGATTGCTAAGTGGAATCAGGTGTGTGTGCTTGGCACTACACCAGTGTGTGATAGCCACGCCCCTTTCCAGCATGAGCATGTATAGAGACAGACAGCGAGTTAGAGCCGGCAAAACCAGAGCCTCTCAAAAGAGACCATAACACATTTAAATAAAAACCACAGTACAGTTAATGCATTAGAACAATAAAGATAACAATTTTTACCTCTGTGGTGGGGAGCAGTTGGCATATGTAAATGTTGGAGAGGGAGAGAGGAGGAGGATCCCCTTCCATAACAGAGAGGAGGAGGATCCTCTTCCGTAACAGCTTAAGGTGAATCTCACAAAGGTGTTTTTTTTTTTTCTCTCTTGCTACCCGCTTTGGTGTGGATGACTCTTCTTCAGGATGTCCCTTTCTTTTCTTGAACAACATTTCTAACGTGGCTTGTTTTTGCCTTCTTTTCAAAACATTATGAAAGTGGCTCATGACTTAATCATCGTTAAAGGTGTTCACAGCGATACATGGTATCAACAACTTCCGAACTTCCCCGGAACAGCGCTAGCTAGCTTTATCAGGATGATACATAGCATCAACAACTTCTGGAAAGCGTGCATTTCCACTCCCTCTCTGCCTTGTTTTTTCTCGTGCTTTTTTAGCATTCGACTTCTGGATTTTGGTCGACTTCCGATTTGTTCGACCTCTAAAGCGTTCGTGTACCGAGGTACCACTGTATAACGTTATTAGGCATGGCAAGTTACACAGCAATATGTGCTATTTAATATTTGGAAAATAATGCTACATCAAGCTAAAGACAAGACAATATGACTATATAGAGTTAAGTGTCTAGATCATCAATTAATGAACAATACAGAGAAAATGTCTTTTCTCTGCGGGCAGTGGTGGCCTGGTGGTAAAAGGTGCTGGACCGCTGATCCTAAGGTTGGGGGGTTTGAGTCCCACTCTCCACAAGATTGTCAATTGTCTCCACAAGATTGTCAGTGCAGCTAACTGGGTTATCAAAGGCCGGCCATGTCTCTCACCGTCTATGGTGATAGGTTCATGTAAAAGAACCATTGCTGACTTTCATAGAGTAGCTTCAAAGCCGATGTAAAAAAATCTATACCAAGTCAAACTTGCGAATCAGATGATTCTCTGTGGCAACCCCTGGAAAAAAAATGGGAAAAAACTGAAAGGAAAAGAAGAAGACGACAGAGAAAATGTGTTTATGGGAAATTGTAGGCCTCAGTCTAGTAACTGATGTCATAATGCAGTAAACTATAAGTAGTGTCTGTATGTCATGGCATTTATGTTTCCACTGAAAATGATAAAGGCTTTTGTTTATTTATTGAGTGCATGTTCACGCAACAGTTTGCATGGTGCACCCTTGGTGCTCTCTAAATAAACGAGTTTGACAATTTTTTAAAAATTGATATTGAAGATGTTTTTTGTTTATGTTGCAGCTGCGTTTGCAGAGCGTTTGAGCTTTGCCGATGCCGAGTGCTCTGTAAAGGAATTGCAAGAAATTTCCATCTCTGCTCTCCAACCCCGTCCACACACCCTGCGTGTTCTTGCTAGCCTTCTGACATCTGATGAGCCTGACATCAGTAAAGCTGCCTCTGCCTTTCTGATTAATGCTGCCTCACATGCACTTTTTAGGTCAAAGGTCAGCATTATTGACACCATGCTCTTACTGACTGTATTATAATCAATCAGTGCACGTTTTTTTAATCCCTATTGACTCGGGACTAGATAGAAGAGTTTGAAGGAGGTTTATGTGTGTTTGTGTTTTGTCAGGCAGTGCATTGTTACACACAAGCCTTATCAGAAGGTGGTGGACACTCACAGAGAGCTGCTTGTGTTGCTCTAAGCTGTCTGAAGGTCAGTATGAGCAGTACACCGATTTCTTTTCTTTAACAGATATGTCAATGGTGAAATTGATTGTGTTCATGAAAGTGGGAAAATCTCAGCTTTTGTCTGTCTCAGGCGGTGGAAAGTATCAAAGCAGTTGTGGCACTGTGTGATTCTGCTGATGAGGAACTCCGCCATGTTGCCATACAAACCCTCCTCACATTCGGTACGTTTCATAAAAGTCCATGCTGTTCAGGTACATTTCACAATTAGATGAGCCACTTGTTGAGTTTAACCATAAAAGATTTGTTTATTGCTGTAAATAGGAGTATTAAATCCGTGTTTTTGAGTTTCATACTGGTGCTTCAAGTTATCATACAGTACAGTACTGTGGGGAATTTGGAAGAAGCAATCCTGAGTGATTTTACATTTTTATCTCATTTATAGATCTGAGCAGTTGAGGGGTAAGGGCCTTGTTCAAGGGCCCAACAGTGGCAGCTTGGTGGTATGAGGGCTTGAACCGGCTTAAACTGCCAACCCTCCATTATCCACTGCCCAAAGGACTAAACCACTGTGCAAAACTACTGAGCCACCTACAAAGAAATGTTCTGGAGCAAAGATGCTTTTACGTTAAAAATAGTAAAATATTTAAAAATAATAATTAAACAGTAGTAAATAATGTAAAGTGAATATTAAGCATAATAACACTTTGCTTAAAAAATTGTGCAGCTTTATAAAGAAACTAGAAAACTTCGGAGTAAAAAAGGTACACCGCGCCCCCTGCTGAGTGTACTGTAATTTTCATTCATTCGTTTTCTGAACCGATTAATGCAAGGGTCACCAACCTTTCTGAAACTGAGAACTACTTCTTGGGTACCAATTAATGCAAAGTGCTACCAGGTCGATACACACTTCTGAAATAACAAATTTGCTCAATTTACCTTTAATTATATATTATTAATAATTAACGATATTAATTGATGTGAACATATTGATTTGATTTATATATATATATATATATATAAACACATATATACACAGTCGGCCCCCTACCTACGAAATCAATCCGTTCCAGAGCCTTTTTCGTAATGCGGGGATTTCGTAAGTAGGGGTCGCATCTTACATGTTAAATGCCTGATTCGTTCCAAGGCTCCAGTCTTTGGACTGGATAAACCCCATAAACCTTTTTAAATGATAAAAGTACAGCAATTTTGTATGAAATGTGTTAAAAGTAAAAAAAAATATTTATTAAACAATTTAAACATTTAATTAACATATTAAACCATTTTATTTGCATATTTATTAATTAAACCATTATTAAACATTTTTATTAACACACACATACACACACACCCCCCTGTCTCTCTCTCTCTCTCTCTCTCTCTCTCGCACACACACACACAGATGCATTACAATGCACATGTTTATTCTAGCATTGAGGGCCACGCCCACAAGACTTGAATTCAAAGCAGATTCCCTGCTTGACCATTTACTGAATTAAAACAACTTAAAAAACTAAACTAAAACGTTATTCCTTCTCTCTCTCTCTCTCTCTCTCTCTCTCTCTCTCTCTCTCTCTCTCTCGCGCGCGCGCGCGTGTGCGCATGCTGCGGGCCATGCCCACAAGACGATTTCAAAGCGCATTCCCTGCTTGACAAACTCAACTTTAATTTGATTCATGACCTTCAATACAATAGGAGAAGTTAGGACTCTCAATTAGAGTCATAAAAAACATAGCTTCTCAGAGAAAGATGTTGATAGCCATATTGCAAAGGCTTGGGCAGCTCTAGATTGACTTAAGACTATGGAAGTCAACAAGATCTGATATTTTTATGTTGTTGAATCCGTACTAGTGTATGGCTCTTCAACCTGGATACTCATGAAAGGACTAGAAAGCCTGCTGGACGGTACATATAAAAGAATGTTACGTGCAGTGCTGAACATCTCATGGAAGGAACATCCAAATAAACAATATCTCTACTAACCCTGTCATGAACCATAAGAGACGACGACTAAGATTTGTTGGCCATTGCTTTAGAAGCAAAAATGAATTAGTTTGCAGTGTTCTACTGTGGACACCAAATCATGGCCACACAGTAACTGGTAGACCATGCGAGACCTATATCCAAGAGCATGCTGATGATGCTGGATGCCAAACTGCAGACTTGAAGTCTGTATTTAAAACTGAAAATTATGCGAGAGATAGTCCGATTGGCCCAGTCGACCTTGTCCAACCAGATGATGTGGAGCTTTTGGATTAGAAATTTTGCAACGGTGCCTCAAGTTCCTCAGGAAGCTGCTTCACCACTTCTCCCTACACTGATTTTGAGAGTGTGCTTTGTATTGCTTTAAATGCTTCCTTCTCCCATTTATAGTCTTTCAGCTCTCTGTGCCTTTCTCTGTTTGGTCACCTTTCTGAAGTTGGTTGCTTGTCATTTCAATGTGATGGTTGGGGGAAGCCCACCAAATTGGCAGGCTCAGTGTGCCCTCTAGTGGACACTGTGTAAAAATATCCGGTAACTCGGTACTTTTGCAGGGTACTATGTATAACTTGTCTCATCTGCTCAATGTTTGTGGAACATTTCTGACCTTGAATCATAATATAAATGCGGTTTTCCCCGTGTTCAATCACTTAAAATTTTGGAGGTTTTTTTTAAATATAATTGATTGACTTTACATTGAACTGCCTATATTCTTCAGAGCTTTATTCAGGATAGTAAGTACAGTAAATTAAAATGCATATTCTTTAGAATTCTGTGGAAACACAGTATATTGCATGGAAGTCTATTAAACATTTATCATATAGTTTATCCGGAAACCATAGTCAGGTTTCTATTTCTTGTTGTTCTGGAGGAAGATTTACGTTTGACGAAATATGCATTTGTGGACAGGTGAAGAGGGTCGGCTGGCGTACGAGCAGTTGGACACAGTGCCAAGGGAGATGGTGCGAGTGGGAACGCGTCGTGGTGCTGCTGTCACCACAGCCTTCTGAGCGCAGCAAGTTCAAAAAGGTCCATGTTACCGCTTCTCTATCCAACCGTCTTACTTCTCTGAGGCATGATTGTGTTCATGAGAGCGTCCAGAAATTAAGAACTCAGGTCCTGATCCTCACAAAGCCACTCGGTGCTGGATGCACAAATCGGTTCAAAGCAGCAGTTTTAATTTCCATCATGATCACTCACATTATTCTTAACGTTCTTTTTCGGTTGGTTGAGGCTCCTGAATTTGCACTTGTCCGAGGCATGTACATAGAGGCTATTATCATTTGTTGTACCGTGCTGTGTCTGCTACCTGAACTGTTCAGCTTCAGGGATTCTGAGGGAGGTTTATAATCTGACCCTCGTAATTACTCAGAGTGTATATGCGAGTCCTAACTTTGGACGCCATTTGATAGAGTTCGGTTTGGCTCCACACTATGTGGATTATAGTATGAGAAGCACGTATGTGTTTATCCAGACCTCATATAACGTTTTGCTTTGCTTTGCTTTGCTTTGCCGTGCCACCAGTCCGCATCACACAGACCTGAGCAGTAGGATGTTGACGTGGTGGTCGACCACTAGTGATAAGACGAAAACCTCTTCAGGGTCATCCTGCAAATTAAGTATTGAATTAGTATTGTATGAATGAATGGTGCGTGTGTGTGTGACATAATGCACTTTTTTTTGAGAAAAGTCTTAATGGATTTACTGTGAATTTGGTGTTAAGCTTCAATGAAGACTGAAAGTACAGTGCTATGTGATCCAACTCGCTCCTGTGCCTCGTGTAACTGTACTACTGAGTCGTGTTTTTTTTTTTTTTTTTAACAATGACAACTCAGCTTTTCATCGCATTATTTATTTTTTACTTCCATTTATCTTTTTTTTTTTTTTTTTTTTTTTTTTTAAATCATAAGATAACATAACCAAACATAAATGCTTTACTTGCTTTGGTGTTTATGATTACTTCCCTGTCACACTGTAATGTGTTAATTCTGGACACTGAAGTTGTTTTATTGATCATGTGATCTTTTCTTTATGAGAGTGCTGGAGTACTGATGTGCTTAGTAAGCACTGAAAATGTTTTAGTGTATATATTAATTAGCCTGTTAACTATCACTTCACTTTTCTAAAGCCATAATTCATACATGAACAATGTAGTACTGGTTTTGTAATCTGTATAACAGAGCTTTGTAAACATGGCCTATTTTTGCAGATTAGATTTTGGATTTGTTGAGCCTGATCCCACTTCTCATTTCTCACAGTATTTTTGAATTTGGCCATCAAGTAACCAATTTAACATCAGGCTCATTATTGTCTTGTTATTAGTATTATTAGTATTATGATTTATTATTATTATTATTATTATTATTATATTTTGTACATATATTCATGCAATGCTTAATTTAAATCTTGGCTTATGCATACATCTAGATTTTTTTTTTTTCATTCTCACTAGAACACCTAAGATACTGTTAAATATTTTAGTATTCTTTTTCATAACTGGTTTGAGCAAAAGACACTTTAGTAATCAGAAGTGCTGTAACAGTTCAAGTACAACTTGGATTTGAATGAATGCAGCACTCTGGCTCTCAACCCTATTGTATAATAATATCTCCATCTTCAGTTTTCCTCTTTCTGTTTATAATGTTCCTTTGTCTGTTGCAATAAAGTTTATTTTTGGATAATGTTATTTACTGAAAGAATTTAAATTCAAAAAGTCTATTTCCCGGTTTGTCTTTTTTTTTTTTTTTTTTTTGTAATATATTGGATAAACTTACTAAATTATCCATAAAGTTTAAAATACATGTACACTTGAGTGATGGTGTAAAATAAATGCACCAAGTCATTTAAAACTGGTTAAAATGACACGTCTTTATTGAACTCCATGTATATTTCGAAAGCCATTTTATATTTTTAACCTACGCATTTCTCTTCATGTGTGAAATGTTTATACGTATATATGTGTGTGTGTGTGTGTGTGTGTGTGTGTGTGTGTGTGTGTGAGAGCGCTCTTTACAATTGACATTGTCACAAAGCAGCTATACACAATAATACCCCGATTTCACTGGAGCGCGGCAGACTTGCGGAAGCAAAACTGTAGTCATCCTCCAACGTTCCTCAGTCGTCCCGTCATCTTCCGTGTCCTTCTGTACAATTCCGAAGGTATTCCCCCTCTTCCATCAGGCCAAAATCTTCTGCGAACGCGCTTTTGAACATGTTCAAAAGCACGTTCATGGAAAAATTTTCCGACAGTGTTCCCTCACATTCCGCAGTCCTTCCGCAAACGTTCCGTCCTTTCGGCAAACATTCCGTGATCGTTCCTTTTATTCCGCAAGTCTTCCGTGAACGTTCCGCGAACATTCGTCCTTCTTACGGGTGTTCAAAAACATTAAAAGGTATAAAAATGAAGTGGAAGTGATTGGGAATGAAAGTAATTCAGCCATGAAGTGGTAAGCCACGATGATGCGTAGTGCGCAGAAGTTGCCAACTTTCAACAGTCAAACTTCATGTGACCTTCAGATTAGCTCAAGAACAGTGTATAAAGAGCTGCATCCAATTCAAACAGCAACAATTTTAATCAAATTTCGTCTGCTTGATTATCTTGCAGAAACCTCACCAGAGATTGGTGCACACCAAAATCTGTGATTAATGTGCCAGCTGGACTTCTTTAAATCAAAACTTGTGTTAAATGAAGCTCCAGATCAAGGGTCGGCAATCTTTGCCATTCAAAGAGTTATTTGGACCCGTTTTCCACAGTAAAGAAAACACTGGGAGCCACAAATCCTTTTTTTGACATTTAAAATCAAATAACACTGCATATACTGTGTTTTTTTCCCCCCTTTGTCCTTCATGTTAATATAAAAACAATGTGTTGCATTGATTCAAATGACTGCAGAGACAATTAAATTACAATTCTGCTTGCAACAAAAACATTTAGATAAAAAAAAAAAAAGACAAATAAAAATTTACTTTCAATGAAAATTCCCATCATCGATTTGAGGCCTGAGGCAGTGGTGGCCTGGTGGTAAAGGTGCTGGATCACTGATTGGGGGTTCCAGCCCCACTCTCCACGGATTGCCACTGTCCCTCCAGTGCAGCTAACTTGGTTATCAAAGGCTGGCCGTGTCTCTCACTGTTTATGGTGCAAGGCTGGAAAAGAACCTTTGCTGACTTTCAACAAGAGGAGCTGCATAGCCATCAGCATCTTCCTGCCCTGTGATGGCCTGGTGATCTGTCTAGGGTGTACTTTGCTCTCACCCGGAGTTGGCTGGGATGGGCGGCAGCCTCCCTGTGACCCTAATTGGAATTAAGCAGTTTAGAAAATGAATGAATGTGTTCGAGTCCTTCTTGTATTTTTATAAAGAAAAAGAATATCTATCCCACGAAGCGAGGGACGGGGTGCAGCCAGCTGTGTTAACGGATTGGGTAGCCGACTTCATCACTCCCTTCATGGGATCTTCTTTTTCGTTTTATTAATGTTGTTTTGCTGTAGTTTTAATTTACAAAAACGACATACGCATATGAAGACTTATTTTAAGGAGCCTGCTCAACATTCTTTTAAATAATATTAATGCTTAATACTGCACTGACCGCCCCATTCTCAGAGGGAGACTGAACCACACCCAGTCTTCTATTTTGTCACTGGGAGCCGAGTTATTTAATTCAGAGATTGCTGTGTATAAACAAATCTCATCCCTCGTCTCTTACTGCAGCTGTGATTTCCGTTCCTGGTTTACCAACTCCGGTGGTGGAAAAATCTCTCGCTGCGCTGCTGCTAGGATGGTGAGAACACTGCTTGCCATGAACACAAGGGTTTGGAATACTCAGGCTCCCTCCAACACATCAGATCCAAAACACTGAGACACTCAATGTAGCAGATTAATATAATAGCCATGTCCACAAGAACACAAAATCACCCCATCCGCACCAAATAAATATCCGCCCGCATCTGTGACTGTTAATTTTATTTTTTGTAATTTTCAACCCTAAAAGGGCATTTTTCTTCAAGGTTACCTGCTGTGATCCTGTGGAGGGATGTAACTTCATTTGCATGTGATGGCTGAAGAACATGAAAATTTGCAGGGAAAAAAAAAAAACAAGCAGTAACGTAATTTTGAATATTAAAATACCTGAATCTGCAATTTCCTTTTCTCTACATGAAAGTTGTTTTCCTTATTAAGGAAAGCCTTTAGGTTAAAAAAAAGTTCATTGATTTTAGTTAAACTGGTGTCGTCTTGTGTAATCAGCAAGATAATGCAGCAGAGAGGTCAAATTAAGCAGTGTGGCTACAAACTTGTGGCCATTGAAAGAAAACCGAAATATCACAAAAGTTAATGTGCAAAAATCTTAACTGACCTTCCAACAAGTGTCAAACATTTTACATTGAATACTGATTTTCATTGCTAGAAATTAACAAGCCGTCCAGAGAACACAGAACAGCCACAGAGAGCCCAATGATAACCGCGGTCACATCAGTGTAGAATTTCCCCCTCAGAGTAAAAGCATGTACATAATTCGAAATACATGAGAGGCCACATTTAAAACTTTTTTAATTGACAGACTTGAACAATGAGTTTGGGTAACTGCTCGAAGCTCAGAGTTGGTACAAAGCAAAAAGCAAGTGTCTAAAATATGGGGCAGTGGTGGTCTAGGGCGCTGGATCGCTGATCCAAAGGTTGGGGGTTCGAGTCCCACTCTCCACAGGGTTGTCACTGTCCCCCCCAGTGCTGCTAACTGGGTTATCAAAGGCGGGCCATGTCTCTCACTGTCTATGGTGAGAGGCATGTAAAAGAACCATTGCTGACTTTCGTAGAGTAGCTGCAAAGTCGTCAGCGTGTTTCTGTCCCTTGCTAAAGGGTTGTGACAGGAAGGGCATCCGACGTAAAAACCTCTGCCAAATCAAATGTGCGAATCAGATGATTCGCTGTGGCGACTCCCGAGTAAAAGGGAAAAAGCCGAAAGGAAGACAGACATTCTCATTGTCTAAAATGAGCTGCAAAGCCATTTATATATATATTTTTAAAAAAAGGTCATTTATTCAAGTAAATGTCAAAGTTCACATATGTACAGATAAACCACCCAACTCAAATTTTTACAGAAAGTAATTTAAAAAAATAAAAGGCACATCGCGCGAGTTATGAAGCAAGTTAAATCAAGTGAAATTCCACAGTTCTGAATTGGCCAAGGCACAAGTTTAAAAGCTACTCTGCTTCTGGAATGGAGTTGTCCAATTTGGTCCCAATGCCCGTGTTCTCAGAATCTCCGGGGTCGGTCTCCTCATCCCCCACATTCCTTCCAGAGTTCTCATTTTCCCACTCAGGCTGTTCATCCTCTGCATCAAAGGCAATTTCTCGCAGTTCTTCCAAGTTATCTGGACTTTTCCCGGTTAACCGCTGTCAAATTAACAAGTTAGTATATTGAAATAAAATTCATAAAATCACAGTAAAAAAACCCACCAAAACACTACCTCAATCATGTCAGCCATGTGCTGGACATGCTGTGCTAGCTCCTGTAGTTCATCATTTTCACTTTTCAGCTGAGCAATCTGTTCATCTTTGGCTTCCATCGCTTTATGAAGCTGGAGAAAATAGTCAGGCAAATCAGAAGTGAATGCTCCCCTCCAGACTGTAACTTTCAGGTTAATAGACCAAGTCTTGTTCAGCAGTTTTGGTTTGCTGATACCAGTGCAGGTTTACCGTTTCAAGCAACCAACAATGCATATCCAACCCATCACAGCCTAACCATTTACACAAGCATACTAACATGACATAGCCCATCGAGACAGTTTTTGCTTTTACTTTGGATAATAGAACAAACAAGATGTGTTAAAATTTTTGGTGCTGGATACCAGCTGAAGCACAGTAGGGTGACTTGAAGCAGAAAGATCTGCAAGTAGAGCAGGCTTAAAATACTATACACCGACCTTCTCATTCTCCTGAAGAACATCGAAAAGAGCTTTCTGGCGTTCCTCTGCCAACTCCTTCCAGTAAGTAGCAGTGGGGATTTCTGCACAGGTGGGACAGATAAACCAGCCGTCAAGTTAGTGACAAGGCTAGACGCCCCATCTAAACAGGACTTCCATGTCCTCAGCCGCTAAGAATTACAGTAGGCCCTTGACCATTTACGGTTTTGCACTCACGCCCCCGCACACTCGCAGATTGCCGACAAACCCGGAAGTAACTGGCACGTGATTCAAATTCAGCTAATGGTTGAGAACTTTTGTTCCTCCTGCTGCTGATTGGTTGAGATTATGTATACACCCCTTTTTTCTTATTTGCGCACAAGTTTTCAGTGTGCATTTTTAATTACCAGTTAAGCTCGATGATGCCACCCAAATGCCGTGCATCTTCTCAGGCTTCTGGTAAGGACCCTAAGCACCATAAAAGGTAATGACGCTGAATAAAAAAGTAGAACTGCTTGAAATGATACAGGAAAGAAAAAAGTTATGCTGTAGTAGGGTTCCATTATGCAGTGAATGATATGATATATATAGAATAATAAATATAAAAAAATGTATATATATATACATATACACATACATATACATATATACATATACACATACATATACATATATACATATACACATACATATACATATATACATATACATACATATACATATACATATATATACATACATATATATATACACATATATATATATACATACATATATACATATACATACACATATATACATATACATATACATATATATATATATATATACATATATATATATATATATATATATATATACATATACACATATATATATATATATATATATATATATATATATATATATATATATATATATATATATACATACATATATACACATATATACACACATATATACACATATATACACATACACAACATTTTATATATTTATATACACGCACACGGTATGCTGTTTATATATTTTATCATCAATAAATATCACAGTACACAATTAAAAAGTTTTTACTTAATCATTACTGCATTATTACTGTATTAATGAGTAAGACAGTCCATAGAATGTGTTTAAGAAGCATATTTTAGCACATGTAATAACATACATAGGGTTTTACTTCCAGGTAAATAACTCGTGGAACTTCTTGAGCCACAAGAAGGGCCAGAACCGAACCCCCGTGAAAAACTGGGGCCTACTGTACATATAACCTCCCCAATACGCTTGTCAGTTCATCATGTAGAAAACATGACAAAAGGCTCATAACTAATCACCTTTGACCATCAGCTCATAGGCTTCCTGTGAGATTCCTTCAGTTTGATTCTCATCTTGTGCTGCATTTTTCACCAACACTTCAGCTTTAACTCTCTTGGAGCCCTTTACCTGATCAGCATGCCTCAGCTTCCTCTTAGGAACCACCTTGTCAGACTAGATAAAGAAAAGGGGGAGAGATTCAGGATTCTAGAGGTAATGCAGTTTAGCTGACTGATCAACATGGCAAATTAAAACACATACTGCAATCTTCACAATGGGCTTATTGACAGCTGAAGGCTGGAGAACCTGAAGTGTCCTCCTTACAGAAGATGTCTGTTCCATAACATAATTCTGCAAAACAAAAAAAAAATATATAGACATGAGTTCCAAGTGCTATCTGGTGATTGTTAAACACAACTTGACAAAGCAATCTAAAGGCCTCTCTTCCACAAATCAACATTCCCACAACCTCATTTCCACTTACACCATCATTAGCTGTCATTGTGAGACTCAAGTGAGAATGGTAGCTAAGCAGCACAGTGTATGCATGCCTTGCTCGTGTGGGAAAGGGGCAGGACAGCAACACAAGGCAAATTCCCACAGTCTCTGGCACTTATATTATCTTACAGTCTGAACTTTAAACAAAATTACCGTGAGAACTTGCTCTGAAAACTTATTAACTTCCAAATACAAATCAGGAGTTGGTTAATGTTTCCACACAGAACACCACAGCATTAAAGTCAGTTCAGAGACTGAACACCAGCACATGGTGCAATTAAGGCATCTACAATCACTATCTGAGTTATGACGTACGCAAGTTACGACCACCCGTACTTACAACCACGTCTAGCAGATGCCTATTATGAGTTTACTGTATGTCTGGGAGCATATACAGATAGTTGTGGCAGCACAGCATCCCAGCATCTCACACTCACAGCATTCTACCACTACATTCAGTGACTGCATACCGTCGCAATAACATCTGTTTTACAGTACAATTTTACATTCATCTACTGTACACCGTTACCATGTCTACAATTTTGAAGGACAAGGACCGCATTAAGGAAGCAGTCAAAGTTGCAGCCCAAATTAAGTCAACTATCACCACAAAACAGCATGAAGGACCGATTGCAGAGATGGAAAAGTTGCTGTACACATGGTTGGAAGATAATAGGAAAAGAAATGTGAAAGTGATGTTGCGAGCAGTGCAAAGCAAGACTACACGTTTATTTTGCATGTTGAAAGAACGTGCAAGTGAAGAATACGCTTCACATGGATTCATAGCGAGTGCTGGGTGAACGAGATCTGACTTACGACTGGTTGGTCAGAACCGATCTAGGTCGTAACTCGGATAGTGAGTGTATATGTGCAGTAAATCTACTAGTGACATCAGGAGCCTATTAAAACCCAAGACTTGCCCATAATTTACAGGCTAATATGAGGAACACCCCAATTATATTACAGATCTCGAATTCCTAAATGCTTAACTCCTTTGAATTGGCCAATTCTTCTTTGCACTGGTTCACAGCCAGTGTTGTTCATTGTGATACTGCTTGAGAAAGATAGAAAAGGCTCATTTCAATAGGTATAGCAAAGGTCTATCAGTAACCATTAATAAAATCATTTAAATTTTATGGTTGATCAGATTTTATTTATTAGGAATAAAATGTCAAGAACAGTACTTCCAAAAGTGAAGTACTGTATACATAAATCATTGTTATTGGTTAAAATGGGGAAAAAATATCAGGCTTACAGTATTCCCGGAAGGATTTACACGTCACATTGCTAAAAGTAACAGTCAAAATGTTTTGAACAAAACAAAGCCAGTGGCTTCTGGATGTAGAAGGGGGGGGGGGGGGGGGTTGATGTTTAAAGTCCAGAGTTTAAAGAAAAAAAGAAACACCATCTACCCCAAGCAAGTCCATTTAGAAAACAACCCGAGTGAATAACATACCTTAACCTTTTCACCAGCATTCTCCATGTGTTTCCTTATTCTGATAGAACTCATTTCTCCAGTTCTCTAGAGATAAATACCAAACAAAATCGTAGTTACTCACCAGTGGAAACATCTCAGAAGGGGTTTAAAATTCCTACATGTACACAAGAACACTGCTGCAAAAAACCTCAGTGATTTACTATCAACCTTTTTTTTGTCCACAAGAACACTGCTGCAAAAAACCTCAGTGATTTACTATCAACCTTGTCCTCTGCTCAGGACATTTTATGACTCTGTGGTAGCCTCTGCAATCCTCTACGCTGCCATCTGCTGGGCCCCGGGCAGCACAGAGCGGGACAGAAAGAGACTGAACAAGCTGGTCAGGAGGGCCAGCTCTGTCCTCGGCTGCCCACTGGACTCTGTGGAGGAGGTGAGTGAGAGGAGGATGGTAGCAAAGCTCACATCCATCCTGTTCAACAGCTCTCACCCACTGCACCAGACTGTAGAGGAGCTAAGCAGCTCCTTCAGTGGACGACTGAGGCATCCTCAGTGCAGGAAGGAGCGCTACCGCAGGTCGTTCATTCCCACCGCTATCAGACTGTACAACGCCACTTTGTAACTGTCTGTGAAAATACCAGTTATGTGCAATAAAAACCCCACGCACTTTAATCAACCACATCTACCCCACTGACTGTGAACCATATCAACCCATCTACTCTGCACTCAGATACATTACACTTTAATATAGGCCAGTCTATAAAGTTGCTCCATTCTTTTCTTTTATTGTTTAGTAATTTATACTATTTATGTATCTATTTATTTATTTACTTATATAATATATGTATGTGTGTATGTTTGTACTTGTATCTATTTTTGCACCCCCTACTGATAGTACCTCAAGAGCCTGTAACAGTGAATTTCTCCATTGTGAGATTAATAAAGCTGTATCTTATCTTATCTTATCTTTTTTTAAGGTCTTGGTTGCAATAAGTGACATAACTAACTCTTGGACAGCAGACTAGGATAAACCCAAAACTTAAACGAATATTCCCTTATCACCTTTTACAAAAATTAAATTTAAAAAAAAATTATGTCTTCACCCACATTTGCCAAACCATTCGCTTCCCTCTCGGGTTGCAGAAAGGTTGTTTGAGGTTATTGGCATCTATCTCTGCCCACACGGGCAAAGAAAAACAGGGTACACCCTGAACCCCAGAGCCATTATATTGCGACACACACATACAACCACTTCCGTCTAGGGCAGTGCTTCTCAATTATTTCTGTGGCGCCCCCTCTCGGAAAAAAATAATTTCACGCCCCCCACCCACCTCTCCGCGAGTGACTATGAATTGTAATATAGAAAAATAATACAATTTATATCGTTCTATTTTTATCAACATTAAAAACAAAAAAAGAAATGTAGTTCAACTTACAATTACGAAAAAAATCATTAACATTTTAATCTGTAACAGAATAGATTTAAAGTGCACCAATGTGCCTGAAATTAAAAAAAAAAACAAATATATATATATATATATATATATATATATATACACACACACACACACCCTTATTTAACCTATTTAAACTTGTTCAGATCTCAATATCTCCGGCTCTCGCTACCTTTCTCTTCGTTCCTGTTACAAATAGTTCCGTTTTCTTGGTCAGCACTATCCGGCGTACCGGATAGTGCTGACCTTATTTCTTCAAGGGTTGTTTACTGCACTTCATTCATATCGTTTGCTCGTGCCAAAAACCGCTACACCATAACGCGACAATGAGAGCGTCACTGCCAACTAGTGGAGTGGAGGTGCATTTACACTTAATTCTCGTACACAATTCCAGAAAAGCATGTTCCCCAGGGTCACACGCGCTCCTCTAGATGTGAAAAGCACTGGTCTAGGGGCATTTGGAACATACAATCAGCCATATGTGAAAGTGTGTGGAATGTCAGAGAAAACTTGAGCACACGAAGGATGCCCCCCTCACAAAAGTACCGGGGACAGCATACAAACGTCATATAAACAAATATATACACAAAAAAGTGGTATTGTTTACTAGTGAAAGCTTTTTTTTTTTTCTAGGAAAAGTTAGCTAACATGTTAGCCACAACCAGCACGCGAAAAAAGCATGGAGGGGAAAAAAAACAAAGAAAAACGACACAACGAAGTTAATTTTAACCAAACAATAACTGTTAAATCGGGCTAAAATACATCTATTAACCACCAGAAGCTAGCTAACGAACGAAAGCAGCTACTTCTCAAACAATACAATACAGTCTAAGATTGTTAGTGAGCTATCGACACTCAAAAGTTTTCCAAAAACAAAACTCACCGAGGAACAGAACTCGACTAACCGTAAAAAAATGTAATTATCTTTAGTGCAAACACTCCGACTTTCAGTGTGACTTGTGCGCTGCTTTCAGACAGAGCTGAACTACAAGAAGAAACGCGCGCCACAACGTTAAATGGCAGGCCTGGGTTTGATCACGTGACCCTGAGATCCACAAAACAATTCTTTCTACGATCCGAATCATTCGATTCAGTCAAGTGATTCGAATCGAATCATTTCATCCGGTTGGAGAGTCTGTGTGCAATCTACATGGTATTTAATAAAATTGTTGATTTTCCAGTCCTAGCAATCCTCCGTTTTAGAAATCAGGTAATACTACTGTATAGCAGGGGGTCCAGGATTTTGAACACTGATATAACTCCAATTTAAAGAAAAAGAGATCTTTTATTTTCAACTGTTCCATGAACAATGAAAATCAGTTTAGCAGTAATTACTGTATAAAACGGATGTGCACAAAAGACAACTAAGAACACACAAGGAACACATATACATAAAATATAAATCATATATACACTTATATAGCTTTCCACATATTTGCACATATACGAAAGGTTGAATAATATACACCAGGTAAGAGCTAGAGCTTTTAATTTTAAGGTGCGTGGTGCTAAAAATGTTCATCATCTGTTCATTTTCTGTAACCACTTAATCCTAATTAGGGTCGTGGGGAGGCTGGCACCCATCCCAGCCAACTCTGGGCAAGGACAGAGTACACCCTGGACAGCTTGCCAGGCCATCACAGGGCAGAAACACATTCATGGCTTTGCAGCTACTCTTGTCGAAAATCAGCAATGGTTCTTTTATATAGACAATGAGAGACATGGCCAGTCTTCGATAACCCAGTTAGATGCTCTGGGTGGACAGTGACAACCTGTGGTGAGTGGGGCTTGATCCCTCAACCTTAGGATCAGTGACCCAGCATCTTTACCACTAGGCCACCAGTGCCACTGCTAAAAATGTTATGATGTTCGAAACCTGCTCTAAACATGAATATTGCACTGAAACTTAAACATGAGTGACCAAAATGCACATATAAATTCATTCATGTTAATTACTTCACATATACTTGTTGTAGACTGCAAAGTCGTCAGTGTGTTTCTGTCCCTTGTTAAAAAGGGTTGTGACAGGAAGGGCATCCGACGTAAAAACCTCTGCCAAATCAAAATGTGCGAATCAGATGATTCGCTGTGGCGACTCCCGAGTAAAAGGGAAAAAGCCGAAAGGAAAACAAAACAAACAAACATACTTGCTGTAGACTTCCTTGTTTATATGTTTTTTATAGAAAGGTTTTCTCTCATTTGCTGAACTTAATCCTATTAGGGCCATGGAGAGGTTAGAGCCTACCCCTAGCCGACACTGTGCAAAGGTGGGGCACACCCTAAACACTCTGCCAGACCATCACAGGGCAAATACTCACATTGCTATGCACGCTCAGACCTAGGAACAATTTGGAACAGACAACTAGCTTAATGTGCATGTATTTGACTGTGGGAGGAAACCAGAGTACCCAGAAGAAGAGATAACATAGATCTTTATTATCAACTGTTGCATGAACAATGAAAATCAGTTGAGTAGCTCTCTGTTTAGCAGCAATTATAAAAGTGCACACAAGACAACAATGGGGCCACTGGTTAGTGTGCTGCACTCATAATCGGGAGGTTGTGGGTTCAAATCCCAGTTAGACCCCCCCCCACCCCACCCCTGCACTGTGCTAAGACCCCTGGGCAAGGTCTTAACCCCGTGCTTCTCAAATATTTTCTGTGGCGCCTCCTCTCGGAAGAAACCCCCCCCCCCCCGCTATTGACTATAAATACTGTAGTGTTATTTGCCTATAAAATTGCTATTAATACACCTCTGCA
Organism: Plotosus lineatus; assembly: GCA_024760905.1. Lineage (NCBI taxonomy): Eukaryota > Metazoa > Chordata > Actinopteri > Siluriformes > Plotosidae > Plotosus > Plotosus lineatus. The sequence goes on along the minus strand of CM045728.1, from coordinate 79,982,606 downwards.
TAACATTGTATCATGATCAACATTAAAAACAAATAAAAGAAATAAAGTTCAACTTACAACAAAGAAAAACCTCATTTACATTGTTTTTTAATCTGTAATAGAAAATATTTACAGTGCACCAATATGCCTGAAATAAAAAAATACATCCTGATTTAAACTTATTTAACTTATTTATGTCTTTATATCGCCGTCTCTCTCTCTCTACCTTTGTCTTTATTCCTGTTAGAAATTTTTCTGTGTTGTTTCTTGAGGGGTTGTTTACTGCACTTCATATCGTTTGCGGGGCACTGGATCGCTGATTCAAAGGTTGGGGGTTCGAGTCCCACTCTCCACAAGGTTGTCACTGTCCCCCCCAGTGCAGCTAACTGGGTTATCAAAGGCTGGCCATGTCTACCACTGTCTATGGTGCGAGGCATGTAAAAGAACCATTGCTGACTTTCGTAAAGAGTAGGCTGCAAAGCGTCGGCGTGTTTCCGCCCTGCGATGGCCTGGTGAGCTGTCCAGGGTGTACTCTGCCCTCGCCCGAAAGTTGGCTGAGATGGACACCAGCCTTCCCACGACCCAAAGTAGGATTAACCGGTTATAGAAAATGAACTGAACACATCTTTTGCTCGTTCGAAAAATCGCTACATTATTGTGATAATGAGACCGTCACTGCTAACTAGTGGAGTGAAGGTGCAATTACACTTAATTCTCATACACAATTCTAGAAAAGCATGTTCCCCGGTGGCATACGTGCCCCCGGCATCATACCGCGTGCCCCACTATTTGAGAAGCACTGTCTTAACCACAAGTGTGCTTCTGTTCACCCAGCAGTATAAATGAGTACCAGTAAAAAATATACTGGGAAGGTAACCTGCGATGGACTGGCATCCCATCCAGGATGAGTTGAACTCCTGGTTGCTTCATGCTACAGAAACTGGGAAAATAAGCATTGGCCTGATGTGCCACGAGGTTCAGGTGTAAAAAGCCAAATGGACTTTTAGACCTACACAAGACAACAGAGGTAACTTGCATATACATACATACTCATATAGAGACATGCATGGCATGTACAGGGTAAGAGGTGGAGTTTTTAATCATAAGGTGCATGATGCTGTAATGGTATATGATCTTTGAGACCTGCTCTAAACAGCAGTATTGCACTAATATTGCAGAATATTGCACTGTCTAAGAAGATAGTCTGTCTGTCTTCCTTTCGGCTTTTTCCCTTTTACTCGGGAGTTGCCACAGCGAATCATCTGATTCAGCAGAGGTTTTTTTTTTACGTCGGATGCCCTTCCTGTCACAACCCTTTTAGCAAGGGACAGAAACACGCTGACGACTTTGCAGCTACTCTTTACGAAAGTCAGCAATGGTTCTTTTACATGCCTCTCACCATAGACAGTGAGAGACATGGCCCGCTTTTGATAACCCAGTTAGCTGCACTGGGGGGGACAGTGACAACCTTGTGGAGAGTGGGACTCGAACTCCCAACCTTTGGATCAGCCATCCAGTGCCCTATACCACTAGACCACCACTGCCCCACCAGTCTAAGAAGATAGTCTGAATGATGGTTATTCTGGTAGTGTGTGTATGGTGGTGGGGCACATGACAAAGCTTGTGGGTAAAATCTGTTTTAAATTTGCTAGTATTTGTTTTAGTGTCCTGTACTTTTTTTCTGAAGGTGAGAGGGGAGAAAAGGGGATGTCCAGGGTGTGTAGGGTCTCTAATTCCAATGCCTTTCCTCTAAAGTTTCCAAGTGTAAATGACATGGGAAGGTGTCATCAGTCATCAATCACTGGTTAATCACAAGGAAACAAGACAGTCAATATGCATGTCTTTGGACAGTTTCCATTCTTACTGTGATGCGGACACGCTTAATCATTACGTCAAGTATCGCCACAGAGTCTAATTCTTACTCGAGATAAGAGCACTGAGACCTTGAGATTACACTCTGATGTTAGTCACCAATCATTCATTGAACAACTTAATCCTATCAGGGTGTTGAAGCCTATGTCAACTGACACTAAGTGGAGGTGGGGCACACCCTGATCAGCGCGCCAGACCAAGCCGAGGGGCTATTTCAAACAGCTAATTACTATAATGTACATGTTTGGATTGGTGGAGGAAACTCGCAGAGACAGAGTATGCAATCTTCAATAGGAAACCCAGGCTGTGCCGTCGGGCGTGTTATTTATTCACTACACCACTGTGCAACCCATACTCTGATGTGAAACAGTTACGCAAAAACAGCACTTTTTATGTCACAAGTAACCCACTTGACGTCTTGAAAAGGTTGCCAGATATAACATACAAACAACTTTTAAAGGGAGAATTTAACCTGAGGAACGTTTGCGGAATACGAACGAGCTACCAACATTAATGACATTAGGACGGAAATTATAGACCTTTAAGTTATTTATAAAACCGAAATAACATAATTCAAACGAATAACTTCTTGGTTTTGTGAAGTATTTTTTTTCTGGTATGGATATTGCTTTTTGTCGCTGGAACAATATGGATCTGGCAACCTATTAACATCCGAAGTGGCTGACGTTCATCGTCAGCCATTTTGAGTTGTTTGTTCAGTGTAAGGCGACGGATTGTTGTTCTTCAGATAGTGATCAAGGCTGAGGTCTCGAAGAAGCGCTGGAAAGACATTTTGCACAACTAGTTTGTAATTATGGGTCCACCGAGAAGCAAATCTAGTCGTCTATTATCTGAAAGAAGGGAGAATCTGAATTGGTTTGTCAGTTTATCTTGACATGGCACGAGAGGTTTGGTCGGTTGGTTTTGACGACTGAGGAAAAGCTTGAAAACAACAACGCGGCGGGGGAGAGAAGTAAACTCGACAACGACTAAGCTTTTGCACACTGAAGTTTATTTTAAAGTTTGTTATTTGATAGCAGAGTATTCGGCCATGGTTTCCAGTTTCAGTAGTGTCACACAATGATACTTGTGTTCCGGTAGTTAGCTCTTACAGAAGTGTGCTAACTGTAGTCGCCACGCCACGCACTTCCCATCTCGGTTAGCATAACTAGCATAGCTAGCTAGTGAGAAGAACCCAGGGAGAAAATGTAACACGGCGGACCGTCGGTACAAATTCACGAGCGAGCTATCCTATAGGAACTACTGTTGTACTGACATGTAGCTGACGGTTAAGTGAACTCTGCTTTAGTTGGCGTGGTGTGTGCACAGCTTTGCTGGTTAGGTTTCGTTAGCTAGCGGCCACAGGAAAGTCCGAGGATGGGGAACAACAACAGGGGGGCCACAACAACCACAACAACAACCCTTGGGTCAGATCTATGGCCATGAAGCCCAACATGTCGAGCAGCCGATACCTTGTTCTTGTACCTGGTGCCAGCTCCTCCAGGCATCTCCGTTTCTCTACCTTGGTCGGCTTTCTCCCCTGTCTGTCATTCACCTGTGCGTTACTGAGAGTTTAGTGCAGCAATATGAGTACGAATTACATGTGCCGTTCAAGAGACTCCAAAATCTACAGCAGTCAAAACTAGAAAGATTTTTTGTTCAACTAGAATAAGGCTGTGAGAGGTCAGTCAGGGTGTGAAAGCCAAGGCTATACTGTACTTCTTGCATTTCCAAAACTATCCTCAAAGAGCCCTTGGCATGAATTTCAGTTGTTTTGTCGGTTTTAGCAGGTCCAAAATTTTCGTGTGATCTTTGTTGAGCCTAGAATTACATTGCCTTTTCGGTTTTGAATTTTTTTTTCTTTAAAAAGAATAATAAATTTGAAAACATGGTGTGAGATTCAGATTAAGCCCCAGGTGCACTATCAGATATCAATCTAAAAATGACTTGATTTCAGTTAGCAGACCTTTTTACTTTTTAAGAAAATAAATTCTTAATTAGTTTTAGTGTATATCTCATGCACTGCCGGATCTTTTCTTTATTTAACTGTTAAAACTGCATAATTTCAATAGCATAGCCTGCTCTCTGAAGGCCTTATAAAGCAAAAAAAAGAGGATTAAAGGAAATAAGTCTTTACTATAAAACAATGGGAGACCCAAACTCTCGACGAAATCAAACCCGAAACCGACTCCGTGCCCAGCTACGGAAGAAACGAGAATCCTTGGCTGACCAGTTTGACTTCAAACTCTACATTGCCTTCGTGTTTAAGGAAAAGGTGCTTGATATATTGACCTGAAATAGAGACCTTTAGTGCACTTGACACATCTTCCAAACATATTTACAGTTTAACACTAATTGTTTACTTATTTATTTATGCGTACTCACTTGGCTCTGGTAGGCGGTTACACCAGTTTCATTGTGACCTTGTGATTTGACTTAAAGGAAAATCTATGTGTGATATTAAAACATGTCTTTAGCTTAAATATATCAGTCAGATATATGTTACATATAGTATTGATCTGTTTGTCTCCAAATCTAGATGTAATAACAACACATTAAGACAAAATTAAAGAATTACAATTGTTATGAAGTTGATCAATATTGAGCTTTATTTTTACACTTTCACCTTGAACAGAAAAAGAAGTCTGCACTTTTTGAGGTAGCTGAAGTGGTGCCTGTCATGACCAACAACTATGAAGAAAATATCCTCAAAGGAGTGAAGGATTCAAGCTACACCTTAGAAAGTTCTTTGGAGCTTCTTCAGAAAGATATTGTGCAGTTGCATGCCCCTCGCTACCAATCTATGCGCAGGGTAAGAAATATTAAGCCGAAGGATTAGTTTATAAACCTGAAAGTTTACAAGTACTGTATAGACATTGCACGTGAGTCTTGGTTCACAAATTAACCAAAATCTCTCCTGGTATTAGTGTCCTTAAAAAAACCTGTGGCATTCTGGTTTATAAACATTTCATACAACAGAATATCTTTGTTCGTTCTGAATAAAGTTATGCCGATTTAAAAAAAAATTTAACACAAAATTCTTTTAACTTTTTTCCTTATATTTGTTATTGTATATGTTTCGCATTAGTAGTTGTGATTGTAGGTTATCTGCAGCAGAAAACTTGACAGATGTTGTGAGTCAGTTGCATTAATTCAGCAAAGTAATGTGTATTTTAATGCATACATACATACATATGTATTTTTTTATTTTTTGTCATTATGGCAACCATAAAGTTAAGTAGGTGAATAAATTGCTAATTGATTAATAAGAAATTTTGGCATAAAGTCTCACTGTAGAATACTTATAATTTTATGAAATGTAGTTTTGTTTTCTTGTACACTGATTTGATTTCCATGCTGTTTGTAAAGGATGTAATAGGTTGCACACAAGAGATGGACTTTATCCTTTGGCCCCGCAATGATATTGAGAAGATAGTGTGTCTTCTGTTCTCCAAATGGAAGGGAGCAGACCATGAACCCTTCAGGCCTGTTCAGGTGTTTTTTTTTTTTTTTTTTTTTTTTTTTTTTTTTCTTTCCCCAGATATTTTATTCCTCTGGCATTCATAATATGTAAATGAGTGTGGCACTGTTAAAATTTGTTTTAAATCAAACTTTATTTGATAAGGCCAAGTTTGAATTTCACCACGGGGACTATGAGAAGCAGTTTGTACACGCTCTTGGCCGTAAGGACAAGGCTGGGATAGTGATGAACAACCCAAATCAGTCTGTGTTTCTTTTCTTGGACAGACAGCACTTGCAGGTTGGTTTTTGCTTGGGACGCTTATGTTCAGTTAGGAGTATGCTTTAAGTACACCCTTATCCTTTACTCTTCATATGCTCTTTCCACAGACTCCAAAGAGCAAGGCCACAGTTTTCAAGTTGTGCAGCCTCTGTCTCTACCTGCCACAGGATCAGCTGACCTGTTGGGGGGTCGGAGACATCGAAGACCACCTCCGCCCATACATGCCAGATTAGCAGAGACATAGATTTCTTGCCCAAGGCCACTGAAGCAAGTTGACCTCATACCCATTTCAGTCGAATAGAATTGAACTTGTGTGTGGAACTCTCCTTTTTTGTTAACCACTCATTTTCATTCTCAAGTTCATTTTAGTTCTTTTTATATTCCACCTTCCAGACAGTTTTGCTTCGGTTCACCCTCTGGTTTATCTTACCCTTAACCTGTCTACCTTTATTTGAACCTGCACGAACATTGTTTTTGAGTGGTTGTTCTCTTGGAGCAGCACTGTCAACACCACCAATCACAGAAGGAACTCTTTAGTGGGGGAATATAGTAAAAACAAGCCAGCATCAAGGAGTGCTTTAAATACAGGCCTCCTGTGTTGGACCAGTCCTGATATCAGTGTCATGAGTGGATAGTTGACTTTGTCTTTATTTTTGGGGGAAAGGATAATTAAGATTTTTGACAATCAGTGACCGGATCAAACAGCCTTGATAGTCATAGTGAAAAGGCTCATTTTAGTAGCTGAACAGTGCTTGGTAAAAATTGATTTGGGGTAGACATTGCTTCTCATGCTTTTCAACTGCCTGAGTTTTGCTGGATGTTTTGTTTTGAGTGTCAATCTTTGCTTATTAAATGTTAAGCTGCGCCTTCATTATTTTTGCTGTAATTTCTGAAACAGTGATGCCTGATGGGGGTTTAGATGTGAGCATGGACATTAGAAGAGGGTCTGTCTGGTGAATTCTGCTGGGTTTTATTCTTTTTTCTTGGGGGGGGTGGAGGTGGTGGTCTGAAAGCAGTGAGCAGTTCATGCACTATTCATTCATGCTACTGATACCCGATTTTGTTTTTGTTTTGTTGGATATTCAGTGGGAAACTAATGCTTACATCCATACGCCTACCTAAAGAACTGTTGTGGAAAAAAAATTTCAGTGCACAATTTAGTTTGTTTGCTCCTCCCCATTTTCAGTCCTGTCTTTCAAGTACTAATGATCATATGCTAGCTTTGTTGGGTCAAAAGCATAAAATCCACTCTTTCCTGCCTTTTGCAATTCTCTTTAAATCATTAAGAAGAGATTGCTGTGTTCATGATTGATTTTTGTTTGTATTGATTTAATGCCACTCTGCTGAAGATATCCCAATACAATTAATGCAAGCTTTCAAATTTTTCTTGTGGTGTTTTATTATGTGTTCTCATTCGAATATACAGTAGTCATGCAGTACAGTGCATGCATTTAACAGGTTCCATATTTCTCAGACTTTGTTAATCAATTGCCGAGGTACTTTGTGTGCCTTCCCTGTGCGATCAGTTTCCCATCGGCTTTGTTCGTTAGATCAACAGTAGTGAATCCGATAGTTCGTCCTTGCTTCAAAACCTGTGCCGTTATCAAGATGTCTTGTCCAACCTTGGCGGCATTCGTATACCTGTCAACAGCAGAAGGGAAATCTTAGCTGAGAAATTCAACCCGAGTCTTATATAAATGTGTCTGAGTAGAAAATGGACTATATAGTGTAGCACATCGCTAGATAACTGGTTTAGTATTAGTAGTTTGATATTTTACTTGAAACAGCATGCTGTGCTGGAAATGATGCTCCTTGCTTACATGGTTTGTTCACACAATGCTGTGTCCATTGTCAACTTCAACATTAATATTCTCTCAGTGGTTACTTTCAGGTATATCTACCTTGTGCCACTTGGTGGTCATTTTAATTACGTAAAAATACAATGCAGGTATTGCGTTTTATCGTCACTCATCTATCAATGGATAATGACTGCCAACCAGTTATTGGGTGGATTATTCTCACCACAGCAGTGATATTGGCACCGTTTGTGGCTAATATAAATGTAGCAGGTTCAGCAGCATTGCTGGCATTTTTTTTTTTTTTTTATTATTAAACAAACACCTATGGTAGGGTTCATCACCAGTACACCATTCAAAAATGTCAGTGACCTGGTCCAACTGGTAGTCATTAAGACGGCAACAATTATTCCAGCTCAAGGTCTGCGGAGCGATTGGAGGATGAATGAAAATTTTGAGATACAGTATTAGGTTATTTGAAACAGTAATCCCATTGCTTGGGTTTGAAAAATGAGGCCTGTGCAATCTTCTGATCTCAGCCTTTCATACTTGTATACGCACCCAAGGACCAAGGCCTGACACGAGTGGCGCTTATATGCTTGTGTTCCAGTACATTCCCTAGAATCAGCCATTATATTACTATATGCTTGGTGCAGAAGCAATTACGGAACATGATGTACATGTAGGTTATACTATGCTTGTACAAACTATGCATTTTAAACATTTGAGACGTCAGAAGACATACCCAATTTCTTTAGGTTGAGAAAAAGTGGGGGCCTTCAGTGCCCCCCTCAGTTCTACGGCCCCTGCACATTGTGCATTAAACCCAAGTCTCTTTGGCCAACAGCCTGTAATGGAGAATGGCTTGAACAGCTGACCAGTGTCACATAGCTGTAATGGCATGAGTACATCAGAACCAGGGAGCAATACACTGGAGAACTGGGGGTGTGGATCTATTCAAGGTTTATTTTCTGGACCTTAACCATGGGTCAAGTGCCGGATCAGTTCAGCCATTACAACCATGAAGGATTCCATGTGGCAAATATTGCTGACTGGATATTACCATAGATTTCACTGGAAGTAAAAATTTACATGGAATTTGGGACACCATATATATATATATATATATATATATATATATATACATACATACATACATTATTGCTGTCCCTTGCTAAAGAGTTATGTCAGGAAGGGCATCTAATGTAAAAACCTATGCCAAATCAAATGTGCGAATCATTCGCTGTGGCAACCCCTGACAAAGGGAAAAGCCAAAAGGAGATCTCTTATTGTTGGTAGACTTGATGACTGACATATGCACTGCAGAAGCTCACAACTCTTAGGCAACTGCATTATTTCTCCTGCTTCTGTTTCGACAAGAGGATTCCCACAAAATCAGGATGGTCATGTCCCCGCCAATGTAGTCACGTATCAACCGGCAGATATACCATGTGTGAAGTTTTTCAGTTTTTTCTTTTAAACTTGGGGACGTGTTATAGGCAGAAAAAGGTTAATGACGGGGTAGTGCAGACCGACATGGAGACAACTGTACAACAGACTCTTCCACTCATTCATTTGTTGAACTGCTTAATCTTACTGGTGTTGCAGGAATGCTTGAGCCTGTCTCAGACAACACTGGGCAAGCACAGGTAGAATATGGAAATCCCACACGGAAATACCCTTGCTGTGCCCAGGACTTAAACCCAGACCCTTTTTGCTGTGAGGCGAAGGTGCCACTACTGTATTGTCACCCATATTCAGTACCCTCACTCATTTGCTAAATGAGCCCAGGACCTTCCTGCTGTGAGGCGGATGTACTAAACACTACACCATCACCACTAGATCTTTGCAAAAGGTGCTAAATTAATGACTTTAGGCAAAAAACCTTTCCAGTTATACTTTCTTTTTGGAAAAAGTGAGTCTAGATCAGGGTTCGGGAACCTATGACTTGCGAGCCAGATGTGGCTCTTTTGATGACTGTATCTGTCTCTCATTAATCAGGTGGCCTTAACAGAATAATGAATACATGTACATAATTTCACTGTCATTTAAATAAAAATACAAAAAAAAAAATCCATCAAATAAAACAAAAACGGATGAATAAATCTCATGCATTTAAATATATTCATCTATTTTCAATGCCATGTCACTGGCGTGAAGTGGAGAGCCAATCCTTTCTGTATGTGGGCGTGTCTGACACCATGAAACTAATTTAATTGGATTATAACAGCTACAGACTACGCATGTCATTTTTGAGTAAAGAGATAAATTTCCCTCATTTTTGATCAGCTCATTTGCCCAAAACCAAGCACAGCTGGCAAGCAAACACAAATGGATAGACATGGAAAAACTTCACCCCACAGACCAGCTGATTGCTAAAACTTGGGACGCGCTTCCGGTCACAAACACTGCAGCGTGTGAGTCCTGTCGTGTCGAGTTGAGTCCTCACCCCGTATCAACCAGACTATAAAGCCATCAGCAAAACAATGCAGCACCAGAAGTTGCATAATAGCAGTGCTGTAGTGGTGGGTACACACCATTACACGCCATGTACCCACTTGTTTTAGTGGCTGAGTTGCATGCACTCAATTAATTTGGTTCACTTTATAGTTGATTAACGTAAATTTCTGCGAGTAAATAAAAAGCGGAGATGAAGTGATAAATAGTTTCAAAGCCAAGGCTGCACCCTCCTCTCGCTCCGTGCCCCTCGGTCGCTTCGCTGCCATCGTGTACTCACTTATTTTTTGACCACTACAGCAGTGATAGTAAAAAGTGCTTTTCTTATTAATAAATAACTTCATTATGACAATGTTTAAAATAAATTCAGTCTTATTATACTCTAAAATTGTTAAGTCTTCTTTTTCAATTTCGTTCTTCTTCTTTCTTCTTTTCCTTTCGGCTGTTCCCTTCAGGGGTCGCCACAGCAAATGATCTGCCTCCATCTCTCCCTATCCTCTGCATCTTCTACTCTTACTCCAACGACCTTCATGTCCGCCTTCACCGCATCCATAAATCTTCTCTTTGGTCTTCCTCTGGGCCTTTTGCCTGGGAGTTCCAACCTCAGCATCCTACGACCAATATACTCACTATCCCTCCTCTGTACATGTCCAAACCATCTCAATCTAGCCTCTCTGACTTTGTCGCCAAAACATCTTACATGTGCTGTCCCTCTGATGTACTCATTTCTGATCCTATCCATCCTCGTTACTCCCAAAGAGAACCTCAACATTTTCATCTCTGCTACCTCCAACTCTGACTCCTGTCTTTTCCCCAGGGCCACTGTCTCCAAACCATACAACATTGCTGGCCTCATCACCGTCTTGTACACTTTTCCCTTCATTCTTGCCGATACTGTCCTATCACACATCACACGGACACTTTTCTCCATCCATTCCAACCTGCCTGCACGCGCTTCTTCACCTCTTTTCCACACTCTCCATTGCTCTGGATTGTTGAGCCTAAGTACTTAAAATCCTCCACCTTCTTTATCTCTGCCCCTGTAACCTCAAAGTTCCTCTTGGGTCCTTGTCGTTCACACACATGTATTCTGTCTTACTAAGACTAACCTTCAATCCCCTCCTTTCCAGGGCATACCTCCACCTCTCTAGATTTTCCTCCACTTGGTCTCTGCTCTCACTACAGATCACAATGTCATCTGCAAACATCATAGTCCATGGAGATTCTTGTCTAACCTCATCTGTTAGCCTGTCCATCACCATAGCAAACAAGAAGGGGCTGAGAGCTGACCCTTGATGTAGTCCCACCTCCACCTTGAACTCTTCTGTCACACCGACAGCACACCTCACCACTGTCTTACATCTCTCATACATGTCCTGCACCACTCTAACATACTTCTCTGTCACTCCAGACTTCCTCATACAATACCACAGTTCTTCTCTCGGCACCCTGTCATATGCTTTCTCCAGATCCACAAAGGCACAATGCAGCTCCTTCTGACCTTCTCTGTACTTCTCTATTAACATCCTCAAAGCAAACACTGCATCTGTGGTGCTCTTTCTTGGCATGAAACCAAACTGTTGTTCACAAATGCTGACCTCTGCCCTTAGTCTTGCTTCCACTATTCTTTCCCATAGCTTCATTGTATGGCTCATCAACTTTATCCCTCTGTAGTTGCCACAACTCTGTACATCGCCCTTGTTCTTAAAAATGGGCACAAGCACACTTCTCCTCCATTCCTCTGGCATCTGCTCACTTTCTAAGACCTTGTTGAATATTCTTGTCAGAAAATCTACTGCTACCTCCCTAGACACTTCCATACCTCAACTGGTATGTCATCAGGGCCAACTGCCTTTCCACTCTTCATCCTCTTCAATGCCCTCCTCACTTCTCCCTTACTAATCTTTGCTACTTCCTGCTCCTCAACGGTCACCCCTTCTTCTCTTTTTCTCTCTCATTTTCCTCATTCATCAGCTCTTCAAAGTACTCTTTCCATCTTCCCAGCACACTTCTGTCATCAGTCAATACATTTCCCTCTCTGTCCTTTATCACTCTAACTTGCTGCACGTCTTTCCCATCTCTATTTCTCTGCTGTGCTAACCTGTATAGATCATTTTCTCCCTCCTTACTGTTCAACCTATCATACAAGTCATCATACGCCCTCTGTTTGGCCTTTGACACTGCTACCTTCGCCTTACGCTGTGTCTCCCTGTACTCCTGTTTACTCTCTTCGGTCCTCTCAATGTCCCACTTCTTCTTGGCTAACCTCTTCTTTTGTACACACTCCTGCACTTCCTCATTCCACCACCAAGTTTCCTTATCTACTTTCCTTCCAGAGGACACACCAAATACTCTCCTACCGGTCTCCTGATCACATTGGCTGTGGTTGTCCAGTCCTCTGGAAGCACTTCCTGACTACCCAAAGCCTGTTTCAACTCCTCCTTGAAGACAACACGACACTCTTCCTTTTTCAGCTTCCACCACTTTGTCTTCTGCTCTACCTTTGCCTTTTTCACCTTTCTCACCATCAGTGTCATCCTGCACACCACCATCCTATGCTGTTTGGCAACACTCTCACCCACTACTACTTTGCAGTCACTGACTTCCTTCAAATTACCTCGCCTACACAAGATGTAGTCTACCTGTGTGCTCTTACCTCCGCTTTCATAAGTCACCCTATGCTTCTGTTTCTTCTGGAAGAAAGTATTCACCACAGCCATTTCCATCCTTTTTGCAAAATCGATCAACATCTGTCCTTCTGTGTTCCTGTCCTGGATACCAAACCTGCCCATCACTTCCTCGTCCCCTCTGTTGCCTGCACCAACATGTCCATTGAAGTCTGCTCCAATGACCACTCTTTCACCTCTGGGGGTACTCTGCATCACTTCATCTAACTCACTCCAGAATCTCTCCTTCTCTTCTAGCTTACATCCTGCCTGTGGGGCATAAGCACTAACAACATTGACTATCACGCCTTCAATTTCTAACTTGAGTCTTATCACTCTGTCTGACACTCTTTTCACTTCTAGAACATTCCTGACAAACCCCTCCTTCAAGATGACTCCTACTCCATTTCTCTTCCCATCCACACCATTATAAAACAGTTTAAACCCTGCTCCTAAGCTTTTAGCCTTTCTACCTTTCCACCTTGTCTCCTGAACACACAGTATGTCCACCTTCCTCCTCTGCATCATGTCAGCCAGCTCCTATCTTTTCCTTGCATAGTTCCAACATTCAAAGTCCCTACTCTCAGTCCGAGGCTCACGCATTTCCTCTTCTCTCTCTGCCTACGGACACGCCTCCCGCCTCTCCTTCTTCGACGTCTTCGACCAACAGTAGTCCAATTTCCATCAGCACCCTGTTGGTTGACAGCACTGATGGCGGTCGTTGTTAACCCGGGCCTCGACCGATCCGGTATGAATTTTGTTTTGATCATTTGCATTTTTAAATGTGGCAGAAGTTTTACGCCGGATGCCCTTCCTGTCGCAACCCTCTGCATTTATCCGGGCTTGGGACCGGCATAAGGGGGAGAGACACTGGTTAGTGCCCCCCCCGCCTCATGGCTGCATTTTTCAATTTCGTTGAATTCAGTATTAATAAATATGTGGGACAGTGGTGGTCTAGTGGTATAGGGTGCTGGATCACTGATCCAAAGGTTGGGGGTTCGAGTCCCATCTCCACAAGGTTGTCACTGTCCCCCCCCAGTGCGGCTAACTGGGTTATCAAAGGCGGGCCATGTCTCTCACTGTCTATGGTGAGAGGCATGTAAAACAACCATTGCTGACTTTCGTAAAGAGTAGCTGCAAAGTCGTCAGCGTGTTTCTGTCCCTTGCTAAAAGGGTTGTGACAGGAAGGGCATCCGACGTAAAAACCTCTGCCAAATCAAACGTGCGAATCAGATAATTTGCTGTGGCGACTCCCGAGTAAAAGGGAAAAAGCCAAAAGGAAGACAGACAGTCAGTATTAATAAATATATATATATTCTTCCTTTCCTTTCGCCTGTTCCCTTCAGGGGTCGCCACAGCGAATCATCTGCCTGCATCTCACCCTATCCTCCGCATCTTCTCTTACACCAACTGCCTTCATGTCCTCCTTCACCACGTCCATAAATCGTCTCTTTAGTGTGTGTGTATATGTGTATATAAAATCTAAACCTCTGAGAGCCATATTATATATGGCTCTCAGAGGATTAGATTTTAAAATGTCTTTTTTTGGCTCTCTTAGTCAAAAAGGTTCCCGACCCCTGGTCTAAAGTGTGTGTGTGTGTGTGTGTGTGTGTGTGTGTGTGTGTGTAAACAATGAAGTATGGAAAGTCCACTGATGATCATCAATTTAACTACTGATGGAGGTGTAGATACCTGACAGATGCAACACAAACTGAACTGAGTGCATTTAAGTAACTGAATGGTGGCAAATATCTTTTGTGAGAAATAACCAGCATTATAAACAGCCTACAATTCAAAATAGGAAGTTTCCTGTACATTCTCAATCAGTAAAAGATGGATTGAACTTGACAGTGAACATGAAGATTAATCCTTCTGATTTTTCTCAGTAAAATACTTTACGTAATGTTCATGTCGACGCTGACACCAGGTGCTCCTCTCTCTGTGTACATGAGTGCAGCAGTAGAAATCACATCCACCAGAGTGGCAGTCAGTCCACCATGAAGAGTCCCTACTCTGTTGGTGTGCTCCTCTTCCACTTTCATCTGACACACCACTGTACCAGGACTGGCTGAAACCAACTCGACCTGTTTCAGTCACGACACACTCTCATAAAATCTCAGCGCCACAATCCACAGCAAAAACAATTTATTACTTCATACATGAGAATTTCAACAGAAGAGATCCTAAAATCTAGTTTACTTTCATATTTTGATGGCAGAATTAAATTACTGTACATACTTAAATTTCCCCTTCTCATCAAGAACAAAAAGCAACTAGCTCACTCACTTATTTTCTGGGCCGCTTAATCCTACTCGGGTCTCAGGCATGCTGGAGCTTATCTCAGCCGATGTTGGGCAAATGTGGTGTACACCCTGAACAGCTCACCAGACCATTGCAGGGCAAACACACACAGACAATTATTCACACTCACCACAGGAGCAACTTAGTCAGTTAACCCAGTGCTTCTCGAATAGTGGGGCGTATACATATGTAACCCTGGGGAACATGCTTTTCTGGAGTCGTGTACGAGAATTAAGTGTAAATGCACCTCCACTCCAGTAGTTGGCAGTGGCACTCATTGTTGCGCTACGGTGTAGGGGTTTTTCCGCACGAGCAAACAATATGAAGTGCAGTAAACGACCCTTCAAAGAAAGAAACAACACGGAAATTTTTCTAACAGCAACGAAGAGAAAGGTCGAGAGAGATGGAGATATTAAGACATAAATAAAGTTAATAAGTTTTAATAAAGCATGTGTTTTTTTTATTTTTATTTCAGGTACATTGGTGCACTTTAACACTTTTCTGTTACAAATTAAAAAAACAATGTTAATGAAGTTTTTCTTTATTGTAAGTTGAGCTATATTTCTTTTTTATGTTAATAAAGATACAAAATGTTATGCAGAGGTGTACTGTACTAATAATTTTATAGACAAATAATACGATTTATCGCTGTAGCGACCCATGATAAAGGGGAAACTCATAGTCGCTCGCGGAGCGTGAATTTTTTTTCTTCCTGGAGGGGGCGCCACAGGAAATAATTGAGAAGCACTGCTTAACCTAATGTGCACGTATTTTGACTGTGGGAGGAAGCAGGAGTACCTGGAGGAAACGCACGCAAACACGGGGAGAAATGTAAACGCTCGACAGAAACGCCCGAGCCGGGGAACTTGAACCCAGAACCTTCTTGCTGTGAGGTGGATGCACTAACAACCACGCCACCGTTGCCCTAAGCAACAAGCTGATTAAGACAAATGATGATACGGGGATTGGATGGAAAGTGAGTCCCCCTCAAGGTTACCTTTAAAGGAGAAAAACATTCTCACTCACCTTACTTAAAACACGGTCAAATCCAGGAGAATCCCACATGCCCCGCAAAACTTGTCTCAGGGAATTTATAGATAAAGAAGCCATTTTCTCCTCACATTAGGTCAACAAACTGCAACTCGGAAGCAATGAATAAAGTTTATCTTTTAAACCTTTTGTCAAAATAAAAGTCTGTTGGTGGCGTGATTTCGGCATTGAATTGATTAATTAAATTATTTAAAGTTATTGTAAAATATGTGTCCATTTTAGGAAAAAAAAAAAGATTTTATTGTAAGTAGTCCTACAAGATAAATCCTATATAATATAATAAAAAATGGTTTATTTCGTTGCAGAGTGCAAAAAATGGCAACATAATTTCTGGTCCGTCGATCACATTTGCTCGAGTAGAAAATAGGCTACTGCACCACAGGTCCGAAGTGTTGTTGATTCCCAGAGATATGAACTTTTAGCTTATTAGAGACGAATAAATAACACAGAGTTTAATGCGTTTATTGTGGCATTTTATAATACGATAGTGTTAACCAATCTAATAATAATAATTTAAAAAAGCACATTAAGATGTGTTATGCAGTTGTGCAACCACCAGTTTGTGGACACAATTACAATAGCAAGGTGTTTATATTTCTGGCCATATAATGCCCTATTTTTAATTAGTACCACATCATAAGTACTGTGGCATTTTAACATTATATCGGACTAATGTATCAGACATTAATAATTCCCTTATATTCCCCACATCACACTGTTTACATTCTTCATTGCTCACTGCATGGTTTCGATTGTCTTTTCAGATTTTGTTATTGAAATTCTTGCCAGAAATTTTTTTTGCTAGGGCTCCCGTGTGGCACATCGACATGGTGCATGACCCAGAGACCTCAAGTTCGAATCTGGTTTAATGCCACAGCCTACCGTGCCCTGGAGTGCATGGAAGCTAATTGATCTCATTGGAGGGCGCTACTGAATACTGTCACTTCCCTGTCACTCACAGCAATCAGCAGTCAATCATGGACGTCTGAGAGGGAAAATCATGCTTTCCCTCCAAGTGTGCTAGACTGCCCCCAAAATGCACATGCGCCACAGTTCAATAATTGGCGGGGGACTAGCATTGCATGGGTGACACGGTGGTGTAGTGGTTAGCATGTCTGCCTCACAGCAAGAAGGCCTGGGTTCGATTCTCGGCCTGGGTATTTCTGTATGGAGCTTGTGTGGGTTTCCTCCGGGTACTCCGGTTTCCTCCCACAGTCCAAAAACCATGCACAGTAGGTTAATTGGCTGTTCTAAATTGCCCATAGGTTCGCATTGTGCAGAAGGCAATGGCAAACCACTGCACTACCCTTGACAAAGAAAACCTCCATAAAAATGATAATCAAGGTGTTATCCTTCATGGCAGGTTGCCAAGAGTCATCCTACGACTTGGAAGGTACCAGACCAGCATTGCATGTCACAGTGAGGGTGTGTACATGCTTTCACCCCTTACTGCTGAGTGGTGGTTGTGTGATAAGGAGGGTAAACCTGATGGGTGGGTATTGGATATGACTAAATTAGGTCAACAATGGGGGAGAAATTAAAAAAATATATTTTTTGATAAATAATTTAGTTAGTTATAGGTATCAATGTTTTTTAATGCACCTTCCGCCGATGACACCACCGTCTTAGGTTTGATCATAGATAACAATGAGTCAGCACAGGAAGGAGATCCTGCAGCTGCAGTGATGGTGCAACAACAATAACCTGGAACTAAACACATCTTGGGATGATGATAATTAACTTCAGGAGATCGAAATAAGCTTTGAATTTTTTGGAGTCCATGTTTCTGCTGACATCACGTGGACCACAAACATTTCCCACTAGGTGGGGAAAGCACAACAAAAGATATACTTCCTCAGGAAGATCCGACAAGCCAGTCTACCCTGACCCCTACTGAGGAACTTTTACTGCTCCCCCATCAAGAGCCTCCTGACCTACTGCTGTACAATGTGGCCTGGTAGCTGTACTGCAGAGGACAGGAAGGCCTTTGCGGTGGGTGGTGAGGACGTCAGAGCAGGTAATTGGAACTACATTCACTATCCTCCCTCAGTGACATTTACCCTGAGACTTCAGAGAGTGAGTGGAATTATCAGGGACCCAATACATACACTGTATACATACACACATATACCTATATGTAAACATATACACACTCAAACAAAAACTAATAGAATCAAAAACACCTTTTACCAACAAGCTGTAAAACATGCAACCCCACCACCACCAGCATCATCTCACACACAGCGACTGAATAAACATCATTGAGACCATCTTTCTGGACAGTGCAATACTCAAGTTTAGAGCAGGTATCGAACATCATAACATTTTAGCATCATGCACCTTATAATTAAAAGTTCTACCTCTTACCCGGGGTATATCATGCACCCTTCTGTAAATGTGTAAATATATGGATAGATATACTGTATATAGGTTTATATTGGATGCGCAGTATGTATACTTGTGTGTATATGTTTACCTATAGGTATGTGTGTGCGTATATATACATACACATACATATACATATATATACATATATATATACATACACACATATATATATATATATATATATATATATATATATATATATATATATATACTAGTCCTTCTAAAAAAATTAGCCTATTGTGATAAAGTTAATTATTTTCTGTAATGTACTGATAAAGGTTAAACTTTCATCTATTTTAGACTCATTGCACACCAACTGAAATATTTCAGGTCTATTATTGTTTTAATACTGATGATTTTGGCATACAGCTCATGAAAACCCAAAATTCCTATCTCAAAAAATTAGCATATCATGAAAATGTACTCTAAACGAGCTATTAACCTAATCATCTGAATCAACCAATTAACTCTAAACACCTGCAAAAGATTTTAAAAACTCCCAGCCTGGTTCATTACTCAAAACCGCAATCATGGGTAAGACTGCTGACCTGACTGCTGTCCAGAAGGCCATCATTGACACCCTCAAGCAAGAGGGTAAGATACAGAAAGAAATCTCTGAGCGAATAGGCTGTTCCCAGAGTGCTGCATCAAGCCACCTCAGTGGGACGTCTGTGGGAAGGAAAAAGTGAAAGAAGGGCCGATTTCAGACCTTGGGGGACCTGTGGAAACAGTGGACTGAGTCTGGAGTAGAAACATCCAGAGCCACCGTGCACAGGCATGTGCAGGAAATGGGCTACAGGTGCCGCATTTCCCAGGTCAAGCCACTTTTGAACCAGAAACAGCGGCAGAAGCGCCTGACCTGAGCTACAGAGAAGCAGCACTGGACTGTTGCTCAGTGGTCCAAAGTACTTTTTTCAGATGAAAGCAAATTTTGCATGTCATTCGGAAATCAAGGTGCCAGAGTCTGGAGGAAGACTGGGGAGAAGGAAATGCCAAAATGCCTGAAGTCCAGTTTCAGGTACCCACAGTCAGTGATGGTCTGGGGTGCCATGTCAGCTGCTGGTGTTGGTCCACTGTGTTTTATCAAGGGCAGGGTCAATGCAGCTAGCTATCAGGAGATTTTGGAGCACTTCATGCTTCCATCTGCTGAAAAGCTTTATGGAGATGAAGATTTCATTTTTCAGCACGACCTGGCACCTGCTCACAGTGCCAAAACCACTGGGAAATGGTTTACTGACCATGGTATTACTGTGCTCAATTGGCCTGCCAACTCTCCTGACCTGAAGCCCATAGAGAATCTGTGGGATATTGTGAAGAGAAAGTTGAGAGACACCAGACCCAACACTGTGGATGAGCTTAAGGCCGCTATCGAGGCATCCTGGGCCTCCATAACACCTCAGCAGTGCCACAGGCTGATTGACTCCGTGCCACGCCGCATTGAAGCAGTCATTTCTGCAAAAGGATTCCCGACCAAGTATTGAGTGCATAACTGAACATAATTACTTGACGGTTGACTTTTTTGTATTAAAAACAATTTTTTTTTTTTATTGGTTGGCTGAAATATGCTAATTTATTGAGATAGGAATTTTGGGTTTTCATGATCTGTATGCCAAAATCATCAGTATTAAAACAATAAAAGACCTGAAATATTTCAGTTGGTGTGCAATGAATCTAAAATATATGAAAGTTTAATTTTTATCAGTAAATTACAGAAAATTTTGAACTTTATCACAATATGCTAATTTTTTGAGAAGGACTAGTATATATATATAAAGCATCAGTGGTGGTCTAGTGGTTAGGGTGCAGGATCGCTGATCCTAAGGTTGGGGGTTTTAGTCTCCACAGGGTTGCCACTGTCCCCCCCAGTGCAGCTAACTGGGTCATCAAAGGCCTGCCATGTCTCTCACTGTCTGTGGTGTGAAGCATGTAAAAGAACCATTGCTGACTTTTGACAAGAATAGGCTGCAAAGCCGTCAGTGTGTTTCTAATCGGGAGTCGGAGTCCCCTGAGGCAGTTCGTTCATAGTAACCTTCTGGCAACTCCTGCAGCGGCACTGGAACCCGGTCGTCTCGGCATTTGTCCTTCCATTGGATCATTCCGGTGGTGCCGAGAGGGGGGACTTGCTGCTTGGGACCTACCTTGGCTCTGCGCACTGGAGAGTATCACCAGCCGGGATACCAGCCAGAGAGCAGCCATAGTCCTCTGGGATTGACGGAGGCCTGCTACTACTGTGTATGTGTGTGTGTGTGTGTGTGTGTGTGTGTGTGTAGGTATATACACATGCATAGCTTAATGTTGTTCCGTAGTTTTCTTTTGTGCACTTTCTTTTTATAATTGCAACTAAACAGAGCTGCTGAACTGATTTTCATTGTCCTGCAAGAGATGACAACAAAGATGTCTTTATCTTTATTAGAGAAATGCTAGATTACATCAAAAACCTTTTCATTTGCGATAGCCTGTCGACCTGTCCAGGGTGTACTCTTCCCTCACCCTGAGTTGGCAGAGATGGGTGCCAGCCTTCCAGCAAAAATAATTAGGATTCAGTAAAATGATCGAATGAATTAATTAACCTTTTCATGGCACAAACCATGTCCTTCATTGCTCGGACAATCACTGGACAACACTCAGTAACCTACTCATTCGTCAGACCTTACATGGGTCACGAGGAGGCTGGAGTATATACCAGCTGGCACTCAGTGAAGGCGAGGTACACTCTGATCAGCTTGCCAGACCATCACAGGGCTAACAACCATTCACACTGACATTCACACCTAGGGGCAATTTAGCACAGCCAAGTCGCCCAATGTACAATTCTTGAGACGGTGGTAGGTGACTGGAATACCTGGAAGAAACCCACAAAAACGCCATGCATACTCCACACAGAAACACTCGATCCTAGGATTCAAACCCAGAACTTACCTGCTGTGAGGTGGATGTGCTAACCATTACACTACCATACTGCTGTTGACATCAATAATTCAGAAATAATTAATACATTTATGAATTTAGATGAAAAGGTGCACACCATTCTTCATTATAAAACACACACACACACACACACACACACACACTAACTGAACCACAGGTGCAGCAGTATGGATGTATTTCAAAGTACTGTAGTGTCTGATTGATGTCATTAATGATCTGTGTGTACAGTTTCCTCTATCTTAGTTTACTTATTTTTGATATAGTGTTAAAAGCTTTTATACAATGTGACCTGAACTACACGAGTGCAGTCTGACATTGTGAAATCTAACACTTGTATAATTCATATAGAATATTTGTGTTGAACAGTTAAATCCAGTGGAATCACACTGCTTACAAATAAGCTGTAGGTTGACTGTTTATGTGTACCAACTATGGATATAAATTACACTGCGCATGTGTAGTGTAGTGTGTAAACTGTGTGCCAATCAAAACTGGAAAACACTGGACATCCAGTACTTCAACATGTTACACCACAAAAAGATTTAATTTTATCTTTTATTACATTGTTTTCTGTTCTCTGTAACAACTTTCCAGATATTGTAGTGCACTCTCAAAATTGACTATACAGGAAAAGATTACTTACATAGAGTGGCATACTGGTTAGCACTGTCACCTCACAGCAAGTGTGCATGTTTGGGTTTCATCTGGGTGCTCTAGTTTCCTCCCACAGTCCAAATATATACGAATTAGGCAACTGGCTACACTAAATCGACCATAGGTGTAAACGAGTGTGTACATGGTCGTTTGTCTCTCTTGTTAGTCCTATCTATTTGGCACAGGTGTACCCTGCCACTTGAAATGTGTTTGCTGGGATTGGGTGCAGCTCTCTCAAAACCTGTAATGAACAATATCTATCGAATATGGATGAATGGATTTTTAATTGGTTGAAATGTGTTGCTGTAACTCATGTGTAATACTAATATTACACTGGTTGCGTGAATAATTAAGATTAACTACACACAAGTATTCGAGAGTTGATATAGTCTGCACAAAATATCACTGTCCGAAAACAAAAAGCTTTTTCATTGATTCTTCTGCAGTAAATGCTTTATTCTCGTCAAGATCATGATATAGCCAGAGCCTATACCAGGTTCCCGAGATGCGACTTGGGAATACAAAATTGATGGCACACCAGTTAAATGATGCACACATTTACACCCAAATATAACAGTATCAATATCGCTTACCCTGAAAAGGGAGGAAACTTGAGAAGCCAGAGAAACACTACACAAACACAGGGGGAACATATAAAACTTTACACAGACACTAATCCTAGCTCTGGATTGAGCTGTGAGGAGGCAATGCTACCTACTGTACCATGTCAAGTTTTTATGAAAGTAAAAACTATACCAAAGTAAAACATAAGTATTAGATTCTTTTAACATTAAATATTTTACATGAATATGGTTTTATAGTGCAAAGCGTTTATAGAATCATTTAGTAGGCACCACAAAAACAGCATTGCTGCTTGATCAGTTACATTAAACTTATACTCAAACATAAAATATTACTACTTTTTTTGGATTTTACCTCATTTCCTCCCGAATTATCTGTATGCAGTTCCCACCCATCACTTATCGTCTTCCTTATCACACGACCACCACCGACTGGGGAGGGGCGAAAGCACATGCCCCCTCTGTGACATGCAAAGCTAGGCACCTGCCTCTTTACACACTTGGAGGGAAAGCGCTATCCGCCCCCTCATAAGGATGAGCTCACACATGCCCATGATTGGCTGACGATCGCTGTGAGTGACAGTGAAGCACATATGCCGTCCTTCCCGTGAGTTCGGCCATTTAGCTCCCATGGACTCCCAGCCACAGATGGCTGCAGCATTAAACCAGATTCGAACTTGCGATCTCTGGGTTAACAGTCATGCACTTTGTCGATGCACCACTTTGAAGCCATAAAATATTATTTGTACATTGCTTTTTATTAGTAAGACTTTAAAAATAGTCTGAAATATTAATAAAGGGTCGTACACACTCTAAACTCTAAGGCCCATTTCTTCGATTATAATATTGGTTACATTGTGGGCCATAGTTTATGGCCATTGGTTAAAATATTAACTCTTCCTCTTTTAGTACATTTTAACTTGAATATTAATGTTCATATAAACTATTTTATTGTTGCATTTAATGAAAATCCTCCACAACCCAGGAGACTCAGTCTGTCAGGATAAAGGGGTCCAGGTCAAATTCAGGAACTGAGAAAGGTAAATCTGAAATCACATCCTCCAAACAGGTAGGTGGCACTATAAAATAAGATACAGCAATAAATTTAATTTACAGTTTATTCTGGGTCAATTTAGGTGATGATGACAGAGGTCACATTACTGAAGCAAAAAATATCAACTACCAAATTATATTAAGCCTGACCTGCACAGCTGATGCTGGGAAAACTATTGGACACATCATCACTACAACTCTGAGCTGGTGAGTTCCTGAAGTGCTCAACATCATCCAGGTGCTTCTCGTCGATATCTGGACATTTGGAGTTTGAATTTCTGTTGACCTTGTGGAGTTGGCCAAGCTGTACGACAAATGATAAGACTGAAGTTCAACAACTGACAGTTTGGCAGTATCTAGCAGGAGATTCTAAAGCTTAAGACATACAGAGCACTTATTTCAGGTACCTTCTGGGAAAGAGCTTCTGTCTGGCTCGGTGTCAGGTGAAGGCCAGTGTAAGATTTCTGTCAAGTAAAAAATTAATCAGCAGAGCAGTGATATAGTCAGTGATATATAAATAGCATTACTTTTTCATTTCCGCATTTTCGAGTAAAATGAAGTTCTGAAAAAAATAGTTCTCAACATCAGAAAGAAAAAACGGCCTTGAAAAAATTAATCAGCAGAGCAGTGATATAGTCAGTGATATATAAATAGCATTACTTTTTCATTTCCGCATTTTCGAGTAAAATGAAGTTCTGAAAAAAATAGTTCTCAACATCAGAAAGAAAAAACGGCCTTGAAAAAATTTCCAGACCAAAAAGCATTCACCCCATCATTTAAATTCAAATCCAGAAAATATGACAAGCATCCTTCTCTGGGAGTCGAAAACATTTGCTAATAGGAGGGACGACGTTACACTTCAACCAGAGCATCTGTGAGCAAAATATAGTTGCTTGAGGTATCACTGAGGAAGCACGTACACTCATGCCTCGGTTTAACGGACTAATAAGGGGGAACACTGGTCCGAAGTACCCGATTCCATATATTTCAACGATTACATCACGAAAAACTTTTACTGAAGCACACTATGTAATCTGCAAATGTAAATACTGTCCCTATACTCTGTAAATGTACACCATAAGATCTGGGGTCGGGAACATTTTTGACTAAGAGAGCCAAAAAAAACCAGACATATTTTAAAATCTAATCCTCTGAGAGCCACATATATATTCTTCTTCTTCTTTTCCTTTCGGCTGTTCCCTTCAGGGGTCGCCACAGCGAATCATCTGCCTCCATCTCACACTATCCTCTGCATCTTCTTCTCTTACACCAACTGCCTTCATGTCCTCCTTCACCACGTCCATGAATCTTTGGTCTTCCTCTAGGCCTGGTAGTTCCAACCTCAGCATCCTACTACCAATATACTCACTATCCCTCCTCTGTACATGTCCTAACCATCTCAATCTAGCCTCTCTGACTGACTCCAAAA
Source organism: Plotosus lineatus (assembly GCA_024760905.1). NCBI lineage: Eukaryota > Metazoa > Chordata > Actinopteri > Siluriformes > Plotosidae > Plotosus > Plotosus lineatus. The sequence goes on along the minus strand of CM045728.1, from coordinate 79,957,710 downwards.
CGTTTTACATGTGCTGTCCCTCTGATGTGCCCATTCCTGATCCTATCCATCCTCGTTACTCCCAAAGAGAACCTCAACATTTTCATCTCTGCTACCTCTAGCCTTGCCTCCTGTCTTTTCCCCAGCACCACTGTTTCTAAACCATACAACATCGCTGGCCTCAACACTGTCTTGTACACTTTTCCTTTCATTCTTGCCGATACCCTTCTATCACACATCACACCGGACAATTTTCTCCAATCATTCCAACCTGCCTGCACACGCTTCTTCACCTCTTTTCCTCACTCTCTATTGCTCTGGACTGTTGAGCCCAAGTACTTAAAATCCTCCACCTTCTTTATCTCTGCTCCCTGTAACCTCACCGTTCCTCTTGGGTCCTTCTCGTTCACACACATGTATTCTGTCTTACTGAGGCTATCCTTCATTCTTCTCCTTTCCAGGGCATACCTCCATCTCTCTAGATTTTCCTCCACTTGTTCTGTTCTCACTACAGATCACAATGTCATCTACAAACATCATAGTCCATGGAGATTCTTGTCGAACCTCGTCTGTCAGCCTGTCTATCACCATAGCAAACAAGATGGGGCTCAGAGCTGACCCTTGATGCAGTCCTACCTCCACCTTAAACTCTTCTGTCATGCCGACAGCACACCTCACCACTGTCTTGCATCTCTCATACATGTCCTGCACCACTCTAACATACTTCTCCGCCAATCCAGACTTCCTCATGCAATACCGCAGTTCCTCTCTCGGCACCCTGCCATATGCTTTCTCTAGATCCACAAAGGCACAATGCAGCTCCCTCTGATCTTCTCTGTACTTCTCCATTAACATCTTCAAAGCAAACACTGCATCTGTGGTGCTCTTTCCTGGCATGAAACCAACTATTGTTAAAAATGCTGACCTCTGCCCTTCGTCTAGCTTCCAATATTCTTTCCTATAACTTCATCATATGGCTCATCAACATTATCTCTCTGTAGTTGCCACAACTCTTGCATGTCTCCCTTGTCTTAAAAATGGGCACCGGCACACTTCGCCTCCATCCCTCCGGCATCCTCTCACTCTCCAAGACCTGGTTGAATGTTCTTGTCAGAAAGTCTACTGCTACCTCTCCTAGACACTTCCATACCTCCACCGGTATGTCATCAGGACCAACTGCCTTTCCACTCTTCATCCTCTTCAATGCCCTCCTCACTTCACCCTTACTAATCTTTGCTACTTCCTGGTCCGCAACAGTCACCTCTTCTACTCTTTTTCCTCTCTCATTTTTCTCATTCATCAGCTCTTCAAAATACTCTTTCCATCTTCCCAGCACACTTCTGTCATCAGTCAATACATTTCCCTCTCTGTCCTTAATCACCCTAACTTGCTACACGTCCTTCCCATCTCTATTTCTCTGCTGTGCCAACCTGTATAAATAATTTTCTCCCTCCTTACCGTCCAACCTAGCATACAAGTCATCATCTGCCCTCTGTTTGGCCTTTAAGACTACCTTTGCCTTACACTGTGTCTCCCTGTATTCCTGCTTACTCTCTTCAGTCCTAACAATGTTCCACTTCTCAGCTAAACTCATCCTTTGTACACACTCCTGCACTTCCTCATTCCATGACGAAGTCTCCTTGTCTACTTTCCTTTCAGCGGACACACCAAGTCTTCTCCTACCTGTCTCCCTGATTACATTAGCTGTAGTTGTCCAGTCATCTTGAAGCACTTCCTGACCACCCAAAGCCTGTTTCAACTCCTCCTTGAAGACAACACGACACTCTTCCTTTTTCAGCTTCTACCACTTAGTCTTCTGCTCTGCCTTTGCCTTCTTCACGTTCCTGACCATTAGCATCATCCTGCACACCACCATCCTATGCTGTCTGGCAACATTCTCACCCACTACTACTTTGCAGTCACTGACTTCCTTTAAATTACATCGTCTTCGCCAGGGGTCCCTAACCTTTTTACCACTGCGGACCGGTCAACGCTTGACAATTTTACTGCGGGAGTGGGGGGGGTCCATAGATTGTTTTATGTTGTAAATATAATTTATTTATAAAAATGATTATTATTATTATTATTAACACTCCATGAATGTTATTTTTCAACAGCTGAAAGAAATAAAGTTGTTTGGGAAGTAGAGCTTGAATTTTTCTTAAAAAGTAAATAAATAGGTGATCGTGCACCAGCTGGAAGAAGGAAGGCACAGGCACAGTCTCACCCAAAATCCCGCTATTATTTGAAACATGTCCAACTCGCCTCTGTTCATGTGCTGTCCCCTTGTGGGTTACATTTTAGCGCCCAAATGACTGACATGTAACTGAGAGAATCCGATCATTTTTCAAAATAAAGATTTTTCAAAAATAAAGATCGTTCAGACTCAGATAATAAATAAAACGGAAATAATTAATTATTTATTTTGTGGACCGATACCAATTGAGCCGCAGACCGGGACCGGTGGTTGGGGACCCCTAGTCTACGCAAGATGTAGTCTACCTGTGTGCCCCTACGTCCGCTTTTATAAATCACCCTATGCTACTGTCTCTTCTGGAAGAAAGTATTCACCACAGCTATTTCCATCTTTTTTTGTAAAATCTATCAACATCTGTCCTTCTGTGTTCCTGCCCTGGATATCAAACCTGCCCATCACTTCCTCGTCCCCTCTGTTGCCTGCACCAACATGTCCATTGAAGTCTGCACCAATGACCACTCTTTCACCTCTGGGGTTACTCTGCATCACTTTATCTAACTCACTCCAGAATCTCTCCTTCTCTTCTAGCTCACATCCTGCCTGTGGGGCATAAGAAACCACAACATTGAACATCACGCCTTCAATTTCTAACTTGAGACTCGTTACTCTGTCCGACAAACTTTTCACTTCTAGAACATTATTGACCAACCCCTCCTTCAAGATAACTCCTACTCCATTTCTCTTCCCATCCACACCATGGAAAAACAGTTTAAACCCTGCTCCTAAGCTTCTAGCCTTGCTGCCTTTCCACCTGGTCTTCTGAACACATAGTATGTCCACCTTCCTCCTCTGCATCATGTCAGCCAGCTCTCCGGCTTTTCCTGTCATAGTTCCAACATTCAAAGTCCCTACTCTCAGTCCTAGACCCTATGTACCTCAATTCTGATTACATTTACATTGCCAATGTGTCAGTGAAGTGATGTTATTTTTAACACAAAACCACAAAGAATCCCAGAGTTATAGAATCTACCCTATTCATGTCTCCCGAATAAGAAAAAAGAGCAGCACTCACATTATGAAGCCCAAATTCCTTATCAGCTGAACTGCTTGAAGCCATTTTATTAAATGAAAGAGTTTTCTGAGAATGGACTGGTTTCGAGCTGTGCACTCTCTTTCTTTCTGTTTTGTGGACCACCTTCTTGGACTGCAGTGTTGACAGTTCCTTCAACTGCATAGATGTCCCAAGAGATCCTTCTATTCTTATATTAGAGGTGTTTTGGTGAGTTGATGGATTATTGCATGAGGAGTATTCATCTTGAGCTGTCAGGACACTGGGGTGGTGAAGAACCTGCTGGTTCTGAGGACTTTCATCTTTGCTTTGTTCGGTTAGTTGGTTCTGGTTGTGGTTTATGAGTTGAACTTGGTGATTCCAGCATCGATGAAGTTGCTGATATTGCTGTTGAAGCTGTGGTGGGTATTGCTGATTCTGTGCACAGTTTACTGGTTGTTGCTGTGACCGTTGATTAGTTTGAGTTTGTTGATAATGCTGTGATGAATGCATTGTTTGTTTGTTTAGCTGTTGCTGAGGTGTGTAATGATATGGACCTGGCAAACTCTCATATGTTTGCCACTGTGGGTTTTGATGCTGCATAAAATGTGATTGTGGTTTACAGTGAGAGCTCAACAGCTTTGCGCCTTGCTGTTGGCACCATCTGGTATTTTGTCGGCATTGATCCCATCCCTCTGATGGTCGATCCCATCCCTGCCAAGACTGAGGAGAATTATGAGCCCTTGGAGTCCCAGTGAGAGGAAATTGACTATAAGGATATGGTGGTGGTTTAACCTCTTGTACTTTTGTGTTGTGAACTTCAACCCCCTGTGAAGAGATCCAAACCAGAACCCAATATTAACAAAGATAACAAAATCATTTAGGCTCGCATACACAATGTGGCAGACTATAAATACACAGAATTTATTTCATTCATTTTTCAATTGCCCTATGTGTGAGTGTTAATATGAATGGTTGTGTGGGTGTGCGTATTGGCCCGACGTTGGACCAGCGAGCTGTTCTGGGTGGACCCTGCCTTCACCCAGAGTCAACTGAGATAGGCTCCCGCCTTCTTGCAACCCCAGAAGGATAAAGCAGTTTGTCTTACAAATTAAAGGTATTGTGCTTTCATGTTACACAATTATATAATTGTGAATGCTTATACTTTATCTATAAAATGAAACACTGTGCAAATACAGTTCAAACCTTTAAAGGCAGTAAATCCCTGGTTAAAAATGGAATTTAAGGAAAAACCCACAAAGTTCATGCAAGAGTGTGTCCTTATATGACACACTAATCTCAAACATGAGAAAGTTAATCTGTGAAAAGTTTTTTAAAGTTTAGACATAGCCCACATTCATAAAGGACATTGAATTCTTTTATTCCCATATCATATTGTTTTTTTTTTTTCTCTAATGCTATTTTAATATACAGTAGGTTACTGCATCTTCTGAGGAGGTTAAAGTTTATCTTTGTCTTGTGTGTTTGTTAGCCGGACTACGTGAAAAATTATGTGTCATGAAATTTCTACCAGAGGTGTAGCTTTGGACAAGGAAGAATACATTCAGTTTTGGAAATGATTTAGATAGAATTCTGGACCCAGATTTTTAAAGGATTATTTAACATTGTAAGACAGGTTCCAGTCCAGGTTGAAGCAAATAGCCATTTGTGGCCACAAGTCCAAGAGTGCTAAATGGGACATGTTCACTTCCTGTCAGTTATGCAATTTAGTTAATCTTTGGCGTCTGTGAGCTCCTACATACAAGGGAGGATGGAGCTTTTCTCCGAAGTGTTACTCTGGCCCTGAATATGCATAAGCACCAGTTCAAAATCATATGGGCCACTGACATCACTTGCCATTCCAGGTTGGTGGTGTGTGTTTGTGTGATTGAAAAGCATTCTGAATCATTTGAGGGATTGCTGAACTTGGCCATGGTTTGTGTGGCTCTGTTAAGTGTAATGGTGAAAGCAAATATATGAAATAAATTAATTTGTCCTATTAGTCTGCAAAGATTTTAACTGAGTAATTTATTTATGGAACAGGTCAATATATATATAAAAAAACGTACCTGGGTAACACACGAGAGTGTAGGAGTCACCATTGGCTGTTGCCAAAGGAATTCTTCACCACTAGGCACCATTAATGGGTTGAGTTGGCTTCTCCTCACTGATGAAGTCGTATGCAACGCAGTAACCTGCCCACTAGTACGTGGTGAGCAGGAAAGAGAGGATGAGGAGCAAGAGCGAGATCCACCAATTCCACTACTGTAGCTGCAGCTGCTAGCTGTTGATTGGAAAGACTGGTTACTCAGAGACGAACTACTAAAGGAGGACCTCAGGGACTGGCTACTAAGGGAGGATTTCAGGGACGGGCTGCTTAGTGATGTGCACAGGGATGTGGAGCTTTGAGAATCATGAAGTGAGGGGCTGCTAAGTGTGGTCTGGAGATTAGGGTTGCTGAGAGAAGACTGAAGCGAGGAATTACCGACGATCGCCTGGAGAGATGATGACAAACCTGAGAAAAGAAGAAACAAGGATCCTTACAAATTAGAGTTGACTTCAGCTACCACAATAGTTTACTTTTAAATTACGTTCCTCTACACTGGAATGTCTAAACATTAGGGAAAATCCTCAACTTTTCAAGTTGCTGAATGTTATAATCAGTATGAAATCAGCCAATTAAGAATGTAGCTGTTATCTTACTGGGCAGGGCAAAGTCGGTGTCAGTTGAAACTTCATTTGCAACGTTGCTCGATAAGTGGTGGATACCAGTGGTGCTGCTGATTAGGTGTTCTGTGTTTATTGGATGTTGTGAGTTGGAGGAATCAGGCGCTGCAGAGGGTAAACACAGACTGGAGAGGTCTGGCAGAGAGCCGCTTATACTGAGAAGAGACAGCAGATTGGAAATTACTGTGGGGAGAAATTGATCAAATCTAGCCCAGTATCTAAAAATATTTTCAATAAGTCATATATAAGATATAAATAAGCCTGTACAAAATTCATATTTTTATTTATTTAAAAGTACTCTTTCAATATAAGCGTTGAAAAAAACTAATGAAAATCTAATGCCTTCTCCGTAATTTTCTAATCTATTATAGTGATTGTCAAGGTCATGTCCACTGTTATAGAGCTGTCCTTACCCTAATAATATATACTTTATATACGTTTTCATTTTGAGTCATTTTGACTGAGTGATTTCAACCATTTGAGACCAATTTGCAGTGTCACACAGTCAATAGAGAAACCTATGTTACTCCACTTCAGAAGCTGAAAGAGGCCACCAGGAAGAATATTCTATATAAAGACATACATTCCATAGAGCTCCATAACAACCATGCAATACCACACTTCTCAATGTAAATCCATCAACTGTACAGCCATGATTTGGTACCTTTGACAACTTTGTTTGGGTCAGTAAGGCACAACCTAAGTGAATTCAGATTTAGGACCTAGAAGTTAAATCAGATGTAAAGCTCATGGGACAGAAAGGAAACGCCAGAATTTTTCCAAACTAGGTTAGATTCTTGGGTTTGACTATGGCATTTCAAATATGGAAAATAATGGTTATTATTCTTGAACAGCAGATTCATGTACAGGATGCTCCAGATTATCATATACTAAAAATATTAATATCTATATCAGACAGACAGATAGACAGAATAAAACCTTATATATACACAATGTAGGTGGTAGTGGCAGAAACAGCCAAATATGGCCCTATGCACACCTTACTCACCCAATCTGTTACCATCTGACTTCAATCTGCCTCCAAAACTGAAACCCATTTGCGTGTCCACTGTTTACAGAGTGATAATGAAGTCATCCCTGCTGTTCTGGTGTATCTTGAAACCCAAGATGTGACCTTCTTTCACAAAGGTACAGTGAAGCTTCAACATTGGTGGACCAAGAGCATTAAAGCTAAAGGAGGTTGAACGATAACGCAAGAACAATCTTTCTCCTGTGAGGTTTTCTGAGTAGGGCCAAGAATTTTTGATGGACCTTCATACATATACAGAAATAAACTCATATGTTTAAAATATAAAACTGAACCATACTCAAAAGCTGCTTTGCAACGAGGTTTACTGTTAAAAGCTCTATCATAAAACTACATTTAATTAGATTTTCATTCAGGAGGCTGCACATGAAATAGTCTACATTACTTGTGTCTAGTATGCTTTGCCACTAAATTAAAGAATGTTTTTATTTATTGTTTTATTATTATTATTATTTAGTTCAGAAACTGTATTCATATAACTCATAACTCACAAAGGAAAATTTGTCTCAGAGAGCAGTTGGGGTTGGCGTCTTGCTCAAGCGTACTTCACTTGTGAAGGTGGTGGAAGGGGAAGCTTATGTTCACTCCCAACAGCCTTACAATAGAATCAAACCAGCTTCTCCAACCCTGAAGGCTCGGCTGCCACCCCCCAAAAAATCCTATAATGGGGCAACCTGTTATATTAATGATCTCTTACAGTAGAGCAAGTTTGTTCTTGTTACCACATTATTCATGTAGCTTTCATATACAGTCAGTCCCCTTCTTACTAAAACCCCTGAATTAAAAAATCCAGTACAGTGAGTCGTCGACTTACGAACTATGCGAGTTTCGTCTGATGGACTTTACGACCGCAAAAGTGGTGAAGCATGATTCATGGCAGTGCAGTGCGAGTGTTGCGTACGACGGTTGTTTGTGCTGTCGGCAGCACCAGCATCTTAAAAGGCCAAGCAGGAGATGATGCAGCTTCACTTTCTAACTGCTCAGAGCAAATCTATTCATTTACTTTCAATGCCACGTTACTGTGGCGCGAAGCTGAGAGCCAATCTTTTCTGTGTGGGCGGGTCCGATACCTTGAAACTCTAATTTTATTGGACTCACACGCTGCAGTGTTTATGTGACAGGAAGCGCGTCCCAAGTTTTGGCAGTCAGCTGGTCTGCGGGTTGAAGTTTTTCCATGTCTGTCCATTTGTGTTTGCTTGCCAGCTGTGCTTGGCTTCATGGAAATGAGCCGATCAAAACGAGGAAAATTTCTCTCTTTACCCAAACAACACGCGCAGTCTGTGGCTGTTGTTATAATCAAATAAAATTGGGGTTTGAAGCTATCAGACCCGCCCACACAGTGGAGTACAGAAAGGATTGGCTCTCCGCTGCGTGTCACAGTGACGTGGAATTGAAAATAGATGTATAGATTTAATTGCACGAGATTATTCATCTGTTTTTGTTTGCCGTGAGTGTATTTGGATGGAAAGTCGACATATGACCAGATCGAGTTACGACCGGTCTGCCAGAACCAAACGCGGTCGTAAGTCGACGACTCACTGTATACGAAAAACATTTTCCTAAATTTTTGTCCTCTGTATACAAAACACCTTCTGATGAAAAGTGCCAAACTCACCATTCAAACATTAAAATGCGCCATTCAAACAATGCACGAGCTGCTCTCCCATCAATGACGTTCAAACATCCTGCTCCACTGGCCTCCCATTGGCTAGGAGGGATGACGCTATCGTTCCAACTTTGTTCATGTTTGTGTGTCATTCCAACTGTATTTTATGGCCCAGGCATTTAACCTTGCATAAACATTTGTAAGATTATAACTCTGCTAAGAAGACATGGTCAACACACGCACACACACACACACACACACACACACGGGCACACACACACATACGCACACACGCGCGCACATGTGATTCCCAGTGAAAGTGATTCCCGGGCCATGGTCATTGTAAGATGACAACTCTGCTAAGACGACATGGTCAACACACGTGTGCACGCACGCACACACGAGCGCACAAGACATGGTCAACACGAAGTAAGTACCTTAAAAGCTATGCTTTTATCATTTTTAAAGGGTAGTCTTGGGAGCCTTGAAACGAATCACTCGTTTTACATGTAAAATGCACCTCTACGTACGAAAACTCCAGGTTCCGAAAAAGGCACTGGAACGGATCAATTTCGTAAGCAGGGGGCCGACTGTAGACAATAACATTATCATACATGTAGCAATATACAGTTTCTGTTTCACCCATTTCTCTTATATTGCTTTCTCTCTCCGTACACTATCAGAAAATTGCAAAACTTTCTGTTCTGAACACTTTTCTGCGATGGAAAACTTAAAGCTTTATAGCTTTACATCTGACTTCTATAAAACACTGACTTACTGGAAACTTCTTCCTGAAATACCTGAAAAGTCACACCAAACTTCACTTTATCAACAAATCTTTGTATTTTTGTGATGTGCTTTGTAGGCAGCTCTATTGTCATTGCTTCTCTTCCAGCCATCCGTTTTTAAGCCACTGAATCCGAATTAAGGTTGCTGGTTGTTGAGAGTCTCAGCCAACTCTGGGCGTGGGCAGGGTACACCCTTAACAGCTCACCAGACCATTGCAGGGAAACACCCACACAACTATTCCCAATCACTCTCACATCTAGAGGTGATTTGGAACAGCCAATTAACCTACTGTGCACGTTTTTGGAATATGGAAGGAAACCGGAGTACCCAGAGGAAAGCCACAGAAGCACAGAGAGAACATGTAAGCTCCACACAGAAACACCCAAGCTGGGAATCGAACTCAGGGCTTTCTTGCTGTGAGGTGGATATGCTAAACACTTTAAACTAATCAAATTCAAAATGTAATAATATAAATGGAAATTAACAAATATGTGCATTTATTAATGAACACAAGGTGCACTGTGTAAGGACATTTACATTCCTCATAAGGACATATTTTCCTCTCTGGGGTCACGAGAAAGCTGGACACTATCTCAACCAACAAAGAAGGGGGTAATTTGTAACAGCAAACCCGGGACTCAACCTCAGGATGTTCTTGCAGTGAGGCAAACGTGCTAACCACACCACCACCTTGTTGACCTGACAAATTTTTTTTAGGAATATTCCCACTCAATTCTTAAATTTCTTTCTTTTCAGCTTCTCAAGAGTCACCACAGTGAATCATCTGATTCGCACATTTGATTTGGCATGGGTTTTTACATCGAATGCCCTTCCTGTCACAACCCTTTTAGCAAGGGACAGAAACACGCTGACGGCTTTGCAGCCTACTCTTTATGAAAGTCAGCAATGGTTCTTTTACATGCCTCTCACCATAGACAGTGAGAGACATGGCCCGCCTTTGATAACCCAGTTAGCTGCACTGGTTGGGGGGGCAGTGACAACCCTGGATCAGCGATCCTGCACCCTATCCACTAGACCATCACTGCCCCCCACTCATTTCTTAAATAAACCGAAATAATTCTTACTGATTTCCAGGGGTGTCACTTCCAGAGAGTGCTGATTGTATCTGTGAAATAATAAATAGTACAGTACAATTAGCTAATCTTTAAAAAAATATGATAGCTAGTCAACCAATTTGAATCAGTATCTATATGAGCATAACCTTCTGTAATTTAGGCATCCTTCCTTCTTCTTGGATGTTTTCCTCAATCAGAGGCACTGGAGGTGAAAACACTGGGTTCCCTGAAAGAAAATGTTTGTTGATTAATTACTACATCATCTTAGTATTATGAAGTGATAAAATGTGAATAATAAAAACAAAAATTAACACTAAAATACAAAGAGTAACAGCTAAATATAATTTGTTGAAACAAAAAATAGAATTTTTAATAATGTAATATGAATAAATCAAACATTTACATTTCGCATGAAAGTCGCAGTAAAACAGAGCATCTAGCTGACCTGTTGGGATTCATAAATCAATAGACAACCCCTAAACTGTAAAGTTTAGTAAAATGCTAGTAAAGAAGTGGTGGTAGAAAAAAATACACAATCCCAAGTTTAGAAATAACAAGACCACTGAGAGTGCAAACCTCCACCAAGTCCAACAATACCCCATATGTTGAAACTAAATTCACAAATGTAAAAGATCCTTTAAAAGATTTCCTGTATCAAGAAATTAATTCGGTCATCACCAAATTCTTAAGGAGTCTTCTTTGTCCAATGCCCCGCCTTTGGTAGAAATTTCTGGTACAAATCACCAAAATACTTTATTGATCTCAGAGGAAATTGTTGTGCACACAGTTGCTCCATACAAGTAAGATAAGAAAAAGTGAAATATATGTGTGTATATATGTATATACAAGTAAAAATAAAAGGACAGGACAAAGACTTTCTATTGAAACGTCATTTTCACTACAGATCTGTTTCGAGGGGTGGTGAAACCATCCTCTCTCTTCAGGTGATTACAGAAGATATATATATAAAACCAATCAAAATTTCACACGATGTGTGAGTTGCTCTCTCATTGGCTGTCTCCCAACATCCTGAACCACTGGTCTCCCATTGGCTAGGACGTTACCCATACTTCCTGTACCCATACTTTCTGTTTGTCACACGCGTGAAGGAGAGTTGACTGTTGGCTTGTTATGAGCTTGATCATGCAGTGTTCTATTTCGTTATTGGGGAAACCCCTCTACAATCGAGACGATATTGAACCAAAAGGAGACCTTAAAGCAGAAATACAGTGACGGTGGCGATTATTTTGGCACGATATTAAAACAGAGTGCTCCGTGGGTAAAGACCTCCGATCTCGCAAGGAAGCAAGTTAATATTGAATGAGGACCTCTGATCTTTCAAACAGGTACTGTAATTCCCCTTTAAATAAAGCATTCCGTCCATTTATACATTTATATAGAATTGGTCCGTCAGCTGCGTGTTGGGTGTGAGGGTTGCCCCTGAGTTTTGTGTGTGTGTGTGTGTGAGAGAGAGAGTGTGTCTGTGTATGTGTGTGTGTGTATGTGAGAAAGAGAGAGATAGAGACAGAAGGAGGCTTAACTCTTTTAGTTGTAGCGCATGTGAGCAAAACACGGCTCATCTGGACCTCCGATCCCTCAAGGAATCAAGTTAAAAGTTGAGTTTGGACCTCCAATCTGTCAAGCTGGGAATGCCTTTGAATTCCAAGTCTTAAAATGCTCCCGGCATCCTGCTTGTGGGCGTGGCCCACAGCACCACAATAAACATTTAAGGTGTATACAATACACATTTAATGGGTACTGTATTGTGTGTGTATGTGTGTGTGTGAGAGAGAGAGAGAGAGACAGGCGTGTGTCTGTGTGTGTGTCTGTGTGTGTGTTAATAAAAAATGTTTAATAATGGTTTAATTAGTAAATATGTTAATAAAGTGGTTTAATATGTTAATAAAATGTTTACATAATTTTCTTTTAACACGTTTCATACAAAATTGGTGTACTTTTATCATTTTTAAAGGGTTTATGGGGTAGTCTTGGGAGCCTTGGAACAAATCAGGCATTTTACATGTAAAATGCACCCCCTAATTACGAAACTCCCAGGTTATGAAAAAGGCTCTGGAAAGGATTAATTTCGTAAGAACACATATACCCACACACACACACAAACACATACAGGGATCCCTCACTACTTCGCGCTTCAATTCATGCGGCTTCAGTGAGTCACGTTTTTTTTTTTTTTAATATTCTTCGAATTAATAAAATAAGAAAATTAAGGAAGAATAGGAGGAAAATTTAAGGAAAATGCCACAAACAAGGCCTATTAATGCAAAAAACCAACAAAAAAAACCCTACACAAACACAAAAAAACAACCCAAAACCTCCCATCAAAACTACTTACATTTTTGTGAGGCGCGTCTGCATGTGTGTATTTATATTTTATTTACATCTTAGGCATTATTTTTGAACCTTTAATTGTTATTATAAGCATTTATAGCATTGAATATGTATTTATTGATGTTATATACACATATACATGTACGTATATGTCAGTCAGGGGGGTTGATCCTACTTCGCGGAATTCGGTGGACACACCGAATTGGATCTCGGTCCCAATTAACCGCGGAAAGTGAGGGATCCCTGTATATTAGAGATGTTCGGTTCCAAAATCGTTGATCAGTTTGGGTTCAGTTTCCAGCTTGAAACTCGGTTTTCTGGTTTCGGGTTCGGTTTCCATTTTCCCAATAAAAAGTTACAACATCTACACTAACTCGACAGAACTTTTAGATATTAATTATTGGTAAAATGTTGGCATTGTCGGAGCATTAGTGAGCGATTTTTAGTACTTTTAAAATTCACACAATGGTACTCTTTCCACTGAAATTTAGTCTGGAAAATTAAAAAAAAAAAAAACCTGAATGCAAGTGTTACGTGGTTTGTGCATTTTTTATTATGAAAATAGATCTATTATACGCTATTAAACTTAATTTAACAAGTAAACTGAATTTAACAAGTACTGTAATAATGTGGACATTATACATTACATTTTAAAGATTATACCTTTTCAACCACTTATCAATATAAGCCATAAACTACAAAAAATACTAAATACCTAGAGTAGTGTTATATACACTATTAAACAATAGGCCTAAATCAGGGGTTGGGAACCTATGGCTCACGAGCCAGATGTGGCTCTTTTGATGACTGTATCTGGCTCCTAGATAAATCAGGTGGCCTTTCTTAACAGAATAATGAATAACGAATACATCATTTCACGGTCATTTAAATATAAATTAAAAAAAGCCACCAATTAAAACAAAAACAGATGAATAAATCTCACGCATTTAAAGCTATTCATCTATTTTCAATGCCACTTCACTGTGGCGCAAAGCAAAGAGCCAATCCTTTCTGTATGCGAGTGGGCCCAATACCTTGAAACTATAATTTTATTGGACTCACACGCTGCAGTGTTTATGTGACAGGAAGCGTGTCCCAAGTTTTGGCAATTAGCTGGACTGCGGGTTGAAGTTTTTCCATGTCTGTCCATTTGTGTTTGCTTGCCAGCTGTGCTTGGTTTCGTGGAAATCAGCTGATCAAAATGAGAGAAATTTACCTCCTTACTCAAAAACAACACGCGGAGTCTGTGGCTGTTGTTATAATCCAATAAAATTGGGGTTTGAAGGTATTGGACCCGCCCATATACTGGAGTACAGAAAGGATTGGCTCTCTGCTGTGCGCCACAGTGACGTGGCATTGAAAATAGATGAATAGATTTAAATGCGTGAGATTTATTCATCTGTTTTTGTTTTACTTGATGGCTTTTTTGTATTTTTATTTAAATGACAGTAAAATTATGTATTCATTATTTTGTCAAGAAAGGCCACCTGATTTATCTGACAGCCAGCTATGTATAGTCATCCCTTGCCACTTTGCGACTTGAAGTTTTTGGCCTCGGCGCATCGCGGTATTTTCCATAAGTATCCAAAATCAAAAAATATTCATAAAAAATTCAAAATTCGTGCTGAAAGTCACATGTACGCAAGCGGAAGGCAGGGACCCAAGGCAGGCTACATCCATTGTTTACAAACGACAGACTGAGGTGCTCTTCCATCAGTCCCAGTTCAGGCAGGGACTGTCCACTCAGCTCAATCTCGCAAGCTGAATGGCTTAGACGCCTGACGCTGTAGCCTCGCACATTCCCGCGGGAATTTTTGTGATTTTGTGATCATAGTGTTTGTGAATGTCCTGCACCATCTAAGGCATCCAATGAGCCCAAGAAAAAGCGAAATATGATGAGAGTGACCCAAAAAGTGAAGTTGCTAGATATGCTGACGGTGGGCAATATGTATGCCCATGTAGCACGCCATTACGGCATAAATGAATCTACCGTGCATTACATAAAAAAAAAAAAGACTAAGATTAAGATCAAGCGGAGAAGAGCTATTGTCAGAGGTGAGTACAGTACTTAAAGTATTTATACTGTATATAAATTCTATTTAAACATTACTGTAATACATTACAGTACTTACATATGCATATAACTAACGTTTAATATACGGTTAATATACACTTCTTGATATTGTATAGACGCTAAAACATATGCGTGTGGTAGAAATGAGAGGGGTGTTCCTACTTCGCGGTTTTTCGAATATCGCGGCCAAGTCTAGTCTATATTATATAGTCTATATTATCCGAGATATTCAAGGGATGACTAATATATATATATATATATATATATACGTATGTATATGTATGTATACACACATACATATACACACACACACACACACACACACACACACACATACACACACATATACATATACAGGGCCTTCTCAAAAAATTAGCATATTGTGATCAAGTTCATTATTTTCTGTCATGTACTGATAAAAATTAAACTTTCATATATTTTAGATTCATTGCACATCAACTGAAATACTTCAGGTCGTTTATTGTTTTAATAATGATGATTTTGGCATACAGCTCCTGAAAACCCAAAATTCCGATCTCAAAAAATTAGCATATCATGAAAAGGTACTCTTAATGAGCTATTAACTTAATCATCTGAATCAACCAATTAACTCTAAACACCTGCAAAAGATTTCTGAGGCTTTTAAAAACTCCCAGCCTGGTTCATTACTCAAAACCGCAATCATGGGTAAGACTGCTGACCTGACTGCTGTCCAGAAGGCCATCATTGACACCCTCAAGCAAGAGGGTAAGACAGAAAGAAATCTCTGAGCGAATAGGCTGTTCCCAGAGTGCTGTATCAAGGCACCTCAGTGGGACGTCTGTGGGAAGGAAAACGTGAAAGAAGGGCCGATTCCAGACCTTGGGGGACCTGTGGAAGCAGTGGACTGAGTCTGGAGTAGAAACATCCAGAGCCACCGTGCACAGACGTGTGCAGGAAATGAGCTACAGGTGCCGCATTCTCCAGGTCAAGCCACTTTTGAACCAGAAACAGCGGCAGAAGCGCCTGACCTGGGCTACAGAGAAGCAGCACTGGACTGTTTCTCAGTGGTCCAAAGTACTTTTTTCGGATGAAAGCAAATTTTGCATGTCATTCGGAAATCAAGGTGCCAGAGTCTGGAGGAAGACTGGGGATAAGGAAATGCCAAAGTGCCTGAAGTCCAGTGTCAAGTACCCACAGTCACTGATGGTCTGGGGTGCCATGTCAGCTGCTAGTGTTGGCCCACTGTGTTTTATCAGGGGCAGGGTCAATGCAGCTAGCTATCAGGAGATTTTGGAGCACTTCATGCTTCCATCTACTGAAAAGCTTGATGGAGATGAAGATTTCATTTTTCAGCACGACCTGGCACCTGCTCACAGTGCCAAAACCACTGCTAAATGGTTTACTGACCATGGTATTACTGTGCTCAATTGGCCTGCCAACTCTCCTGCCCTGAACCCCATAGAGAATCTGTGGGATATTGTGAAGAGAAAGTTGAGAGACACCAGACCCAACACTGTGGATGAGCTTAAGGCCGCTATCGAAGCATCCTGGGCCCCCATAACACCTCAGCAGTGCCAGAGGCTGATTGCCTCCATGCCACGCTGCATTGAAGCAGTCATTTCTGCAAAAAGATTCCCGACCAAGTATTGATTGCATAACTGAACATAATTATTTGAAGGTTGACTTTTTTGTATTAAAAACACTTTTTATTGGTCGGATGAAATAGGCTAATTTTTTGAGACAGGAATTTTGGGTTTTCATGAGCTGTATGCCAAAATCATCAGTATATCAAATAAACACAGGGATGCAGTGTGATGCTGGGAGGGAACGTATGACCCTGAGGAACATGCTACACTAGTTGGCAGTGGTGCTCTCATTGTCGCGCTATGATGTAGGGAAAAAGCACCGAGCAAACGATATGATGTGCAGTAATTATAGTCGCGTGCGGGGAGCTAGCTGGAGGGGATGTTTTTTTTCTTCCTATAGGAGGCTTCACAGAAAATAATTGAGAAGCACTGCACAAGGCATTCTCGGAGTGCAGAGGAATACACATGGAACAATACAAGGCTAATCGGCCCGGAAAAGCCATTTCCCCAGCAGAGTTCGCAAGTCGAAAATTTGCTCATTGGATGGGGCAGATTTTTGGTAGGATCGAAGCTTGTATCATGGAAAATTCATGATAAGGGACACTCGTAAGTCGAGGTGTATACATAAAAAAATAAAAATAAAAATTTATATATACACACACACACAAACACATATATACATAGGGAATCTACACATACCGTATGTTTGAAATTAGAAGCTACTAATCTCTATATCAACAGATACAGAATGAATCCTGTCAGTGACTGATATTTACAGTATTAGTCATTCATTCATTTTCTGAACCTCTTAATCCTAATTAGGGTGCGGGGAGGCTGGTGTCCATCTCAGCCGACTCTGAGCAAGGGCAGGGTACACCCTGGACAGCTTGCCAGGCCATTGCAGGGCCAACGCTCACAGAGCTATTCATGTACAGTATTATCAGTATGATACACAGTAGAATGTAAATGTATAACAGTGGATGTTATTGCTTTATGGTGGAATGGTACGGTTTAATGGCCACAGGTAGGAATGATTTCCTATGTCGTTCAGTGGTGCATTTAGGTGGTATCGGTCTCTTAATGAACAGCTCCTGTGACTGATCAGCAGGTTGTGTTGCAAGTGAGAGGTATTGTATTTATTTTGGACAGCATGCGCCTCTCCGACACTACCATCATAGAGGCCAGTTCCTGCCCCACAACGTTACAGACCTTGCAGATCAGTTTTAACGTCTGCGGCCCTCAGCCTGCTGCCCCAGCATGCAACAGCATAGAGGACAGCACTGGCCACAACAGACTCATAAAACATCCACTCCTTAAAAATTAGACATATCTCTGGCCTTTCTTGTAAAGTGTGAAAGTGTTCTCAATCCAGTCCAGTTTATTGTCAATATGAACTGCAAGGTATTTGTAATACTCCAACATTTTCACTTTCCCACCATTTCACTGTTGCCCTGGATGGAAATATCGGTGGTGTTTTGAATCTCCTAAAATCCACTATCTGGTCTTTGTCACATTAAGCTGAGGACGATTCTGCTCACACCATATGACAGCCTGATATTCCATCCCCTCACTTCCACTTATACATCCGACTACAGAATGAGGCAAATGAGTGCAGTCAAGTATAGACCTTTGAGAGATATACACAAGGTACCATGTCAATGAAGATACAAGTTTATATGCAGGTGTGAAGTTTTGAATCAGACTATGTAGAAAATATGCTGCACAAACCTCCAAAATACAGTTTCAGAATTTAATTCTTACTGCAACAGAAAGTTTTATAATAGAACATTGGGTGGTTGTGAACCAGACAAGCAACACTCTGAGATCACATGCAAATGGAAACAACAGAAAGACATTTGCAGTAGTGATGTCTAGAAATAATTAGTGTCTGTACAAGTAATTAAGGATCCTGCGTTCATGAATGGTCTGAGGTTATGAAGTGAAAATCTTGAAGGCCTAGAAGTTGACTTTATCATATGAGATCTATAATCAAACAAAGCCAGTCTTTAGAGTTGACCAGTGTCGGGGATCTGAACAACTAGGGAGGAAGATGACAGAAAAAAATGTGTATGACCTGTTTTGTACTTGTTTAGGAAACATGAAGAACCAGATGGACCTACTACTGATCCCTGAGGGTCTCCAATAGGTTAGATAATGTAAATGAACCTCTCCAAACTATATTAAAACATTATTTAATTATCTATAGAACACATGGAAATTTCCTTGTATGACATTAAGAAACAGAATTTTTAAAAATGGTGTCAAATGAGTGACACTAACCATTTTTTTTTGAGCAGCCATGCAAGACCTGTTCAGAATTCGGGTCACCCATGTAGGTCATCCTCACACTAGTGTGAAGAGCCGAATCTGACCGGGTCCTGAAAAAGAAAAGGATAAGAGTGTAAGATCATACCTGGAGCAGTACAGAACAGGCAGTACTGATACCACACTGATTTGTGCTCACCTACTAAGGGATGTCATTGATGGTTGGTCCATCTGGCTTTTTTCAGTTGCAGATCTGACAAGCCAGCTCCTTTCAAGAGAACACAAAAATCCCACAAAATAGCAGACCAAAAATACATCTGTAAATACTAAGGATGTCACAAAGAACATTCAGAGGATGCTAAACAACTTAACATACAATTAATGTGCAATTAAAATTTAAATGGTTCAAACATGATGCCTAATTGTACCTCCGCCAGTTAGGGCCTGAGGGAGGAGACAAGTGGATGGACAGGTAGGGCGCGCTGTCAATCTGTAAATTGCAGTTAAGGGGGATCATTCTACATAATGGCTATTGTTGTGTTCTTTGGATAGACTTACACTTAGTCATAGATATTTTTCTAGAATGGTTGATTATGAAGTCTTATCAGTTTTATAGTGATGGATACATGTCTCCTGTTTGGCCGTCCATGGATGCTGGGTCTATGATCTCTCTGTCCATGTTCTGTCCTCCCAGGATGCTGCTGGGTGACACTATAGTGGTTCTACAAACAAAACAGTGGGTAAGGTGCTGAATGGTTTACAGAAAACAAAGAAAAGGCAAACAATTACTGTAATCCAATGATGGATAGTCAATCATTTCCTTATAAAACACTGGTCAAATTTTCCTTTTTAATATCATCTATGATGAATGAAATCCTTGTACAGAAATAGCCACTGCAACTACTGTGATAACCTTTCTTATATTTTACAAAAAATTAAAACAATTATAATTAAAGTACCATCTTTAAGTGGTCGGTTGATAATGGTTAGGTTGCTGGGTTCATGCTCAAGAGGTGATGAGTTTGAATCCCATTACACCCCTCCGTGCTCAGGTCCCTGACCAAGGCCAAACACTGGGAAGGTAACCAATGATTGACTTGCGTCCCATCCAGAATGTTTTTGCACCTGACCCTAGCTGAAAGCACCATCCTGATGAGCTACTACGCTTAGATATAAAAATCTAGCAGACTTTAAAAACTGTTTACAGAACAAGTTTTTCACCTTACTGACACTGATGATATACAGTACTACCACCCTGAACAAAACCATAAAAAAAACTTATATTACTGAAAAATCTTTCCTCCTATTTTAATATTAGCACTAGTACTGTTCGTTAAGTATGGGGGCCGGTGGTGTAGTGGTTAGGGTGCTGCACTCATGATCGGGAAATTGGGTGTTCAAACCCCTGGGCAAGGTCTTAACCATAAGTGTGCCTCTGTTCACCCAGCAGTATAAATGGGTACCAGTAAAAAATATACTGGGAAAATAATCTGCGATGGACTAGCATCCCATCCAGGAGGAGTTGTACTCCTAGTCGCTTCATGCTATGGAAATCAGGGATAAGCACCGGTCCAATGAGCCACTATGGCTCGGGTGTAAAAAAATGCAACGGACTTCACCTTTCTGTTAGTTAAGCATGCCACCATTGTCTTGATACATCGATTTAAAGAAGCCCGATTTGCTGTCACAAACTGTATAAAGCATAAGCACTTGCCTGATTTCCAATTTGACCTGCTGATATCTGATTGACATTTGGCAGTGATCCTCCATAATATGAAGCCAGGCTCCTTGCTTGCCGAACTTTCTGTGCCTGAATCTGCAGTGTGAGTGATAGATAAGCGTTGGTACACATTAACGTTCAGCAAATCTTTTGTTATAATAATGTGAACAAAGCATAAAAACCTGCAGCATATTGACATAACTGGCAATAAATAAAACAAATGGAATTTGTAGCCCGATAGCATGGTTAATAAGTTTAAAATGGTGCTTCGGGGGGGGGGGGGGGGGGGGGGGTGTTAAAGTAAAAATACATCCTAAACAAGTGAATAATTAACATTTCAGTTCTGATGGTTGCTAAGAAGGGTATTTTTTATAGTTTAAACTATAAAAAAATTATAAACATAGCTTCCAAAGGGTATGGTGTATGTATGTATATATATACACACACACACACACACACACACACACACACATACATACAGTACATATATGTTTTCATTTTGTATGTATAATATATTATCCAGTTAAGCTCTATGATGCCACTCAAACGCCGGCCAAGCGCCATCTCTTCTGAAGGAATAAGACTTTCTCTTGAAGAAACGACAGTTTCCTCTGAAGTGCATGAAGATAATCATCTGAACTGTTGTAAAGCTGTAGTATGAAAGTTTTTTCAATTATTATTCCAGAACAGTGCCTAAGTTAATGTTTGGAATGTTTAGAAGCCTGGAGCAGCTCAGCCACGTCCCTCAGCCGGAGCAGACAGTTAGTTAGAGAACACAGCCATCAAAATCAAAGTCCCCCAAAAACACAGATCATAACAAAAAGAACATAAAAGAACATGAAATGTAATAAATTGGATAAACAAAACAAAACGATAAACATGTTACACCACAGTACATAAAATCACACACAAAAATTCTAAACATTAACTTAGGTAATGTACTGGAATAATGATTGAAAAAACTTTAATATTAGAGTGCTTTCAGATGATTATTTCTCTTCAGGCACTTCAAAGGAAACTGTCATTTCTTCAGGAGAAAGTCTTATTTCTTCAGAAGAGACATCCAATGTCATTACCTTTTCAAGTGCTTAGCCAGAGAAAACGCACAGCGTTTGAGTGGCATCAAAGAGCTTAACTGTTAATTAAAACACACTAAAAAAAAGAGGCTCATTGAAAACTTGTTTGCGAATTAGGAAAAAGGGGCGTTACATCATCTCAACCAATCAGCAGGAAGGAGGACAGCCATTGGCTGAATTTGAGTGACGTGTCAGTTGCTTGGCGGTCCGCGAATACTCAAACCGTGAGTGCAAAACTGCGAATAGTCAAGGGCCTACTGTACTGCCATGTTGCTCAGTTGATGCTAATTGGCTGTTACATATACAGTATTGCTATCAGGTATGAAAAACAAAAAGAAAAAATATATATAAAAAACAGAATAACATAGAACAAAAACACATAATCTAACCCAAAAAGAGAGACAGACCTGTGGGTAAATAAATGTTCGTGGAGCAAACACCAAAATCAGAAGCTTGACAAAACCATAAATTCATTAAACAGATCATTCAGCTAACAAGACAGGTGATAAATCAGAGAACCAAATGATGAAAAAAACAAACTGAGTCTCAGACACCTAAGAAACAATTATCAAAAGACCTCTACTTTTAGGCTGTACCTAAAAAACTATAGAATTTGAGTTTAAGAACTTCCTCCATCATCCACAATGCTGTTTGAACACCTGCTGTTAGTGATGCCAGCGACAATTCAGCTGGACATGAAATGAGTGATGCAACAATGTTTTATTCCCTTAGTATACCACTTAAATATATTGCAGATATTTTAATTTAAACATGGGTAGCTATGTATAAACATAGCACTAAATGTATGACTTACATATACATACACACTTTGTGTGTATATGCAAGTCATACATTTAGTGCTATGTTTATACATAGCTACCCATGTTTACATACACACTGTGTGTGTGTGTATATATATATATATATATATATATATATATATAAATAAAACATGCACAATGCAGCCATGAGGCGGGGGGGGGGGCGGCACTAACCAGTGTCTCTCCCCCTTATGCCGGGCCCAAGCCCGGATAAATGCAGAGGGTTGCGACAGGAAGGGCATCCGGCGTAAAACTTCTGCCACATTAAAAATGCAAATGGTCAAAACAAAATTCATACCGGATCGGTCTAGGCCCGGGTTAACAACGACCGCCATCAGTGCTGTCAACCAACAGGGTGCTGATGGAAATTGGACTACTGTTGGTCGAAGACGTCGAAGAAGGAGAGGCGGGAGGCGTGTCCGTAGGCAGAGGGAGAAGAGGAAAGGCGTGAGCCTAGGACTGAGAGTAGGGACTTTGAATGTTGGAACTATGCAAGGAAAAGGCAGAGAGCTGGCTGACATGATGCAGAGGAGGAAGGTGGACATACTGTGTGTTCAGGAGACCAGGTCGAAAGGTAGCAAAGCTAAAAGCTTAGGAGCAGGGTTTAAGCGGTTTTATCATGGTGTGGATGGGAAGAGAAATGGAGTAGGAGTCATCTTGAAGGAGGGGTTTGTCAGGAATGTTCTAGAAGTGAAAAGAGTGTCAGACAGAGTGATGAGTGTCAAGTTAGAAATTGAAGGCGTGATGGTCAATGTTGTTAGTGCTTATGCACCACAGGCAGGATGTGAGCTAGAAGAGAAGGAGAGATTCTAGAGTGAATTAGATGAAGTGATGCAGAGTACCCCCAGAGGTGAAAGAGTGGTCATTGGGGCAGACTTCAATGGACATGTTGGTGCAGGCAACAGAGGGGACGAGGAAGTGATGGGCAGGTTTGGTATCCAGGACAGGAACACAGAAGGACAGATGTTGATCGATTTTGCAAAAAGAATGGAAATGGCTGTGGTGAATACTTTCTTCAAGAAGAAACAGGAGCATAGGGTGACTTATGAAAGCGGTGGTAAGAGCACACGGGTAGACTACATCTTGTGTAGGCGATGTAATTTGAAGGAAGTCAGTGACTGCAAAGTAGTAGTGGGTGAGAGTGTTGCTAAACAGCATAGGATGGTGGTGTGCAGGATGATGCTGATGGTGAGAAAGGTGAAAAAGGCAAAGGCAGAGCAGAAGACAAAGTAGTGGAAGCTGATAAAGGAAGAGTGTCGTGTTGTCTTCAAGGAGGAGTTGAAACAGGCTTTGGGTCGTCAGGAAGTGCTTCCAGATGACTGGACAACCACAGCCAATGTGATCAGGGAGACCGGTAGGAGAGTGCTTGGTGTGTCCTCTGGAAGGAAAGTAGATAAGGAAACTTGGTGGTGGAATGAGGAAGTGCAGTAGTGTGTACAAAAGAAGAGGGACATTGAGAGGACCGAAGAGAGTAAACAGGAGTACAGGGAGACACAGCGGTGTCAAAGGCCAAACAGAGGGCATATGATGACTTGTATGATAGGTTGGACAGTAAGGAGGGAGAAAATCATTTATACAGGTTAGCACAGCAGAGAAATAGAGATGGGAAAGACGTGTAGCAAGTTAGAGTGATAAAGGACAGAGAGGGAAATGTATTGACTGATGACAGAAGTGTGCTGGGAAGATGGAAAGAGTACTTTGAAGAGCTGATGAATGAGGAAAATGAGAGAGAGAAAAAAAAAAAAAGAGTAGAAGGGGTGATCGTTGAGGACCAGGAAGTAGCAAAGATTAGTAAGGGAGAAGTGAGGAGGGCATTGAAGAGGATGAAGAGTGGAAAGGCAGTTGGCCCTGATGACTTACCAGTTTAGGTATGGAAGTGTCATGGGGAGGTAGCAGTAGATTTTCTGACAAGAATATTCAACAAGGTTTTAGAAAGTAAGCAGATGCTAGAGGAATGGAGGAGAAGTGTGCTTGAGCCCATTTTTAAGATCAAGGGAGGTGTACAGAGTTGTGGCAACTACAGAGGGATAAAGTTGATGAGCCATACGATGAAGTTATGGGAAAGAATAGTGGAAGCTAGACTTAGAGCAGAGGACAGCATTTGTGAACAACAGTTTGGTTTCATGCCAAGAAAGAGCACCACAGATGCAGTGTTTGCTTTGAGGATGTTAATGGAGAAGTACAGAGAAGGTCAGAAGGAGCTGCAATGTGCCTTTGTGGATCTGGAGAAAGCATATGACAGGGTGCCAAGAGAGGAACTGTGGTATTGTATGAGGAAGTCTGGAGTGGCAGAGAAGTATGTTAGAGTGGTGCAGGACATGTATGAGAGATGTAAGACAATAGTAAGGTGTGACAAGAGTTCAAGGTGGAGGTGGGACTGCATCAAGGTCAGCTCTCAGTCTCTTGTTTGCTATGTTGATGGACAGGCTGACAGACGAGGTTAGACAAGAATCTCCATGGACTATGATGTTTGCAGATGACATTGTGATCTGCAGTGAGAGCAGACAACAAGTGGAGGAAAATCTAGAGAGGTGGAGGTATGCCCTGGAAAGGAGGGGAATGAAGGTTAGTCTCAGTAAGACAGAATACATGTGTGTGAACGACAAGGACCCAAGAGGAACGGTGAGGTTACAGGGGGCAGAGATAAAGAAGGTGGAGGATTTTAAGTACCGAGGCTCAACAATCCAGAGCAATTGAGAGTGTGGAAAAGAGGTGAAGAAGCGCATGCAGGCAGGTTGGAATGGATGGAGAAAAGTGTCCGGTGTGATGTGTGATAGGAGAGTATCGGCAAGAATGAAGGGAAAAGTGTACAAGACGGTGATGAGGCCAGCGATGTTGTATGGTTTAGAGACAGTGGCCCTGGGGAAAAGACAGGAGGCAGAGTTGGAGGTAGCAGAGATGAAAATGTTGAGGTTCTCTTTGGGAGTAACGAGGATGGATAGGATCAGAAACAAGTACATCAGAGGGACAGCACGTGTTAGAGGTTTTGGAGACAAAGTCAGAGAGGCTAGATTGAGATGGTTTGGACATGTACAGAGGAGGGATAGTGAGTATATCGGTAGTAGGATGCTGAGGTTGGAACTACCAGGCAGAAGGCCCAGAGGAAGACCAAAGAGAAGATTTATGGATGTGGTGAAGGCGGACATGAAGGTCGTTGAAGTAAGAGTAGAAGATGCAGAGGACAGGGAGAGATGGAGGCAGATCATTTGCTGTGGCGACCCCTGAAGGGAACAGCCGAAAGAAAAAGAAGAAGATATATATTCCATGCACATTAGGCAAATTGGCTATTTCAGATTGCCCCAAGTTGTAGATGTGAATGTTTGTGTGTGTTAGCCCGGTGTTGGTCTGCGAGCTGTTTAAGGTGTACTCCACCTTCAGCCTCCCCGCAGCCATGGTAGGATTAAGTGGCTCGGTAAATGAGTGATGAAGTGAAATATAACTACTAATAAATAAAAACTTTACGCTTTAAAACTCACTCGAGAATATTATTATCCAATTAATATTCGTTTCCGTATAATAAACGCAGTGTTTTCAACACAAGAGGAAATCACTCTCCTGATAAATGCTGGTTTATTCCTGATAACATTCATTAAGCATCATGAAGCAACAGTATGTTTCTTATCCCATATTTCAAGTTTTGTATAAATAAACAGAAGGTTTTGTTGGTTTAATGTGGTGTTGATGCTGTGATATACGGCAGTGTTTGAATACCCTTCAGTTACATCGGTGATAAAACTCGGCTGAAGTGTGAGAAGGCCTGGACTCACCCTGGTGGAAGTGATGTCCATCATAACCTCCTGGAAGGCGGCTATGTCTTCGGCTTGCCGCTGAACGTGCAGAGCGATTTTCTCGCTAAATTTGCGGGGGTTGCAGCTTAAAGACGCGGAGCCTGAAGCGCTCCACTGCCCGCGTCCTGCAGCTCCAGCCGCTGCTCCTGCCAAGTTCATTATTATACTGCGTTATGCACAAAAGTTGCCTTCCCGTTATCCAACATGGACATTGGACCCGAGAGAGAAACACTGGAGAGATTGCAGAGAAGTGCATTGTGGGAAACGGAGTTCGGGACAACAAGCGACAGTTCTGAAACTTTGATGTTCGTAGCCGGTTGCCAAATCTGTGAGAAAAACACGTAATTCATTATTTATTATTTCCTTTACCCGGATGTTTGATCCAATTAGAGTCGCAGGTAGGCTGGAGCCTTTTCTCAGCCAAAGGCGAGGTACAGTACACCCAAAAAAGCTCACCAGTCTATTGCAGGTTCAACACACATTCACACACATTCACACCTAGGGTAAGATTGGAACAGCTCCTTACACTTTTTCTTTTCTCTTTGGCTTTTTCCCTTTTTCAGGGGTGGCCACAGCGAATCATCTGATTCGCACGTTTGATTTGGCAGAGGTTTTTACGTCGGATGCCCTTCCTGGCACAACCCTTTTAGCAAGGGACAGAAACACGCTGACGACTTTGCAGCTACTCTTTACGAAAATCAGCAATGGTTCTTTTACATGCCTCTCACCATAGACAGTGACAGACATGGCCCGCCTTTGATTACCCAGTTAGCTGCACTGGGGGGGGACAGTGACAACCTTGTGGAGAGTAGGACTCGAACCCCCAACCTTTGGATCAGCGATCCAGCACCCTATACCACTAGACCACGACTTCCCCATGAAAGTCAGTACAGTAATGGTTCTTTTACATGAAAGTCTCACATAGACAGTGAGAGACATAGCTGGCCTTTGATAACACAACCTTGTGAAGAGTGGGACTCGAAACCCCAAGTTTAGGATCAGCAATCCAGCACCCTTTACCACCAGGCCACCACCGCCCTGGAACAGCTCCTTGGACTAATCTGCATATTTTTGGGCTGTGGAAGGAAACCAGAGTACCTAGAGGAAACCCAGGCAAGCATGGGGAGAACATGCAAACCCCACCCGGGACCTAATAACGATGCCAACTTGTTCAGATATCAAAACTGAAAAGCTGCAAAAAGGGATTGTAATCACCAGCATTTTTTTGTATTCCCATCTATTTGTTCATTTGTTTTTCAGTTTGTTCATGAAAAAAAAAAAAAAAAAACTGGCCACACCCATGCAAGGGTTTTCACCAGAGGGGACAGTGCCCTACCTGAGCTGCAGAGATGAAATGATTTTGGAATATCAAGGTCAGACCAAGGTCACTAAGTTTTAGAGATAGAGCACTTATGAGATACAGTGGTGGTCTAGTGGATAAAGGGCGCAGGATCGCTGATCCAAAGGTTGGGGGTTCGAGTCCCCACAAAGGTTGTCACTGTCCCCCCAGTGCAGCTAACTGGGTTATCAAAGGCGGGCCATATCTCTCACTGTCTATGGTGAGAGGCATGTAAAAGAACCATTGCTGACTTTCGTAAAGAGTAGCTGCAAAGCCGTCAGCATGTTTCTGTCCCTTGCTAAAGGGTTGTGACAGGAAGGGCATCCGACGTAAAAACCTATGTCAAATCAAATGTGCGAATCAGATGATTCGCTGTGGCGACTTCCGAGTAAAAGGAAAAAAGCCGAAATGAAATGGAGTACTTATAATGCTGAAAAGAGTGGCAATAGACATGTTGTTACAATGGAATATTAATACTTAACCATGTATGGACTTTTCAAATGAGTTTCCCTAGACCTTGAATGAGCTTGCTATACCTTGTATATCCTTCAAATGATTTTTTTAAATCACATTAATGTACTCTAAAACAGAAAACAAGCAGATGAGTAATTATCCAGTACAGTTATAGGGGCTACTTGCTTCTTTATCCATATTGCATGATACCCTACAATCTATGTGTACCTCTAATTTGTTTGATTTAGCAAAAACAATGTACTGTTAAATTCAGCAACATTAAGCATGTTTCCTTTGTACTGTATGAATTTTTGGCACGATCATGCTGTCATATATGTAAAATAATTATGTGATAATAAATAGAGATTAGTGGTAATAAACACTTTAGAGTGGTGCAGGACATGTAGAAGAGATGTAAGACAGTGGTGAGGTGTGCTGTCGGTGTGACAGAAGAGTTCAAGGTGGAGGTGGAACTGCATCAAGGGTCAGCTCTGAGCACCTTCTTGTTTGCTACGGTGATGGACAGGCTGACAGACAAAGTGAGACAAGATTCCCCATGGACTATGATGTTTGCAGATGACATTGTGATCTGTAGTGAGAGCAGAGAACAAGTGCAGGAAAATCTAGAGAGGTGGAGGTATGCCCTGGAAAGGAGAGGAATGAAGGTTAGTCTCAGTAAAACAAAATACGTGTGTGAACGACAAGGACCCAAGAGGAACGGTGAGGTTACAGGGGGCAGAGATAAAGAAGGTGGAGGATTTTAAGTACCGAGGCTCAACAATCCAGAGCAATAGAGAGTGTGGAAAAGAGGTGAAGAAGCGTGTGCAGGCAGGTTCGAATGGTTGGTGAAAAGTGTCCGATGTGATGGGTAATAGGAAAGTATTGTCACGAATGAAAGGAAAAGTGTACAAGACGGTGTTGAGGCCAGCGATGTTGTATGGTTTAGAAACAGTGACACTGAGGAAAAAGACAGGAAGCAGAGCTGGAGGTAGCAGAGATGAAAATGATGAGGTTCTCTTTGGGAGTAACGAGGATGGATAGGATCAAGAATGAGTACATCAGAGGGACAGCACATGTAAGACATTTTGGAGACAAAGTCAGAGAGGCTAGATTGAGATGGTTTGGACATGTACAGAGGAGGGATAGTGAGTATATTGGTAGTAGGATGCTGAGGTTGGAACTACCAGGCAGAAGGCCGAGAGGAAGACCAAAGAGAAGATTTATGGATGTGGTGAAGGAGGACATGAAGGTAGTTGGAGTAAGAGCAGAAGATGCAGAGGATAGGGTGAGATGGAGGCAGATCACTCGCTGTGGCGACCCCCGAAGGGAACAGCTGAAAGGAAAAGAAGAAAAAGAAAACACATAAAGGAGTGTGCCGATGACAGTCCAACACAACTGAAAGCAAAGTTCTGACACTATCACAAATTTATAATTAATATCTCAAGGCATGATTGTTGTGACTGTTGTAAAAGCCACATACTGTATAGTAAAAAGATACAGGACGAGACAAAACCTATGGGACAACAACAAATATAATAGTGATAATAGGATAACAACCATATAGCCATTCATTCATTTTCTGAGCCACTTAATCCTAACTAGGTGGCAAGGAGGCTGGCACCCATCTCAGCCAACTCCAGGTGAGGGCAGGGTACACCCTGAATAGCCCATCAGGCCATTGCAGGGCCAACACTCACACAACCATTCACACCAAGGACTGATTTGGAACAGTCAATTAGTCTTCTGTGCATGTTTTTGGACAATGGGAGGAAACTGGAGTCCCTGGAGAAAACCCACGCAAGCACAGGGAGAACATGCAAACTCCACACACCTGGGAATCGAACCCATGCCTTCTTGCTGTGACCACTATGCCACTTTGCCGCCTTCCATTTATCCATCTATTCACTTTCTGTTACTTATGGGGTCTTGGCTGAGAGGTCAACAGTCAATCAGCATTGCAAGTTGACCTAATTTGCATGGGGGGGGTTGTTTTTGTTTTGTTTGTTTCTTTTTTAAATCTTTTTTTACTCCCATCAACAGGGAGAATATTAAAACTCAGAATAATTAAACCCAGAACATTCTTGCTATGTGGTCACAGTGCTAACCACCCACCAGTAAACAAACCAAAATATTTTAAAGTGCATCTTTGGGGAAAAGTGCACAATAAACATCTTTATTACTTCAAACTTAGTTGGAAGAATGTTCTTTTTCAGCTACTTTGTTTTCCACATAAAAATGGGTCATGCTGATTCATGAAATAAACAAAATGTTTTTGTTTTTTTTAAAGCAGACTTGTTATTGAATTTGTCCAAGATTTAACTGGGATCATAGTGTACACAGCAATGAGTACTGTTTGACTCTTCAAGCTTCCAGAAATCACACAGGAAATGGATGAATGGACATACTGATTAAACAACCAACAGATAAAAAATAAATAAAAATCACTTGTTTAATGTATAGTATCTTAGGTGTATGGTTCAGTTGCAGTATCAATATCCAGATTTGTGCATTAATGGTTGCATGTGATTGGATCTGTTTACTTACCCATGGGTGCAAAGTATTTGATTATTTCAGGTAGATTTATAAGCTCACCATCCTGCTATGGGGCCGGTGGTGTAGTGGTTGTGGTGCTGCACTCATGATTGAGTGGTTGGGTGTTCAAATCCCAGTTAGACCACCACTGTGCTAAGACCCCTAGGCAAGGTCTCAACCACAAGTGTGCCACTGTTCACCCAGCAGTGTAAATGGGTACCAGTAAAATATACTGGGAAAGTAACTTGCGATGGACTAGCATCCCATCCAGGAGGAGTTGTACTCAGAGTTGCTTCACGCTATGGAAACCGGGGATAAGCACCGGCCTGATCAGCCACCATGGCTTGGGTATAAAAAGCCCAACGGATTTTACCCTTCACCTTGCCTCACCATCCTGCTAATTTTGCCATGATTCTAAAAACTATGGTGTACCATAGAAATCAAGCCTTGTAAAATTATTAAATGTCTGTCCCAAATTGCATCTCAATCATTTAGTTATAATAACAAATGAAATCGTCAAACAATCCATCACAGGGCCAACACACACAGCCATTCACACTCACACCTACACTCAATTTGGAAGAGCCAATTAGCCGAATGTGCATAACATACTGATCCCTTGAGAGGAAACCAGGGTTATCATCATCATCATCATCATCCTCCGCTTTATCCAGGGTCAGGTCGCAGGGGTAGCAACTTAAGCAATGAGGTCCAGACATCCTTCTCCCCAGCCACTGCCTCCAGTTCTTCCGGGGGGACACCGAGGTGTTCCCAGACCAGCCAAGAGACATAAGCCCTTCAGCGTGTTGTAGGTTGACCCCAAGGTTTCTTCCAGGTTGGAAATGCCCGAAACACCACACCAGGGAGGCATTTGGGAGGCATTCTAACTAGATGCCCGAGGCACCTCAACTGGCTCCTCTCAATGTGGAGGAGCAGTGGTTCTACTCCGAGCTCCTACCAGATGGCTGAGTTTCTCACCTTATCTCTAAGGGAGAGCCCTGCCACCCAGCAAAGGAAGCTAATTTCAGGGAAACCAGGGTACCCATTTGAAATCTCTGCAAGCACAGGGAGAACATGAAATTTTCACACCAAACTGCCTGAGCCTAGCACTTGAACACAGGACCTTCTTGCGGTAAGGTGAGATGTGCTGTGCACTATGCTATGTTGCCATTCCCAACCCAATCAGTTGTTACTGATTTCTCATCGAAGGACCCAGAGTGTCCAACAAGTCACTTGGTTTTTAAATGTTCATTCATTCATTCATTCATTCATTTTATGAACCGTTGAATTCTAATTAGGGTTGCCGGGAGGCTGGCACCCATCTCAGTCGACATTCGGGGAAGGCAGACTACACCCTGGACAGCTCGCCAGGCCATTGCAAAGCAGAAACAGGCTGACTGCAATGCAGCCTACTCTTCATGAAAGTCAGCAATGACTTTTACATCCTCTCACTACAGACAATGAGGGACATGGCCAGCCTTTGATAACCCAGTTGGCTGCACTGGGGGGACAGCAGTAACAACCCATTTAGAGGGCTTGAACCCCTGACCTTTGCATCAGTAATCCAGAATTATAAATGTTCTTCTGACTTGAAAAAATAGAGGGGGAAAAAAGTAAAAAATACAAATTAAAAAATCCAATTGACAAAAAAATTTAAATAATTCTAATATTCTTTAGCAAATAGACAACAGAAATAATGGTAGGGTGTAAGCTTAAGCTGTATATGCCACAGATACCCATGATTAATCTCATTTATTATTATTTTTTTTAACAGCTGTTTACACACGTTTTAATCTTAAACTTAACCTATACCAAAATTTTGGCCACACCTCCTATTTCAGTTAGAATGAGTGGGAGTGTCCCGACTTTGGACTATTTCTTAATATAACTGCACCTTTTATTATAAATAATTGTTCCCTCCCCAGAGTAATTTTTTCTTCTTATCCTAGTTATGCTACAATCCACTGTACCCGGAACTCTGAAAAACATTCTGCAGTAAAAGTTGTGATAAGAGTGCAATGTCATTTAATTTGTAATTTTGCAAATAAGGAAATTGGGAAATATCCAACTTGTCTGATGTTATTCTACTGCTTTAAACCCAGTTCAATAAATTAAATATGACAAGTGTAGATATAAAATAATATACACCTATATCCCAACGTGGGAAAAACATTTAAAAAAAAATCAATGATTGATAAATAGTTATAAAATTCCAAGTTAATTTTCATTTTCTGCTTCTCTGATTGGCGCTTGAACCTTTTTTTCCCCATGTTGCAACTTCCTGCTGTTTTTAATCTTATTGCAAACATCAGAAGTTAATTGCCGCCAGGCCAGCCGTTCTCCTGAGATTGCTCTCCACATATGAAGTACACCCTCACATTTATCCTTGATTGCGTCCTTATACCTAAGAAGAGGACGACCAACTCTTCTTGAACCTTCTGTCAAGCTCCACAGAGAGAAGTGTCTTTACAGGCTTGTCTGGCACGCACATTACATGGTCTATCCAACCCAATCTGTTCCTGATAAGTCTGATCTTGATATCTGTAAATTTAGTGCAAGCCAATATAACTAATTTTTTGTGATGTGGTGATCCCATCTGATCTTAAGAATAGACTTCAAGTGCAGAGTGTCCTGAAAAGCTTGATCTAATGACAATATGGGGTACAAGTCACACTTCCATCCATCATTAGCAGGATTATGCATTGATTGAATACGTACCTGAAGTTTTGTATCTACTGTCAGACCTCTGCAGTCGAATCCCTGAATCTTCTCATCGCACATGATGCAGCCTGGATCCTGGACCTTTTTGAGGCTCTGGACCACCATCCAACGCCTCAGGAGGAGTAGGAAGTTCTCTACAAATACTGTTTACAGTGTAAGTGGGGAGCTGCTCACCTTGAATGGGGATGCTGTTGGGAGGTGTAAGGAATACTTCAAGGACCTCCTCAATCCCACCAACATGCCCTCCGTGAAGGAGGAAGACCATGGGGCTTTGGGTGGGGGTCCACCCATCAGTGGGGCTGAGGTCACTGAGGTAGTCAAAAAGCTCCTCGTTGGTCGGGCTCTTGGGGTGGATGAGATCTGTTCTGAATATCTCAGGGCTCTGGATGTTGTAGGACTGTCTTGGTTGACACATCTCTGCAACATCATGTGGTCATCAGGAGTCGTAACTCTGGATTGGCAAAGCAGGGTGGTCGTCCCCTTTTATAAAAAGGGGGACCAGAGAGTGTGTTTCAGTTATCATGGAATCACACTCCTCAGCCTACCTGGGAAAGTCTATGCAAGGGTACTGGAGAGGAGGATCCAAACGATAGTTGAACCTCTGATTCAGGAGGAACAATGTGGCTGTCATTCTGGTCAAGGCACTCTCATGCAACTCCATATGCTCTACAGGATACTGGAGGGGGGATGGGAGTTTGCCCAATCTGTCCACATATGTTTTGCGAATTTAGAGAAGGCTTTCGACTGTGTCCCTCTGGCTATCTTGTGGGGCGTGATCCGGGAGTACGGGCATTCTGGATCCATTGCTACTCGCCATTCAGTCACTGTATCACCAGAACCAGAGCTTGGTCCAGATTGGGAACAACAGGTAGAATTAATTTCGGGTGAGGGTTGCAGTCCAACAAGGCTGACCTTTGTCACTGATTCTTTTCATAATTTTTATGAACAGAAGTTCTAGGCATGGCTGAGGTGTTGAGTTCTGGTTTGCTGCCCATCAGATCTCATCTCTGCTTTTTGCGGATGAAGTTGTTCTTTTGGCTTCATCAAGCCAGTATATCCAGCTCTCGATGGAGCGATTCGCAGCCGAGTACAAAGCGGCCAGGATTAGAATCAGCACCACCAAGTCCGAGACCATGGTTCTCAGTCGAAAAAGGGTTGAATGCACCATCCGGGTCAGGAATGAGGTCCTGCCCCAAGTGGAGGAGTTCAAATATCTTGGCTTCTTGTTTATGAGTGAGGGAAGGATGGAGTGGGAGATCAACAGGTAGATCGCTAAAGCCTCTGTTGTAACACGGAGCCTGTACCAGACCATCATGGTGAAGATAAGATAAGATAAGATAAGATAAGATACAGCTTTATTAATCTCACAATGGAGAAATTCACTGTTACAGGCTCTTGAGGTACTATCAGTAGGGGGTGCAAAAATAGATACAAGTACAAACATACACACATACATATATTATATAAGTAAATAAATAAATAGATACATAAATAGTATAAATTACTAAACAATAAAGAAAAGAAAAGAATGGAGCAACTTTATAGATTGGCCTATATTAAAGTGTAATGTATCTGAGGGCAGAGTAGATGGGTTGATATGGTTCACAGTCAGTGGGGTAGATGTGGTTGATTAAAGTGCGCGGGGTTTTTATTGCACATAACCGGTATTTTCACAGACAGTTACAAAGTGGCGTTGTACAGTCTGATAGCGGTGGGAATGAGCGACCTCCCGTGGCGCTCCTTCCTGCACTGAGGATGCCTCAGTCGTACACTGAAGGAGCTGCTTAGCTCCTCGACAGTCTGGTGCAGTGGGTGAGAGCTGTTGGACAGGATGGATGTGAGCTTTGCTACCATCCTCCTCTCACTCACCTCCTCCACAGAGTCCAGTGGGCAGCCGAGGACAGAGCTGGCCCTCCTGACCAGCTTGTTCAGTCTCTTTCTGTCCCGCTCTGTGCTGCCCGGGGCCCAGCAGATGGCAGCGTAGAGGATTGCAGAGGCTACCACAGAGTCATAAAATGTCCTGAGCAGAGGTCTGCATATGCCGAAGGACCTGAGTCTCCTCAGAAGGTGGAGGCGACTCTGGCCCTTCTTGTACAGGGCGTTGGTGTTGTGGGACCAGTCCAGTTTATTGTTAAGGTGAACACCCAGGTACTTGAAACTGTCCACTGTCTCAATGTCCTGTCCCTGGATGTTCACTAGTAAATGTGTGTGTGTGTGTGTTTGAGTGCTTCTCCTGAAGTCGACCACCATCTCCTTCGTCTTCCTAGTGTTCAAGCACAGGTGGTTGCGCTCACACCAGTCCACGAAGTCAGCGATGACCGACCGGTACTCCAGCTCGTTCCCCTCTGACACACGGCCCACGATGGCGGAGTCGTCCGAGAACTTCTGGAGGTGGCAGCTGTTTGTGTTATATATGAAGTCCGAGGTATAGATGTTAAAAAGGAAGGGTGAGAGGGCGGGGCCCTGCGGTGCCCCGTGCTACAGACTACCACCTTTGACTTACAGTCGGCGCAGCCGCACGCACTGTGGACGGTTAGTAAGGTAGTCAATAATCCAGGCAGCAAGATGCCCGTCCACTCCCACGTCCTCCAGCTTCCCCGCAGGCGCTGGCCTGATGGTGTTGAAGGCGCTGGAGAAGTCAAAGAACATGACCCTCACAGCGCCGCCGGCGATCTCCAGGTGGGTGAGTGCCCGCTGCAGAAGGTAGATGACGGCGTCTTCTACTCCGATGTTGGGCCTGTAGGCAAACTGCAGCGGGTCTAGGGTGGGGCTCACCATAGAGCGGAGGTGTTCAAGGAGGAGCCTTTCCATGATCTTAATGAGGTGGGAGGTCAGGGCGACAGGTCTGTAGTGGGCTGGTTCCTTCGCTTGTGCTGTTTTGGGAACCGGAACCACACAGGAGGTCTTCCAGAGGACTGGAACCTTCTCCAGGCTGAGGCTCAGGTTGTACAGGTAGCATAGTACCACACAGAGCTGGTCTGCGCAGGTCCTCAGCAGCCTGGGACTGATGCCATCAGGTCCTTCAGATTTCCTCTGAAGAGGGAGCTGAGCCACAAGGCAAAACTCTCAATTTACCAGTTGAGCTACATTCCAACTCTCACCTATGGTCACGAGCTTTGGGTAGTGACCGAAAGAACAAGATCTCGAATACGAGCAACTAAAATGAGCTTCCTTCACTGCATGGTGGGAGCATAGACACATACTAAGGTAAGATAAGTATTATTCTTTAGTGGAGCCCAAACTGTAATTATCTCATCTCATCTCATCTTCTTCCGCTTAGTCCGGGGTCGGGTTGCGGGGGCAGCAACCTTAGCAAAGAGGTCCAGACATCCCTCTCCCGAGCCACTTCCTCCAACTCTCCCGGGGGGACACCGAGGCGGTCCCAGACAAGCCGAGAGACATAGTCCCTCCAGCGTGTTCTAGGTCGACCCCGGGGTCTCTTCCCGGTTGGACATGCCCGAAACACCACACCAGGGAGGCGTCCGGGGGGCATTCTAACCAGATGCCCGAGCCACCTCAACTGGCCCCTCTCAATGGGGAGGAGCAGCGGATCTACTCCGAGCTCTCCCGGATGGCGGAGCTTCTCACCCTATCTCTAAGGGAGAACCCGCCACCCGGCGAAGAAAGCTCATTTCAGCCGCTTGTATCCGTGATCTTGTTCTTTCGGTCATTACCCAAAGCTCGTGACCATAGGTGAGGGTTGGAACGTAGATCGACTGGTAAATTGAGAGCTTCGCCTTGCGGCTCAGCTCCTTTTTCACCACGACGGACCGGTACAGGCACCGCTTAACAGCAGAGGCTGCAGCGATCCGTCTGTCGATCTCTCGCTCCATCCTTCCCTCACTCGTAAACAAGACCCCAAGATACTTAAACTCCTCCACTTGGGGCAGGACCTCATCCCGACCCAGAGGGTGCATTCCACCATTGTCCGACTGAGAACCATGGCCTCGGACTTGGAGGTACTGATCTTCATCCCGGCTGCTTCGCACTCAGCTGCGAATCGCTCCAATGAGAGCTGGAGGGCCCGACTTGATGAAGCCAAAAGGACAACATCATCCGCAAAAAGCAGAGATGATATCCGATGGCCACGAACCAGAACCCCTCCTCGGCTCGACTGTGCCTAGAAATTCTGTCCATAAAAAGTATGAACAGAATCGGTGACAAAGGACAGCCTTGGCGGACTCCAACTCCCACCGGAAAGGAATCCGAGCTGCTGTTACCAATACGGACCAAACTCTGGCTCGGTGATACAGCGACCGAATAGCTCGTAAGCAACGGATCCGAACGCCCGTACTCTCGAGCACGCCCCACAAGATCTTTCGAGGACACGGTCGAAAGCCTTCTCCAAATCCACAAAGCACATGTGGACAGATTGGGCAAACTCCCATGCCCCCTCCAGAATCCTGTGGAGCGTATAGAGTTGGTCAAGAGTGCTGCGGCCAGGGCGAAAACCACATTGTTCCTCCTGAATCCGAGGTTCGACTATCGGTCGGATCCTCCTCTCTAGTACCCCTGCATAGACTTTACCAGGTAGGCTGAGGAGTGTAATTCCCGATAATTGGAACACACCCTCCGGTCCCCTTCTTAAAAATTGGGACCACCACCCCAGTTTGCCAATCCAGAGGTACAGCCCCGATGACCACGCGATGTTGCAGAGACGTGTCAACCAAGACAGTCCTACAACATCCAGAGTCCTGAGGTATTCCGGGCGGATCTCGTCCAACCCCGGAGCTCGACCACCGAGGAGCTTTTGACAACCTCAGTGACCTCCACTCCAGTGATGGGCGGACCCTCACCCGAACCCCAGGGTCTTCCTCTTCCCACGGAGGGCGTGTTGGTGGGAGTGAGAAGGTCCTCAAAGTAATCCCTCCACCTCTCAACAACATCCCCAGTCAAGGTAAGCAGCTCCCCACCTCCACCGTAAACAGTGTTTGTGAAGAACTGCTTCCCCCTCCTGAGGCGTCGGATGGTGGCCCAGAACCTTTGAGGCCAACCGATAATCACTCTCCAGGCCCTCACCGAACTCCTCCCACGCCCGAGATTTTGCATCTGCGACAGCCTCGGCTGCAGCACGTTTGGCCTGCTGGTACCCGTTTGCTGCCTCAGGAGTCCCACAGGCTAATAAAACCCGATAGGCCTCCTTCTTCAGCTGGACGGCCCCCTTCACCGCAGGTGTCCACCACCGGGTTCGGGGATTACCGCCACGACAAGCACCGACGACCTTACGGCCACAGCTATGGGCTGCCGCCTCAGCAATGGAGGCACGAAACATGGCCCATTCAGATTCCATGTCCCCCGCCTCCTCCGGAACGTGGTTGTAGCTCTGCCAGAGGTGGGAGTTAAAGGCCTCTCGGACAGGGGGCTCCGCCAAACGTTCCCAGCAGACCCTGATTACACGCTTGGGCCTGCCAGGTCTGGAAGGCAACCTCCCACACCACCGAAGCCAACTCACCACCAGGTAGTGATCAGTAGACAGCTCAGCTCCTCTCTTCACCCGAGTGTCCAGAACATATGGTCGCAAGTCCGATGACACGACTACAAAGTCAATCATCGAACTGCGACCTAGGGTGTCCTGGTGCCAAGTGCACTTATGGATACCCTTATGTTCGAACATGGTGTTCGTGATAGACAAACTATGACGAGCACAGAAGTCCATCATCGCCACACCATTGGATTCAGACTGGAGAGGCCGTACCTACCGATCACACCCTTCCAGGTCACACTATCGTTGCCCACATCGGCGTTCAAGTCTCCCAAGACAACCAGCGACTCTCCCGAGGGAGCGTTCTCCAACACCCCCAAAGACTCCAAAAGGGTGGGTACTCTGAACTGTCATTTGGTGCATAAGCACAAATAACAGTCAGGACCCGTCCCCACCCGAAGACGGAGGGAAGCTACCCTTTCGTCAACCGGGAGAACCCCAACATTTGGGCACCGAGACGGGGGCAACAAGAATACCCACACCGGCTCGCCGCCTCTCCCCATGAGCAACTCCAGAATAGAAGAAGGTCCAGCCTCTTTCGAGATGGATGGTTCCAGAGCCCAAGCTATGCGTTGAGGTGAGCCCGACTATATCTAGTCGGTATGTCTCCACCTCACGCACCAAATCGGGCTCCTTTCCCGCCAGAGAGGTGACATTCCATGTCCCGAAGGTCAGAGTAAGCAGCCGAGGATCAGTCCGACAGAACCCATGCCTTCGGCTGCCACCCAACTCACACTGCACCCGACCCTAAAACTCCTCCCACGGGTGGTGGGTCCATGGGAGGGCGGACCCATGTCTCCTTTCGCGCTGGGCCCGGCCAGGCTCCATGGGCATAAGCCCGACCACCAGGCGCTCGCCTTCGAGCCCCTCCCCTGGGCCTGGCTCCAGGAGGGAACCCCGGTGACCCGCGTCCGGGCAAGGGAGACTGATTCCTCTGTTGTTTTCTCATGTCTTAGGGGTCTGTTTTGAATCGCACTTTGTCTGGACCTTCACCCCGGACCTGTTTGCCTTGGGTGACCCTACCAGGGGCATTTTCCCCCGACAACATAGCTCCTAGGATCATTAGGTCACGCAAACCCCTCCACCACGATAAGGTGGCGATTCGAGGAGGGGCAAACTGTAATTAATCTTGGCCAAATTTATTGGAGACTGCAAAGCCAACACCAGCCATCCTGCCTTTGCCACTGCTACAGAAGATGGTATAACTTCTGTCCTTGATGTTGCCCATATTCGGGTGTCTAACTTCACTCAAAGCATACACATCTATGCCTGCCTTCTCAAGTTCTTTGAAGATGATTGCTGTGCCACCTTCTGGTTAGTGCTTGAATTTTTGTCACTACTGTATTTGTCATTGGTGGTGTGGATGTTCCACACCAATAGACTAAGCTTTTCTCTCTTGAGAGGAGGTACATTTTGTCCATCGTAGCACTATTTTCACCACTGCCATAGATCGTGAGGTGTCGGTTGCCTCGGATGCAGTCCCATTATCTATAACTCTCTTAGAGGTCATCTCATAAATTGTGAGGTTATGTCTAATACTGTAAAGACGACAATAAACAACACACAATAGTGTCCCTTGGCGAGTAATCCCTGACACGGTCGCATTAAATACCCTTTTCCTTTTTGCCAGATTGATAAACAGCATTGGCTGGTGCCAGAACTGCAATTGGGTTGACTTACAGGACTGCCAAATGCTGGATAAGATGCCAAGGTGACAAGTCAGATCCGCCGGCGGGGGCATGAGGCCATATCCCCAGCAAAGGGAGGCAAAGGGTGTGATAAAACTTTCTCAAAGTGTACACCCAGGCTAATGTAGGGGAGGAGGCACTTTACTTCTCCATTCTAGACTGGCACCAAACGAGGTCCAGCCACTGCCCTAGTATATACAGTATAATAACATACACTTATAAATAGCACTATGGGAATAACAAATTTGGAATTTTTGGTGTTAAGTGATTTCAACATAGATCGCATTAACAAGTTTGGACACACAAGTAATTGTGACAAAACTTTTGACTGATACTACGTGCATGTCATATGAACCTTTAAAAATCCTCTAATATACTTTACCATTAAACTCGTTGAGATTGAATATTTAACGTGGATTTGGCAACATCGTAAAGTTGCGTTTAAGATCGTAAACAACTTTAGTAATTGTGGGTATTGTAGTTGCAACATATAAAGAGACTACACATAATCGTTAACATTTATTTATTTATTTATTTATTTATAAAACTGGACGGTAACATTGTCTGAAATTATTAAAATAATACAATAATGGGTTTTTGAGGAATGTTAGCGAGAGTGCTTTCGACAAATTCACGAACGTTTATAGAACGAAATGTACAACGCTGTGTCCTTAGTACTGACTATAAAACTACAATTCCCATATATTGGTTGAGGGCGTTTGGAAACATGATGACGTACTTCCGCCACTGAAAACAACTTTCAGAAAAGATGGAGAACAAAGTTGAGCGTGTGGGGAACGGGAGGAACATCTCTCTTCCTATTTCTCGTGTAAAATTAATAATGAAGAGCTCTCCGGATGTGTCGTGTATTAATCAGGATGCGCTTTTCTTAACAACAAAAGCAACGGTAATAGTTTATAATCGTGCAGATCATACAGAAGCTGGTTAAACTTATACCTACTTAATTCCTCTCAGAATCCAGCTAACTGTTAGCTTATATTATGAATGAGATTTTGAGGTTATATTACTTCCGTTCCATGTCTTGTGTAAAGTATATGTTTTAATTTTATATTTTATATACACACACACACACACACACACTATTGTTATTGGGTTTGTACACCCCACTGTAGCTGTTGTCAGACTGATAGCTTATTTAATATATAAAAATGCAATTGATTATCTGGTTTCTAGATAACTTTTTCAGGGAGAATAAATGGTTCAAGTTTTACTGCGTGATGTCACGCACTCAATGTTCATTTCCGTATCAAATTCGTGTGTTTGAAGCTAACCTCATATTAAATAATAACGTATCTATCTAAAATTAATTGCTTTAGTTATTTACTACGTTTCATACTCGCTTCATAGCCTGTTTAGCATAACAAGCTAACTTTACTACTGTAACTATTTGTATGACATGTCCTGGTAGTGGAATCCGTGATTTGTTATTAGGAAACGATGGTGGTGGTCAGTGATTGGATGATAGAAGACAGCAGTGATTCATGCTTGTTCTTCAGTGATTAGATGTTAAGAAACAGTAATGATCAAGTAGTAGTAAGTCATTGGCTGTAAGGACACAGGTTTGAGACCTCTATGGAGAAACACATAAGGACACAGGACACGGTGTCCCTTCCCGGGATGTGAGTGACCAGCCAGGCCTGAGGGAGGGGCTTGAAAGTGAGCTCGCCTGGTGGTCGGGCTTCTGCCTATGAAGCCCAGCCGCGACCAAACCGAAAAGGAAACATGGGCCCGCCCTCCCATGGACCCACCACCTGTCGGAGGGGCTTTTGGGTAGGGTGCATTGTTAGTTGGGTGGTAGCTGAAAGAATGGGTTCTGTCAGACCGATCCTCGGCCACTGACTCTTAACTTTTGGGCCTGGAAAGTGACTATCGGCCTCAAAAAGGTTCTGGACCACCATCCAATGCCTCAGGAGGGGAAAGCAGTTCTTTACAAATACTGTTTACAGTGGAAGTGAACACCTTGATTGGGGGTGTTGTCAAGAGGTAAAAGGAATACTTCGAGGACCTCCTCAATCCCACCAATATGCACTCCCTGGTGTAGGAAGACTTGGGGTTTTGATGGGGGTCCATCAGTGGGGCTGAGGTCACCAATGTAGTCAAAAAGCTCCACGGTGGTTGTTCTTCACGGGTGGATGAGATATGCCCTGAATATCTCAGGGCTCTGGATGTTGTAGGACTGTCTTGTCTCTGAAACATCCTGTGGTCATTGGGGGCCTTACCTCTGGTTTGGCAAACAGGGGTGACAGTCCCCCTTTTTGAAAATGGGGCCAGATGGTGTGTTACAGTTTTCGTGGAATCAGACTCCTCAGCCTACGTGGGAAGGTCTATGCAGGGATATTGGAGAGGAGGATCCGACTGATGTTTGAACCTCGGATTCAGGAGGAAGAATGTGGTTTTTCTCCTGGCCGCAGCACTCTCGACCAAATCTGTACACACCACAGGATCCTGGAGGGGCATGAAAGTTTGCCCAATCTGTCCAGATGTGTTTTGTGAAATTAGAGAAGGCTTTCGACCACGTCCCCTGGGCTATCTTGTGGGGCGTGCTCCGAGAGTGCATCCTCTGGGTCTGGAATGATGTCCCAAGTGGAGGAGTTTAAGAAAGTAGAGGTCTTGTTCACAAGTGAGGGAAGGATGGAGCAGTAGATCGACAGGTGGATCGCTGCAGTATCTGCTGTGAAGCTGAGGTTGTACTGGTCATTTGTAGTGAACAAGAGCTGAACCAAGACTCAAAGCTCTCAATTTACCAGTCAATCTATGTTCCAACCTTCACCGATGGTCACCAGCTTTGGGTAGTGAAAAAAAGAACAAAATCACGGATACAAGCAGCTGAAATGAGCTTCCTTTGCAGAGTTGTAGGGCGCTCCCATGGATATAGGGTTAGAAGCTCAGTCATCCATTAGGTGCACAAACTAGAACCACTGTTCCTCCGCATTGAGAGGATCCAGTTGAGGTGGCTTGGGCATCTCATTAGAATGCCTCCCAAACACCTCCCTGGTGTGGTGTGGAAGAGATCCCAGGGTTGACCCAGAACACGCTGGAGGGACTGTCTCTCGGCTGGTCTGGGAACACCTCATTGTCCCCCCCCCGGAAGAGCTGGAGGACGTGGCTGGGGACAGGGATATCTGGACCCTATTCTCAGGCTGCTGCTTTCGCAATCTGACCCCA
The DNA here is from genome assembly GCA_024760905.1 of Plotosus lineatus. Lineage (NCBI taxonomy): Eukaryota > Metazoa > Chordata > Actinopteri > Siluriformes > Plotosidae > Plotosus > Plotosus lineatus. Next base: position 79,914,178 of record CM045728.1, on the reverse strand, counting down.
GACTAAGCAGAGGAAGATGATGAAACAGCGGTGATCATTGGTTGTAAGCGAAAGGGAGTAATCAGTGATTGGATGTAAGGAAACAATGGTGGCAAATGATTGGTTGTTGGGAAACTCTGCTCAAAAGTCAATAACTTTGTCCCTAGGTTTCTTTTGATTGGTGTATTTTTTTTGTAACCAGGTTAAAAAAAATCAATTAAGACTTTTGCCAAAAAGACATCATACAAAGTTTTAACGTGTCAACAGATATCAACATGTAGACAGCACATTTACTACAACACCTTTAAAAGACTGGTAAAATAGCAACTATCTACAACGGAATTTATTGGAGGAGCCAACTTACAGCTTCTTTCTTAAATAAAGTGTTAAAAGGTAACGTCCGTCGTGCTTTTACACCCGAGCCATAGTGGCTCATCGGCCCGGTGCTTATCCCCGGTTTCCGTAGCGTGAAGTGACTCGGAATACAACTCCTCCTGGATGGGACGCTAGTCCATCGCAGGTTACTTTCCCAATATATTTTTACTGGTACCCATTTATACTGCTGGGTGAACAGAGGCACACTTGTGGTTAAGACCTTGCCCGGGGGTCTTAGCACAGTGGCGGTCTAACTGGGATTTGAACACACAACCTCCTGATCATGAGTGCAGCACCCTAACCACTTCGCCACCGGCCCCAGTAAATAAAGTGTTAAACTTGCCTAAAAGTCCCCACCCAGATTTGGCATCAAAATCACAAATCTGGCAACACTGTCAGAAATTCCTAATTAATGTATGAAGAATGATTTCACTGCCTGATCAATATGAATGCATTTTACCAGGAGCTTTTTGTTCAGCACTTGGCTTTGACCTCATACAATAATGGTTCTGGAAAACAGAGTGGCACCCTATCCTACAGTGATCTGGCTAACACTGCAGAGGAGACGGAAACATTCCAGTTTCTCACAGGTGAGAAGTTTTAATGTGACGTACACTCAGTCATCTGTATCAGTTCCCCCGAACGTTTGTGTTACCTCAATCAATAGGGATCATTGCAAAATAGAACATCTTAATCAGAGCAAGACAGTATATAGTCACCTTGTCTGTGTCTTTTCTCTTTCTCCCTGATTAGATATTCTTCCAAAGAAAATCTTGGCTCGGGATTATCTGAAGTCCCTGGAGAAAATGGAAGAAGAAAAAGAAGAGGAGGACAACTGATATGGGGGGTTGGGGGGCTAAACAGTAACTTCCATATCATTCTTAAATATTACTTAACAATGTGAACAGGTAGAAAAAAGAACATTTTCCACAGAACAGAAAGCAAGAGAGGAAATCCAAAACATCTCACCAGTTCCTCACACCTTGTAGTTCAAGTAATGACAATTTTTCAAATGTATAATGGCATGATCACCAACAAGCTACCTGTAAGTCAACACATGGCGAGGCAGAGTAGCCATTTGAAGTGTTCATACATTTATTTATGTTGTACAAGTTGATGTTCCTGCACCTCTTGAATTTCTGGCCCAGATTCAGACACTGTAGCTGTTTTAAAGTGTTTACTCAGGGTGTACATTCTTTCATTAAATGGGCATTAAGATGTCAGGGTTTTTTTTAACGATACACCAGAAATGAATACCTGTCTCCTTGTGAATTTTCTGAAATAATTACATTCAACATTTTGTGTGTGCGTGCGCGCATAAATACTGTTCCATTTTTTTGTACCTTTTGCTGTTTCAGCTGATGACATGCACTGAATTTCAAACTTATGATTCTTACTATGAGCTTCAGTTGTGTATAGTGTAATGTATAATTTTAGCTGTAAAAATTTCAGTAAATAAACTTATGCATTATTATTATTCACTGTGCAGTGATTTCCTACTGGTCCAGTAAAATGATTGCCATTTCAGAATAGCTGCTTTTTTTTTTTTTTTCCTTTCGGATCACTCATTTGCTCAACTGCTTAAACAGTTAATGGCCTGATGTGTATGTTCTTGGACTCTGAGAGGAAACCAGAATGCAAGTAGGAAGCTCATACAAACTACACAGAAACACAAAAGCCTGGGACCCAGACCAGGATTTGTTATGAAACACTTGTGTTGCTAACCACTCTTCGATTATATCACTATAGAATTGATCAATCATGAAGGTTAGTGGGATTATAAATATAATTACAAAATTCTCTAGTTTTTATATATAGTTTCTGTTTTGGTTGAGGGTTCGAGTCCCACTCTCCACAAGGTTGTCACTGTCGTCCCCCCCCCCAGTGCAGTTTACTGGGTTATCAAAGGCGGGCCATGTCTGTCACTGTCTATGGTGTGAGGAATGTAAAAGAACCATTGCTGACTTTCGTAAAGAGTAGCTGCAAAGTCGTCAGCGTGTTTCTGTCCCTTGCTAAAAAGGGTTGTGACAGGAAGGGCATCCGACGTAAAAACCTCTGCCAAATCAAACGTGCGAATCAGATGATTCACTGTGGCGACTTTTGAGTGAAAGAGAAAAAGCTGAAAGGAAGACAGACAGACATAAGTTTCTGTTTTGGAGGAATAAGAATTCACTTGGTGTGTGGTGATGTAGAGGTTTGGGCGGAGCAGTCTAAAATTAAGGTGTTCAAATCACAGTACCACCAATGTGTCACTGTTGGCCCCTTGAGCAAGACCCACATTCTCACTTCTAGTGAATGTAGAGTAGCTTGTTGACCTTATCTGCATTTGGACTGCATTGGGAGGAAATTGAAATACCTGCAGGAACCCACACAGAAACACCATCTCAAACCTGGGACCTTTCACAACTTTACAATTTTTTTTTTTTTTATAGTTGTGTTGGATAAGCAGCAGAAAGGTCCCAGGTTGAGATGGTGTTTCTGTGTGGGTTCCTGCAGGTATTTCAATTTCCTCCCAATGCAGTCCAAATGCAGATAAGGTCAACAAGCTACTCTACATTCACTAGAAGTGAGAATGTGCGTAAGAATGGAAGTTTGTCTTAAGGAATAGGTTCTGAAGAGAGCTTGAAATGGACCCTGGGCTAAGAACATGCACTGCAGCAGAAATCACAAAAAGCACTCCATGGCATGGAATGGTTGTTTTCTACAGCACCACATAAACTAAAATAGGCGGACGTAGCTAGAGAACTAGATTTCATGACTGTGGAAATTACATATTTTAAAAAAAAGCATACAAAATCAATTTGGTGATTCAAGGTTTATTTATAAAATACACCCTTCAAATACACCTCAAGCAATTGGTGTAAATAAAGAATCCAAAAAACTTTTTAACAACCAATTAGATCTCTCTAATGGTGTGTATCCATGCATATGTTCAATGATATGAAATGAATAAGGTAAGCCATCATACATTAGTGCATTATATATTCTCCACCCCTACTACAAAGGCAGGGGTAATCCAAGAGTCTTGCTATAGGGGAGAAGTATTCGGCCTTGTCACAGGCATACACTGGACTGGAAACTGCTGTAATGGTGTTTACTGACTCAGTAGTTGGATTAATCGATGTTGTATGGCGTTCAGTGTCCTCTCGAGTTTAGAAAGACGCTCCTCCAGGAGGACGGCCATTTCTTCTCTGCTGCTTATGAAGTTCATGGTGTTTACAATCTGCTCCTTTAAACTGCAGTAAACACAAAGATTATTTACTGATGTTGATCTTACTGACAGGTTCACTACGAGAAATAACAGCTTTCTGTGAATACAAACCAAGAAAACTGAGAATGATCGACACATTACTACTGAATATTACTGAAGTAAACATTGTTTCATGTTAATGTTTTGGAAGGCGTTTCCATTCACGTCTATCGTGAACAGCACTGGCATTTTATCACCTTGCACCTTTAACCTGCGTTTAAAATGGGACATCATGCCCTCGATTCAAAAAAGCGTTGCATTCCTTGAACATACTTGGAGCATGACTGGGATATGAAAAGGAGGCTGGGAGCATCCAAGAGATTAAACTTAAAGGAATCTTTGTGTTTCAAAATTGAGCGAGATCTCCTATGATGGCACATCAAGGTGTGCCGTGCTCGGTTAAGGTCTGTTCAGCTTGACTATTATTCCCACCTTCTCGAACAACTTGCATCAAATTGTAGGAAATCATAATAATCAATAAATCTGGATTTCACCAAGTTAATCACAAATCCATCAAGTTCCTTTGAGGTCATCATGACTCAATCAACTGAACACCCCCCCCAATCATGATTCTCTCGGAAACCATAGATTTCACAGCTCCAGTGTGAACCAACAGTGACTTTCCTGATGCACAGTTGTGTGAATAAACAAGTCTCTACACTCCTGTAAAGTTGCTTAATGTAAAAAGTAATCTATTAATAAATTAAAAAAAAAACCCCAAAACAAACACTCTTATTAGGGTCACAGAGCAGATGGAGCTCACCCCAGCCAACTTATAGCAAAAGGTAGGATACACCATGAACAGTGTGCCAGACCACTGCAGGGTCAACACACACAGGTGCAGTTGAGAATATCCAGTTAACCTAATGTGTATTTTTTTTTTTATAACTGTGGGCGCATACTGGAGTACCTGAAGGAAACCCACACAAGCACAGTCAACCAACTAAGTTTCACTTCAACCAAGCAGTAGCTACACCTTCCACCTGTTTCACTCACTTATCTAAAAAAAAAAAAAAAAAATTAGATCACACATAAGCATTTCAATTTTGAAGTTGGGTAGCAGCCATCTGAGTGACAGCACTTTAAGAGCTCAAAATCGAGATGTTGAAAGCCAACACAGCCCAAAAACTTTGAACATTTTACTGCCGATGTTCAGAATACCTTCAGACGATAGAATTTTAATGAAAAAAAAAAAAAAAAAATGAATTACTCTGCATAACTGAAAAAAAAAATAATAACATGCACCTTGGATGTAATCATTTCCATCACACATCATTTAATATTTTTTTGGTTTATATTTCAACAGTAAAGTGGTCTCACCAAGATGGCTGCCACCTGGCTTCAAAATGAAAACATGAATGCGTACACTAATCTCTAATTCTTTGGATCAGTGAATGAAACAGGTGAAAGGTGTAGCTACTGCTTGGTTGAAGTGAAAGCGTGCACGCCCAGGCCCTCTGTGGACATCCTGATTCTACAGAAAAAGTTAGTCTTTATTCGGGGGTTAATCAGAATGACTTTATTGATGGCAGGTGAATGATTAATTATTCTGAACATGGCTGGTTCAATCTGAGGGGCATCACAAGATATGGTGGCACAGCGGCCTCATAACAAAAATGTCTTGGGTCTAAGTCCCGGGCTCATCGGTGGCAATTTTGTGTGAAGTATTTCTGAGTCAAGTCAGGTGATCCATTATCCTTTTACTGGGCACACGTTTTTCCATTTTTTAGCTCTGTGCAAGCAGGAATCTTTTTAGGATTTTTGTGACATTTAGGGCAGTGTTGCTATGGCCGCTTTCAGACATTTTGCCCCGATCACTAGATCGGCCGTTTTCCCCAGTAAAGAGTTAAGCGTTTAGTTACATTTTTGCATGGCTTTCCACCTCACAGAAAGAGAGTCCGGCAGCTCTTAATCCGTCCCAAGTGTGAATTATTACAAATCCCATCTAACCTGTTCCATTCTATTTTATTTTACATGGACAGTACATAAACATTTTCTCCCATTTGCACCTTTACAATCTGGTTGAGATGCAATTTACCTTGCCAAGCCATCATGATCTCCACCCTCTTTCCTCTTCTCATTCAGGTCAATAAAGACCCTCTGCATGGATTCTACAGTCTGAGAAATGGTCATGTGATCATCCCGAACTCCTTGAACATTTGCCATGGCTTGCTGCTCGTACGAGACCCCTCCCTCCTCCAGACCACTGGCCTCAGTCACAGCATGTAGTGCGGCTCGGTTCTGCAGCATCAGCAGACGTGTTACCTCAAACTCCTCTGACCCTGCTATGTTTTTCCTGCACGCAGGAAAAGATGGAGGCAGCCAAAAGCGCTGAGTGCAGTTGACTACATGACCAGGTGCCTCTGTGACAAAGGGACTATGAGCGGGAAAGTTGTGCAGCAGCTCATGCAGACCAGATCCCCAGTCCCAGTCCCAGTCTTTGTCTTCCAGGTGCATGTCAATGCTGCTTCCAGTGTTGCACATGGAGAGGAGAAGCAGGACAAACCATGCCATCCTGCTGAAGGTAAGGAAAAAGAAAACACTCTACAGTATTCCCAGTCCTATTCTGAACAACAATTGATCAGGATTCCATGGATCAATAGGTTCTTTAATTCCTATAAGTATGCAAAAACTTTACCGGTTATACCATGTGAGTAATCAAATAATCCTTTAGACCAGGGGTGTCAAACTTGTGCCACAAAGGACCATGTGGCTGCAGGTTTTTGTTTCAACCAAGCAGCAGCAGCACACCTGACTTGGCTCATTCAAACAACTGATAAGAGTCTTCAGGCAGTTGATTGGTCAATCTGTATACTCTGTACAGAGACTGACCAATCAACTGCCTGAAGACTCTTATCAGTTGTTTGAATGAGCCAAGTCAGGTGTGCTGCTGCTGCTTGGTTGAAACAAAAACCTGCAGCCACATGGTCCTTTGTGGCACGAGTTTAGAGTAAAAAATAGATGAAGTAAAAATTGTTCTCACAGTGGCTTAAGTTCATAATATGTTCATAATTAAAGAACTATTGGAAATGTCTATGAACACAGGGCAGCAGGCTGTTGTTTCGGAGTGGAGTCTGCATGTTCCCCCTATGCTTGCTCGAGTTTCCTTCAGGCACTTTATTTTCCTCCCACAGTCCAGAGACACACATCAGGCCATCAAGCTGGTCCAAATTGCTCCTAGGTTAGAGTCTGAATGGTTGTGAGTGTTGCTCTGTGATGGTGTGACAAACCAAGCAGCAGCACACCACACTTGGCACATTTAAACAAACGATTTAAGCCTTTAGGCAGTTGATTGGTCAATCTGTGTGCTCTGAACAGAGACTGACCAATCAACTGCCAGAATATAGATCAGTGGTTTAAATGAGCCAAGTCAGGTGTGCTGCTGAAACAAAAACTTGCAGCTACACGGCCCTTTGTGGCATGGTCTGGACATCTGTGGTTAAGGGTATGCTTTGCCCTCCCTAGAGTCGGCTGAGATAGGCTCCAGCCTCCCTGTGACCATAGTACACGAATAAGCGGATCGGCAAATGAATGACAGAGTGATTGTATGAACACACAGTGGTTTGTGGAAGCAGCCATTTTAAAACTCCATCCTGCTATCAAAAGCAAGATATTCCTGACGTAGATTTAATGACTACAGTAAAACCTCCGCTGACGAACGCTTAAGCTCACGAACTTTTCGCCTCAAAAACATTAAATTTGCGAGCATATAGTCTCTGCTGACGAACTAGTTTTCGGCGGACGAATCAAACCACGCGGTCGAACAGCGCCACGGTGGCGGCCACGAGAAGCTGACGCACGCTCACCGCATCACAGTTCGTCACCCCCTTTCTTTGAGTGCGGAAGTGGTTTGTGTTTGCTAGACATTTTGGACCATATTGAGTGTACTTTTGCTTTTATGGGACCGAAAAAGACCCCACCACAGGCGGAGATCATTGAAAAACACGAACGAGGTGTGCGTTTGTGTGACTTAGCGTCCCAGTACCAGTACGCCAAGTCTACCATTGCTACCATCCTTAAGAACAAGGAAGCTATTAAGGTTGCATGTGTGGCTAAGGGTGTTTCCAAACAGTAGGCGTTTCCAAACTCTCCTTCCAAACAGTAAGTCCCTCCCTCCCTCCTCCTCCCACTCCATTCCATCAAGCCATCAACTACCATCACAAAGGTAAATAAAACCACTTTATTATACAGTACAGTTTATTTCTTTAATTACAATACAATAGCACATTTATTATACATAAAATAAGGTATATTTTTGTGTAGTTTTAAGGCTTATTTAGTAGAAAATTATGTTTTATGGGGACCTGGGAATGGATTATTCTCATTTTAATGGTTTCTTATGGGAAATAAATGTTCGGAAGATGAACTTTTCACCTTACACACACTTTCTGGGAACCAATTATGTTCGTGAGCTGAGGTATCACTGTAATTCAAATCTGGTGATTTTTTTGAGCAGAAGTTACTGATGTCCTACACTCAATACAAGTCGCAGCTCACGTCACACCTTTCCTTCACCCAGAGTTGGCAGAGATAGGCTTCAGTCACCCAAATATGATGAAGCAGTTCAGCAAATGAGCGAGTAAGCAGCTGAACCATCCACTGTGAGATACGCACACAACTAGTGTATGACGATTCATCGAATATAGGCAGAATTTTGACGTCATCTGATGACTTTGTGAGCATGCATAAGCCATTTTCCCCCGAAAAAGGATCAACAACCCCAACACCCAAAAAAAGCCTAAACCCGTATCTCCACCTGTCAGCTTGTCTGTTGGGTTGTTTTCTGATCGTTTCCTTTCACGCTTGAATTAGACTACCAAAAAAAACACGTCACAGTGCGCGTGCGAGTCATTTCTCCTCAATAGCACCAGCAACCATTAAAGCCCCGGAACCGACACTTGACTGACTCTGCTCGTTTTAAAATGCTCGGCATATTCTTGAATAAAATGGTTATCAGAAGTTTATGACTTTTACCTCGAGTCGAGAAACTTCGGCGTCGTTCTGTTTGCTCAGATGGAAGTCTGCGCGCGTGCATGGATGCGCGTGTGCGCACGTCCGTCTGAGTGCGCGTGTGCGCGCGCGCGGACCTCGAACAGTGTCTCCAGTTCTCACAGCTGGAAACTATGACTCGCGCTCACAGCACCATTTATGCGCCGGTATTAATTAATCCTCAAACACACACGACCGGCTCGGAGTGCTGAAAGAACCAACAGCAAACATTTGTGTAAAAATCGAAACAACCACTGAACCAAACACACAGATTCCAGGAGTGATGTGCAGGGTTTTACATGCCAAACATCTCATCTCATGAGATTTGATTTCAGATAGTTTATATACATACATGTGGAGATATGTGGAGATATGTATGTATGTGTGTGTGTGTGTGTGTGTGTGTGTGTGTGTGTGTGTGTGTGTGTGTGACATCTAGACCTTCTGCCTGGTAGTTCTAACCTCAGCATCCTACTCCCAATATACTCACTATACACACACACATACACACGTGGGAGTAGGATGCTGAGGTTAGAACTACCAGGCAGAAGGTCTAGAGGAAGACCAAAGAGGAGATTTATGGATCTGGTGAAGGAGGACATGAAGGTAGTTGGTGTAAGAGAAGATGCAGAGGATAGGGTGAGATGGAGGCAGATGATTTGCTGTGGCGACCCCTGAAGGGAACAGCAAAAAAAAAGGATATACACGATATATATATATATATATATATATATATATATATATATATATATATATATATATATATATATATATATATATAGATGGATTTTCTGAGTAGATCCTTCCGTAGGAGAGTGCTCAATACTTTTGGTAGAGCAAATAAACAAAGGACAGGACAAAGGCTTTCTATTGAAACTCCATTTATCACTACAGATCTGTTTAGGGGTGGTGAAACCATCCCTCTCTTCAGATGATTACAGAAGAATCTGTCTGTAATCACCTCAAGAGAGGGGGTGGTTTCACCACCCCTCGAAACAGATCTGTAGTGATAAAGGGAGTTTCAATAGAAAGCCTTTGTCCTGTCCTTTTGTGTATATATATATATATATATATATATATATATATATATATATATATATATATACACACACACATTACATACATATACATACATGCATATACCTGTATATACTGTGTGTGTGTGTGTGTGTGTGTATGTATATATATATATATATATATATATATATATATATATATATACAGGGATCCTTCGCTACTTCGTGCTTCAGTTCATGTGACTTCATTGCATTGCGGTTTTTTTAATGTTCATTGAATTAAAAAATAAGGAAATTAAACAATACGGGGGAAAGTTAGGGAAAATGCCACGAAACAAGGCCAATTATGCAACCCTCCCCAAACAAACAACAACAACAACAACACAAGACCCCCCCCCCAATCAAAACTACTTACATTTTGATGTGAGGTGCGCATCTGTGTGTGCGCGCGTATGTATGCGTGTGATTTTACTCTTATGCATAATTTTTGAATGTTTAATTATTATAAGCATTGAATATATATTTATTGATATTATATACACATGTGCGTATACATCAGTTGGGAGGGGTTGATCTTACTTTGCAGAAATCGATGGTCGGTTTTGCTCCCAATTACCACGGAAAGTCAGGGATCCCTGGATATCTGTATGTATCTCTCTCTCACTCTATCAGTATATATATATATATATATATATATATATATATATATATATATGTGTGTGTGTGTCTGTCTGTCTGTCATCCTTTCGGCTTTTTCCCTTTTACTCAGGAGTCGCCACAGCGAATCATCTGATTCACACGTTTGATTTGGCAGAGGTTTTTACGTCGGATGCCCTTCCTGTCACAACCCTTTTAGCAAGGGACAGAAACACGCTGACGACTTTGCAGCTACTCTTTACGAAAGTCAGCAATGGTTCTTTTACATGCCTCTCACCATAGACAGTGAGAGACATGGCCCGCCTTTGATAACACAGTTAGCTGCACTGGGGGGGACAGTGACAACCTTGTGGAGAGTGGGACTCGAACCCCCAACCTTTTGGATCAGCGATCCAGCACCCTATCCACTAGACCACCACTGCCCCCTGTCTTTGGACTGGATAAACCCCATAAACCCTTTAAAAATGATAAAAGTACACAAATTTTGTATGAAATATGTGTTAAAAGTAAAAGAAAATTAGTTATTAAACCATTTAGACATTTCATTAACATATTAAACCATTATTAAACATTTTTTATTAACACACACCTCTCTCTCTCGCGTGCTACGGGCCACGCCCACAAGATGTGAATTCAAAGCGCATTCCCTGCTCGACAAACTCAACTTTAATTTGATTCCTTGAGGGATCGGAATTCCACATGAGCTCAAATGCACCCACATTTATTAAACATTTACTGAATTAAAACAACTTTAAAAAAACTCGTTTGAATTTTGAATTTCTTGTCGTAAGAGGGGGTTGTTTCGCATTTCGGGCGGAAACTCAAGAAAATGTTTTTTGTAACCCAATGTTTTTTCGTTCACAAGGATCTTCGTAAGTTGGGGGCCGACTGTATGTATATATAGATATATACATACTAGTCCTTCTCAAAAAATTAGCATATTGTGATAAAGTTCATTATTTTCTGTAATGTACTGATAAAAATTAAACTTTCATATATTTTAGATTCATTACACACCAACTGAAATATTTCAGGTTTTTTATTGTTTTAATACTGATGATTTTGGCAAACAGCTCATGAAAACCCAAAATTCCTATCTCAAAAAATTAGCATATTCCATCCGACCAATTAAAAAAGTGTTTTTCATACAAAAAAAAGTCAACCTTCAAATAATTATGTTCAGTTATGCACTCAATACTTGGTCAGGAATCCAGTTGGCAGGCCAATTGAGCACAGTAATACCATGGTCAGTAAACCATTTAGCAGTGGTTTTGGCACTGTGAGCAGGTGCCAGGTCGTGCTGAAAAATGAAATCTTCATCTCCATAAAGCTTTTCAGCAGATGGAAGCATGAAGTGCTCCAAAATCTCCTGATAGCTAGCTGCATTGACCCTGCCCTTGATAAAACACAGTGGACCAACACCAGCAGCTGACATGGCACCCCAGACCATCACTGACTGTGGGTACTTGACACTGGACTTCAGGCATTTTGGCATTTCCTTCTCCCCAGTCTTCCTCCAGACTCTGGCACCATGATTTCCGAATGACATGAAAAATTTGCTTTCATCCGAAAAAAGTACTTTGGACCACTGAGCAACAGTCCAGTGCTGCTTCTCTGTAGCTCAGGTCAGGCGCTTCTGCCGCTGTTTCTGGTTCAAAAGTGGCTTGACCTGGGAATGCGGCACTTGGTGCCAAGTCCACTGCTTCCACATGTCCCCCAAGGTCTGGAATCGGCCCTTCTCCACAATCTTCCTCAGGGTCCGGTCACCTCTTCTGGTTGTGCAGTGTTTTCTGCCACACTTTTTCCTTCCCACAGACGTCCCACTGAGGTGGCTTGATGCAGCACTCTGGGAACAGCCTATTCGCTCAGAGATTTCTTTCTGTGTCTTACCCTCTTGCTTGCTGGTGTCAATGATGGCCTTCTGGACAGCAGTCAGGTCGGCAGTCTTACCCATGATTGCGGTTTTGAGTAATGAACCAGGCTGGGAGTTTTTAAAAGCCTCAGGAATCTTTTGCAGGTGTTTAGAGTTAATTGGTTGATTCAGATGATTAGATTAATAGCTCGTTTAGACTACCTTTTCATGATATGCTAATTTTTGAGATAGGATTTTTGGTTTTCATGAGCTGTATGCCAAAATCATCAGTATTAAAACAATAAAAGACCTGAAATATTTCAGTTGGTGTGCAATGAATCTAAAATATATGAAAGTTTAATTTTTATCAGCACATTACAGAAAATAATGAACTTTATCATAATATGCTAATTTTTTGAGAAGGACTAGTGTGTATATATATATATATATATATATATATATATATATATATATATATATATATATATGTGTGTGTGTGTGTGTGTTTGTATGTACATATTGTATATGATATGGTATCGTATTGTATTTGATGTGATCTTGACCCATTTATATTCACGTCGGCATGGCTAATTGGCATGTCTGACTTACAGCACAAAGGTCAGGGGTTCAAGTCCCAGCATTTCTGTGTAGAGTTTGTGGTTTGCTCTGGGTACTCTGATTTTTTTTTCCATACTCTAAAAACATGCACATTAAGATAATGGTAATTCAATCCTACCCCTCTTTCTGAATGTGTGTGTGCTTGCCCTGCGATGGTCTAAGTGAGCTGTTCGGGTGTAACCCTGCTTTCCTTTGCCCAATGTTGGCTGACATAGGCGCCAAACTTCCCATGATCATGAAAGGATACAGTGGTTTGGCAAGTAAGTTTTAATTTCACACATGCTCTGTATTTGCTTGCTTGGAAAACTGAGTTATGATTATTTGGCTGATACTTTGGCCCAGGAGACAGCTGAGCAGCTGAAAGTTAACAGTTTTGCGCAGGGACTGGGGTTTATATTATAGTTAACATCCAATCGTTGAACATATAATTACAACAATCTGGGCTTTCAAAGAATATGAAACATTTTTTGAAAGAAGTACGTAGTTAAAATCTCAGGTTGTGTGCTCCTTTGGGAAATAAACCAAAAAACCCCCCCAAAGTTCCTGTTGTAAGTCAGTTGAGTTGTTTGCTTTGTATTTGTGCATTAATAGTGTGAACAAAATGTAAATAAAATATGAATGATGACAAAATATACACAATATCGCGGATTCCAGAAAGTCTCAAACTTTCCATATGGAAGTCTCTATCTTGTCACTTATTCTTAACTTGCGAGCAAATTGCCAGCTGTGACCTTCTTGCAATGTGTTGACTGAATGAGAAGAGTTTGAGACAGTTGTGTCAGAGCCTCATTTTACGACATTTGTGGAGGTTTCAAACGTTAGAAATTTTTTATTTAACCATAACCGTTAACCAACAGGGTGCTGGTGGAAACTGGACTACTGTTGGTCGAAGAAGGAGAGGCGGGAGGCGTGTCCGTAGGCAGACAGAGAAGAGGAAAAGCATGAGTCGAGGACTGAGAGTAGGGACTTTGAATGTTGGACCAGGCAGAAGGCCTAGAGGAAGACCAAAGAAGAGATTTATGGATGTGGTGAAGGAAGACATGAAGGTCGTTGGAGTAAGAGAAGATGATGCAGAGGACAGGGTGAGCTGGAGGCGGATGATTTGCTGTGGCGACCACTGAGGGGAACAGCCGAAAGGAAAAGAAGAAGAAGCAATGGTTCTTTTTCATGAACCTCTCACCATAGACAGTGAGAGACATGGCCCGCCTTTGATAACCCAGTTAGCTGCACTGGGGGGGTGGGGGGGTGGCAACCTTATGGAGAGTGGGACTCGAACCCCCAACCTTAGGAACAGCGATCCAACGCCCTATACCACCAGGCCACCACTGCCCCATTTGAATGTTTAATTATTATAAGCATTTATAGCATTGAATATGTATTCATTGATATTATGTACACATATATGTATACATCAGACGGTGTGGGTGTGTGTGTGTGTGTGTGTGTGTGTGTGTGTTGATCCTACTTCATGGAATTTGGTGGTCGTGGGGATTTGGTTCCAATTAACCTCGGAAAGTGACGGATCCCTGTATTACGAATGTCACATGACACATTTGAGTATAAAAAGTGACAGCAGCAAATTTCCATTTGTGTCAATTGCAAGCCTACCGCACCTCTTAGGGTTAATTTGGAACAGTCAACCAGCCTGATGTGCATGTTTTTCGACTGTGGTAGAAAACCAGAGTGCTTGGGGGGGGGGGGGGGGCATGCAAGAACAGGGAGAATATGTAAACTCCCCACAGATGCCTCAGCCCAAGAGTCAAACCCACGACCTTCTCTTTAGACCAAGGACCTTGGGCCACCATATCACTCTACAGCTGATTTGAAAACATAAAAATGTAAGTTTTGTAATGGTGAAAGTGAAATAATTCAGATAGAAAAACTGTACCCATCAAGAAGTCAAATCTATATAGCACACCTTTTCAGACTACTTTTAAATACTGGACTCTGGATATGGTTCTTGGTTTTGAGCTGTACTGTACCAGTGGGTAGAACAGAGTGGAAAGTCAAAGTCTTAACAAGATGATGTTTTTCGTAAGGCTTTTTCTGTGGTTACTTTTATAAGCAAACATTTTCCTGTTGATGCATGTCTGGATGAAGAACACGTGTAAATTCTACAGTCATGTGCCAAAGGACACCTGGATAGTAGGATGAGGTCATGTCGTATGGTAAATGTTATCTATCTGTCTGTCTGTCTGTCTGTCTGTCTGTCTATTTATCTATAGTATCGAGTTCTGTCCACTATAGACATCACAGATGTCCATGTATACAACATCTGCAAACTACTCTAATCTTTGGTATCATTCCTAAAGATATCCACAAAAGTCCATTTTTGTGCCTCATTATACGAAGCATGTACATCGTCTTCTGTTCGTGTTGAAATTTCATATACCCTCGAGAATCCACATCGTCTGTGTTTATTTTGTGAATGCTGTTTGGTTGTTAAAACAATTTACTGAGATTATTATGTCAAAAAGAATGATCTCAATAAATAGGAATGAAAACAGTATCTGGCCAAAAAGAAAGGAAGAATGGGGAGAACACCCTCGGGGTAAAATGTCTGCATCTGTTCAACCCCTCAATTTTTTTCACTTTTTTCACCAGATCACATGATGGCAATAATTACCTCGAACGCTTATGTAATGGAAAAGCTCTTGAACAGTGACATGTTCTCTGGGCTATTTTTGATCATGCGTTCAAATAAAGTTGTAGGCTACAATGTTAAGGAGTTTGGACTGTAAGGATATCATATAATTTAAGAAACAAAGCAGACACAGAAAAAAATTAAAAAAAAAAGCAAAAGGGTACATTTTCCAGAAAACGATCTCCTTGTCACTGCTCAAAGTTCTCCATATTCGAAGAAAGATTACATCACTGAGGTGTTTTTTTCTGTTGTCTGACATAAAAGTTATGAGCTGACCAATTTAAAATAAAACCGTGTTTTCTTTGTCTGGGGCAGGGACGTCAAACTCCTTTTCATTGAGGGCCACATCACTAAATCGAAAGGTAGGTGAGGGTTGAATCGTCACTGAGCATCTATTCTAAAAGGGCAACCATGATATCTGCATGGCAAAACGATTTGTTTGTTTACGTATTTATCCTCTTTTTCTTTATTCAATTGCAGTTTCTGAGCACATTTAACAGTGACAAGCCAGCATGTAATCTGTGTGGACTCAGAAATGACGAGCTGGTGACTTAAAATTGGCTACCGCCACCTTGTGGAAGGATGATGAATTAGTTTTCATGGTAATGGTTGATCATTTACAAACATTTTTCATTTCAGACCCCATTGAAGCGCCAGCCAAATGATTCTGAATCCAAAAACTCTTCAGTTCTTCAGGAAGTTGCTTTCCCACCTCCCCCTGAAACACTGATTTTGTGTGCACACGCTGGACAACCTATTTTCTTTCATCCTCCTATCTCTGCACTGATTGGATACCTTTTAACAACTGAAAACTCCATGATCATTCTGTCGAGAAACTGAGATGGTGGGACTCCAACTGTGCATTGAGTGTGTACTTGTGTACTAATCAAAAGACCAAGCACACTGTGACATGTTAATGTTGGGGACAGGGACGAGGCTTCTGTTTGACTTGAGTGTAAACAAACCTGATTCACAGCCAAATATTAAAGTCAGAGGGAAAATGCTGTGGGGACATCTAACAATTATTTAACCCTGTGTTAGGATTAGATGAAGAATGAGAACGTTGTATTCGACCTTGAGACTCTGTATGTGGCTCAACTATGTTATTTTGTCTGTTTCTTTGTACATTGACGCATGAGCTGTTTCATTCCCTGTTATCGGTGCAGGTGCAGTATGTTTTATGTTCTATCAACAACGGGAAGCAAGCCGAAACTAACTATGTGGCAGCTTCGGCGGAAGGGAACTCCATATTAGGACATAATGAAGACTGTGCCCTTGAAACTGTACTTATCTCCTTGCACATGCACAGAAACTGTATAAATACCCTGTACGAAGAATGCATCTTTGAGCTTCGGATGAATAAACCAGACTGATTTCACTCGTGTGGTTTGTTGTCTTCTGTTCCCGGAGTACTCCAGACACTGAGATATAAGGATTTGGACAGTGTACAGGACGAGGTGTGAGGCCCCGATTAAGGCGATCCTTACACCCTGGAACAAGATTTATGGGACAAAAACAATGGAGAAACCATATACATTTAAATACAGCACTAACTTCTCTGTTCTGGAAATTAGCTCCACCCAACAGGTAAAAATTGCCCCCCCCCCAAAAAAAAGAAAAAAGTCCATTGAAGTACATTACATTTGGGAGATAACACCCAAAAATGCCTATGATGAAATCAAATTTGAGGTTGGAAGTGAGCTAAGGGGTCTCCAACTGATCACTTGACCATCAGTGAGCAACCCATATTGTTGACAATCGTCCTGATTTTTGAAACCTGTTTCCAAATTTTGGACGAGTACACGAGCTCTAATCTTTTCCTTTTGACCGTTTTCCAGGGGTCGCCACAGCGAATCATCGGATTCTAATGTTTGATTTGGCATAGGTTTTTATGTCGGATGCCCTTCCTGACACAACCCTTTAGCAAGGGGCAGAAACATGCTAACGGCTATGCAGCCTGCAACACCTAATATACAGTACTAATCGGTGACTGCCACCAACTATACGTGATTACATTGCTGATAGTTTGAGGCTGTTGTGGCCAATTCCTGATAGTCGCAGATAGTTCGGGACTTGGTTGCAGAGCATCATTTTATATTTATTTAGGACATGCACAGTTGTGGTTGGTCTGAGACAATTGACCAGTAGTTACTAAAGATTCAAGGCAGTTGTGGCACAGCGAGTGAGCTACACTTTCCCTTCCTCAACCTTCATGGCTGGTTATGGTACTGCAGATTCATTTGTTGTGCCAATTCAAACCTTTTTTAAACATCCACACACATACATATATACATACACACACACACACAGGTCCTTCTAAAAAAATTAGCATATTGTGATAAAGTTCATTATTTTCTGTAATGTACTGATAAACATTAGACTTTTATATATTTTAGATTCATCACACACAACTGAAATAGTTCAAGCCTTTTACTGTTTTAATATTGATAATTTTGGCAAAAAAGAAAAGAAAAACCAAAAATCCATATCTCAAAAAATTAGCATATTTCATCCAACCAATAAAAAAAGTGTTTTTAATACAAACAAAGTCAACCTTCAAATAATTATGTTCAGTTATGCACTCAATACTTGGTCGGGAATCCTTTTGCAGAAATGACTGCTTCAATGCAGCGTGGCATGGAGGCAATCAGCCTGTGGCACTGCTGAGGTGTTATGGAGGCCCAGGATGCTTCGATAGCGGCCTTAAGCTCATCCACAGTGTTGGGTCTGGTGTCTCTCAACTTTCTCTTCACAATATCCCACAGATTCTCTATGGGGTTCAGGTCAGGAGAGTTGGCAGGCCAATTGAGCACAGTAATACCATGGTCAGTAAACCATTTAGCAGTGGTTTTGGCACTGTGAGCAGGTGCCAGGTCGTGCTGAAAAATGAAATCTTCATCTCCATAAAGCTTTTCAGCAGATGGAAGCATGAAGTGCTCCAAAATCTCCTGATAGCTAGCTGCATTGACCCTGCCCTTGATAAAACACAGTGGACCAACACCAGCAGCTGACATGGCACCCCAGACCATCACTGACTGTGGGTACTTGACACTGTACTTCAGGCATTTCCTTCTTCCCAGTCTTCCTCCGGACTCTGGCACCTTGATTTCTGAATGACATGCAAAATTTGCTTTCATCCGAAAAAAGTATTTTGGACCACTGAGCAACAGTCCAGTGCTGCTTCTGTCACTGTTTATGGTTCAAAAGTGGCTTGACCTGGGGAATGCGGCACCTGTAGCCCATTTGCTGCACACGCCTTTGTACAGTGGCTCTGGATGCTTCTACTCCAGACTCAGTCCACTGCTTCCATAGGTCCCCCGAGGTCTGGAATCGGCCCTTCT
Organism: Plotosus lineatus; assembly: GCA_024760905.1. NCBI lineage: Eukaryota > Metazoa > Chordata > Actinopteri > Siluriformes > Plotosidae > Plotosus > Plotosus lineatus. The sequence goes on along the minus strand of CM045728.1, from coordinate 79,895,457 downwards.
CCACAATCTTCCTCAGGGTCTGGTCACCTCTTCTGGTTGTGCAGTGTTTTCTGCCACACTTTTTCCTTCCCACAGACGTCCCACTGAGGAACCCTGATACAGCACTCTGGGAACAACCTATTCGCCCAGAGATTTCTTTCTGTGTCTTACCCTCTTGCTTGAGGGTGTCAATGATGGCCTTCTGGACAGCAGTCAGGTCGGCAGTCTTACCCATGATTGCGGTTTTGAGTAATGAACCAGGCTGGGAGTTTTTAAAAGCCTCAGGAATCTTTTGCAGGTGTTTAGAGTTAATTGGTTGATTCAGTTAATAGCCCGTTTACAGTACCTTCTCATGATATGCTAATTTTTTGAGATTGGAATGTTGGGTTTTCATGAGCTGTATGCCAAAATCATCAGTATTAAAACAATAAAAGACCTGAAATATTTCAGTTGGTGTGCAATGAATCTCAAATATATGAAAATGTAATTTTTTTAATCAGCACATTACAGAAAATAATGAACTTTATCACAATATTCCAATTTTTTTGAGAAGGACCTGTATATACACACACTCACTAATTTTATATATATATATATATATATATATATATATATATATATATATATAT